>CM070545.1:91691533-92291533 GCA_036346405.1 Phyllostachys edulis
GTTCTAGTTCTAGTTCTAGTTTCCAGCGAAATTAGCGTCTCTAGTTGGGATTAGATCGTCTAATTACCGCTAGAAGGCCAACTAGTTAGCCGAGGTCCGAGGAGCCTTCGTCTACTTCATGTAAGATGTATCTAATCTTTCTTATCTAGTTAAATCTTAAGTTTTGTTTGCATCTACTATTCTATTTATTTCTCGTTCGTCTTCAATGCAATGTTTAAATTGTGATATCTTCATTCCGAGGGTTAGATCGTTTTAGATAATCTCTTTTCATCGTGGTGATTAGGTTAGATTAGTAGAGCCTTGCATGCGAGTTTGTGGATTAGATCAAAAACTAGTGAGTGGTAGATCACCCCTGCGTGATAGGCAGTTCACGGTGTGAATGCTAGCTAGTGTGCGATTTAGATATAACTGGTTTTAGGGTTTTAGATTGATTTGAAATCTAGCAGTTACTAAGAACCCTCGGCGCCTCGCGATACTTGTGTCTAGACGTAAGTCGAGGGCTAGATAGTTGAAGGTGATACCACTGGCCTCTACCCAAATAGCTAGATTTTTATCGTCCTTTCCCTTAAGTCAATGATCGATTAGATTGGAGTAGTTATTTTTAAACTTACTTCAATTCTTGGATTCAACTTTGACGCAATTAGTTATCTTTTCTCTGGATGTTGTGAGCTTGCGGCTCGGATTACTACTTCATGCAATCGTTCTTTTTGGGCGTATTAGATAAAATTCATTAGTAAATCCTAGTTCATCGTTACATATGTTCCTTGTGGATCCGATAAACCCTGGAATACTCTAGGCGAAAGGCTACAATTGTTTCGCCTACAATTGATCTATGCGCTTGCGGTAATTTTTACTGCACGTATCTAGCGTCAACAGTGTTGCTACTGGCCTAAGCACAAAATGCATTATTATTGCCTTAATATTCAACTTTTGTGTTAATGTAATGTACAAAGGGGGTGCAATCTTCCACGAAAAGGAAAAATGTATGCCACACATCGAAAGCATAACACATATAGTACTATATATGCTCGAATTGTAGTTGTCGATCGATAACTTCTTCATAGAGGGACCCAATCTTCATAGAGGTTTGATACGAAGATCTCCATGAGCTGCTTGCCCTCTAGAACAATAATCAGCGAGCAGCACAGTACGAACAGATTTCATGGCAATCCAAGCAAAAATAGCAAGTGAAGTAGTAGTAGAGAGCTAACTAGAAGCAAAGATCTTGCCAACACTTTTGAAAGGGGTACAGGTGATTATAGACAGGTAAATTCATGTGGACAAAAACATGGCAGCCTTCTTACAGTTTCAAACCGTGTGACTACTGCTGCTGAATATCTCAGAATGAGGATGTTATGTGTTCACATTAGCCATGAAACTCAGGCTGGTACCAAGATTTGTAATGACAATATACTTCCAAGATGCCACTCTATGCTTGCTCTAGTAAATAAAAGCGCACTCTTTTTCATCTCAAAGGATATATGCTAAAAATGTAACTGTTAATATTTGGATCCGTTTGTGATCTGAATTTCTAATATGAAAATATCTGAAATGTGCCATATTAGCGGATTAGTTTCCTACTCAGACTCTAAGTCCTTTTACCCCTTTATATACCTCTTGTAAGCTGCACAGGAAGGGACATCTCATTGTAATCCCCTGCGTTTTGTAATCGCTCCTCATAAAGTGATCATCGTCGATTGGCGTCTGTGATTTTTTTCCGCAAGGGTTTTCTACGTAAAAATTTGTTCTCCTTTATTCCTATTTTTTCTAACAAGTGGTATCAAAGCATAGGAGTTTAGAGTTTGAAGAGATATGGAAAAACAATAGCAGATCCGATCTGCCATCGCCGTCACACGGCGCGTCTTCGTCATCCGCTGCATCTTCGTCATTCGAAGCCGCCGTCTCGCGCGAGCGTCCGAGCCGCTCGTTCTGTTCTCGGTCCGTCGCCAACCGCGCGCGAAAGACAGCAGTTCAGCGCGCGTTTTCCTCGGCGTTTCGTCACACGTCTTCTCCAGCAACAGAGCAGCCAGCGCCGCTTTGCGTGAAAAGCATCGCCGCGACACTAGCGCGTGCGTGCGAACAGACAGCAGCAGGTCCAAGATTTTTTCCTTTTCTTTAATCTATCACAGGCAGTAAGTCCTCACGTGGAGTACAAATCCAACTTTGTTTATTAAATCACCAACAATCTATTGACCATCTGTTGATTCACTCATTCACGTGGAGGTAATCAAGAGCAAGGCCAACTTTTTTGCTTCCGTCAGTAAGTCCAGCAAGCCGTCAAGCGTTCTATTGCTCTGTACAACAAGAATTCCAGCGGCTTTGCTTTATCCACCTGAGAATCGTACTAGGAGTTTTAAAGATCTTTGTTTCGCGTACATAAAATATGTACTAAAAATATTGTAATTTTTGTTAGATTTACACAGATCAGTACTAGCAATTTTCAGGTTTTATTCCTCATGGCGAATTTGAAGTATGATCTTCCACTCCTGAGTCGAGACATAAGATTCTCGTTGTGGCAAGTTAAGATGAGGACTGTGTTAGCACAGATGCATTAGGATGATGCATTAGAAAGGTTTGAGAAACAACCTATCACATAGACTGCAGATGAGAAACACAAAGACCGTAAGGCATTATCTCAGATTCACTTTTATTTATCAAATAATATTTTGTAGGAGGTTTTGAAGGAGAAGACAGCTGCTGCATTATGGCTAAAGCTGGAACAAATTTGCATGACAAAGGATCTCACCAGCAAGATATATCTCAAGCAGAAGTTGTATTCTCACAAATTGCAAGAAGGAGGATCCGTGCTTGATCATCTTTCATTGTTTAAGGAGATCGTTTTCGACCTAGAGTCGATGGAGGTAAAATATGATGAGGAAGATTTGGGTCTTATTCTTTTGTGTTTCCTGCCTAGTTCTTTTTTAAATTTTAGAGATACCATATTATATAGTAGAGATACTCTCACCCTTCATGAAATTTATGAAGCTTTACATGCTAAGGAGAAGATGAAATAGATGGTACCTTCTGAAAATTCAAGTTCAAAAGGAGAAGGCTTGTTTGTTCATAGCAGGCAAAAGGAGAAGAACTCAAACAATGGATCTAAAGGCAAAAGTTCGAATGACTACAAGAACCGGTCGAAATCCAGAGGCAAGTACAAGTCGTGCAAATATTGCAAGAAAAGTGGGCATGACATCTCTGAATGCTGGAAGCTGCAGACTAAAGAAAAGCGAACTGGCAATTACAAGCCAAAAGGTAAACCAGATGATGAAGGTAATGCCTCCCTTGTTACTGATGATAGTTCTGATGGAGGAGTTCTTGTTACCTTTGCTGGATGTGCTAAGACCAATGATGAATGGATTCTTGATTCTGTCTGTACCTTTCATATGTGTTCTAATAGAGACTGGTTTGCCACCTATGAACCTGTTAAAGGTGGTACTGTGTTGATGGGTGAAAACTCATCTTGTAAGGTTGCAGGAATTGGTTCAATTTAGATCAAGATGTTTGATGGCATTGTTAGAACTTTGACAGATGTGAGGTACATTCCAGATTTGAAAAGAAACCTTATCTTTTTTAGTACTCTTGATGGTAAAAGGTACAAGTATTCTGGTGAAGGTGGAGTTTTGAAGGTATCAAAAGGCCCTCTTGTTGTGATGAAGCTGAAATTAAATCTGCCAATCTGTACCATCTACGAGGTACTACAATATTAGGTAATGTTGCTGTAATTTCAAGTTCATTATCTGATTCTGATGCTACTAATCTTTGGCATATGCGCCTTGGGCATATGAGTGAAATTGGTTTGGTAGAATTGAGCAAGAGAGGATTTCTTGATGGACATAGCATGGGCAAACTGAAATTTTGTGAGCATTGTGTGTTTGGCGAACACAAGAGGGTGAGATTCAATACTTCAGTTCATACTACAGAAGGTATTTTGGATTATGTGCATTCTGATTTATGGGGGCCATCTCGGAAGACATCGCTAGGAAGTGCTCGTTATATGTTAACCATTATTGATGATTACTCTAAAAGAGTGTGGCCTTATTTCTTGAAGCATAAATCAAAAGCATTTTCAGCATTTAAAGAGTGGAAGACTATGGTTGAAAGGCAAACTGAAAAGAAGGTAAAGAAACTTCGCACTGATAATGGGATGGAATTCTGTTCTGATGAATTTGAATCATATTGCAAGACTGAAGGCATTGTTAGGCATTATACCGTTCCTGGTACTCTTCAACAAAACGGTGTAGCTGAGCGTATGAACAGGACCATCATTTCCAGGGCCCATTGCATGTTGTCAAATGCAGGTTTGCATAGACGTTTTTGGGCTAGAGCCGCTTCCACTACTTGCTATCTTATTAATCGGTCACCCTCTCTTGCAATTGAAAAGAAAACTCCAATTGAGGTATGGTCTGGTTCCCTAGCAAATTATTCAGAATTAAGAGTTTTTGGCTGTCCTGCTTATGCTCATGTTGATAATAGAAAATTAGAGCCTAGAGCTGTTAAGTGCATCTTTCTTGGTTATAAATCTGGTGTTAAAAGATATAAGTTGTGGAATCCTGAAACAAAGAAGGTTGTGATTAGTAGAAACGTTGTCTTTAATGAATCTGTTATGCTTCATGATAAACTGCCCACTAATGTTCCTGTTGAGAGTGAGCGGAATTCAAGTGTTCAGGTAGACTATTTTGTTGGTTCAAATGACACATCAGATATGGAAAATATTGTTGTTCATGATGCACCTATTGTTGAGGATACTCCTATTGTTGAGTAACCACCACAACGGTTCATTGCAGTTGATAGGCCTAGGAGGGTGATTAATCCACCCAAGAGGTTGATTAAAGAAGCTAATATTGTTGCTTATGCTTTGAGTATGGCAGAAGAAATTGAAGGTAATACAGAACCTTCATCATACTCTGAGGCTATTAACTCCACTGATTGTAGTAAGTGGATAACTACCATGCATGATGAAATGGAGTCACTTGAAAAGAATGGCACTTGGGAACTAGTGAAATTGCCAAAGGAGAAGAAGCCTGTTCGTTGCAAATGGATTTTCAAAAGAAATGAGGGTATTTCTCCAACTGAACCAACAATGTATAAAGCAAGGTTGGTTGCTAAATGTTATAGACAGATTCTGGATATTGATTTTAATGATGTCTTTTCCCTAGTTGTGAAGCATAGTTCTATTCGCACTTTACTCAGTATTTTTGCTATGCATAATTATGAACTTGAGCAATTAGATGTTAAACTGCATTCTTACATGGGGAGTTAGAAGAAGACATTTATATGGACCAACCTGAGGGTTTTGTTACTCCTGGAAAAGAACACGTTGTTTGTAGATTAAAGAAATCTCTTTATGGTTTGAAGCAATCTCCTAGGCAATGGTACAAGAGATTTGACTCTTTTATGCTCTCTCATGCCTTTAAGCGGTCTGATTATGATAGTTGTGTTTATTTAAAGACTGTTAATGGTTCAGCTATTTATTTGCTTGTCTATGTTGATTGCTGCAAAAGATAAGTCAGAAATAACAAAACTGAAAGCACAATTGAGTAATGAATTTGAGATGAAGGACTTAGGTACAGCAAAGAAAATTCTTAGCATGGAGATTATTAGAGAGAGGCAATCTGGCAAGTTATACCTTAGTCAAAAATGTTATATTGAAAAGGTCCTTCGTCGTTTTAATATGCATGATGCAAAACCAGTGAGTACTCCATTAGCTTCGCATTTCAGATTATCTTCAGCGTTATGTCCTAAGTCAGATTATGATATTGAATACATGTCTAGAGTTCCATATTCCAGTGCATTTGGTTCTCTTATGTATGCCATGGTTTGTTCTCGTCCTGATTTATCTCATGCATTGAGTGTTGTCAGTAGATACATGGCTAATCCTGGAAAAGAGCATTGGAAAGCAGTTCAGTGGATTTTCAGATATTTGCGTGGCACTTCCAATGCTTGTTTGCACTTTGGGAATTCTAGAGATGAACTTGTTGGTTATGTTGACTCTGATTATACTAGTGATTTGGACAAGAGAAGGTCTCTAACAGGTTATGTTTTCACCATTGGTGGTTGTGCTGTTAGTTGGAAGGCACGTTTGCAAGCCATCGCTGCCTTATCAACTATCAAGCGTAATATATGGCTATTCTCAAGCTTGTAAAGAAGCCATTTGGTTGAGAGGTTTGTACACTGAGTTTTGTGGAGATAATTCTTGCACTACTATATTTTGTGATAGTCAGAGTGCTATATGCCTTACAAAGGATTAGATGTTCCATGAAAGAACAAAGCACATTGATGTGAGATATCATTTTATTCGAGGTGTTATTGCTGAAGGTGATGTCAAGGTGTGCAAGATAAGTACTTATGATAATCCAGCTGATATGATGACAAAGCTAGTTCCTGTTACTAAATTTGAGCTTTGCTCAAACTTAGTTGGTGTTAAAGTTTAGTCCTAGTGACTAGTTGGCGCACGGTGATTTTTATCTTATCGGGGAATCATTTGGTGATTGATGATTCTTTATTTTGTACAAGAGGAAATTCGTCTCAAGGTGGAGATTGTTAATATTTGGATCTGTTTGTGATCCGAATTTATAATATGGAAGTATCTGGAATATGTCATATTAGCGGATTAGTTTTCTACTCGGACTCTAAGTCCTTTTACTCCTTTATATACCTCTTGTAAGCCGCACGGGAGAGGAACGCCTCATTGTAATCCCCTGCGTTTTGTAATCGCTCCTCATATAGTGATCATCGTCGATTAGCGCCCGTGATTTTTTCCCACAAGGGTTTTCCACGTAAAAATTCGTGTCTCCTTTGTCCCTATTTTTTCTAACAGTAACCGTATCCTCGATCTTTAGTTCCATATATACTTTGTAGTTTGTATACCAGTACAGAAACACAGTAGCCTAATTCTTATCGAAATCCTAAGAAAAATATTTGCTTTTAATTAAGAGTCCAGCTGTTGATGCTCCTTGAGCGCTTGTATAATTACCAAACTAAAATCACACTACAAGAAGATGATCACATGGATGACCTGACGAAATGAGATGCACCCAAACAAGACGGCCATCATGCTTCACCTTCCATTACCTAGCTAGCTATTCTCACTTGTTGGAATCCTCTGCGAGATTGCAAATACGGGTCGATAAAATTCTGTTTATTCCAAGATCAAAGAGAATCGAGTAGTTCCTTGGCTAATCTGATGCACAAAATTCATAAAGCACAACCTGATCTTGGAGACTGGGGCAGTAAAAATAGTGAGTGCAATACAAAGACAAAATGTTCATCAACTATAGGAACAGGTCAAAACTATAAGAGGAGTGCCGATTTCTGAACATGATTTTTCTTTTTAGCTGGTATATATTGTTATGAATATTGCTTGTATTCAATATGAGACCAATGGGCCAGTATATATACACAAGGTACAGGTGGTGAATATGTACATAACCCCTCATAACAATGGGGAATAACACACTTAGACATATATCTCTAACACCCCCCCTCAAACTCATGGTGGATCAACAACATTGAGTTTGGAGAGGTAGAAGCTATGCTGTGCTCGAATCTGGGCCTTTGTGAAGAAATCCGCTATCTGAAGCTCGGAAGGCACATACTGAAGAGCAATCACCTGATCATGCACACAAGACTGCATGAAAGAAGCATCAACACCAATATGCTTGGTGAGCTCATGCTTTATAGGATCACGAGCAATACTGATAGCACTCTGTCTTGTCGACAAGAGAGGAGCGGTGCAAAGGATAGAAACACCAAAATCCTCAAGTAACCATCAGAGCCAAGTAATCTCTGCCGCCAAGAGAGCCATAGCTCATAACTCACCTCTGCACTCGAACGACACTCTGATACTGCTTTTGTCTTCTGCAATGAGAGAACCACCAAGAAAAACAAGATGGCAGAGATAGACCGGCGATCGAGGGATCGCTGGCCCAAGTAACATCCGAATAAGCTCAAGCTATAACGAGTGGAGCGTGGAAAGAAGAGACGGAAGAGATAGTTCCACGAAGGTATCGCAGAACTCAAGAAGGTGGTCAGAGGGACCCGAGTGGGAGCGTAAACGAATCGACTCGTAATGTGAACAGGATAAGTGATATCCGACGAGTAATGAGAAGATAGACAAGACTCCCAACAAGATGACGATAGCGAGCCTGGATCGTAAAGAGGCTCGCCATCGAGGGGTCGGAGGTGAACATTGAGCTCCATGGGAGTCTCAACAAGACGCCGATCAATGAGAGAGGCACGATCAAGAAGATCCCGAATATACGCCTCTTGGGACATAAAGAAACCATCCGAGTGGCAAGAACCTCAATCCCAAGGAAGTAACGAAGAGGACCAAGATCTGATATAAGGAACTGCTCACTAAGACGAGCCTTGACAAAGGCAATGTACTCAGAATCATCTCCGGTAATGATCATATCATCAACATACAGAAGAAGAAGAGTCCGACCACGAGACGAAGTGTGGACGAAGAGTGCAGGATCATGATCACTCGTTAAAAAGCCAGCAGCAGTGACCACAGAGGAGAAGCGCTCAAACCAAGCACGAGGGGCTTGCTTAAGGCCATAGAGAGAGCGACGAAGGCGACAGACCATGCCCTCAGGAACAGAATACCTAGGTGGCGGATGCATGTAGACCTCCTCACGCAACTCGCCATTAAGAAAGGCATTCTTGACATCAAGCTGAGAAACAGACCAGTGGCGAACAGACACCACCGAAAGAAGAGTGCGGACAGTGGTCATGTGGGCCACAGGAGCAAAAGTCTCGTCGTAGTCACGACCATGCTCTCGCCGAAGCCACGAGCAACGAGACGCGCTTTATAGCGCCAAGAGAGCCATCGAGCGAGTCTTAATCTTATAGACCCACTTACACGTGATAGGACGAGAGTGAGATGGAAAAGGAACAAGATCCCAAGTACCAGTACGCTCGAGGGCAGCAATCTCCTTTGTCATGGCATGCTGCCACTCAGGATGAGTAACAGCATCCCGGTAGGAGACAGGCTCACAAGTAGCTGCTTGACAAAGAAAGGCAAACGAAAGGGGCTGAATCGATGGCGATCGCGGAGAGCGTAGCGAGGAGAAGATGACCCATTAGGGGAAGATGGAGCATCAGAAGAAGATGGAACATCGAAGAAGATGGCTCATCCGAAGATCCTCAATACGAGGTCGGCGAGTGTAGACGAGTGTAGTGGGGAGCCTAAGGAGCCTCGGAGACGGGCAAAGCGGCGACAACGGCGGAGAGGCCACAGGAGGAATATGTGGAGACTCAGTGGGACGGGTGGACGAGGGCAAGACAAATATAGGTGTATCTGGAAAGGTCAAAAAAGACAGAGACTCCACAAAGGAAGCCAAGGAGAGACAGGCGTGGGTAGAAGGGACGAGACTCATCGAAGTCACATCCCGAGAAATCTGATCCGTCGACCAACAGATCCCAAAGACCGATAGCCCTTGTGCTCTCAGATCAGATCCCGAAAAACACACTCAACAGTCGGCGGTCGGTTTAGTGCGTTCTCGAGGGGCGAGGAGAACGAATAAACGCAGCGACCAAACAGCATAAAGGGCGAGTAGTCGAAGGAGACCACAGAGACGCCAAAGGGATTGCGCTCAAGAGCGTAAGAATTTGGATGTTGACGAGATAGGTGGCAGTGGAAACAGTCTCGGCCCAAAAGTGAGGTGGAAGAGAGGCGGCAATCATCAGTGCACGAGCCGACTCAAGGAGGTGACGATGCTTGCGCTCAGCAACACCATTCTGAGCATGAGCACTAGGACAAGAGAACTGAGCGAGAGTGCCCTGCTCAGCAAGGAAGCTACGCAGGTAATGAGAGAGGTACTCGCCAGCAGAGTCAACACGAAAGACACGAATAGGAGTGGAGAACTGTGTGCGAACCATAGTGGCAAATTGTTTATAGATAGACAAGACCTCACTACGAGAAGACATGAAATATATCCAAGTGTGGCGAGAGAAATCATCTATAAATATGATATAATATCGATGACCCCCTTTCGAAACGAAGGGAGCCGGACCCCAAACATCTGAATGAACAAGATCAAAAGGACGCCGAGATCTCGACTCACTATGAGGATAAGGATGTGAATCTGTTTGCCTAACTTACAGCCCTGACAATCTAAAGACACGTCTCCTGAGACAAACCCCAGAAGACCACGACGAACTAAAGACGACAGACGAGATCCACACAGATGGCCAAGACGGTGATGCCACTACTGGAAAGAACCGGTAGACGGAGTGGTAGAAGCGGAAAGACTGACGGCGACGGTGGCAGCAGAAGGAAGGTGAAGCCAGTCAAGCTCCTAGAGACGCTGTGAGTCAAGGCGCCGAGGGCCAGAACCAACCAGAGCTCCCGTGTGGTGGTCCTGAACACAACAAGAGTCAGAGTCGAGAATGACCCGACAACCAAGATCAGTAATCTGCCCAGCAGAAAGAAGATGCATGGTAAGACGAGGAACATGAGCAACAGAAGGAACATGAAAAGATGAGTTGCTAAGAGGTCCTCGACCAGAGACAGGAAGAGAGGTACCATCAGCAGTGAGAACACTAACAGGAGAATCAAGAGGTGTAATGAAGGACAGAGTGGAAGCATCAGAAGTCATGTGAAAAGATGCTCCAGAATCAAGAATCCACGGGGAGGTACCTGACTGTGTAGAGGGTGGTTTCTCGGTGCAAGAGTCGTGAGCGTAACTCGCAGAACTGCCGAGGAGAACTCGGGCGACAAGCAAAGGCCAAGTCCGGCTATCTCTCGCTTAGTGAGAGAAACTGGCCAAGGAGTCGGCGCACGCCAATGTAGAAGACCGATGTCGATGCTAGTAGAAGAACGGCGTGAAAGATGCCGCTTTTTTATAGCAGGACTCAATGTAGCCGACCTTGTCGCGAAGAGGAGCGATGAGGACGGCCACCTCCAGATGGAGGCGGCCACCACCGCCTGTGGCGCAACCGGAGGAGGCGGTGTGTTGAAGCGTGGAAGCGAGCGGTGTAGCAGTGGACGAGCGACGAGCACAGAGGGGAGTGGCATCGCATCAAAGACCACTCAGAGAGTCTCCTCCGCGCAGATCTCGGAAGAGCCTCCAGAGAGTGACACGAGAGTGGCGTGCAAGGAGCTGGGCACGCCTTTGCTCGGACTCAAGACGAAGGCGGTAAGGAACTCAGAGACCAGCTGAAACTCGGTCAAGACGCATACTAGGCAAAGACGGACAAGAGCGACAACCGGCGGTCGCGGAGAGAGTCCAACGACGCCAGCAACAGAGAGCTCGAGCGTAAAAGCGCCAACAAAGAGCATCACCTGTCAAGAGAGTGCTCTGGCGGACCACGGACAGTACAAGGCATCACTAGAGGGCTCAGAGCAGCGATTTAATGTGAGTCCATATCCGAAAGTCGAGGAGAGTCCCACAACCTCGTAAGAGAACCGAGGTCGACACCGGCAATGAGGACAAGAAGCACCGAAGCGCCATCATCGTATTCATCGAGTATAGACGGTCAGTCGATCCTTGTAGGAATCTAGAGCCTCTTGGTAGGCAGAGGCAGCCTCATCATCAACAACGTGAGCGGCTCAAGAGTAGCCTTGTCTACCGTCAGGCAGCGACAGCGAAACTCGTCGGAGGAGTAGGGCAAAGGCGGCGTGACATCGCCAGAGAGGATGCCCCAGAGATTTAAGATCACGCATGTGGATGCGATATGAGACACGAAGTCGGTGTAATTAACACCATCGAAGATCATCGGGCAGCGAGGAGAGAAACAAGACCATTGGTAGGCGGCCGACGGCGCGGCGACCAAAGGTAACGTCTAACGACGCGGCATGTTAGAGCGACGTTTTTTCTTTTTTCTTTTCTTCGGGCCGCCCGCCAAGTCCAAAAACGTTGGCTCGCCTTCAACCCGATGGCGTAACCAAACCGGTGCTTGGAACCCTAGTGGCGGCGGCGGCGGCGGCAACAGACTCGGCATGCGGCAAGACGGTAACGACTCCAACTCTAGGGCACCGAGAGATCCTCCATGACCTCTCGAATGTCCACCAGACCTCCCAGAGGTCCATAGTGACCTCTCGGGCGATCCACCAAGACCTCCCAGAGGTCCAACGAGACCTCCCGGAGGTCCAGGAGAACGTGACCCGAGAGTGAGCCTAGGAACCGTGGAGCACCCGAGGGCCTTACCACGGCCAAACAGAGAAGGATGAGGAGGTCTCGAGAGCATTCCCAAGACCTCCCACGACCCTCCAGAGGAGGTCGTGGAGATCTGGGACCACCCCAAGACCTCCCGTGATTCACTCCTTTGTGTGGACATGGAGGTCCAAGCATACTCCGTGGTTCCTCGTGAAACCCGAGCTAGTCCCAAGGATCATGGCTAGCTCTTCACAAAGAACAACAAGTGATAACATAGCAAACAACATAAGCTTTATTAATAACCAAAGGAGTTGTTTACAAGAGATCTTACAAGCCGCCGGGCAAAACATAACAAAATGAACACTGAGCCACCCGACACACCACAGTAACCTTTGGAGGGCTTAATCCTAGTCGATCTCGACCATTTGGTCCACCGAGCGATCACCTTAAAGCTCTCAATTCTCGCTAAAAGATAGCATCAGCAAGAGTGAGCACAACAACCGTGCTCGCAAGTTACACCCGCCGATAACAAGATGACATGCATAATGGATATCACAATGGAAGGCTTAATATGGTTGATTTGCATAAAGCCATGTTTCTTTCAAATACATGTATTAAGTTCTAAGGCGATAATACAATAATTAAAATTCATTTCATCAAATCGTTTTTCAGCTTGGATAACATTCATCATAGGATGGTGAAGGATACCCTCGACATTAGGCTCCTGCCCAAACCCATGGGACGGCGGTCCCAAAACAGATTTGAAAATCATTTTAAATTCCCAAAGTCAACAACTAACTTCAAGTGGCCTTTGCCAAGACGCCCATGACCGCGACACGGCTATTCAATAGATTTAACTCGCAGAGGTTGTGCACTTTACCCACACGACATGATTCCTCTAGTTTGTTTGGCATGCGCGAGTGCCACCTCTCACTGCCGAAGGTAAGAGGTCTAGAGTTCATGACAAGGCCTTTACAATGCATTGCTCCACCACAGCCTTTCCTTGCTAAGGTTTCACCCCCCTATGGATAGCAATCCGGCGGGAAGCCCCCTCTTGCACCAGTGGGAACAGTAGGTTATAAAAGACCATTGGCCAAACAAGACCTCCCACACCTCCAATGGAGCAGCATATGGTAGAGTTTTGCAAATTAATCAGCCAGGTCCCACGCCCCACACTGGAGACATGTGGTTGCACGGTTTTGGCATAGCCCATTATAGGCATGGCATTGGTCGCTCAAAGACCGGTCCTCAAATGACTAGGGCGACTTCCACAAACCCAAGGGCATCGATCTATCATAACGACACGATCCCGTGCATAAACTTGCACCAACCAAGCCAACCAATTTCTTGATCTAAATCCATTTCCTTTTCTTTGCTTCCCAAGCAATACTTTCATACCTCCATGACAACCCAATGTCATGGTTAAAACATTCAAAACAGTTCTTGGTCATGTTGGTAAAGATTTCCCCAAAACAACAATTTTGGTCTAAGCTTAACTAAGAATGGGTTTTTCAAATGATTCCTGGTTCACATTATTGTGTCAACCAGATTTTGCCTAAGGTGACAACAAATTTGGTTCAATGTCAAAGTTGGCCATATGAGAGAAAGTGGTATAACTATGTGTTTAAAGACAGTATTGAAATAACTTGGTAGAAATAGGCATGCATAATACTTTGAAACAGTAACATAAATAAATTGAAATCTTGGGTGCAATATGATCAAAAGTGTAACTTGCCTCTTGCTTGATAGCTTAAGATTTTACTCACTCTCACGGCTCGGCTCTCGAAACGCCAAGATCTACACGGTAAGAAAACATATTCGCACCAGCCCAAATAAAGAACCAACAGAGACTCAAGCAAAGAACCAAAAGAACTCCAGAGAAACCTCAAAACTCAATCAACGAGAAGAGCATTGTATTTAGAATAGATTCTTTGGAGGTGGTTCCAACTTACTGAGAGGAAGTGGTCTTTTTGACAAAAGACTCCAAAGGAGTGGTCTTGACCAAGGAACAGAGGGACCCCCGAAGGTAATCCTTGCGCACGCCAAGAAGGTCCAGAAGATACTCTATGTGCAGAGACCACAGAGGAGGTCCTCACATAGAAGCCACTGAAGTCCGAGCGAAATTCAAGAAAAGGGGTCCGAGAAGGATACACCCGCTTATCATGGCAACAAGAACAAGAACCGAAAGCAGAGTTGAAATGGTGAGCGTGGTAAACACAGAATGGAGCAGACACAAAGGACCTTACCAGGACAAGAAGTAATGGATGGAAGGGAAGGTTGTGAGAGCTAAGTCTTCCTCGATGACCATCGACTAAAGCCGGATGGTGAATGTGAAAAAGGTAAAATGGTAGAGCTCCTGGACTAATTATAGACAACAAGGGTGAAGAAAACTAGAAATACATATGTCAAGGATAAGTATGGAAGTAGGTCAAAGATGGGTGAGTGGCGAGAGCGGTGTCACTACCACCACGTTAAGAAGTACGAGAAAGGACAAATTTTATGTTGCTTTGGGAAGGACTAAGAAAAATGTCGAGAATTGTTAAGGACCCAATTCAGTAGAACACCACGTATATGGATGCATTTAATGTGACAAGACCCGCATTAAATGCTCAATATAATAACGTATGAGGAATTGAGAATGGTTAAGACCGGCAGTGGGGCCGGTCAAATTAGAAACAATCGGGTCAGGGGGGGAGGTCTTGCCCAGAAGAGAGGTCCTCGAGGAGGTCTAAGAAACTAAGAGGTCCTGATATACACAAAGGAGGTCCGAACATGGGGAGGTCCAAATACACATGGAGGAGGTCCAAGTGACTAAGGTTCGGACAACCAGGACTCCATCAAAGGAGGTCCCGCGACTCAAGGAGGTCGAAGTGGAGGAGGTCCAGAGATGCGGAGGAGGTCTGGACATGGGGAGGTCCTGACGGTCAGGATCAACAACAGGAGGTCCTGACGGTGAGGATCTCTTCAAGAGAGGTATGGCGAGGAGGTCCCAAGCCAGCTCTAAAAGCCACGGAGAGGTCCTGGACAGGAGGTCCAAAGAACTACCAAGAGGTCCCATGGTTAAGATTAAGGACAAGTTGAGGTCCGGGCGGTTGGATCTCCAAGAGGGAGGTCCAACAGCCAAGATCAAACGTGAAGGTGAGGTTCCAAGGAGAGTAATGCACGGGGAGGTCTGGACCTTAGGATTCAAAGTAAGGGGAGGTCCAAACCGTTAGATTCAGAACAAAGGGAAGAAGGTCCAGACAGTGGGGTTCCAAGAAAGAAGGATTTCACGGAGGAGATCCACAAATGGTGGTCCAACAGAAGCTCATGAGTCAAAGCAACTCAAAGGAGGCTCCAACCTCAAGGGTGAGATTAAAGCCGTGATAGTTAGAATGAACCCTAAGGAGTCCCTTTTGGCCAAGAAGAAATGGCTAGGGGTTCGAATGAACTCAGGAGGTTTGAAGGCATATAAGAAATCCACAAGGTTACAAGGAGGTCCGAATAAAAAGAAGTCTGGGCATTGAGAAGTGCCCAGGTAACAAAAGGTCTAGACTTAAGAGAAGTCTGAACAGAAAAGAGGTCTGATCCAAAGAGATTCAACCCAACAAAGAGATTCAAAGTAATCAAACTTAAAGAGAAAGGTCTGAGCGAATGGGAAAGAGGTCAAAGAGAATGGTATTACCGTGAATTGGGGTGGCAATACCGGATCGCACTAGAAGGACCTTTCCAAAGAGAAGGCTACAAGGATCGGGGTGAAAAGGAGTCCAATTGAGCACAAAGGTGGTTCAATCGAATGCAAAGAAGATCTAATTGGCCACAGGTAGGTTCAAGTGAATTACTGAGTATTCCAGTAAGCAAGAGGAATACTCAAGCAAAAGATGTGAGGGAGGTCCGCTAGATCAACCTAGAGGAGGCTGGGCACAAGAATATGCCCAACTGAAGATTGTGGTCTAGGATCGAGAAAGAGATCCGGACAACAAAGCAGAGGTCAAACAGAAGGCGATGCGACATATAAAATGTCCAAACAGGATGAAGGAAAAGAAATCCTATCCAGAAAGGGAGTTAGCTCCAGAGAGCTAGAGCTACATCAAAAGAACCAAACTTTGATTTAATTGAAGTTTAGATTAGTCATTTTAAACAATCCAGATCCCGAAATTCTCAAGTTAAGCTTTGAATTATCATCAAAATCAAATGGTTCTTTTTATTTTGAAAATTTTCAAAAGGCTCTAAAAATCGTGGTGTTACACACGGAGGCTCCGCGGCGACGCAGCGGCTTGCGAGGCCGACGCCAACCCTGAGCAGGCGGCCCCGAGAGGCTTCGGGTGAAGAGGCGGCACGCGTCCGTGGCGACTCCGAGCGGGCGGCCCCGAGAGGCTTCTGGCGAAGAGGTGGAGGCGGAGACTCGCGGCCGCCAGCGAAGGCGAGGCGGCCTGGCTGCTCGTGGCGCCGAAGTGAGGCCGATCTCAAAGTGAGGCGACAACGACAAAGATCATGCCGTCGCCCACCAGGAAGCCGAGGGCCGAGCGGGAGACCGCGCTAGAGCGGCGGCCCGGTCGAGCGCGGGATCCCGCGCGAAGAAGCCGAGGCGACCGACAATGGAGCGGCGGATCGGGCGGAGAGGCCGACGAGGCGACCACGAAGACGAAGCAAAGGAGCAGAGGCAACGGGCGGCGAGCGGCTGTCACGTGAGACACGTGAGAAACCCTAATCCTAGTTTTGGCTCTGATACCATATTATGAATATTGCTTGTATTCAATATAAGGCCAATGGGCCAGTATATATACACAAGGTACAGGTGGTGAATATACACATAACCCCTCATAACAATAGGGAATAACACACTTAGACATATATCTCTAACATATATGATCCTAGAGAACACAACTTTGTCGAGTAAACATCTAACAAAAACAGAGAAGACATCAACCAAGCAGAAACAGATATCTTCAGTTTTGTTTACTCGATCACATAACTCGCTGCAGGTGCAGCGTCACAGAATTTGCAAAATAACAGCCGAGGTTTATCAAAAACCTTTAAACAGCTACAGTACCAACAACATGAGTTACTTCTGGTGGTTACAATAGCTAAGCAAAATAACAAGATAATGTTTCTCAGAGAGTTTAGTTCGAAGTTGTAATGACTGTTCTTTCCAGCCACCTGCTGGTTTCCTATTTCAGGAGTTTAATTAGGTAACGTTGCATCAGGTGTTCTACTGTTCTGCTCTGCTGGTTTTTCTTTTGCCTTTTGATGAAGCTGGTATAGCATGTTGGCAGCTGCAGATTCCCGTGCGTCACGAGGGTTATTCTTCGGATCTCCATCGACACTCATGTTCAAATCCAGGCCTATGACATGTACACTTTCCCGGTACATTCCTGACAAGATTGGAAAAGATTTTTTTTTTAAAAAAAAACCACTCGAAACAATATGTAAGAACTCCGAGAAAGAGAAGAAGACTAATTGGAACAAGCAGCAGTTCTGGTCATTGTTAACTAGAGGACTATTCAATTACTGAAAGTGATTGCATCGATCATAGGAGATCAACATTCTAGGATAATGCCTATAATAAGGCCACAAACATGTCTTGGGTTACCATTAATCAAATCCTGACTCTAAACTAAATCAAAACATAAAAGAAAAGCAGAGCACAACATGTGGTAAACAGGTGGCTAATTTGGATTTCTACATGATACCAAAAGTGCTAGCTTATCTATTGATCCGACACTTTGAAAAATCTTTTGCCCTCAATTTAACTAGCATAGTATATGTGTTATCTTAATGGGTTAATTCCTTATATGACACTGAAAATTTTCAAAATCCCTGATTATGTCACTGACATGTAGGGTCCGGGCCCACATAATGTAAGAACTAACCCGGAATTGTAGTAATTGAATTCTCTGAACGACAACAAGAGCAGACTGTACTTAGTATAAGACCGATTGGTACGATATTCTCATGCCTATATGGACCAAGGACTCCGTAGTTGGCCAAGCAGGAACTAAAAGAGATAAAGTAAATATTTCCACATGCCATCTGTTACTGAAATATGCACATTATATGTTGGAGGTAGGTATCCAGTAGTTCTCACGGCAGATCTCATCCAGCTCCTGCCTTGCCAAGTGTCAAGGGCATGGGACAGAATAGAGAGATAGAGAGAGAGGAGTTGCGTTTGAATTATAATACATGTTGGGGTTTCTTGCCTTGCGTTTATTGCGTAGAAGGGTTTCCTCCGTCAACCTCCTCCTTTTCATGTTCATGGTTTGGCATCCTTCTCCAGAGCTGGGTGAATTGTCTACTTCCATCATATCTGAGCGTATGCCCTTGCATCTGTTTAGTATTGACATCACTTTTGGTGTAATCTTCCCTTCTGCACAAGGTTTGAAAATGATGAGTACTTGAATTTATAGGATTTGAAGAGAAAATGGTTGAAGTTCACAAGTAATATCCACATCCTAGAACAGATAATCATTGACATAGATCTAAAAATATTATCAGAAATCGAAAGTTATGTAACACATAGGCCTTCTTTGGATGGGTTTAAGTTGGGTGGGATCCCAACCCCATCCATGTGGAGGAGAACTAAGATCCACGGGGATGAGGTCGGATTCCAACCACTCTGAGCTCATCCATTCGTAAGGCTTGGTGCTGAATCTTTATTGCCTTGTTTCCAAGTGGAAAGACACAATGTTTGCCGCAAGACCACATGATTCTACATAATAATTGTCAAGTTTAACCATGTTTGGACGCGAAAAAGGTAGAATACCATCAAAGATGGTTTGAATGCCCATATCACATTCAGCACTTCCATCTTCACATATGCGTTGTCGGCGAAGCTGAAACATAGAAAGACTAGGATGAGTTCACATTAGCTTATCAAGAAAAACAAAAATTTAAAGCAACAAATAATCATTGTGACTTTTGAAATGAAAGAGAAGATATAACATACAAGTTCATCCCGTATCTTCAGAAGTTTTTGTAGTGAAGCATGCATCTGATCATTCCTGTT
The DNA here is from genome assembly GCA_036346405.1 of Phyllostachys edulis. Taxonomy (NCBI): domain Eukaryota; kingdom Viridiplantae; phylum Streptophyta; class Magnoliopsida; order Poales; family Poaceae; genus Phyllostachys; species Phyllostachys edulis. The sequence goes on from CM070545.1 coordinate 91,710,620, forward strand.
GTTGGTGATGCCACCTTGAATACAATTCGGAGTACATAGGTTAGAATTTGGAAAACCAATAACCAATAATAGGAAAAACAAGCTATTTGGATAGGCTTGTCCCAACCTGACTTTTCTGTGGCTTTTGCATTTTTGCTTTCCAAAGCATCATTCTTAGTTACAGTATCAACCCCTGGTGCCTGATACAATAATTAGTTTGTCATGTTGAATCAGGGTGAATGAAAACATAAAAACTGACAGACTTTAATTACTCCGTTTGTATATATCGTTTTGGACATTGCACGGTCTACGAGAGGAAACTTTGACTACTACATTCTTTTTGATCCAATAGGTCAGACTAGTTGGGATTTAATTATATTATATCCGATAGTTTGAGTAGTAGAATCCAAACAGAGGTAGAATTGTAATTGCTTATGTAGGGATCACATGATACAAGAATAATATTTTGAATTCTAGTTGAAAAAGTCCATAATACCACAGTCGTCACTTCCCAGCTCTTGCAGACCTAACCCGTGGTGAGAAGGCAGCGGCCAAATCGCTCAGCTCGCAGGCGGCAAGTTGACGCCAAATTCTTCGACGTTAGTTGCAGCCTCGACAAAGTTATATCCAGAATGCATGCATTGCCTCAAAGCTAGCACGTGGTAGTTATAGAGATTGATTAGCAAGATGATTTAATTACGTTGGTGAGATGAGCGCTGACAACTACGCGGCCTACGTGACGACCAAATCGTTCGGCTCCAACAACAACAACAGCGAGGTCATGACTACCGTCGACCTCAAGATGTCCAACATTAATGGAATCGATTAAGTCATATGTTCTTCTCGTTGATGGCGGCGGTGGAAAAACTCGTAATTTTTTTTCATGTCAAGTGCGGTGGTGGCGTGAAAATACTTGCCGTAGATTGAGAATTTGTGGATGATGTTGGGACTTAATTTAAGTTGAAACTATGAAAAATAATGATGCCTTTGGAAACATTAGTCAAGAAAAAGAATATATATATATATTGTTCTAAGATATTGATGGTCAGATTTGATTTATACTATCACCACATACTACCGGTAGAATATACCATAAAATTTCTCCATCTTAAGGTAGTCTACTCTTTGTAGGCTAATCACGACAACAACCGTACTTGGGGACACCTTTGAGTACCCCCTCAAGTGGCCCTCTGTCAGATCTCTTCAGGTTCAGCTAAACTCTGAAGAAGAAGAGCCGAGGTGAACTGGCGTGAACGTCTTGGATCACTTGATACCGTTTCCTTTAATGAAGATCAACGGTCGACGGATGTTTTCGGACTTACTGTTCAGGTCATCTTGTTTTTCGTTTTATTACCGCTGTAACCAGCAGAACTACTGTTGTAACCGAATTCAGCTTTATGCTTTCACTTTACTCTTTGTAATCCTTTATAAACGAGTGAATGGAATGAAAACGGCATCAATACTTATGCCAAAACACTTAGTCTCTTAGTTTAACCTAGCAGTAGCGGCGTTCATCCACTTTCCCTTCTCATTCGGAAATCGGATCTGACAATGGTATCAGAGCTATGCTGATTCTCGGAGGCGACACAATCTGAAGCATCAAGGTTGGTGATTTCATTCACTGCAAAATCCCTGGTGGTTTTAGATCCAAGAGACGACGAAGGTCCGGAACTTGGCAAGGGTTCAGGATTTATTCCTCGGTAAAATTCCGTAGCCAGTTCTGGATTTGTGAGAGAAGATGACCAAGACTGCGACAAGGAATGATAGTGAGGCATCTGAACTAGTTGCGGCGAGGCAGGAGACCTTGGAGGCCAAAGGTAGAATGGACTCGATGGAACAACACCTGGGCGAACTGCAAACTCAAGTCACGGGTATGCAATCGCAAATGAATAGAATAGAATCTCTACTGCAAGGAATGTTTATAACACAGCAACACCAGACCGAAAGGAACCTTGGACTGGGTACCTATCCGATGAGAAATGAGGAAGCTACTGCTGCAAGGGCTCCGGCAGATCTAACCAGGACTCAAGAAAACGAGTTAGAGGCAATGAGGAGAATCAAGCCCACTAATCCAGTACATGTAAACAGCACTCAGGGAGTGAATCTCAATGGCAACTATGAGGTGAATTATCAGCAAACTTCCACTGGGCAATCGGCAGCACCGATGAACTGGGGCCAACATGTTTCACCTCCTCTCACTCCAGTCTCTCCCACTCTGAACAACAGGAACTTCACTCGAGATTTCCATCAGGGCAGGCCGTGGAATCCAGGTCCGGGTACAGAGATGGTTAACCAATTCTACAAATCAATTGCCAAGGGCCCTAGTATCGAATTTCCTCGATTTGATGGGACTCAACCTTTGGAATGGATTAGACAAATTGAAACATATTTTACCATGGCCAATATACCCGACGAAGCCAAGTTTGATCTAGCTCAAATGTATATGGGAGGTAGAGCTGATAACTGGATAAGGAGCACGGGACTACTATGGAATCCTCCTCCTTGGCAGGTATTTTGCAGAATGGTATGTGATCGATTTGCTCAGTATAGCGGTTATGAAGTATTGGAGAACTTTCATGCAGTCAAACAGTACAACTGCAGTATTTCCGATTACATAGATAGATTTGAAGAGTTAATGGCTGCATACAAAAGTGAAAATCCTCTGCAGAATGAATCCTTTTTTGTCAAATGTTTTATTAATGGGTTAAGGCCAGATATTAAACACTACCTTAAGCCGTTGAGACCACAAGTCTTGTGTGAAGCCTATTGGATGGCTAAAGATATGGAAAAGGGGGCTGGAGCCATGTTTAGGCGAGGATTGAATAATTCAGCTACTAGCGTTCAAAAGAATACTGGTAATCCTCAGCTCAAAGGCAAGAATCAATCAGGGCTAAACCCCCAGAAAAAGGAGTCGACCAGTAAGCCTACAACACCCTTCATTCTGGGAGTTTGCAGATATTGTGGAGATAAATGGTTCTTAGGCCACAAATGCAAGCAATACCAAAACATTAACCTGATGGTTTCTGAAAATGAAGACAATATGATCAGCAGCACTGAGGAGAAAGAGGAGTCTCTAGATACTAACGAGTTCGTGACAGAAGAACTCGAGCAGGAAGGTCAAGTAATGCAAATGCAGGTCTCTTCTCAGGCAGTTCAGGGTTTAACCAAAATAGCCACTTATACTTTGATGATCAAAGTGGGAGGAAAGAAGGGAATTGCGTTATTGGACAGCGGTAGTACCCACACTTTCATAGATCTGAGATTTGCCCTCAAGACTTCATGCAAAATTGAAAACAACAGCTTACAAAAAGTAATAGTGGCTGGTGGGGGAACACTTCTCACGGGCTCACATGTTCCAGACCTCGAGTACTACACCAATGGGCAGGTCTTCTGTAATTCATTCAAGATTCTCAGGTTGAGAGGGTACGATGCAGTATTAGGGTGCGATTGGATGTACCAACATAGCCCTGTAAGTATTGATCTTAAAACCCGAAAACTGACAATTATGAAAGAAGGGAAGACTGCCATGACTTTTGATGACCAATCAGAATCTGAATCAGTAAAGTTGATGAGATCAAATGAATGGGACAAGGTATCGGCAAAGGGAATAGCTGGATATGTAATTGAACTGCAAGTCCCGAGAAAGGAAGAAGAACCTAATATACTGAATCCACAGTATCAAACATTGATACAGTTATACCAGGATGTTTTCAAAGAACCGCAAGACCTACCTCCGGAGAGAAGCTGTGATCATACAATTCCCATCAAAGAAGGGTCTGAGCCACCTAATGTCAGACCTTACCGAGTTCCTCACCAACAGAAAGATGAGATGGAGCAGCAAATACATAAGCTACTGAAGTCCTCACTCATCAGACCGAGTACTAGCCCGTATGCATCCCCAGCAATTCTAGTCAGGAAGAAAGATAGAACATGGAGACTTTGCATAGACTATAGGAAGCTGAACTCTCAAACCGTACGAAACAAATACCCCATTCCGGTTATAGAAGACCTTCTGGATGAGCTTTATGGTGCTAGTGTGTTCAGCAAACTGGACTTACGGTCGGGTTACCATCAAATCCGGATGAACAAAGAAGATATCAGTAAAACAGCGTTTAATACTTATTTGGGGCACTATGAATATTTAGTGATGCCCTTTGGGCTTACTAATGCACCGGCGACCTTTCAATGTCTTATGAATCACATTTTTGCTCCATATTTGAGGAAGTTCCTATTAGTGTTCTTTGACGACATTTTAATCTATAGCAAGAATGATTTGGATCACCAGGAGCACTTGAAGGCTGTGTTAAAGCTATTGAGGGAGCATCAACTCTTTGTCAAATTCTCTAAATGCGTCATTGCATCTCCTCAGGTCAGCTTTTTGGGACATGTTATATCCGGACAGGGGGTAGCCACCGACCCTAACAAAATCAGCACGATCAAGGAATGGCCGACACCTCAAAATGTATCCCAATTGAGAAGCTTTTTGGGGATGACCGGATATTATAGACGGTTTATCAAGGAGTATGGAATCATTTGCAGGCCATTACATGATATGTTGAAGAAGGATGGGTTCAGCTGGACTGAACAGCAAGAGGACGCGTTCAAGAAACTTAAACACTGCCTAACCACTGCTCCGGTAATGGCATTGCCCAACTTTTCCGAAGCTTTTACACTGGAAACTGATGCTAGTGGCAAGGGAATTGGGGGAGTATTAATGCAGAGAGGGCGACCCATAGCATATTTCAGCAGAACATTGGGTACTAGAAATGCAGCGATGTCCACATATGACCGGGAAGCCTTGGCGATTATTGAATCACTCAAAAGGTGGAGACACTATCTGTTGGGTACTCAAGTCATCATCAAGACTGACCAACAAAGCCTCAAATTTATGACTGAGCAAAAGGTTTCGGAAGGGATACAACACAAATTGATGTTAAGACTGTTGGAGTTTAACTATGTCATTGAATACAAAAAGGGAAAGGAAAATAAAGTGGCGGATGCTTTGTCAAGAAGGGGTACTCAAATGATGGCTATATCTCTTGCTATACCAAGTTGGATTGAAACGGTTGAGAATAGCTACCTTCAGGATCAAGACCTGTAAGGAGCTCTTTGGAGCGCTTATTCTTTGGATCGATTCAAATCCCAATTACACATATCACTCGGGAATTTTGAGGTATAAAGGAAGGATCTATGTGGGGAGTGATCAAGAACTACGTCAAAACATTATTTCTTCCCTGCATACATCAGCCATTGGAGGTCACTCAGGAAAGGTAGCAACATATCAAAGAATTAAAAACTTGTTTTATTGGCCCGGAATGAAAAAGGAAGTGCACACCTTGATTGAGGAATGTGCAGTCTGTCAGCGTTCGAAGGTAGAACACTGTCACTACCCAGGTTTGCTAGAACCTTTGCCAATCCTGGACATGGCGTGGACTCATAACTCCATGGATTTTATTGAAGGCTTGCCAAAGTCGAGAGGGAAGGAAGTAATATTGGTGGTGGTTGATCGGTTCACGAAATACGCCCATTTCATTCCACTTTCCCACCCCTATTCGGTACAATCAGTGACTCAAGCATTCATTGAAAATGTCTTCAAACTGCACGGGTTTCCGATTGCAATTGTATCCGATCATGATCGAATCTTTACCAGTAAGTTGTGGCAGGAACAATTCAGATCTTTGAAGGTGCAATTGAGGTTAGCTCGGCTTACCACCCTCAAACCGACGGGCAAACCGAAAGAGTCAATCAATGTGTCGAATCATATCTAAGATGTATGGCACTGAATGAACCGAGGCGATGGGTGTCGTGGCTACCAATGGTCGAATGGTGGTATAACACAACCTTCCATACCGCACTTAAGGTCTCTCCATTTCAGGCATTGTACGGGTTCCCTCCACCTCTCATCAGTGAGGTCTCATGCGGACACAAGATCTTCTGAAAGAAAAGACTTTCTAGAAGAGAAGCAAACTATGTTGAGGAGACTAAAGGAGAACTTAAGCCAAGCTCAAGCAAGAATGAAGAAATACGCTGACATGAAGAGAAGTGAACGACAATTCGTAGTTGGAGATATGGTCTATTTGAAAATGCAAATGCGTCTTAATCTAGCATGCGTTTGGTTTAAAGCAAGCATTGAAACTCACAAGCAAGTTTTATGGACCTTTCAGAATTTTGGCTAAAGTGGGCAATGTTGCATATCGATTGTTGCTTCCTGATAATGTAGGCATACATCCGGTGTTCCATGTCAGTCAACTCAAGAAACATTGCGGAAAGGATGCTGTTCCTAGTCCCAACTTGCCTCTGGTGGGAGAGGATGGAAGAATCAAGACAGATCCGGCTTTTGTGCTAGAGACTAGAGCTATGCCAAGAAACAATCAATTAGTCACTCAATGGCTGATACAGTGGAGCAATTTGCCGAAGGAAGATGCTTCGTGGGAAGATGCGGATTTCATCAAGAGTGCCTTTCCAGAATTTTATTCGCAAATACTTCGATCGTGGTTCCCAGACAATCACACTTGAGGACAAGTGTTCGGTTAAGAGGGGAGAAATGTCAGATCTCTTCAGGTTCAGCTAAACTCTGAAGAAGAAGAGCCGAGGTGAACTGGCGTGAACGTCTTGGATCACTTGATACCGTTTCCTTTAATGAAGATCAACGATCGACGGATGTTTTCGGACTTACTGTTCAGGTCATCTTGTTTTTCGTTTTATTACCGCTGTAACCAGCAGAACTACTGCTGTAACCGAATTCAGCTTTATGCTTTCACTTTACTCTTTGTAATCCTTTATAAACGAGTGAATGGAATGAAAACGGCATCAATACTTATGCCAAAACACTTAGTCTCTTAGTTTAACCTAGCAGTAGCGGCGTTCATCCACTTTCCCTTCTCATTCGGAAATCGGATCTGACACCCTCTCTGTAAAGCAAGCATTGTACTACTACTTCCTTCAAGATATAGTGCAAGAAGACCAAGAAGGTACTAAGAACCATTGGCATGGCCTGAAAGTACTAAAAGGAGTAGGTGCTACATACAGTATCGAACCTGTATATATCTCTGTCTCTGCTCACCTTGTGCGTTGGGATCTTTAGATCAGATCAGATCCATGGTCTCCCTGAACAATCTATAAGTGTCGGTCTATGTTAACCAGAAGCTAGGAGTACGAAGTTAACCCTCCCTAACCTAAGAGTGTTTGGCGGATTAAACCCCTAACCCACCTCTTAATCCTGAACTAAACGGGGCCTTAGGGTTAAAATGGTTTACGATCATTTGGATTTTGAGTTTTTGGGCTATTAACTTCGTTGGGCTAGGCCTTTAGATGGCTACCTCGCTAAATTGGGTTGACCCTCTACAATTTAGATAACAGTTAAGCATAATAAAACGCAAATATTACCAAAAGGTCAATGAAAAATTCCAATAAAGGTTGTTAAAATAAAGAGGCAAATTGGGGAAAGGGTAAAGCAACTCACTAAACTATTAAGCATAATCAAATGACAAAAATCTAGTTATTTAACAAGCATAAAGTACGATGAAATTACCAAAGGAGTAGATGATGGTGTTGGGTTTGTGATGTCGAAGTTCCCAGCAACATCACGATCTTTAGGAAAAGCATCCAATTGGGCATCTGGCAACCTGTCACCACAATATATATCATCTTCCATCGCCACTGCTTCCACTGGCTCATTTTCCTTTAGGGCTTCACGCGCGTCAGTGTCACTGTTGTGAGTAACCTCAGCCCCTGCTGGAACATCTATAGTTTCTTTTTTTTTTTTGGGAGGGGGGGATGGCAAGAGCATTGCCATCTTTGCATTAAAGGAGTAAAAAACACAGGGCATAAAACAAGGCTAACCGAAACAGAGAAAAACGCAAAAACAGAAGAGAAAGGAAAGAAGGAAGGAAAGGGAGACAAAAAAGAAAGAAAAGAAAGACAAAGAAACTAAAGGAAAAGGAACATTTAAAAACAGCTCCTCACAAAAAATTAGTTTCTTGTTTTACCTCATATGCTTTAAAGGAGTTTTCGTTGGAGCCACCTCTAACCACAGCCTCTGAGGGAAAGGTCACAACTTTGTCAGTGTCAGCAATCGAAACATTCTGGATGCAACCAGTATTGGCAGAAAGTTTGGTTTTACCTGGGCTTATTCTGTCTGTAATGCCTGTTGGTTGTGCAGAGGCATCAGCCAGGGGTGCATTGCTTCTTTCAGACCACACCAAGGCATCAGCATTTTCTTGAGGAAGCACCTTGTTATCTGAAGCACCAGCCATCGTTTCAGTTTGTATATTGTACTGAACATCAGAGGTTAACCCTGAAGAAGGTACCACTTGAACTCTCTCCTGAGATCCAGGTATTTCGACTAGAGTGCCAGGCAAGGCGGATGCAGGTAACCTAGAGTATTCAGCAGTTGTATCAGGTGGACAGTGCTCCGAGCGAAAATTCTCACCACCAGCCAAACCAACTGATGACTTGGTGCCACAAGCAGCGCTCCCAGCTCCCTTGTTTTGTATTTCTGGGATGATATTACCTGATGGCAAAATTGGGCCATGATCATCCTTACTCACCAAGCTGGTAATAGAGAAATTCCCAGTTTCAGAATGAGTACTTGCGGGAATGCACACTTCCTCCTTGTACATATTGGTGTACCAGTCTAGTGCAGTGGAATTCAGATCGACAAAAAGATTAAGTCCGCCATCTGAACATACAGAGAACTGAAGAGTATTTGCATTTTCTAAGATCTTATCGGGCGACAGATAACCATTTACTGTGACACTTGCACCAGCTTTTGTATCGATGCAAGGCGTTGAAACCATATCTCTAGGAGCAGCGTGACTTGGTTCAGGCTCAGGAGGAGTTGAACCGTCAGCAATTTGAGACTGTAAATTCTGATCAATCCCTGCTCCAGAAGATGAACGTCCACAATGGTCTACTTTTTTATTGTCCATTGAAACTGGAGAAATACTCGTTACGGTGTCGAACTCCTGCTTCAAGATACAGAAATAAAATTAAGAAATGCATTTACGTTGTATACATACAAAAGTATTCTTTTGTGTTTCATGAATAAAAAGTGGAACACTGTTTTACATGTCAAAGGTAAATAAAATAACAAAACACTGCGAGCACTCCTCTGTAGAACATGATTTAAACCAAGAGTCACTGAAATGCGGGCCTGTAGCCTGTTCGATTTTAAATGCAAAACCAATTTTTGGCTCTATTTCTATGACGTGTAGGCCCCAACTATTTTTTGGGTTTTATAGCAAAAAATGGCAGAACCCACCGCCTCACAGCTCCACCACCCTCTTTCTTTTGCTATGTTTTCTCTCCCAGTCAACCATCGGGATCTCTGTTCTATCTCGTTTTAACTCCAATTGGCTTTTTTTGCATAAGTTATCTAAAATCAAAATACATTTTCTAGTAACAAAATTTTTTGGAGTGTAAAAATGTATTTAAATACCCACGCCCCCAGTTATGGGCATTGCAAAGAGAGGCCATATATATATACTTGGTTAAACTTCGGTTTTTAGGAAAATGATTTGGGGAAAACTGTATTGGCAGATAGAAACTGGGAGGATGGAGGTAACATATTATTGTAGGAGGTTAGAACCTACCTCTACACAATTCAATGTACTACTAGTCATTTACGTATTGTATTTACTTAAATTTGATTTACAACAATGTTTTACAATTACTTATTGTATATTAAATTCAAATTTACTTTATTATACAACTCTACTCTATTAAGCCTTCCTTTCAAGGAAAAAGTCCATTCGATGGCCATAAAGTCTTGCAAAAGTCTGGATTTCAACCTTCAACATCTAAACCAAATGGTTGACCCCCTCAAGTGTCAAAACCGTCTAGTTTTCACCCCTAAGGTTGTTTTCGGTAGTGGTTTTACCACGTACACACCACATCACTAGTTTTTGGCTAACATGGCAGCTCACTCATCCACCACACCATCTAGCTTGTCCACATCACCACAAATCTCTCTTCTAGTTCCTCTCGCTCAACCTCTTTCTTCTCTCCCTATAGCTGCAGCACCACCTCCTCCCTGCCCCTATCTCCCCTTGTCCACTTCCGGCGGTGGCGGGATGTTGGTGGCACGCACCTGCAGCGCGTCAGCGTCGGGTTCGCATCCAACATCGTGGCCCTCGTCGTGACCGCTCTGGTGGAGGGCCGCAGGAGGAGCAGGCCCCCTGTTGCCATGCCAATGTCGGTGTTCTGGCTGACGCCGCAGTTCTACCTGCTCGGCATCATGGATGTCACCTCCTTGGTCAGCCTGCTCGAGTTCTTCTACATCGAAACCTCCGTCGGCATGAAGTCCATCGACGGCGCCGTCTTCTTCTGTATCCTCAGCATCGCGTTTTGGCTCAGGAACTTCCTCATGCAGGTGGTCAACCGCACCATGGCGGTGTTCGGCTCAGTTAGGATTTCTTCAAAACCCTAGATTGATTTGTGGAGGCTTTTCGGTTTACCCTCTATTTTTCTGTCTTTTCCGGGGTGCCGCTTACAATTGCATAATGAGGCTAGAGGGTAGGGACCTATTTATAAACTCCACTTCCAGGTGTTATAATTGACATACCTGTTTTTGGTATACTGTGAGACTCTTGAACCATGTCACCAACCACGATCAGACAGGCCAGTTTAATGAGTCTAAAATATATTAGTCCCTAGTATACATGTGTGAGTCATGTGCCATGATCAGATTGTTTACGAGAACAATTACAATCTGATCATGTGGGTCAACAACCTACAGAGCCGATCCTGCTAAACAAACCCAGCTATTCCGCCATGTGCTGTATCCAGATTAATCATACACATGCATATTAAATTCTAGTAGACTTGATCTCAATAAATATGTCTACCTATTCCAGCACAGCCGTCCTCGATACTTCGAGTATTAATTCCTCGAGTTAGATTCCGCATCAAATATTTCTCTATCACATATATCAATATTCCACATTGAGTTAAAGCAGATAATAACCATAATAAATGTTGAAAGCCACATAAAAAATCTAACATCTCCCACTTGGCTGAAAACATTTCAATCAATAAACTAAAGTCCCATGTCTTTAACATACTTATAAAATAATTCCTGACTAACTGGCTTAGTCAGTGGATCTGCAACCATATCAATGCTAGGAAAATAAATCAAACGAATAGATTTGAGTCTATTTATTACATCACGAATATAGTGATATATTCCTTCAATGTGTTTACTTTTACTATGAAACTTATGATCCTTTGAGACCTTGATCGCTGCCTGATTATCACAGAAAATAGTGACAGGTTGTGATGCACTTTCCATGACCTTAAGTGATGCAAGAAATTCTCTCAGTCATACACCTTCCTTTCTTTGCTTCAGATGCAAAGAATGTATTCACTTCCATAGAGGAACGAGCAAGCTGAATCATGTTTTTCGCTACACCAAGAAATAGCACCTCCGCCAAAGTAAATAGATAACCGAAGTTGATTTTCGATCATCCGGATCCCTTGCCAATCAAAGATCGATTATAACCCTACAAATTTGAAGATTATGACCATTAAAACATAATGAATAATCCATGGTTCCTTTGATATGACGCAATACATATTTGATTTGTTTCCATAGCTCTTTCTCAGGATTATTTTTATATCTACTAAGAATTCCAATGGCATGGCTAAGGTTAAGTCGTGTAAATAACATAGCATACATAAGACATCCAAAAGCTGAAGAATAAGTAATACCATTCATTCTACCTTTTTTCTCAGGAGTTTTTTGACATAATCCCTCACTGAGTTTAGTTCCCTTTACAATAGGTACATTAACAGGTTTGCTATTTTTCATAGAAAATCGTTTTAAAACACTTCGAAGGTATGCCTTTTGAGACAACTTAAGAATCCTTTTATTCCGATCTCTATGTATTTCAATTCCTAACACATAGGAAGCTTCTCCCATATCTTTCACATCAAATTTAGAAGACAACCAAGCTTTCACTTCCATCAATGTATTTTTATCATTAGAAGCAATGAGAATATCATCAACATATAAAGACAGTAAGACAAAACAATTACCCATAACTTTTGTATATATGCAATGATCACCTTTCGTCATTGAAAAACCATATGACGTGATAGCATTATCAAAAAGAATATACCATTGACGTGAAGCTTGTTTAAGACCATAAATTGATCTATTCAACTTGCAAACCTTATTTTCATTTTATTTTTCTCTAAAACCTTCCAATTGTATCATATATATTTCCTCCTCCAAAAGACCATTAAGAAAAGCAGTTTTAACATCCATTTGGTGGAGTTCAAGATCATAATAAGCCATCAAAGCACTAATAATACGAATTGAAGTAAACTTTGCAACAGGAGAAAAAGTTTCTACAAAGTTAATACCTTCCCTTTGTGTAATGCCTTTAGCAACAAGCCTAGCCTTATATTTTTCCACTAAACCTGCTGCATTCAATTTCCTTTTAAAAATCCATTTACAACCTATGGGTTTACAGTTGTTTGGTAGATCAACAAGTTCCCAAACTTTATTCCTTTTCATCATGTTTAATTCTCCCCGCATTGCTTCCACCCATAGTTTTGATTGAGAGCATCTTATTGCTTCTTTATAAGTCTTTGGTTCTTCCTCTAAATCTGAAATTTTAGAGTGAACTTCCCCCAAGAACAAATAATAATCATCTCGATATTGGAGCGTACTAAAATTCCTCCCACTTCTCCTAAGCATGTTAGTATTGGGAGTTCGATTTGCATTTTCTTCAGGAGCTAAACCTCCTTCAGTGTGAGAATCAATACCAGATGTATCCATCTGTGTTTCAGGTGGAGTTGCCAATAATTCCACCCTCGTCCGCTTAGCACGGCGAGGTGTGTTTTGATCTAAAAAAAATTGTATCCCTGCTTTCCACCAATTTATCCTTTTCCTGGTCATAAAACATGTACCCTTTTGATTCCAAAGAATAACCAATAAAAATTCCTGGTGTGCTTTTAGGATGTAATTTTGTACGGTTTTGATTTGGCACTCTAATTTGTGCATTACAACTCCAAAGAGCTAAGTGGCGAAGTGAGGGTTTTCTTCTAGTCCACAACTCATAAGGAGTGACTGTTACAACTTTAGATGGTGAATGATTTAATAAATAAACAGCAGTATGCAAAGCTTCACCCCAAAAAGATAAAGGAAGATCTGAATAAGCCATCATAGATCTAACCATATCCATAAGTGTTCTATTCCTCCGGTCAACCACACCATTTTATTGTGGAATGTAAGGCATGGTATAATGATGAATAATTCCATGCTCTTTACAAAAATCATTTAATACTTCTGAAGTGTATTCTCCTCCATATCAGTTCTCAAAACTTTGATCTTTCTATTCAATTGATTTTCCACTTCAGTTTTAAATGACTTGAATACATCAAATCCTTCCGTCTTATGTTTAAGAAGATACACATAACCAAATCTTAAATAATCATCAATAAATGTGATAAAATAAATCTTCTGTCCTCTAGTGAGAGTAGACATCTCTCCACAAATATCAGAATGAATAATGGCAAGAGGCTCATTTGATCTTTCCGCCTTTGGAAAAGGCGCACGGGTCATCTTACCCATTATACATGCCTCACAAATACCAAAATCCTCTCACTTAAAGTGCAAAATTCCAGAATTAATAAGCCTCTTAATTCTGTTTTTAGATATATGACCAAGTCATAAATGCCATAAATAAGATTCCGAGTATGTGTTTCTATCATTGGTATTCCTCACTATGGATTTATTTTCACCAACCAAGCAATCAATATTGTCATCATTTGATAGCTTATCAAGAAAATAAAGACCTTCATGATGAGTTCCAGTATGCACTAATTTTCCATTGAACAAAATTTTAACTCTTCCTTTTCCAAACAATATATCATAACCAATAGATTCTAACTGAGCAACAGAGATTAAATTCCTTCTCATGCTAGGTGAATATAAAGTGTCCTGTAAAAATAATTTTTCTCCATTGGGGAGTTCCAGGACATAATTTTTAATTCCAAGTACATCAGTTTTGGCATCAATGCCCAAAAAGATATATCTATTTCCCATTGGAATTGTTCGCATAGAAGTAAAAGCTCTATTATCTTTAGTAATATGAGATGTAGTACCAGAATCAACAACCCAACTATTTGGAAAAGTAGTAGTAAATAAAGATTCAGTGCATACAAAAATATTAGACATACTGTTAGGTGATGAATCGCCTTTACGCTCAACTGGTTGCTTGTTTTGATTCTTTTGCTCATTCTGCTTCTTCTTTTTCCTGCAATCAGCTCTGAAATGCCCATACTGACCACAGTTGTGACACTTAAAATTCTTGTACTTATCATTCCTGAACTGAGTTAAAATTTCCACGATCATCCCGATCACGTTTCTTGTTAAGCTTTTATCTCAAATCACCATTAGACTTCCTCTTTTGCCAATTCCTTTTATTAGTACCTTTTTTTCTCTCCAATGTGTAACTCAGAATTGTGAGTATTTCTTTCTTTTCCCTGAGAGAGTTTTCTATCTTCTTCCATAAGCAAATGATGCCTTAGAGTGCGCATATTGAGTATCCTTTCAGAATGACAGAGAGATATCTTAAATTGTTCCCATGAATTTGGCAAAGAGTTCAGAACAACCATAATATGCACTTCTTCATAAAAAGGATAGCCATTATTTTTTAATTCCTCCGCTAAAATATAGAGTTTATTGATATGCTCATTAATTGAACTACCATCATACATCTTGGTGGAGAGAAAACGATAAACAAGATTAAGCACTTTAATAAGAAATACCTCACCAAAATCTTGTTCTAGATTACGCATTATTTTCCACGCATTCTGTTCACCTTCATACTCAGCAGCTAAAGAATCAGTCATTGATCCCAACATAAAATGTGTGCCCTTTTATTATCTCTTGTCCAATTTTCATATTCTTCTACATAATTCTCTTTTTCCTCAACAGTGGCATTTTTTTCTAGCTCTTCCAGTTCGTTTTTGTCTATTACATAATCAATGTTTTCAGCAGAAAGTAAAAAATGTGATTTTTCTTTTCCAAACCGTGAAATTTGAGACATATGATTTGCAAGATCTAAGTAGTTCTGAAAAAACACTGTTGGTTGCCATTGCGAGAAGATACCTGAATCGGTAGGTTCACTGGATTTCTAATCTGATGCGTTTTTCTTATTGCTTTTCCTTTTCCACTTGAGGGTTGTACTCCAATTAATGAAGCACCATGTTGCTTTTCCTTTTCCACGTGAGGGCTGTACTCCAATTAATGAAGCACCATGTTGCTTTTCCTTGGTGTTGTCTTCCTATGATACGCAAGCACTGGACTCGCGATCGCGCCTCCTTTACCCAACGAAAAATTGTCCGAGGACTTGTCAAGTTTGCTTCGGATACAGCGAACCAATAAAAAATTCCAAGATGCAGCAAACCAATAAAAAAATTCCAGATCCACTGACATGCACGGCTTCAACCTTGATGGATGGACGACGTCGCTTTACCTTTCGAAACGTCGCTATTTCTTTGTGATCATGGACGTTGTCTCGGACGTCGCTAGGAAATAATAGCACAGGGCATGCGCAGCAGACGGATCGAGGATGTGCGCTGCGGAAGTAGACTTGGATTCGGACGCGTATTGATGCCTGAGAGATTGGCTTTGCTTCCAGCGCAGACATTCGCCGTGTGCGCCGACTCTGTATCCGGCTTTGATACCAATGTTAGGATTTCTTCAAAACCCTAGATTGATTTGTGGAGATTTTTCGGTCTACCCTCTATTCCTCTGCCTTTTTCGTGGCACCGCTCACAATTGCATGAGGAGACTCAAGGGTAGGGACTTATTTATAGACTCTACTTCTAGGTGTTATAATTGACCTACCTGTTTCCGGTACACCGTAAGACTCCTGGACCATGTCACCAACCACGATCAGACATGCCAATTTAATGAGTATAAAATGTATTAGTCCCTAGCACACATGTCTGAGTCATGTGCCATGATCAGATTGTTTACGAGATCAATTCCAATCTGATCATGTAGGTCAATAGCCTACAGAGCATATCCTGCAAAACAAACCCAACTATCCCGCCCTGTGCTGTATCCGGATTAATCATACACATGCATATTAAATTCCAGTAGATTTGACCTCAATAAATATATCTACCTATTCCAGCACAACCGTCCTCGACACCTCGAGTGTTAATTCCTCGAGTTAGATTCCGCATCAAATAATTCCCTATCACATATATCAATATTTCACATTGAGTTAAAACAGATAATAACCACAATAAATGTTGAAAGCCACATAAAAAAAATCCAACAGGCTCCACCCCCACCTCCTCCCGCGGCTTCTCCTCCTCCCCATCAGCGCCGCCTCCCGCTTCTTCACCAACGAGGGGCTCTGGTGGAGATGCGCCACCACCATCATTGTGTGTGTGCAGCGCCGTCGCCTTCCTTCGCTGTGGTGTGCCCTGGCCTTGCGGCGGTGGGCGAGCTCGTGGGATGTGTCGGTGAGCGGGTTGGACAAGGCCACCCGACGTGGCTACAGGCATGGACCCCGGCGCGGTGCGGTGGGGGTTCCTAGAGCGCTTGGCGGCATCGAGGCACCGACTGGTGTGGCCGGTTGGAGAGCATGATGAACCAGGGGTCGCAGGATGGGCCTGGGCATCGAGGAGGCATGCATAGACGCACTCAAGCATGTCCTCATGGAGGTCCCCCAGGCCGGGCAGGGGAAAGAGAGAGATTAGAGGATGAGAGGAGGAAGATGTTGGGTGTTGACGTAGATGTAGATGTGGATGCCAAATCAGCTACATATATCCACGTAGACGCCACATAAGCTAAAACTGGTTCGTTATTACACTTGAGAGGAAGTCAAATATCTGGTTTTGAAGTTAAAGGTTGAAATGCAGACTTTCGCAATCGCAAGAGTTCAGAGGTGGCAAATGGTCTTTTTCCTCCTTTTTATAGCCCTGCATGTATATATTAGCATTTGGATTAAAAATTTGTTGAGTACCAAATGTACTCACTCTTCTCAACAAACCTCACCCAGTTGAAGATGACGACCTAGCGTATGGCTACTATTACGCTGCAGGCCATGGAGGAGAACACACACAGATTACTAAGACGTGAGCCCAAGTGGGTTGCTACTTAGCATGTCATGAGGGTTACTTTTGTGTTTTGTTTCTCCTATAAGACCTTGCCCAAGTGCGTTGCTACTTAGCATGTCAGAAGGGTTACTTTTGTGTTTTGTTTCTGCTATAAGACCTTCAACTCATTTTGTCCTGTATGATCCATGTTGTAAAACCACAGCTATAAGGCCTATTTATGCTTACTATAATATTTGAGTATCTTTTATTTATGGAAGAAATCCATATAACACCCTAAAATTTGCTCAAAAGTCCATCTAGCACCTTCAACTATGAAACCAAATATTTGAAACCCCCCCCCCTCCCCAACTTTGCAATACGATTTAAATAACACCCTAACCCAGTTTCACAGGGTGGCATTGCCCTACGTGGCACAATGAGTGGCCAATTTTGCCACGTAGGATGATATGCTGGCCAAGTTGGGTCATTGATAGGTGGGGCCCACATGGTTTCTCCCCCATCAAGCTACCAGCCGTGCTTCCATGGTCGCCGCCCTTGTAACTCCTTTCCTCTCTATTTCGATTTGGGGGAGAATACCCTGTGGGTCCCACCTGTCATTCACCTCAACTTGGCCAACGTGTCATCCTACATGGCAAAACCGCCCACTCATTATGTCACGCGGGCAATACCACCACGCGAAACCGGATCAAAGTGTTATTTGAACTAGATTGCAAAGTTTGGGGTGGGGGGGTCAAATATCTGATTTCATTGTTTGGGATGCTGGGCGAACTTTCAAGCAAAGTTCAGAGTATTATATGGACTTTTTCTTTATTCATTGGTGTGTATGGATGATATGCATGGATGTTGTAGTGTGGATACTAGCTTTTTTTTTTGTGTGTGCTAGCATCACAACATGGTCTGGATTGTCAGTCTGTAGCCCAACATAGCCCCCATAAGTTATTGGGTGGAAGTGTCATTTCCAATGTACGTGATGAAACTAGGAGGTGGTTGAATACTTAGGGTATGTATAATGGTATAAATAACTATTGTCTATAGTTGATTATGGAATCAGGATTTAATGATAAAAATTAAATGAGAAGATCTGCTGATGGTGTAATGTCTTGATAAGAGTGAATGTGTTAAGAGAATGTTATAGTAATTAGGAGTCACTTGAATAGATTTAGTAATGTAAGATGATAATTGGGGATAAAACTAGGATGATTTAGAACACATATAAATAGTAGATTTAATATACTTAGGAATCAATTATCCAAAATTTGTCCAATTCACGTAAAAACATTAACTCGGGGATTACTTGGTTTACTACTATTATAGCAAACAACTTATTAAGGGGATAAACAATTTACTAATTACTAGGTTTACTAATATTGTAGCAAACAACTTGCACTGATAACCAAAGTGACAATCCTAATTCAAGTAATAAGCTGGAATTTTTTATGTACCTTCAATGATAGGAAAGGGTCCAAGATAATGCAGATTACACATCTAGCAAAGCTAAGGATGTTTTGATATTAAAATAGTATGATAGGATAATGATTCTATAGAATTGATAGACATAATGGACAACAAACCAGATGTTGTTCTAGGAGCATGTATAATGGGTTTATGTCAGCCGTCTATAATTATTGTCACGTAGAATTTTTGCTGATGTGAATGAAAGAGAATGAAGAGAGAGAGAAAGATGTTGTCTACAATCCTGTAGCCGACTATAGTACAAGAAATAAGAAAAGCATTAAAAGATTGTGTGTTCTATAAAAACAACTAAAAAGATAGCAACTGTCTGCACTATTGTATGAGCTGTCTTTAGTGTTGTCTACAGGTGATATGAAAAATTACTATAGATAGTAGTTATATGTACCATTGTGCATACCCAACGACGGAATGTGACATAATGATAATTACAACAACCATGATGTCGTGGCAAAGGCAGTAACAACCACCAATGTAACGTGGTACTATTGATAATGCGGTGATGTTATGTGACATAATGATAATTACAACAACCATGATGTCGTGGCAAAGGCGGTAACAACCACCAATGTAACGTGGTGCTATTGATAATGCGGTGATGTCATTGAGTGGTGAATATGATACGAAGGTGATTAGATCCAACGATGCGTTGTGATGCTATCATGACATCATGATAACGGATAAGCATACGGTAAAGAAGGGAGTTTGTGATGGGATTGGTCATGTGACTTTATTTTTAGTTGGAAAATATCTAATTTGGTCCTAAGTACTCCCTCCGTTTTTAAATATATGACGTTTGATCAAGTGTGCAGTTAAATTTATATAACTTTGACTATCACTTTTCATATGATTTTGTTAGTAAAAAATTACAAAATTATTATATTATAAAAATATTTATCATGACAAATCTAATGATACTATTCACTCATGATCAATCTAAATAGTTTTTCATATATTATTAGTCAAAGTTAGATAAGTTTGATTGCACATTTGGTCAAACGTCATGTATTTAAAAACAGAGAGAGTATCGTTGTCTAGACATTTAACTTTTTAAACTAAAAAATCAGTACTTTGACACTTTCATATTGTAAAACCAATACACTTAACCTTACGGATGTTTTACTCGATGATTTTGCTTACGTGGCAGCTATTTCACCGCATAGGTGGCTGAACTGGCTCGTTTTATTGTTGGGGCCTACTGTTCTGGAGACATCGCTTAAATCAAATTTTAATTAGATTTTCTATTCTCCGGGTCATACTCATCAGCGCTACAATGCCTCCTTCGGTCCTTCCTCTTGTCCACAGAAGGGGAGAGGGAGAGAGAGGAGAACAGAGGAGATGTCATTGCCAGCCTTGGCCTAGCTCAGCACCGGCAATTAGGACTTATTCAGCGGCAAGATAGTGGTAGAACAGGATGATCCGGCCACAGAGATACTACTCTGGTGAGAAGAGAGAGAATCGGCATTCGAGGATAGCGCCGCTGTTGAAACTAGCCACCCTCCGCGCTTCTCCCCTGGCACTGGAACCGCAGCATCTCGCCCTCCTCGGCCGCGTCGGTGGCGGATCCAGCCTTCCCGGACCACATCGGAGGGAGAGAGAGACAGGTGGGCGCATAGTATCTCGAGGGAGACGACATCGAGGAAGTAGTCGATGGCGGCCAGAATTGACGAAGTGCTCCAGGTCGTCGGAGATTAGGAAAATGTCGGTCGCCAGAGGTGAGGACGGCGCACAGATCCGGTGACCCTACACTCGAGGCTAGCAGTGACAAGGAAGTACTCGAGGTAGTGGTGGGGAGTACTCCTGGTGGTGGCAGAGTACTCAAGGCAGCAACGGTGGCGGAGAATTTCTCTCGGTGGCGGTGGCGGAGTACTGCTCCCAGTGACGGCCGAGGAGTACTCACTGCGACATAGTACTACCCCTGGTTGCCGGATTCGACCGCTATTGGGCAGCGAGTCGGATCCAGTTGTCCCTCGTTGCACCGCCGACAGATCTGGCCTCTCCCCACCGCGTCACAACCAGATCCGGCCACCGTCGCTCGCGCATCGCGCCGTCGTACGTGAGAAAGGTGTTCGTTCCTTGCTGCCCCACCACTGGATCCGGATCTAGGCTCCCCTCCGCCGGTTGCACCGTCGTTGGATCCGACTTTCCCTCCACCGTCCGCACCACAACCGGATCCGATCGACGTCGCTCACGCGTCACGTCGCCGCCGGAGGTGAAGAAGATGGTTGGATCCGGCCGACGTCGTTTGCGCACTGTGCCACCACCCTCCGGTGGCGGCCAATGCGGTGGCGGCCCGGACGTCCTTGGGCGCCGGCCGGTGCGCGGGAGGACGTACGCGAGGTCGGGGAAGTTGAGGCGCCGTGGCTATGCGTAGTGGGTGCACGAGGACGAGTATAGGTTGGCTGACATGTGGGGCTAACTGGGTTAAAGGATTTGATATATGATTTAATTGGTAATTGCCACATCACCAGCCTTGTCATCGTCCCATGTTAGGGCTCTGGCACCCCGCTGTGATCCAAACCACCGCTTTGTATGTTATGGTGTATCTGATAGATGCAGACAATTTCTTTGTCTATACTAATTTTTATATTACTCGTAGAGCAGTCTTTAAAGATAAATTCATCTGATAATCAGACATTTCTTGTCTTTTTAGTTGTCTTTATAGAACACACAATCTTTTAATGATTTTCTTGTTTCTCGTGATACGATCATTCTGCGATTATAAATGATCTTTCTCTCTTCATTCTCTTTCATCCACGTCAGCAAAAATCCTACGTGGCAACGACTATAAACGACTGACATAAACCCATTATACATGCTCTTACTGCCTCCAGCAGCAAATACGTGCATGTGGGACCCGCCGCTTTAACTTCTTGAGCCAAAACTTTCAGCACTTGCATGCATGTAGAGTTTACTGAAACTAATACTTTCATTGCCAACTGCATGGCCGAAAAGACACGTACTTGGGTTGCATGCACTTAGGCTCCAGTTGAAGGCACACGCCGCCCGGGCCTCCGACTGTTGCACGACTGTTGCGCCTGCTGCATGTGCACCAACTACGCCACTTGGTCCTCTGGGCTGCTGCCCGTTACGCTGCATGCGCGCCTTGTCCATCCGTGGTGCTGCCCGCAGCGCCTCCTGCGCCATCCGCATGTCCGTGGGGCCCACCACCTGGACCTCCCAAGATGCTGCTCTCAGCACCATCTGACCTGCCGCTTGGACCACTTGGGCTACTGCCCACTGCGCTTGAGAGCCGAGCGACGTGCGCGCCTCCTGCACCAGCCGCAAGCGCGTCATTCGGCCCTATTGAAACGCTGCCCCCCACGTCAACTGCATGCGGCCCACGCTGCTGATGGGACCCGGCACTAGAGGTTGCTTCGTCGAGAGAAACATACGATTCTACATCTTCACGTAAAACTAAAAAAATAAACTCAGTTTAGTTTTCTCATTACATGCTTGCTTAGCTTTGAAATCGATACTTACTCCCTTGGCGGTTAGTCAATATCGACTTAGAATTAATTCTAGCCCTCCTCGCTTTTGCAACAACGAGGTTTTCTAGGTGCTCGATATTGCGGAACACAAACTCTCATGGACGTTTCCCGAGGGCTCCGAATTTCTATTGCTCTTTACTAGTAATGCATCAAAAAGAATAATGCTCATAGAGGGTGGAAGTAATAGTGTACCTGTTGCTGCATTTGGTACTTCTTTAGTCTGCTTGACAGTCACGTGAGTCAAGCGTGCGGGCCCTCTTCCAGCTCCTTTCTTGACGGGTTGGTTGCCTCCGGTTGGCTTCATATGGGTGATCTGTGGTGGTGCTGGAGTAGGAGGTCTTGGCACAAATGCTCGTGGTGGTAGGGTTCCAGACGCTCCCCGCAGGTGGGGACAATCGATCTTACGATGACCAGGTTGTCCGCAATTGAAGCATGCATCTGTTCCTCTCAGGCAATCCTTCGTCAAATGGCTTCCTCTACACTTTCCACATCTAATTGCTAGGGGTACTGGTTATGGCTGGGTTATTGGTATGTGTAAAGGTGGGTTGAAGGGTTGCTATGGAGGTGGTCCATATATTGGTGGTGGCTGCTGCGGCACATATGGACGAAGTCTATGAGCAGGTGGGGGATGGTGGTCGGTTTTGGCTTTCTTTCTCCGCTCTTCGGTGAGGTTGGAGTGTTCATTTTCCAGAATTATGGCTCTGTTGACTAGGTCTTGGAATTCGGTGATTTTGTGGATGGATAGGAGCATTTTAAGGTATGGGTGCATTCCCTCCAGGAATTTTTCGATTTTCTTCTCTTCAGTGTCGACGTCGGCTGGAGCATAGCGGGAAAGGTCATTGAATTGACTCAAATAATCAATCATCTTGTTCCCGCCTTGGGTTAGAGCTCTAAATTCTCGCTTCTTTAATTCCATCCTTCTCGCAGGCACATGTGTTTCAGTGAAACGGATCTTGAATTCAGCCCAAGTGATGGGTTGCTCGTTGACACTAAGCATTCACGGTTGTAGTTGAGCCACCCGTGGTCTGCGGGTCGATTAATCTAGTGCGGCGTCATAGAACCTTTTCTTCATCGGAACAACCAACCGTGTCCAACTTCTTCTCCACCTCCTCTAGCCAATCACTGGCGTCTAATGGATCAGTGGCCTTGGCAAAGGTGGGAGGGCGAAGTCTCGAGAAAGTCACCTGACTAACCCGTGGGTTGGTGTGAGGTGGTAGGGCTACTCGAGTTAGGAGCGCTTCCATGAAGCGGTTACGCTTTCTGAGCTTCCTTCTGGAGTTTTGACTTCCTCACAGAGTTTTCGAGAACTCGAAAACTTGACCATTACTCTAACGGTCTGTGGCTCGGTGGATGGTCATTGGTGGTTTCGGTATGGTAGTAGCGTGGGGTTGAACGGGTGCTGACTCATCGAGGTTTGCTGCTGGATTCTCTGTTGGCTGATCTTGTGGCCTGAGTTCTAGTGTCAATCCCAATTCACATTCTCCGCTTCCTCGACCTTCCATCCTGTAGGGGAGATGCTTTAGAAATGGTTGTATTAATGGCTGTACTTATAACATTCATATTTTTGGTGAGTCTTTATGTGGGTTACATTAGTTATTAACAATTCAGCAGTAACTTATAGTAGGGAAGGAGTTATCGTACTTGTCTGACAGAGTTAACTCGCGGGTGCATTGTATTATGCGATACACAGATAGTCAAATAACACCAAGAAACATAGAGATGCAAAAGATCCAAATCATATTCTAGCTGAGTCTCTCGTGCTCAGTCACGCTTGAGATCCTGTTCTCAAGACCGCCCAAACCACGTGTTTGGGACCGCTCCGAGCTTGCCTCTGAGTGCGAACCTACACTACCCTAGATCCACGCGCCTAGGTACGCTCGAGATCCCATTCTCGAGACCGCCCAACTACGTGTTGGGAAACGCTTAGGGCTCATTCCTGAGTACGCCCAGGACTTCGCTCCTGGGTACGCCAGAGCTACACGCTCGGAGTGCCACGGACCACTCGTCCGGGAAAACTGAAGTGCAGAAATGGGATAAGACATCTTTTTACACCGTCAGCCATTATCTTTATTTTCTTTAAGTAGTTACATATTTACTTGAGATGCTGACGGGTCATTAAGGTTGTAAAGATGAAAAGATGAGAGAGCTAACGGGTATGGTCCATACTTATCCCGAAATTGGAGAAGCAGGTCCATGCCATAATTCTACTACATGCCTCTAACCCTGGCATGCAACTTAAGATCTTATATTGATACCCCAACACCTATAGTCTCAAGCATTCTACCCGAGATTGAATTGCTAGCCTGACAGGTTAATTAACAGGGATTAATAACGCGAGTCTTATGACGAAGCACACGCTTCCCCCGTACTCTCTCGGAAGAAAGACTGAACCTAAACCTCCTGTGAATGAATGGTTCTACGTTAGCAGGCGGCCACTTTAAGGAAGATGAGCTTTTTAACATAATATTTTTGAAATGGGACGGGAATACGAATTGATATTGAGATGAGAGCTAATAAAGTCATTAGTGCAATATAGCAAGCGAGAAAAGCATACCTAGGTTCCTGCTACAGTTTCTATTTTATTAGCGTGGCTCGACCTTATTGCTCTGATACCACCTGTGACACCCCGTGTCATTACCCCAAGGGTAATCACACTTAGGCATATGAATTACTATTCGTTTGCTCAGTAAAACACTGCTCCAACAAATAGTAAGCCTTTACCAGGGTTACGCAGCAGAACAATAAGATAGAAATTGTACATTTTTATTCTAGTAATAGCCACGCAAGGCTATGGTTCTTAATACAAGTATTAAACAGTTACAAAAGGAACTGCTCCGCTTTTCTCGTCAACACTGAAGTCTCGGCCTTCTATTCGTCCCATGAGTCAAATATGGCGTCCATCTCGCTCTGGTCCTCGTAGTCCGCGCCTTCTCCTCCCGTGGCTGCCTCAGTACCTGCAAGTCCTTCATCCCACTCGGGATAGCTCCCGGCCGGACTAGGATCTACAAAGGAGAATACTAACAAGGTTGAGTACACGAATGTACTCAGCAAGCATTAATAGCAAAGAATGCACTGGATGACTATCTCTGGTTGTAATCACATTTTCTAAGTCATCTCTTTTCTGAAAATAATTTAGAAAACATTGGGTGGCAAATTTTAATACTGAAAACACTACTTATTACTCGGAGAGAAGAAAGACCCCCGGTGGTTCCCGTAGACCCCAATCCAGGAGACTGGCATGAATTCATGATTTGCATAGCACTGTGCAGGCTTGTACCACTTTACCCATAGTTATTCTGAGCTCTAAATGAACCGGGTCCCCTGCATTTCCTTTGATGCGGGTTCGAGTCCATAATACAGAACGTTTTCTAGGTTACGTGATCAAGTCTCCACCCATTACTTTCCGTCGGTGCTGATTTAGTCACGTTGCTGACCTCGTCATACACCGAGTTACAGTAACGTTGGTTGAGACGGCCATCATCCGTGCTCAACACTCCTCCTTGGGCCGGCGCACTTCCGAGCCCAAACACTCCAATGTGTCCCGTTGTGGAGAATCTTAATTACGTAACTAGGTAGCATTTTCTGCCCGCCGAAACGAGAAAATAGTTGGTACTGAATTTACGGCTTCAGACCGAGCAAGAGTTTTATTTGTCCTTATATTATAACCATATGTAAAAAAGGGCCCACCTCTTACCTCATCATCATCATCATCATCATCATCATCATCGCGTTTCCCCTGCCAGGGCCCCCTTTTACCCACATATTAATTCTCATTTCTTTCTTTCCTTCTCATTCTCATTTCTTTCATATTAATCTTAATCATTTTCATCTCAATCATTGATTTAAGTTTTGAGAAAACAATTTGATGCAATAAACATAATAGTGCAATATACGGTTTACAGTTAAATTAACTATATTTATGTTCAAGAGGATAGCTTGCCTACGGAACTGTAGGAAAGACCGTCGTCGACGAAATCGATATTAGCTATTCCTGTTGATTCACCTGCTGCAAATATATACGACGGTACGAGTAATAAATACATAACAGTAATTACGTGCGACTAGGTGCAGTGCATACTGATCGGATGATTCTTTTCGTTAGTGGGTTTTAATTTAATAACATTTTCGAAACCCCCGTGAGGTTAGCACTCCCCACTACGATCGTTCTACGGGTTACTCGCTCTAGGGTTGGAATGACCAAAACTTACGTTCTATTGTAGGGAACACTAAAATACTACTCATACTTGTATTTGCTTAGGTATATCAAATTTTGTTCGCGCAAGTACGTCCAAGGGGTTTTTATTTAATGGCGTACGCATCTATTTAATTTTCTAAATAGACTCTGTTTGCTTATTTTGATTGTTTTAACAGAATTAGAGGCTTTTCTAATGCATCAAACTATCTATTCAAGTTAGCGGGTCCAATTCGTGATTAGTTTCGATAATTAACCTCGTATTTGTTTTATGGATTTTCCTTGCATTTTCTTTCTACAGGTTCGGCCTACCAGTACTTAATCGTCCGCGGCTTAAACAACTGCTAGACCAAAAATTATGTAGCGCCGATATATAGAAATACTTATGTTCATTTAAATTATTACCATCAATTTTTATTGGATTGTATTTACTACTCCTTTCCCTAATTACCAAAACCACATCTTATTATCCTAATATTCCTAACCTAACCCCTGCTTACTTCTTAACCCTAATCCTCCCCTCACTTAAACCCATTCTAATCTCTCTCTCCCCTATCCTACTCAATCCTGCCGACACACACAGGAGCCCCTTCTTCTCCAATCCATTCTCCAAAACTTCTCTCCCATTCCCTATTTTCACTTTTCCTCTAGTGAAGCTGGCCCGGCCGCTTCTCCCATGGCGCCGCTTCTCCTCTTCCTGGCCCGGCCAGCGCCCAGATGCCGCCACCACCGGGCGCTCCGTCGCGCTTGGTCTTTGGTGCCGCCTCGCCAATGGCTTCGCCTCCGTCGGTCGCTCGCTTCCTCCTCCGGTTTCCCTGTCCCGATGCCAAGAAGCTCCTTCTGCGCCACCGGCTCACTCGACCTTGCCGCCTCTCCTGCTCGCATGGCCGCCACTAGCCCGGCCACTTGCGGCCGGCTGCGCCTCCCTACTACTGCGCTTGGTCCGTCGCCTCGCCCTCGGCATCCTCAAGACGGGAGGCCAGGCTGGCCCGGCTCATTGCCTCTCCTCGCCTCCTGGCCGGCTCGGCCATCCGATCGCCGGCACCACTGCTCCCTTTGTGGCTCGGCCGAGCCCTACTCAGATCCTTACCTCCCCTAACTCCACTCTGATAACCCAGATTTTACATGCTTTGGTTGCTTTCTTTTACTTATGCTTACTGAGATTGATTGATGCCTTACTTGATACGGTTTTGCTTACTGATGTTCCTCAAAATAGATTGATACATTTTTACTTATTGGCTTTAGATGCATGGGTGATGCACATGCTTGGTGATGGTGGAGCTGCTAAAGTCTCGCTCTGCAGTAAACTCCCCCTCGCTCTCTAACCCAAATCCTCCCCTTGCTCTGCGATGAAAAGAAAACTGAGAGCTATCTGAATGTTATGATGAGATGCTTTATGGGTGAATGATGTGCATGTGTGCTGCATACTGAGATTCCATTGTGGGTTACCTCTTGTTGAGATTAAGGATGCGAAGAGGATGGTAGTGCCGGTCCCGTGCTGGTGCTCTCCTCTTCTCCCTTGCTGCGTTCGGCTCGCAAGCGGTGATGATGAAGAATCTGAGCTTGTTATCCTCTGGTGCCTCGATGCTTGGCGATGTCAAGATTGTTGATTTGTTCAAAGTCGCCGCCTACAGCTCTGTGGCTTCCTTTCGCTTTGCGCTCCTTCCTCCTCTATGCTCCTTTTCTCCCTTAGCTCCTGTGACTGGGTTGGATGGTATACTAATGACTGGCTTGGCTATGGATGAACTTATGCTGCTTTTCCGTTGGGGGCTTTTTGGTCTGTGGTTGGGAAATCACTATGTGTGTGATTTTCTGTGGCGGAGTAATTCAATATACGTGGGTGCCGGATTAAATTAAACGCTGGATGATGAAACCTACGAAAGCAAAGAGGTGCCGGTTAACTCTAGCTAGTCTGGGTACCTTGACGATTAAGGGGGTTGGCTAGCTTGAGTTGATCAGGGAACCCTAGTGTGCTTCGGAAAAATTCTGACGGCCACTTCCAACCTTCTACTTTCTATTTTCTATTATCCACTTGGCTTTGACTTACTAATCGCTTTTTAATTTTTCTAACGAGCGATGGGAATGGATCGTGAGATGGCTCTATGGACTGGTGCTCAAGGTACAAGGTGGCAAGGATAGCTGCTGCTACAAGAATGCAAGAAGCGGATACAATTTAATTAATTGTTGTTATGAATACTGCAGTTGATTGTAAAATTAATTTTGAAACAAGCCATGGGTTTGTAATATATTACTTCTGTTTTGTACTCGGATTTGATGCAATGTTTTCAGGGTTGTCACAAGGGTGTATTCTTTGATTGTGCTGGAATGTGTAAATATTCCTGAGTTCGCATTAATGATCCTCTTATGCCTGCAATGGATTTATTTTTGTAATTGACTTTTGGTTGATAATGATATTGGAGAAATTGCTTTTTTTTATAACCCTCTTGTTGCTAGATGCAACGATTATGCATTGATATAACTCTGAAATTACTATTTGTTCTGGATTTAAAAGAATGTTAATTACCGCTAATTACCGATTGCTGCTATTTAATTTAGGTAAAGTTTGCGGGTTCTCATAGCCTGGTAGCAGTGCCTTCCTGCTAGAGAGACAAACTACAAAAGCGAACAACAAGAACAAAACACAGTCGATTTCTTTCGGTAGCAGTGCTCTTCTTTTTGTCTTTTCTATTTCTTCTCTCTTACACAACTATGTTACAAAGACAACTGGGCGATCCTATTTCGTCAAATACCTAACGAAAAATTCATATTTTCCTTTCATTATGGTACGAGGGCTTCTTATTCCACAAGAACGAAAGCACCTTTTCATTCTTTCATATACTAGGGGTTTTTACTTGGAAAAGACAATGTTCCATACTAAAGGATTCGGGTCCATAACCACGAGTTCCAGTGCACTAGATCTTGTAGCACTTAGCAATGAGGCCCTATCCATTAGTATTCCACATAAGAAATCCATCATAGAAACTAATACAATTAGATTGGCTCTTCATAGACAAACTTGGGGTTTGCGAGCCAAGGTAAGACCAGCTCAGGATCATGGGACCCTTTTCTATCAGAAGGAGGGGCTCTTGTACAAAGTAGACTTCTAAGTAATACTTCATAGAATCTATCTATATAAAGATAAAGAGGCAATCGTGTCAGGAAGCGGGGTTTTTTTTTGAGTTAATTCCTTATTTGCCATTGGAAGTTGGCGAGCTCCCTAAAATGCTATCGAAAAATTGCTCGTCTCTTGTATGCCACTCGTTCTCAACTTTAATCCCTTATTTGCCACTCCGGTCAGTTGACCCATGATTTAACCAGTTGACTTGGGCCGAAAAAGCGATTTTGCCCTAAGTGCATTATTTAGAAATTTGAGATCTTTAGGAATTATTTGATATAGTAATATAGTTCCAAAAATTATGAAATTTTTATGAAAAGTTTCTGCCATAGTGTAGATTATTTTATAATTTTTATAGGGTTTTATTTGCAACATGTTTTTCTCTAAAAATCCTTAAATTTTCGGTTGTAACTTGAAAGATTTTTAGAGAAAAACATGTTTCAAATAAAACCCTATAAAAATTATAAAATAATCTACACTATGTCAGAAACTTCCCCTAAAAATTTCATAATTTTTGGAACTATATTACTATGTCAAACAATTCCTTAAATATCTCAGCATACTTAGGGGCAAAATCGTCTTTTCGCGTTCAAGTCAATGGTCAAATCCACGGTCAACTGACCGTAGTGGCAAAGAAGAGATTAAAGTTGAGAATGAGTGGTATATAAGAGATGAGCAATTTTTCGATGGCATTTTAAGGAGCTCGCCAACTTCCAATGGCAAATAAGGAATTAAGTCTTTTTTTTTTGCCAAAGGGTACTTCGAACTTGGAACGAGCATGAAGAGATTAACGAGACTTCTTTCTCTTTTGAGTTTTTGGCGGACCCGTCGCAAGAAGATCTTTGGTCTTCCCCGTAATGATGAAAAAGTGTGTTGCTTCTTATGGACTCGCTGTAATGATTCTTCTCTATCTATAGTTCATGGCCTATTAGATGTAGAAGGTGCTCTGGTGCAATCCTTACCGATAGAAAAAGATTGCAGTCAGGTTGATAATAATCGAGTGCCATTACTTCGTCAGTCCGAACCAAGGAATCCGTTAGAAATGTTTTGAAATGGATATTGTTCTCTCTTTGATCAGGGATTGCTATATGAAAAGAAGTGGAGTTTGAAAAAGGAACGGAATGGTCAAACCGGAACTACTAGAGGAACGAATTTTCGATAGCATAACTTGGGCTCCTAGAATATGGCGCCCTTGGGACAATCTATTTGATTGTAGGGTTTCGTTCCGAAGCAAAGATATCCGTGAAGGCCGGTTCGTTCGTCCTATTCTGATATTCAGGACCAAGAGGTACTGGATTCTCTTTCGGATAGGCCTTGAAAGGAGAAGAAAGGCTGAAATGCCAACGGACCTTTGTCTATTCTCTAATTCACCCAATCCGATAGTACCCATTTTTGAAACGTCCAGACTCATCTGCCCATTATATAGGCTTAATACACTACTACTCAGACAGTAAAAACCAACTCGGTTCCTACTCTGAAACGGAAACAAACACGGCAACTAAAACAGGAAACGAAACAAACAAAGAATACCAAAACAAGATTAAATCCAACACAAACCACAATAACAGCTATAGTTTATTGACTTTATTCATGATGAGAATGAAGCCACAAAATGGTTAAGTTCTATCACAAAAATTCTTACTTTCTGCTCTAAAGAGGTTTGTTAATTTGACATGAGCAACTACGAGTATAGCCCACCGATGTGAAAAATCCCCTATTCCCCTGGTTACCACACCACATTTCAAGAACATGAGCAAAACTCATAGCTCAGTTTGTCGGTTGAAACTTGAAACCCCCAAGTACCCAATACAGATGAGCAGAAGCAGCAAAGGCAAACAGTACAGAAAATGAAACTGAAGGGGCTCCAAGGGTGGAAACCCCCCAATTGCTCCAACGAATGAAACTTTCAGGTGACCCAACCACTGATCGGTAAAGATTTCTCCCAAATGGTGGGGACTAAGATAGATCCCAGTCCATCTATTGGAGCAGTGGGGGTTTGCAGCACCAACAACAAATTCTTGGCGAAAGGTCCGGTGATTCCGTACCAGCGAGGCTGGCTGACTGCCAGGCATGGATTGCATGGAGCCGGGAGACGGCGGGTGGCAGCGCTGCGCACCGGCGGCGGGTGGTCTGCAGCGATCGGACTCCTCGCAGTGCAGCCTGGAGGGGAAAGCGATAGAGTTGTCGTCCGATCGAGTGACAGCGTGATGCTGTCCAAACTACGAATCCAGGCGTTCGCTGTTGTTTTTTTCTCCGGGAGAAAGCTCATCACGAAATGGATAAGGCCTTGCTTTTCATTTTTGACATTTGTGATTTTCTCTTTGTAATGCCGTAGGAATTAAATTATTTTGTATGAAAATTTTATGTTTCATGTTTTCCCTAAAAAATTACATTCCAATTGCACTATAGTAGATCGATATTGTCGATGATCTAATATCGCAATTAGATCCACGCTGAGAGAGACATGTAGATTTAGACATATTCGAGTTTCTTTTAGGAGAATAATAACCCTACTCCTATATTGATGTATTGACTATGCTTTTACAACCGAGAAGAAATCATCAGAACTAAGACTTAATGACTTCTGTGTACTGTCTCTGATCGCCTTCCGATTGATCTGCCCAGATGTCCACTGACTTTAGCCCTCATATAATGCGTGAAGTGGTGATAGTTGTTCCATACCAAGAGATGCCTCAACGCTTGATGAAATACGCACGTTAATAGTAGTTATTGTCAGAAAAACTACAACCCACGTCGCCTTGTAGTTACGTCAAAGACAGAGACTTAATACGTGCAATTATCCTGGAGAATAATAGTGTATATTAACTACTATGTGTATTAAACACAACGCATAAGAGTCTCTAGTCGATTAATCCATATGTCTGTAGGTTTTATCGACTATAGGGTGGTCATAGTTGACATGATTGTAGTAAAGCTTATAATTATGAGGTGGTCGTAGTAAGGCTTACGGTCATGAAGTGGTCATAGGAGATTTTACGACCATATAGGGTGGTTGTAGAAACTCAGTTAAGTTTTTCCCTTATGAATAATAAGGGGTATACTTATGAACAATATGAAGGTGTTGCTACCTATAATAACAATTACAGATAAACAACTTAATTAATTGAGGTTATTAGATCCTCGTCATCTAACCCCCAACTTCAAGTGAAAATAACTTACTTGAAAAAGAGGTTGTAGAATAGTGGTCGAAATCAGAGTTTTTCCGACTGTTATTTCATTTGACTAGAAATTGACTTGGTCAAGAATATAATTTTACTTGAGTTGAAAAGACAGAATCACTTTTCTCAAACGGATAGATTAAATAATACCAACCGACTCTCACAAATCTGTCCATTGGAGCGGTTCCCGAAGGGGTGGCAACTATTGAGTTCCCACGATTTTTAACTCAGACCCGCAGCTATAAAAATCTACCACGGGCGTGACTTAGGGTTTTTACTTTCTCCATTTGCTTCAACTAATCCTGGGCTCTTTCTCTCCACCGCCAACCAAGTCGCAATCTTTCTCCAAACTCATCTAAATCTAAATCAAACTCACTCGGAAGAGATGGCCGGAACCATTTCTAAGTGGGAGAAATCGAAGATGGATATAGAGAAGATGATGGCTCTGGTCGTAGCCGACAAGATCCCAAGGCGAGCTTTGGTGAAGTGGCATAATGCTAATGGTCAGTATTGGCCCTCGGGTGAGGAGAACACCATTCCAGTATTTCAGGCATATTGTGAATGTGGTTTCCAACTGCCCGTTCACCCTTTCTTGATGGTCTTACTCTAGCATTTTGGGATGGAATTGGTGAACTTGGCTCCAATTCCATCACAATGCTAAGTGTATTCATCTACCTATGCGAAGCCTATCTAGGAATCCTTCCAGATTTGGATATCTTTCGGTATTACTACGGGATGAGCAAGCACAACGGCATCGCAGGTAGCTGTGGCCTGAAGCTCCACGATGGGAAGTCGATGGAGTATATTAAGATGTTCACCCGATCGTCGTGGCCAGGGTGGAAGAAGAAGTTGTTCTACTGGACTATATCTAGGGATGAAAGCATCTTCTTCACGAGGTAGCCTGTAGAAAAGAGTTTATCTTGGGACTCGACTCCAAGCGACCTCGACCGGATTACCCCTTATATCCAAGCTATCAAAGACTTGAGAGAAGAGGTGCTAACCGGATGGCACATGGTGAAGGACTTCATCACGTGCCGCATTAGTCCTATGAAGAATCGAGTACACCCAATGTGGATGTATTTAGACACTACAGACCCAACCAAACATTATGAACGAGGTAAAGAAACAATCAACTTAATTCTCTTTATAAATTTTGAGTATTATTGTTGATTATGTCTTTGTACTTGTAGATCTCTCACAGAAGAAAATTGACGCTAGGGTCAAACTCATTTGTGAGAAGGCTCCTACGCCCACGTTAGGAGTTCCTCGAATCTTGACGGCCATAACGAAAGAAGAAAGAAGTGAACACCTAGAGGTAATCAAAAATTGATTTCGTCTTTAGGGTTCGGTAGTTGTAAAATTCGACTATTGAGTAATATCCATTTTTTAACTTTTACATAAAGTAGGCATGACAAACCGTCAGGACGACCAAGAGGTTGAATTGAGGACTGACGAAGAGGGATCAGAGGAAGACAGAGTTCATATGGCCAAAAGGCGTCGCCTTGTGAAAGCTGTTGATAAGAAGGTTAGAGGTT
The DNA here is from genome assembly GCA_036346405.1 of Phyllostachys edulis. Taxonomy (NCBI): domain Eukaryota; kingdom Viridiplantae; phylum Streptophyta; class Magnoliopsida; order Poales; family Poaceae; genus Phyllostachys; species Phyllostachys edulis. The sequence continues at coordinate 91,744,669 of CM070545.1, forward strand.
CAAGTTCCACCTTTTCTTCGATCACTCCTATCAGGCAATTTTTTGCACACGTGATCGCTGCAGAGAAAAAAGGTGTGTTCGAAAAACTTAAGCACAAAGCCCCCAAGACCAAGGTACCTTTCTATTATGACAACAAGACATTTTCAGTTTCTACTTCTCATGGCTTTGTCAAGCAACTAGAAAAGGAAAACTGAAAATTTTTTGTTTCTTTTGCGAAGGCTACCTTGGCAACAACATAGCCTATTGTTGGGGCAAGCGCTATCCCTCAGGTGGTCGAATCAAGTTCCGACCATCAAGTGGGGCAGGCTGCTCAAGGAGCATTAGCTCTCGCTCAAGACCTACGACCAAACGTGGTCGTAGAGGTCCCAAACCCTCCATAAGACTTTTGACCATACGTGATCGAAGATGCCTTGGCCTCTCAAGCTTGTGGCACTAAAAAACCCCTAGAGGTTGAAGATGCCACAAGAATTGAGATGACCGAAGAGAAGAAGAAGAAAAAGTCTTCCTTAGGGAAGGTTTCTTCTGGATTCAATATTGTATCCAGGAAGCCAAGGCATGTAAAACTAAAAGCTTAGAAATAGCATTTACCTTTTAGTTCTCCAATTTGACATATCTTCTTTTCTCCTTGTGGTTTTAGTCCTACTTCTCCAGCCTCCAGGGATACATCTGTTGAGAGGCCCGTAGTTGTCTCACCTACAACCATGGGAGTAATGGTTTCTCCTACGATCGTAGATACGGCAGAGGAGGTGGTCGCAGAATCGACTCCTATCCCTGTGGTGGCGATGGAGGAGGTTATTGCCACTGAAGCAACCACGATCACTAAGGTGGTCATAGAAGCAAAGGAGAAGACGGAGGAAGATCTGGATACTATGGCGATCGAGTTGGTTATTGAGAATATCAATAATCAACAAAGGACTTGGTCTAATGATCACCAGAAGCAAACCGGTCAAGATGGAGGAGGAACCTCCGAAAGCCGTGCTGGGAAGGAGGTCGTAGAGGATGTCCCTTCAGGTCGTCAAGGAGGAGTCGCTTCTTCTGCCAACAATGACGACGAAGAAGAAGAAGACTTCTTCGACCTCTTCCCTGAGTTCTTTGGTCCATTAACCATCGGATCTTCTTCATTTAGATCTTGTGACTGAGTCTCGTACCCTAGGGATATTCCAAATAGGGGGCATATCTTTGATGACAAGCGTCTTCAAAGAATATGGTGGGATCAAGTCAACGGGCTTTATGAACTTCAAGATTCCGAGATGGTGTATGCTAATTTTGCTCGGTCAACCATCAGTGTAAGTACTCGATGCCAAATATTTTTATATTTGGATTTTTCCCCCCTTTTTCTCACTGTCTTTCTTTGTTCAGAGAGCTCTCGAACAAGCCGCCACCATTGGTGAATAACACAAGCAACTTGTATTGCTGAAAAAGCAGCAGGCTGAACTTTGTGAACTAGCAGTGAGATGGTAAGTTATTGTTGTGATAAGTCTTGTTTTGTTATGACCACTCATTCAATACTCATGTCTACTTTAACCTTTGTAGGTCTAAAAGTGACGAGAAAACCCTAATCTCTGCACTCGACTATGTAAAAACCGAGGCGCGAAAGTTAAGGGATGAAAAAGAAGACCTACTAAAGAACCTTCAAGAGACAAATTCTGCAGCTTGCGAGGTGCAGAATAAATTAAACAGTCAGTTTTTCACTTAAAACTGTTCATTTCAATGACTTTCTTCTCTTTTCTAACTCTTTTTCTTTACTTTAGAAAAAGAGGTCGATATGGGCAAGCTCAAAACCGAGGTCGATTCGAAGACCTTGGTGATTAACGAGCTCACCCGTATTGCCAAAGAAAAATTTAAGAGTATAAAGAATTGGGGGGAGCAGTGCCTCTCATGATGACTAGATCAAGAAGCTTGATTCTCATTTAGTAGGTAAGAAGTTTTTTATCTACGACCAATTTTATTTAATAGTCTTTAAGAAGTATTTTTTCTGACTGGTCGTACTCTATTTTCAGAGCAAGCAGTTGAAATAAAATAACTTCAGGAAGCTTCAACTTGCGGTCAGGAGGAAATGAAGGCTATGAAGATCAATCTTCAAGACAACATTTTACTCCTTAACAATGTGCTTGGTGGACTTGATGCTAAGGAGGTCACTCCTCTTGAAGACATCGTGGTCGACCATACGAGCACTATTGGACAACAAGTCTGTAACACCCCAGCCAAACAAAGGCCTGGAATGCTACTAAATAAACAAGATAACTTGCTAAAGCATTAACAAGCATAATCAAAACTTGCTACTCTCATTATTACAATTAATCCAAAATGACCAAACATAGCCATATTTAAATCTCAAGCAGTTTGCTTATTATTAGAGTATGAGCTAAATGATATTCATCCTTTAAAGTGAGTGGTAGTGAGTGCATCCAAGCAAGCCTACTCCCTCCCATACATGTCGTTCTTGCAGGTGGTACCTAAAAACACAGCAAGCACGAATGAGCCTAAAGACTCAGCAAGTATCAATAAAGGAACACTAAGCTCACAGTTATAGCATCAACATACCATAAGAAACATTACACTAAAACAACTCACATGTTTATGTAATGCAAATGAGCAATGCATCTTTTTCTCTTTTACTCTTTTCGCATTTTACCGGTAATACGGGGTATACAACCGTCGATGTATACCCTTGCCTGTGCTCTCTAGCACAGGGACCAAGAGCCTATACTTCACAAGTATAGGGACCATAGCCCATCATCTTCATGATGGGAACCTCTTCTCAATGCCACATTCCAAGAATGTGGGGACCACAAGCCCGTCATCTACATGACAGGGACCTCAAAATATATACTTGGTCACCACGTGACCAAGTCCAAGGTATGCTCTCAATATGCATATGTACTAGAACTATATCTTTCAATAACATGCAAATCAACAAGTGCATACCAAAATCTCAGACCTTAAATAACATGTAGTGCATCCACAACATACATAAGTAATATTTAGCCATAACTCATGCATTCACCAATTTTATTCATACCCATCACACTATCATTCATGCATAGCTAATATGAATAAACACAATCACTCACAGTCAAACATTCGTAATTATACTACACCAGATACTTGCCTCAACCGCAAGGGAGCGGTGGGATTGAAGAGGGCGCTGCCCCTGGGACCGATCCCCCACCTAAATATAATTATAAACCATGCTAATACAATCATACTGGACCAAAGACATATTTAATAGCACAACCGAACTCGCTAAACTCTCAAGCGCCTTCCAAACTTCCAACTTCTAACGATCGATCTGTCCCCTCTGTAGACAGCCAACTTCAAAAATCCATAACTTTCACTACAGGGGTCCAAATAAGGTGTTCTTGGACTTTCTGGAAATATAATTAATTTACCCAACTAAACCTAGTTGAGGGCCCTTCTGAATCGGCCATCTATTGACCCTACCAAGCTAGTTAACAGAACGTCAAAATCGCATCGGGTTCTTTGGACAGTACACTAAAAATACCATAACTTTTACTACGAGTGTCCAAATCTGGCGTTCTTGAGCTTTCTGAAAATATGGGGCAATAAACTACATCTTTCATTATACTAAGCTTCTCTAATTATCCATTTAACTAATTGATTAACTCAGATTACTAAAACCTGTCAGAAAACCGATAAATCTGCAGAACAGTCCCACTAATAAAATCATAACTTCTGCTACCGAAGTCCAAATAATGCGTTCTAGTACTTCACGGAAAGCTGGCGATGTTCTCTACATTACTCTAGGAGACTTCCAAAACTAATTCTGCATTTAAGCATATCAAAACAGCAATCTACTCCAATTTTTCCTGAGCAGCCCTAAATACCGACATTGCTAAAATAACTAAATACACATCTAATCGGGGGAAAAGCAGGGGTTACCCTTGACGAACTGCTTTAGATCACGATGAAACCCACACACCTTCCCCTTCCCTCTCTTCTTCCCCTTCCTCTCCTACTTCTTCTTGGTCAATCTGTCCCCCGGGTGAGTCGCCTTCCTCCTCCGCTTGGCCGACAACAACACGGGGAGCTCTTGGCTGGCAGCAAGGGATTCACCGACGAAGGGAGGCGCTGCTAGAGGGGAGGGGTCTCCATGAACAGAGGGGGTGGCGGCCAAGGAGTGGGAGGGAGAGGGAGGGGCGGCTAGGGTTTGGGGGAGGGAGAGAAAAGGGGTGCCTCCCCCCCCTTGGCCGGCCACTAGGAGGCCCTCATGGGACAAAGCCTAGGCCTAAGTTGAGGTAAAACGCTGATTTCCCCCTTGTTTAACAGCTTAATCAACTATTCTCCATAGTATCCTTCTCCTAAAAACAATTTCTAAATAGTCCTTCTCTTAATTCAATTTAATTCTCTCCCGATAATCCTTTCGAATACTTTTGGGGTATTACAAAGTCAGAACTCTCCAGGAGCTAATAACAACTCTAAAGACCAACCAAATCAACTCGATAAGAGAGGCGATAGGAAGTGCAGTAAGTTATGCCTTGGCAAAACTTAAGGCTTATGACCGTAATCTTAGCATTCAACCAGTCGAAGCTGACTTCGACTGCCTTGAAGCAAAGGCAGCACAACTGATTGAAAAAGTGCAGCCGGTTGGCAAGAAGGTTGTGTAGGAGATGCAAATCGGATCTACTTCATCAGAGTAGTTTGTAATAGGGCATGTAATTGTAAAGACAATTTCCTGTCTATGAATATAAATATTCATTTTTTCTGCAAATTGTCTCTTCAAGTAGTTAGTAACTCATAAGACAATAAATAAAAATGAGAATTGAACCTTTAAGAGTAAGAATTGAAGTCATATTTATAATTTTATCCTAGCCTCTGACTATTTGCTTAGTTTAATTATATAAACTAAGTAAATAGTGAAAAAGGGGTTTGCTTAAATAGGTCATTCGATCTTTGTTGTCGATCTCGATTGTCATGTACTGGTAGCAAGAGTTAGAAACATATCGATGCTAGGAAGTTCCTTTTAGTAGGTAGGGCAGGACCACGTGTAGAGAGAAAAGACTTCGATTAGGTGATATTACTTCCTTCGACCAGGTTAACCAAATCGAAGGTATCAACATTAATCGGACAAACTATAAGAGTGTGCTTAAAAAAATTCATTCGACCTTGTTTATTTAACTCGATTGTCATGTACTAGTAGTAAGAGTTAGAAACAGCTCGATGCTAGGAAGTTCCTTTAGTGGGCAGGACTACGTGCAGAGAGGAAAGACTTCAACTAGATGGTATTACTTCCTCTGACTAGGTTAATCGAATCGAGCGTATTTAGAGTAGTCGAACAAACTATAAAACCTCAACTCACTTAAAGAATTCTTCGTATAATGAAGAAGTAAACTAAGTTAATGATTAAAAAGAGCTTACTTTAGAATTATTTATCTTGCTTTAGAATTATTTCGACCATATTTTGTTGAACCTAATTTCTTCGTATTGGCAGCAAAAGTTAGGAACAGATTAAGTTCCTTCTGGTGGGCAGGACCACGTGCAGAGAGGAAATGCTTTGACTAGGTGATGTTATCCTCCTTCGACTAGTGTAAAGAAAGCTAAGTGTTTAAAAAGTGAACAAAAAAATCATCGAAGTGTTGCTCAATGTAAATTTCAAGACAATAAAGATTGGATAAAGCATAAACTTTATTGAGAATGTAAGAGGTTACACATAGAACTTGTGTAGTTGATCAATATTCCATGAGTTAGAAAGAATTATGCCATCTTCTATTGCTAGTCATACTGAAGCTGGCCACGTGACTTCGACCACTATGTAAGGACTTTCCCACTTAGGGGAAAGTTTGTTCCAATTAGACTAGGATTAAATCTTTTTCAATACCAAGTCACTTACAGTAAGGCTGCGAGGTTGGACCTTATTTCTCAGTAAGTAAACTTCAGTTTGATTTCTTGCGGTTTGGATGTTTCTCCAATAGCTATGGAGCGTGTGTGCTGTTTTGGTGTACGCTGGAGGATGTCAATATTTCCAGTGGATAGACACCATGGACAGAGAAGGAGCCTTGACAATCTGAGGCAAAGGATGGATTAAATTTGGGCGAGAGAATGGAAGTTGTGCTGGAGTAGAGGCTAAACATGCTGGAGTTGAAGATGGAGTGCATTCCGGACCATGTCAAATGGCTGGAAAAGATTTTGTGTGTGTGTGTGTGTATCATTGTTGTAATTTATGGCATATTTGTGAAGTAGCTGGTTCCTATAATAGTAAAAAAAATATCATAGACGATTCCAACCACAAACCGTCAATGATACATATCACATACGGTTATACTTAAAAAAATCATCTGTGAAGTATTCATTATCACAGACGGTTATTGTTAATAACCGTCTATGATAATTACATATCACATACGGTTATACTTAAAAACCATCTATGAAGTATTCATTATCACAGACGATTATTGTTAATAACCGTTTGTGATAATTAAATATCACATACGGTTGTTTCAACTAAACCGCCTATGATAGTAAACAAGTTCAGTATAGACATGCAGTAACTTAACTTCAAACTTGATTTTTTATATCATTTTTTGTATTTACATATAGCCAAACAGTGTGGCCAAGCACTTCTTACAAAAGATTTTAAAAAAGTAGAAATAATAAAAGATCAAGTTTTTCTAGTGGCCCGAGTAGCCTGCTATCTCCGTTATCAAAGCTTCGTAGGCGACGTCATCAGCATCGGAGGGTTCAGGATCAGTGCAGGTAGCCTAAAACACTTCCAACCATTGACGTGATCGTTCCATACTCGCCCAAAGAAGCTCCTCCTAAGGATCCAAGTAGAAAAGCCCCCATAGGCCCTCTTCTCTTGCTTGAGGGGTCTCGTCTTGGTCGACTCGGTCGCTCGCCGCCTCGATGTTGCATTCCAAGCGACGGTAATCCTCCTGTAGACGTGCAACCTCTTGCTCGAGGACTACATCGATGACGAGGTTAGCTCGCCGGAAGCTGCAAACCACTCGGAAGACACGGCAGAGGAGGTCATCTAGACAGCGCAATGCCGTCGTCACGTGTCCCGGCATATCATCTGCCGGAGGAGGGAGGACACTGTGATTACGGTGTCCTTCTGCAGCTTCCTCCAGTGTACGGTCGGTGAGGTGCTTGTACAGGATGGCCAGGTAGGCCATTAATGCCGGTGTCAGGGGAGAAGAGTAGGGAGCTATTTTGTTTGTGCTTGAGAGTAGAACGATGTGTGAGGAGTACGGTGGCAAATGATCTCGTTTGTGCTTGAGCGTATAGCGATGTGTAAAGAGTACGGTAGCGGATGATCATTGTTAGAAACACATGCAAGGAGTAACGTTGGTGCAGGAGACGAAGAGACGCATCGCGCGGGAGGCACCGAGACATGCGGAGCCCTGCAACTGGAGGACTAAAAGTACGAAAGCTCCCTAAGCTCGCCATTCCTAGCAACTTCAGATCAGGAAGAGATGCATGCACGCCAAGACTCAACACACAAAAAAAAACTACTTGATCAAGGCCGATCAAGTTCCCCTCGAGGCAGGGACACGCTCTAGCCATACAAATGACACTATTCACTCAAAAAAAAAACCATCCCCTTTTAATTCAACCACTGTTCACTAAGAGAATATCACCATCAATAAAGAGACAAAAATAGCTTGTTTGTATCGCTTGCAAGCCATCTAGGAATCACCTGATAACAAATTACTCCCTTCGTTCTTAAATACATGACGTTTGACCAAATGTGCAGTCAAACTTATATAACTTTGACCATTACTTTTTATATGATTTTGTTAGTAAAAAATTACAAAATTATTATATTATGAAAATATTTATCATAACAAATCTAATGATATTATTCACTCATGATCAATCTAAATAGTTTTTCATATATTATTAGTCAAAGTTAGATAAATTTGACTGCATGCTTGGTCAAACATTATGTATTCAAGAACGGAGGGAGTATCACTTGGATCGTCATAAAATTGGGCGTTTTACTTTCCAATTTCATTGTTGACGACGATGTAGGTAATAAGAGAGTTACTAAATATAACGGGTATCTAATTTGTGGAAAAAGAATTTGCTAGTTTTGGACTCCAAATTTTCTTCTTAGATTCATTTACTTTCCACCTCTAGGGTTCACAATGTGGTGGTTGAGCCAGGAAATATACATAGGGGAGCTGGACAAATACAACTACCTTCTTTTTGGAAGGATGACATGAGAATTGCCATGAAAATGCGACTACCTTTTTCATATTATACACTTCACGGAAAATATAGCAAAAACTAAACGCTTTTGACAGTAATAAAATGAAAACAACATAACTTATGCACTTCTAGGTCATGAGTACATAACCAAATATTTATGTAATCCTTGTACCAACCACTTGCAATGATTTTCTTGCTATATGTGCCGAAGGAGAAAGAGAAAGCAGTTGGGAGGACGCGCATCTCTCTCCTAGGGAAAGAGGTAGTGGAACTGTGGGATCCAATGTAACAACACAAGCTAGTACAATGCACATACCTGGAGAGGGACTATGCATATATTTTCTTACATATCCACTTTGGAAGGGGCTATAGACATACGTTGCATTGTTTATGCATAGAAGATCAGTAGGTATAAAAAAAATGTTGGCAAGATGGGGGGAGTGGCTCCCCTGGTCTCCCCCTCCCCAGTCATTGACAATGTCCCACTCTTATACTATTTAGAGAGGTCGTGGTAGATCCATGCCGAACAAATGATACGTAAAGGCCCTTAGCACCCCCATTTAATAATTCTATGAAGATTGACTTAAAAAAATAATTCTACTAATAATATAAATATATGGTCTCCTTCAACTACCTCTCCGTGCTTTGAGAGTTGTGCATTGGCATAGGGCATATTGTAACTTTGTAAAAGGGTCTTTTCTTAATGGGAAAAGAACATGGCATATGTAACTTTATGGACATATTCTTAGATACACATTCCACTTTCATTTATAAGTCTTAAAAATAACTCTTTGGAAAGCTTGTGGTAGTTTTTAGTAGAAAGTTGTGCCTATCATCTATGACTTTGTGTTATTGATTTGACAATATCTTGTCGAAAAGGAAATGTTATGACAACATTTTGAAACAACTTTCGATAGGTAAGTCAAAACTTTAAAATGAATTCAGTCCCACTTCTCGCATTCACTGGGGTTTTTTTTTTTTGAATCAGCGGACGTAAGCAGATAAGAATTTGTGGACATATTAGAAGATTTGGATAAAGACGAGGAAGTGCTCTGAAATGGAGACGAGAGTATAGAACAATAACTGAATTCCCTCTCTGTTTATCCAGTACATGTCGTATCGTTTACTCTTTTAAATCCCTACTCGACAGCCTGACAACTAGGACCCACAGACTGCAAGACTCTGGGAATTAGGACCCACAAAGATTCTACTACAGCTCCAATCCAAGAGACAAACAAGACAGTGAACTTAATTATGCTCTATATTCTCTATTGCAAGTAAAATGCTCTTCTTGTGAGGTAATTGAAGGAACTGAAGTCCATAGCACAACCATTTCCGTTCAAACGGAATGAACATTGAACAGGAAAAGGGGGACAGGTTGAGAATGCTGATCCATTGGGGTGTGCATTTACAACAGGGCTGGGCTGGCCTTCGCGTCGCAACAGCATTCTCACGCCAGATCATCCTTCTAATGACGCCTTGCATGGTAAGCCTCTTATCGTGTGCTTGCACTGGAACCTGGAAGAGGCAGCATGGATTCATTAACAGGTTTTACTGCAGTTAGAAAGCAACGGTTCGATGTAGGCCTGTAGCTGAAGAGCTCTCGCAGGATCAATATTTTGCAACACTTTTAAGAAAGTAAATCAATATATAGGCAAAAAAAAAAATGAACGGTCAAGGTTCCTTGCCCAGAAGTTCGATTGATGTCAACCTCGAAAAGAATTTACTCTGCAAGACTCAATGCCCATGAAGACCACATAATCACAACATTTGTAAATATACAAGACTCCTTTTATCCTTCAGGACCATATGCGGTTTAACAAGGTAGCATGGAAAACACTCTATGTTGCAATAGACAATGAAAGGTTTGTCATACTAAGACAGGATAGAACTATGTGTAATGTTAGAAAAGGGCGGAAAATAGCAGAAGAAGGCCCCAGTAGTGATCGATAGCAACAGAAGATCAGAAATATTACCAGATGACATCTGAAAGAGAAGATTCTAAAGTGCAACATGAAGCATCAACTGTTGATGTAAGGCGCTCATTATTCATTTGACCGTCCGTTGTATTGCATTTTATACACATTTGGAGGGGTACAACCTGTGGTGAAAAGTTTAGGCTCTTGTATTATTCTTGGGGAGATCTAGTAGTTTACAAAGGAAGGCCAGTAAACAAAAAAGAATAGCATAAATTAACCTTCAGAAAAGAACAACACCTTCTTGCTGTAACGAAAATCACGTTTTGGCAGGAAATCCAGTGGTAAGTTCAATGTACAGGGACATCTGACCAACAGAAACAGCTTGGTAGGGCCTTGAAAAGTAATGGGAGGGAAAGCAGTAAGCTAAAAGTTGATGGCATCCACAGCCAAGTATATAGTAAAACAGAAGAACCAATACCTGTGTAAGATAAACTCCCTGCACCACTTGATATAAGAGCACGGATAGCCTAGAAATATACAAGTGCGTGTTATTATTCAAAGAAGACAAAGTTTCCACCATATGGAGATAGAGCAAGCACTGGCGACAACAAAAAATAGAATTGTGCCTGGCAATGTGGCAGTAAACGTAACAAGGTCCTACTTACACTGCTTGGTCATATGCCAAACAGCAGAGCAATAATCCAACATTCAGATACCCTTTTGCAATATTGTTGTCCAAAGTAGTATCACATTTTGGATTTCATTGATAACAAAAACATAGTGTATCAATTTTCAGATCTTAAGTCGATGATACTTTAACAAAACCAACACATCCTCATGAAAAAGAGTCGCTCTAGCTTCTAGGGTAAAACATTCTTCATGAAGCATTATGTAAGAGAGTAGCTCACCCTTCGAGAAACAGACTGAGCTAACTTGGTTGTAGCATGCTCTTTGGTACTTCCAGAATCAAATCTACCATGAGAAATTGTAATGTCATAGACAAATAGGGGCCGTAGAAGGCTCCCTCCTAGGATCAGGACAACTCCTTCAATGCTAGGAACTTCATCAAGTGCTTGCTGAAGAGAAGAAAGTAAGGTAGAGATGTCATTCATTAACTTCTCCTGCTTCTTGATTCTGCGCCTAACCTCCCTTTTTCGTGTGTTGTATTTTCTCTGATCAGAAGGTTTCAGTTCTGCTGGTGGTAATGCCATGTCTGTCTACAAATGGCCACAAATTAAAAACAGTCTCATTTCCAAAATAGATGACAACAGAAACATGTTTACTGAATACTGAACTTACCATTTCCTCCTTTAAACCTGCAAATTCATTTTCAAGATTCTGCAACACCCTGAAAAATGTGGAAATTTAAAACAAACTTCAAATTCATGTGATAATTACATAACACAGTAAATAACTGTCCTACCTTAGATTGCTCTGCAAAAAGGATAATTACATAAGTAAAATTACATGCTGTTCATCTGTTCTTCAATTGCTATGCATGGGTCCAATGCAAAAATCTAAACAACACAGTATCACAAGATTTGTTCAAGGTTTCATCTTCAGTGATGTATCCATTCTAGATGTCGTGGACTGATGTACAGATTTGGGGAACATATGTCCAATTGAATTTACTGGGGTGGACATATGTGTTCAGATAGTGCAAATACAGAGCAAAACAATATACACTGATCAGACAATATATAAATCAGAAATTTCAACAATCTCCACATCTATATTGCTATTAAAGGTTGTTGAGTTTTGACCTTACTCAATGGTGTCAGATACATACGCTTGATCAAGTGATCAAATAATAAGGACAGTAACAAGCCCCTTGCTCTGCATTGAGGCCATCAGTCTGGCAGGGATACTAAACTTGATCTCACATGTGCATAATTCAGCCTCAATATTGCCGTAACTAAATATTTGGAAATCATGGTTTTCTATTGAATATCCTAGCAAAACAAGTCTCCATTTTATTGGTGGGAAAAACATAAGAACAAAAATATATCGAAGTTCAATCACACCTGCACCAACACATGGTACCAGGGAACAAACCACATACCGTAAGAAGGTTAGAATTAAAATATATCAGCAGATAAATCAAGAGCATAACAAGCAACATTCAGCTAACAGAGAATGCAGAAGCTAAGACCACATATAAGAACAAAATATCTCCCAAAATTAAAAGGAAAAGTGAGAAAATGGCCAAACTAAACCCCGTTTAAATCACCACCCGGTCAATTGCTCGATTCAATCCCACGCCCACCAGTACGGTCCTGAACACCACCAAATTGACGGTTAATTCCAGGGACAGTTCAAATCCATATAATGGTCGAATCCACTGCAGCCACTCAATCCAAACCCTAATTATGTTCGTATTTCCCACGCAGGCAAGCTGCTCTCTAGCAGAAACGAAGAAACAGGCACGCAAATTGATCCATTGCAAAATCCAGTCAACACGACCCCTAATTACATCCATACGCACGAAGGTTGCTCTGACCTAGCCATGAAGATTGTTCCAATCCACTCCAAACTGACCAAGTTCGGAGCCCAATACCACCTTAAATGGAACAAAAAAAAAGAGATCTGAACCCCCAATCAATTGCTCGACTACACCCTGCAAGCTAAGGATTCGCACCGTATCCCACCAAATCCGTCACAATACCGATCATTTTCCAACATTTGAGAGAGAGAGAGAGAGAGAGAGAGAGATTGGGGATTACGAGGGGATCTGATGGTGCATGTAGAGGACGTGGCCGAGGAGCTGCTTCACGACGTGGAACACTTCCGACCGCTGCAGCGCTGCCGCCGCCGCCTGGACCTCAACCAACCCTAAACCCCGCGGTTCGCCGCCGCCGGAGGAGGCCGTCTCCATCTTGCTGTCGCCAAGACCCGTCTCGCACCGCTGACCGTTGGGAATTTGAATTTTTTTGGGGAAGTTTCAGGAGTCAGGAGTCAGGACCCTCTCGATACTCGTCCCGTTCGGGGGATGCTTACGTAATTACGTTTTCCCCAGCTCGGCTTGCTTTATTTTTCCGCTTTGTTCTAGCTTACCTTTTATTTTTGCTAATTTCCCTTTTTATTTTTAGTGGGTTTTTTTTTTACAATTATCCTTATGGATAAAAGGAGGCCGATAGGGGGCCTAGGCAGGGTGGCCATGTCACTCGATTTTTTTTTGTCCAGTTCAATTGTGCCTGCTTTGTTGGCGCCGTCCGATTTGATCCCGTATTTTGGCATTGTGTTCCCACGCTGGCTGTTCAGCTGGACGTGTGTCGCCGCTAGCTCGTTTTTTCTCCCCACCGTTGACCCTTGGTTTCCTTTCCTTTCCTCTTTCTCCCCTTGCCTCCTCCTATCCGCATCGCCTCTCTCCGCGTGCCACATTCCTCTCTGGTCCTCTCTTCTCCCCTTGTTTCCTTCCACCTGGCGCTGCCGCCTCTCCTAGAGCGCCGACTGCAGGGATTACGGCAGCGCCACCGCCTCCATCTCCTCTCTCTCCTCCCGTCCTCGGCTGTTGGCCCTTGTTATTTGACTCCTCTCTTCCTACAGTTTTCTTCCCCTCGGTTTCATTTGCTCTTGGGGATGGATCTTGGTTAATCTGTGCTTATTTTATCTTTTATTTTGTGGGGAGGGGGTCTCTCTTCGTGGATCTGTGTGGATTTGGTTTTCCCCGGGTCTGTCCTCACGTTTCTCTTCTTTTTTTGTTGTCGAGATGTTCGTCAATTCTTTCATTTCCTTTCTTTTGGTTCGATTGGAGTGGATTGCTTTTTTCCCTTTCCTTACCGTTCTCTTTTCGTTTTTGCCTTCTCTTTTTCGTCGACTTGCCTTCGTCAGCTTATCATTCTTTCTTGCCTCCAACCATCATCATTGCTCTTTTCCCCTTCTTATGAGTTGGTGCTTCCCTCTTTTATTCGACTTCTTTTGTTGCGCTTTCAGATTTGTCTACTCTGTTGTGTAACTTGTTGGTAATATGCCCTAGAGGCAATCATAGAGATGATTGCATCACGTCTTTGTTTATGAGTTATTGAATGAATGTTATTTTGTTCCATGAATAAATCATTGGTTATAAAGATTAACAAGTATGTGACTTGTTGGTGAAGCTCTTTTAACTTATATGATGTCGTTCTAAATTTATTCCTGATCGGATGTCACTAGTCCGAAACATTAGTGACTTATCGACCAGCACATGTATTGATTGATGACCATGTTTCACCGGTCATAGATATAGGAATATCGAATCAATAATGTGAACACATGTTAAAGAACAAGGGGTTGGATTGACCCACCTTGAGACACTGTTGAGATTGTTATGATTTTATATATCGTCAGTTGGTATCAAGCAATGATGACGTATAATCCTTAGACCTGAGATCAACATGATTTCCTATATGTGTAATAGTGCACTTAGGGGCTGCCAAATGCTATTCCGTAACTGAGTAGTTATAAAGATAGCTTTCGGTTATGCTATGATACATGCAGACGAATGTGATTGGTCGGATATGGGATTTGCCCCTTCTAAGATAACAGGAGGGATATCTCTGGGCCCCTTGATGTGGTCGAATAAAAAAAGTGCATGGCAATACCACTAGTGTCGAAGTGTCGACCAAATAAAGCTATCCGATACTTGATCGAGAAAGTATTGAACAGTCCATGGATGACAAACTATCTCACATGGAGTTCAACCAGATATCGTCAGGCAAAGGGAGAATAGATGAGCAGGTCTTTCAGTTCGATCAGATACGGACTAGTCATATGGAGATACGAGATGGTCGTAGGCTGGTCGAACATGATCACTAACTAGTCTGAACTGGTCGTAACGAGTTACGAACTAATCATGACTAAATATGAACTGGTCGTATAGAGATACGAGTTGGTCGCAAGTGATAAGGATATGGTCGTAGATCATATTGCATTAAGGTTCGGCCAATATAATTCGTGTGTATTCCAGAATCGTTATGTCCTGGTAGGAGCCGCTAATGACTCGTAATCAGAAAGGAGTTTCCGAGTCACAACCGATTACGCACGAACCTAACGGGTCACGCACTTAACGGGTTGAAACAAACGTGTTCGGATATGATCCGTCATGGGCACTATATAAGAAGATGCATGAGGCTATTGGGATGATGATGGAATACGAGACACACATGAGGACGTGAGTTGTTCCACCAAAACCCTAGCCACCATCTTCTTGAGAGAGCCCTACCGTACGAATTGGTGCTAACACACCGGTGTACAGCGTTCCACCCCTAGACATGTGGATATCGTAGAGACGCTACTGGGGTTGTTGTTGCGCTTAAGGACAATCCACGACTTCTCAAGGAAAGCAATTGGTTGCTGGAGGAGACGATCGACATCAGGAACGTTGGACGATCGACTACGACCACTACATCGAAGCGCTCTATGTTGGATCAGGCCACTCCAACTCTCCTTTCTCTACACTGTGCATCTAGTGGTAACGATCGATGATCTCCTACTTTGCATGGCTTCCTAGTTTACGTGGTAGAATTTTGAATTGCCAGCTAGTGTAGCCTACCCGTATCCCTTCATAACGCGCATGTGTTCTTTCTCTTGCTTGTTCCTTCTATTTCGCGGTCCATTTATTCTTTGCATGCTACTGTCATGCTCTTTCTTTTTGATTTTCCCATGGTCTGGTTTTTTTTCGGTCCTCACTTGTTCCTTTTGTCTTGCAGATCCTTCCGGCCGTGTTCTTCATTTTCGCACTGTTTGTTTTGTTCGTGGGCTCTTCGGTCTGCTACTTGGTTCACGTCTCATGGATGTCCTTGGATGAGAAGGGTGCTCCCTTTTTGGACCTTTGTGTGCTGCCTGCCTGTGTGTTTTCCTTCTTTTCTTAGTGTGCCTTCTTACGTCTTGTCCCTTTCGCTTTGTTGGAAGTTTAGAGAAGGTAGCACTCGCGCACACGAGCTGAAACACAAGCGAACAAGAGAGACGAACACACTCGAAGAGTTTTGCGACGCAGCCACTGCTCTTACGTCTTTTCTTTTTTCTTCTCTTTTGTTTGGCTCAACTGAAGACAACAATTACAAGAGGCTAAATAACTAACCAACATACACCATGACCCACTAATACACAGGACTAATACAAACACTAATGCATATGTGCATGCAAAGCTAATTAACATGCATCCACTCACACCACTAACTCATTAATAGCGTCCACTCACACCATTAACTCTCAGCCATGCAAAAACCCAAAAAACAAAATGTTGCAAGGTTCAAAACAAAAGCTAAAAACAGCACACAAGATTATTCAACAAACACCCCCTAATCATTGATGCGCTTTCTTGATCTTGACGATGTCAATCCTTGTGTGCAACTCCTAGAACTTGACACTTAATCTCACCTTAATCAAGATGGCTTCACAGCAGCGCCGGTTCGTCGTCGGCATCTGCCACCACGAGGCGCGCTTGTTCCTCCTTCTTCTTGTGGCATTCGGAAGCAAAATACCCATAATTGTTGCAGTTGTAGCATCTTACTTTAGCATTGTCGAATTTACGATTCCCGCGGCTTCGGTCACCATTGCCGTTAAAACCACTGGGCTCGCCATATCTATTCTTCGCTAATTGGGCCTCCCACTCGACACGCGTTAGGAGAAGATGTTTGTCGTCATTGTTGCCACTCATACCAGTTATATGCTCCTCATACAATATGATTGTGGGTCTGAAAGGTATGTTTCAAGATCAAGCAAGGGGCTGAGAGGTTCAATACCTCCAAGACATTGTTTTCTTGTAGGCTGTCGGAAGGCAACCCGGTCAATCCTCATGTGATCAAGATGATTGGTCACATTGAGAGCTTAGAAAAGCTTGGTTTTTTTTCCTTAGTCAAGAGTTGGCTACTGATGTGATTCTCCAATCGCTCCCTGCGAGCTTTGAGCCTATCATACTGAATTTTCATATGAATGGCATGGAGAAGTCAATGACCGAGTTGGATGACATACTTAAAGATGTTGAGAAGAGCATCAATGATGATTCAAAAGACTATTAGCTTCAAGAAGAAGAGTAAGTCGGGAAAGGGAAAGGGCAAAAAAAAGACTCAAGATAAAATCGAGTCTCAAAGGTAAGCTTAAGAAGCTCAAGCTAGGTCCTAAGCCTGACACAGAATATTACCATTGTCATGAGACTGGGCGTTAGAAGAGAAACTGCAAGAAGTACTTAGCAGAGATCAAAAAGAACAAGAGAAGTAAGACTTCCAGTTCAGGTATAAATATTATAGAAATTAATCTTGCCACTTCTACGACCAGTTCTTGGGTATTTGATACCGAATTGGTTGCTCATATTTGCAATTTGATGCAGTGACTGATAAGGAATAGAAGTTTGGCAAGAGGAGATGTTGATCTTCGCGTGTGCAATGGAGCAAGAGTTGCTGCATTAGTTATTAGCACTTTACCATTAACTTTACCCTCAGGATTAGTTATGGAACTAAATAATTGTTATTATGTTCTTGTCTTAAGCAAAAATATTATTTCTGATTCTTTTTTAGGAGCAGAAGGTTATGAGTTCAAAATAAAGAACAATTGTTGTTCAATTTATTTTGAAGATATGCTTTATGGCCATGCTCTATTGGTGAATAGATTGTATATTTTAAATCTTGAGGATATGCTTGTCTATAATATAAATGCTAAGAGACTTTGATCTAATGATTTGAATCCCGCTTTTATTTGGTATTATCGTCTAGGTCATATAAATGAGAAGCGCATGATGAAGCTCCATAAAGATGGACTTCTAAACTCATTTGATTTCGAATCATTTGAAACATGTGAATCTTGTTTACTTGGCAAGATAACAAAGGCGCTCTTCACGACCAAAGGTGAGAGGGCGAGTGATCTACTGGTCGTAATACATTTGGATGTATGTGGACTAATGAGCACTCCGACCAGAGGTGGTTTTCAGTACTTCATAACTTTTACTAATGATTTCAGTAGATATGACTATGTCTATTTGATGAGGTATAAGTCGGAATCCTTTGAAAAGTTACAGGAATTTCATAATAAAGTGCAGAATCAACTTGGCAAGACAATCAAATGTCTACGATCTGATCGTGGAGGTGAATATTTGAGCCATGAGTTTGGTGATCATCTAAAGAAATATGGAATTGTTCCAGAACTCACTCCACCGGGAACGCCTAAATGGAATAGGGTGTCTGAACGACGGAACTAAACATTGTTAGACATGGTTCGATCAATAATGAGCCAATCTGATCTTTCATTGCAATTCTGGAGATACGCTCTAGAAACATCATCTTTCATTTTAAATAGGGTTCCATCAAAAACTATAGAGAAGACACCATATGAGATATGGACCGGGAAGTGTCCTAGATTGCCTTTTCTCAGGATATGAGGTTGTGATGTTTATGTAAAACATTTGACGTCTGATAAACTCACACCCAAGTCCGATAATTGCTTCTTTGTGGGGTATCCTAAGGAAACTAAATGATACTATTTTTATAATCGGGTTGATAACAAAATGCTTGTTGCCCGTAATGGTGTCTTCTTGGAGAAAGAGTTTCTTTCCAAAGGAGTCAATGGGAGCAAGGTGCAACTTGAAGAAATTCGGGAACCATCTGAAAATGTTTCAACTCCTACTGAACCTTTACAGGATGAACAAAATGTTGTTGGACTTGTAGATGAGGCATCAGCCTCACGTAGATCAAAAAGGCAACGTTAATTGCCTATAACGTATGGACATGATGTTTTATTATTGAATAATGATGAGCCTAAAACTTATACAGAAGTGATGGTAGACCCAGACTCTGAGTCATGGCTTGAAGCCATGAGATCCGAGATCAAGTCCATGCATGATAATCAAGTTTGGAACTTAGTTGATGCACCTGATGGTGTTAAAACCATTGAGTGCAAATGGACTTTTAAGAGAAAGATAGATATGGATGGAAATGTTCACATTCATAAGGCACGACTGACCGCAAAGGGTTTCAAATAAATTCAAGGTGTTGATTATGATAAAACCTTCTCGCCTATCGTGATGCTTAAGTCTATCCGGATCATTCTAGCTATTGTTGCATATTTCGATTATAAGATATGGCAAATGGATGTCAAAACAGCTCTCCTAAATGGAGACCTAAGTGAGGATATGTTCATGACACAGCCTGAGTGTTTTGTTGATCCAAAGGAGGCTAGAAAGGTATGCAAGTTTAGGAAATCTATCTATGGATTAAAGGAAGCATCTCGGAGTTGGAACATTCGTTTTGATGAAGTGGTCAAAGGGTTTGACTTCATCAAGAACGAAGAAGAACCTTGTGTTTACAAGAAGGTTAGTGGGAGCAAGCATATGTTTCTGATATTGTATGTGGATGACATACTACTGGTCGGAAATGATATTCCTATGCTTGAATCTGTTAAAACTTTATTAAGAAATAGTTTCTCTATGAAAGATTTAGGAGATGCAACATATAATCTTGGAATAAGGATCTATAGAGATAGATCTAAAAGGCTAATTGGATTAAGACAGGATATGTATTGACAAGGTGTTGAAACGGTTCAACTTGCACGATTCCAAGAAAGCTTTCTTACCCATGTCACATGGTATTAATCTTAGCAAGAATCAGTGTCCTTCGACCACTGATGAGTGAGACAAAATGAGTAGAATTCCATATGCTCGGCTATTGGATCTATCATGTATGTCATGCTTTGTACACGACCAGATGTGTCGTATGCTTTAAGTGTTACGAGCAAATATCAATTAGATCCAGGTGAAGATCACTGAATAGCGGTCAAGAATATCCTTAAGTGCTTGAGAAGGACTAAGGATGCATTCCTTATATATGGTGGTGATGAAGAGCTGGTCATAAATGGTTACACCGATACTAGCTTCCAAACCGACAAGGATAATTTCAGATCACAGTCTGGGTTTGTGTTTTGTCTTAATGGAGGAGTAGTAAGCTGGAAAAGTTCCAAGCATGGAACGGTTGCTGATTCTACAATAGAGGTTGAGTACATTGCGGCTACAGAAGCTGCAAAAGAAGTCGTATGGATAAGGAAGTTCATTTATGAACTGGGTATGGTTTCTAGTGTTTCCAGTCCAATGGATCTCTATTATGATAATAGTAAAGCTATTGCACAAGCTAAGGAGTCTAGATCGCACCAAAAGTCCAAGCACATACTTCGACGATATCACATTATCCGTGAGATCGTTGAGAGAGGTGATGTGAAGATATATGAAGTGCACACGGATTTGAATATTTCTGATCCGTTGACAAAGCTTCTCCTGCAAACTAAGCATGAGTCACACACAAGAACAATGGGTATAAGATACTTATATGATTGACTCTAGTGCAAGTGGGATACTATTGGTGATATGCCCTAGAGGCAATCATAGAGATGATTGTATCACGTTTATGTTTATGAATTATTGAATAAGTTTTATTGTGTTCCTTGAATGAATCATTGGTCATAAAGATTAACAAGTATGTGACTTGTTGGTAAAGCTCTTTTAACTTATATGATGTCGTTCTAAATGTATCTCTGGTCGGATGTCACTGGTCGGAACACTAGTGACTTATCGACCAACACATGTATTGATTGATGACCACATTTCACCAGTCATGGATATAGGGATATCGAATCAATAATGTGAACACATGTTAGAGAACATGGGGTTGGATTGACCCACCTTGAGACATTGTTGAGATTATTATGATTTTATGTGTCGTCAGTTGGTCTCAAGCAATGATGATGTATAAAGGTAGCTTTTGGGTATGCTATGAAACATACGGAGGTTTGGGTATGCTATGAAACATACGGAGGAATGTGACTGGTCGGATATAGGATTTGCCCCTCCTAACATAACAGGAGCGATATCTCTGGCCCCTCGATGTGGTCGGATAAACAAAGTGCATGGTCATGCCACTAGTGGTCGAAGTGTCGACCACATAAAGTTATCCGACACTTGATCGAGAAAGTGTTGAACAGTCCATGGATGATATACCATCTCACATGGAGTTCAACCAGATATCATAAGGCAAAGGGAGAATACATGAGCAGGTCTTTCAGTTCGATCAGATACAGACTAGACGTATGGAGATACGAGCTGGTCGTAGGCTGGTCGAACATGATCACTAACTGGTCTGAACTTTTCGTAAGGAGTTACGAACTAATCACGACTAAATATGAACTGGTCGTATAGAGATACGAGCTAGTCGCAAGTGATAAGGACCTGGTCATAAATCATATTGCATTAAGGTTCGTCCAATATAATTCGTGTGTATTCGAGAATCATTATGTCCTGGTAGGAGCCTCTAACGACTCATGATCAGAAAGGATTTTCCGAGTCACAACCAATTACGCATGAACCCAACGGGTCACACACTTACCGGGTTGGAACAAACGTATTCGGATATGATCCGTCATGGGCACTAAGATGCTTGAGGCTATTGGGATCATGATGGAATACGAGACACACATGAGGATGTGAGTTGTTCCACCAAAACCCTAGCCACCATCTTCTTGAGAGAGCCCTACCGTGCGAATTGGTGCTAGCACACCAGTGTACGGCGTTTCACCCCTAGACATGTGGATACCGTAGAGACACTACTGGGGTTGTTGTTGCGCTTAAGGACAATCCACGACTTCTCAAGGAAATCGATTGGTTGCTGGAGGAGACGATCGACATCAGGAACATTGGACGATCGACTACGACCACTACATCGAAGCGCTCTATGTTGGATCAAGCTACTCTAACTCTTCTTTCGCTACACTGCGCGTCTAGTGGTAACGATCAATGATCTCCTACTTTTCATGGCTTCTTGGTTTACGTGGTAGAATTTTGAATTGCCAGCTAGTGTAGCCTACCCGTATCCCTTCATAACGTGCATGTGTTCGTCTCTTGCTTGTTCCTTCTATTTCACGGTCCATTTATTCTATGCATGCTACTGTCATGCTCTTTCTTTTTGATTTTCCCATGGTCTGGTTTTGTTGGTCCTCACTTGTTCCTTTTGTCTTGCAGATCCTTCCAGTCGTGTTCTTTGTTTCCGCACTGCTTGTTTCGTTCATGGGCTCTTCGGTCTGCTACTTGGTTCACGTCTCATGGATGTCCTTGTATGAGATGGGTGCTCCCTTTTAGGACCTTTGTGTGCTACATGCCTGTGTGTTTTCCTTCTTTTCTTAGTGTGCTTTCTTACGTCTTGTCTCTTTCGCTTTGTTGGAAGTTAAGAGAAGGTAGCACTCGCGCACACGAGCTGAAACACAAGCAAACAAGAGAGACGAACACACTCGAAGAGTTTTGCGACGCAACCACTGCTCTTACGTCTTTTCTTTTTTCTTCTCTTTTGTTCGGCTCAACTGAAGACAACAATTACAAGAGGCTAAATAGCTAACCAACATGCACCATGACCCACTAACACATAGGACTAATACAAACACTAATGCATACGTGCATGCAAAGCTAATTAACATGCATCCACTCACACCACTAACTCATTAATAGCGTCCACTCACACCACTAACTCTCAGCCATGCAAAAACCGAAAAAACAAATTGTTGCAAGGTTCAAAACAAAAGCTAAAAACAGCACACAAGATTATTCAACAAACACCCCCTAATCCTTGATGCGCTTTCTTGATCTTGACGATGCCGATCCTTATGCGCAACTCTTAGAACTTGACGCTTAATCTCCCCTTAATCAAGATGGCTTCACAGCAGTGCCGGTTCGTTGTCGGCATCTGCCACCACGAGACGCGCTTTTTCCTCCTTCTTCTTGTGGCATTCGGAAGCAAAATACCCATAGTTGTTGCAGTTGTAGCATCTTACTTTAGCCTTGTCGAATTTATGATTCCCGCGGCTTCGGTCACCATTGCCATTAAAACCACTGGGCTTGCCATATCTATTCTTCACCGATTGGGCCTCGCACTCGACACGCGTTTGGAGAAGATGTTCGTCGTCGTTGTAGGCACTCATACCGCGTAGACGCTCCTCATACGCCTTGACACGACCGATCAGTTCTTCCACCATCATTGTCTTCAAGTCCCTAAATTGCTCAATGGTTGAGGCAATTTGCAGGTACTTGCTCAGGACGGTGCAGAGAAGCTTCTTCACGATGTAGTTCTCCTCCATTTTGTCACCAAGACCGCGAATATGGTTGACGAGAGTCATCAATCTCATGGCGAAGTTGTCCACCGACTCCGTTCCCTTCACGTGCAAACCCTCGAAATCGCTCTTGAGGGTCTGCACGCGTGCCTCCTTTATGCGGTCGGTACCGATGTACATCATCTTGAGCGTGTCCCACACAGCTTTCGTCGTCTCCTTTTTAGCAAGTAGGAGGAGGATCTCCTCTGGGATTGCTTGGAAGATAGCCGTAAGGGTTATCTGATCTTTGTGCTCATCAACTTCGTCGGTCACCATAGCTTTCCAAACACCTTGGGCCTTCATGAACACATTCATCTTGATTTCCCACGCGTCGTAGTTGCTCTTGCTCAACATAGGGTATTGAAGAGATGTTGTTTTCTCTTCCCGGTACCCTTGACGGACCATCGCTCGACGTCGCCTCGTCACCGGTGACACCACTTCCCGAAGAGCGTGACATGATCTTGGGCATACACGGATCAAGAACTGCTCTTATATCAATTGTTGGAAATTCAGAGAAGGTAGCACTCGCACACACGAGCTGAAACACACGCGAATGAGGGAGACGAACACACTCGAAGAGTTTTGCGACGCAACCACTACTCTTATGTCTTTTCTTTTATTTCTTCTCTGTTGTTCGACTCAACTGAAGACAACAATTACAAGAGGCTAAATAACCAACTAACATGCACCATAACCCACTAACCCACTAACACAAAGGACTAATACAATCACTAATGCATAAGTTCATGCAAAGCAAATTAACATGCATTCACTCACACTGCTAACTCATTAATAGCGTCCACTCACACCACTAACTCTCAGCCATGCAAAAACTGAAAAACGAAACATTGCAAGGTTCGGAACAAAAGTAAAAATAGTGCACAAGATTATTCAACAGCCTTCTGATAGCCTTCGTGTTTTCTTGTGTGGAATTATTTTTTTGTTTCGCCCATCGGTGCGTCTATCTTAACTACTATAATTCAGAGTTTACCCCGCGCCAGCAAACAATCGTCCCCCACCACCACCCGCGACTCTCGACTGCGCCTCCCTGCTGCGCAACTGCCTGCATCCCCCACACCATGCAAACCACCCACTACCACTCGCGACCGCACCTCACTTCCAACTTCATGATCTCTGCCCCCATTCCCATCACCCTCCGCCTCAAACCCCCGCTCTCCTCCGCTCCCCATCTCCGCCTCCCAAAACCGTAGCCCCTCGACACGCCGCAGCACGCCCCCGATGTCGCCTCCACAGCCACTGTCGGCGGCGGTCAGTATGCCAGATTCCGTTGTGCCAACGTGGCTCTGCAGCCTCCCGCGCCCCCCGGAGTCGGAGTTCGCCGACCCCATGACGGGCGGCCACCTCTTCAACAACATCTCCCTCAGCGGCCGCATCGGCAAACGTGAGTGCCCCTCCTCTTCCACACCCGTCGAGTTCATTTCACGGCTCTTTGCGTTGATTCGATTTGTTGTTTCTCTATCTGTTCGATTCTGTGCCGGCGGTTTCGCAAATGGGTTTGGCCCCATGCCGCCATTGTCGAAAGCAAGATATCTTATTTGTTATTGCAGATGTGGGGACACCGCCCGAGTCACGTCTGACCAGTTCGCCGCCGCTCCAGGCCATGTACTACGGGGAACCGTCGGCGACCGCGCCCCCCGAGGGGCCTAACGAGGTTAGGTCACTCTGGATCGGGGACCTGCAGTACTGGCTGGATGAGAATTTCGTCTTCGGGTGCTTCGCGAGCACCAGTGAGGTATGCTCCTTTCGATTTCGGTGCCTTCGTATCGGAATATGTGCTATGATTTTCGATTCCGGTGCCTTCGTATTGGAATATGTGCTATGATTTTTTCGATCTGTTTCTGTGGGGTCTGTTCGTGCTTGCTCGTGGATAGCGTTTGCTGGGGATTTGATTAATTATGCATCTCGCTGTATGGATCATTAGGGTTTGATGCTATACGAGATGAATTGTGAATCTATACGTGCATTAGGTTGGTATGGCATGGGGAGACGTATTTCCTGCCAACTTGTATGGAGTAGTCGATCCCGGTTTTCATTTGTTTTACCTGAGATTTGCTTCTGATGCGTCGATGGGTGTGAATACCATAGTGAATACAGCAGATTTGTTGTAATCAATATATGACTCAAGCTTCTGTAACTCCAGTGCATAGAAAATGAGCCACGTGGATATAGCATTCTTCTCATGATTATCACTACATACACATTTTACCATATGAAACAAATGAAGCTTTAGTCTACTGGGAAGTTTAAGTTGAAACAATGCTTAATAACCCCACAATGTTTGCTAATTGCTACGCTCCATGATTTGTTAAAGCTAGATAAAATGCATCCTCCCAAATACTTTTGTGCATTGCTCTGTCGATTACGTCTATTTTGCACCCTTTCGAACAAAATCGAAGAATATCCAGATAGGATCCGGATAGAGATTTGTGGTTACAGTGCATTTGTTTTCTGACCAACATATGCAGATACTACTCTAATTTAATGCTGAGATAGATATTTGAAGTTCTGTTTCAACATTTTTCTTATAGCCAAGAATATTGATGGCCATGGCACGAGATGGATTGTTGCCATCCGACTTCTCTGATGTCAACAAGCGGACACAAGTTCCCGTCAAGAGCACAATCGTGACTGCCATCTGTGCAGCTTCTCTTGCTTTCTTCATGGATGTTTCACAATTGGCAGGAATGGTAAGTATAAAGGAATCACCTGAGTACTTGACAGTTATTATTCAAGATTTTTTATGGTCTTTGGTCCAAGATGTGATTTAATGAACCTTCTTGACAGATAACATGTTAGGAAGATTCTGGCATGCTATGCATGCAACACTAAGCAATATTAAAGATTCTAGCTTAGAGCTCAAAAGGGTTTATTTTTCGTTGCAGGTCAGCGTAGGCACGCACCTTGCATTTACTATAGTTGTTGTATCCATCATAATCCTCAGATATGTTCCTCCAGATGAGGTATCCCTGCCATCTTCTCTACAAGCATCATTCCACCGAATCCTTCTACAAGCATCGTGGCGCCATCGCCGTCGGGCTTGTCCATGACGATGAGCATGTGCTGATAGTCCCGGCCGAAAAACAGCAGAGACGAACGACCAGCCTCATCTCAGGGGAGGAGCCACGAGCGGCGATGGGGACGGAGTGGAGGCACCTCACCACCAATCCTTCAACTGAATCATGGTTCTGGTGGGGGTTGGAGGCGCGGAGTGGGAGGAGACGGGGAGGACGCGAGGCGAGGGCGGCGCGTGTGTTGGAGGTAGAGATGGAGAGGGCGAGGGGTTGTTGCGAGAGAGAGGATGGGAAACAGCAAATACCACTAGGCGTGGTGCAAGCACAGCGATGGAATCGAGATAGCGATGCCAGAGGAGCCAGCACCGCGGGGAAGGGGGAGGCGGCGGTGCGGAGAGGGGAGTAGATGGCGGCGGGGCAGCGGAAGAGAGAACGATGGGCCATGGGAAGAAGAACGGCGATGGGGACGGAGCGGAGGGTGGGGACGTGACGACAGGGGCGAGGAAGAGACGGCAGGGTAGCGGAAGAGAGAGAGCCGATGTAGGGGAAGGGGAGCAACGATGGGGACGGAGAGAAGGGTGGGGAAGTGACGGCAGGGGTGAGGAAGAGACGGCGGGGTAGCGGAAGAGAGAGAGCCGAGGCAGGGGAAGGGGAGTGGTGATGGGGATAGGAGGATTCGGGAGGCTTCTACACTACATGAGAACTTGGTTGTGAAGGAAAAGGTACTGCCTTGTCGATACTATGCTACCTAGAATAGCCCCCTGATACATTCCATGGGTGCTATTAGAATAAGCCCTCAGTATTGATGTTGTTTGAAATCCATATTAACACTCATAGGCCATAGTGTTTTCTAAGAAGTGCATCCTCTATATAGTATTCCATTTTTTGTAGTGCTATATGATATTTCCTTCTAGACCATGCAACATTAATAGGTTAAAAAATGCTTGGTATGCCAAAAAAAAAAGGTGGCATGCACGAGAAACTTATTGGAATTTTATGTCCTCTTCACGTAGATGTACCTACGCAATTGTGCTTTTGTATTGTACTATACATCCATACTAATTTATTGTTTCGTTCTACTCGTAGTCATTGTCAGTTCCCTGCTAATGAAGTGATCTGTTGCACTCTATTTGAACCTATCTATAGCCCCTTCTTACAAATTGCATTTCCTTGACAACACGTTCATTTCTAACCCTACAGAAAAGGGTCGTCCTAATAAAAAAACAAGAACTAGATTTAGGCATGTTAACTTTGCTCACATGTTCTGTAATGCATGGCTATTTCCCGTTCCACACAAATTTAGTTAGTCCCTTCCCTGTTTGTTCATCTAATTCCATAGCTAATTTACTCGTATTTTATTATTCCTGCAGCAAGACCTAGCCACTGTGATGTTGTAGAACAACGTCTATTTTGTTTCAGATCTACCCAACAAAACTATGCTCTGCTTACCAACAACAGCAACATGTAGGTACCCCGCACGGCCTCCTTTGTTTATGGCTAAACAGTCGTGTCTGCAGTCATCTAGACACCATCCGTCGGTTCTACTTGCACTCTTTTGTGTCCCTGTTCCTGTAGAACACTTTCATTGTATATAAGTCAGTGCTCTTATCGTATACCGAACAGTTGCGTGTCCTCTTTCCTACCCGTTATGTGTTACAACACGCACACCTCTAGCTCCGTGCAAGTTTATTCGCGTTCAGATCTCTGTTTGTATATAGTTACGTAAACATACTGCGATGCTCATCTGATCCAACCACAGGTACAACTTACTCATGTATAGATAGATCGATACACGTATTTCCAACTCTTAGCTGCTTTTATAACATAGCCTATTGTTTATGGACATAACCACAAAACTATACTTTGCATCCTTATATATTTCTCTCCCTTTACCACTGTCTCTCATGTGTTGCACGGATGTTTGCCTCCTCACGCCAAGGTGCGGGCAAACATCTAGTTTCTATAATAGGGGTCTAAATGGCTTGTGTTCCTTTTTTTTTTTTTGACTCCATAGGATGGTCTTTTAGCATTTACTACTATGCAGAATGCAGTCGTTATTTGCCAACATTTTCTTCCATTTTAGCATTTTTGTTGCATTTTCCACCCATTTTAGGTTTTTAGGCCACATGTTGTGCAGTTGTGCCTAACTTGGCCGGCTAAGAATAGGGATGGCAACGGACCCCATTACTCGTTCCCCACCAGCGGATTCCCCTGTTAGGTGGCGGGATGGGGGAGTTCCCCATTGGGGGAAACAGGGTTGGGGGCATTCCACCACTCCCTGTCCTTATTACCCGCATGGGCCCCAAGATCTCTATGATAGGTTTAAGTTTGAACAGTTTTCATAAAACAATCATTTGACAAAACTAATTTCCATAATTAAACTAATTATATCACTAGTGAATGTTATAACTACCATCCACTAGTAACAAGGCTCTATCTGCCAAGCTTCAAGGGATAGGGCTCTATCTGCCTAATTGACTCTAGCTGCCAGAATATCTACCTGAGAACCCCAACTGCTCTCGGATTCCCACAAGTTTATTTCTTTGAAATCAAAACCAAAATCTACTGTGTGAAAACGCACCTTGTCCACCCTTGACCATGGACACAGTTGTTTGAATAGTTTTACACTCTACAGAGGTTGTACAGCTTGACCCACATACGATAATCAACTTATAATAACCGCCTGACACACTTCCATAGGTGTGCAACTAAGTGATGATCACACCGCCTTTAAAATACCATGCTCTAATACCAACCTGCCCGATAAGCTTATCTCGAAGTCACGAATGTCAGTTACCATCGACACAGAGCTCACTGTTGTGGGGGATAACTTGCCTGAACATAGACATCAATTATCATCGTCCACATAGTCCAAAAAGAACCTAACAATTACATCCCACAGGCTTAATGCTAGAACACGGTAAATTATTTGGCTAGGTCTAGCCCATTCCAAACATGTGGTTGTATGGTATTGCTCAGTTTAAATAGACACAAGCATCGGTCCTTAATCGACCAAGGTGAGGCAGTCAACAATCCAATCCACTCGCCCGGTCTAAACAAGTTTCCATCATTTTATTTTATTTTGTAAATAAATGGCAATACTTATTGCCATACATGTTCTCAAACTGACTTGCATAAAGTCGTATAATAATTCTCATCCATAGGATAACAATGACCGACATAGCTTGTCTAAGTAATTGTACCGTTCTAGACTACTTCATCAATAATGTAACCATTATCGTGGATTTGAATACTAGGGCGACAATAGTTCATGGATAACAACATCAAATGAGGGTATATTCAAATTGGGATTAACTAATCATTCCGAAGAATTGAATTCATCATTTTATGTAAATAGTAATGCATAATAGTTTTGAACAATATAAAAACAATATTTCAAAAACAATAGGTACAACATGGTTAAAGTAGGCTTTCCTTGCTCGAGATAATGTTGATCTGAATCGACGAAGTAATCTAGCTCTCTGGAGTCATCATAATCTATACGCGAAGAAAAGCCAAATTCAAAAAAAATCAAATAAACTCCAAAATTCTAAAACTAAGCAAAAACATATATATTAGGATTTTAGATAAATTTAGAAGGAAACACGAGGTCAATCGGAGTTAGAATGAGATAGAACATGTTCCCGAAAGATTTAATTCAGACAAAAAGAGACAAAACACTATTTTTAGATTTTTGGAATATTCTTTCTAAAGGAAACTCTGGATTATTGTGCAAGGATGACGTTAGCAAGGATATTGATTTTGGGCTGGATTTATTTTCCTAAAGGAAAAGGAAATGTTTCACTGGCAGGTGGGCCCGGGTCTATGGACCGGGTCCACGGAGCTGGCTCACGGCGCATGACAGACTGGGTCTACGTGGCGGTGACACGGTCCACGGTGGAATGGGTCCACACGAAGCCTAGGCTTTGTCTTAGCCACGCAAGTGATGACGCAAGCAACACACAAACTGACTAGGATGGAGAGGCTACGGTGGCGGCCAATGGGCGCTAACACAGCTGCCACGTCGGCTCAAAATAGCGGTGGCTCTTGGGACCCTATGGTCATCAGCGAACGATGAAGCGGTGGCGGACGGCGAGGGGTGCACCAGAGAGAGGGTGAGATTGGGAGTATTTTCACTTCACATGCGTCGCCGGTGGTGGACGGAGATGGCCGACGGCGAGGAGAAAGCAGCGACGCGATCGGGCTCACGGCGTTGCGGCAGTGCTCCAGTGAAGATGATGCGAGCACGGGGTAAAACGTGGAGCAGCGAAGATGATGGCGTGGACAACATTTTCAGAGCTCCACAGACCGTGGTGATGGCGCTCGGATGCCGACAAGGAAGAACTCCGATTGCAGCGAGGGGAGGGGAGAGGAGAGCTGCGCTTTGTGGGGGAGGACGAGTGAGAGGAGGTAGTCCCTTTTATAGGGGAAAAGGAGGCATGGAGGGGGAGAATGTGCGCGGTCGTTAACTCGTCGACGTTGATGGTTGCGCAAATGCTAGTTAAGGCGGGTTAAGGAGGGGAAACAGCCAAAATAACACGGGATCAGTGGAGGTCTTAATGCACTTGATTGCACTTGAATTGAGGGAGAAACGATCGATATTTACGAGCTTCTGAGGCTCGGCAACGGCGGCGAGGCAGGAGGTTGGGGATGACCCACCTAGCAAAGGGAGGGAGAGAGGAAGGAGGTGACTAGCGCGTAGGCCCAGCTTGGCTGCGATAAAGAGAGATGGTGAGGGAGAAGGGAGGTAGGCCAGAATAGCATGAAGTAGGCCGTGTTGGTGATATGCCCTAGAGGTGATCATGGAGATGGTTGTATCATGTCTATGTTTTTTATTTATAGAATATGCTCCTTGGATGAATTATCATTTATAAAGATTAACAAGTATGCAAATTATTGGTGAAGCTCTTCGATAGTTATATAATGTCATTCTAAATGTATCCCTGGTCGAATGTCACTAATCGAGACACTAGTGACTTATCGACCAACACATGTATTGATTGATGACTATGTTTCACCAGTCATGGATATGGGGATATCAAATCAATAATATGAATATATGTTAGAGAACATGGCGTTGGATTGACCCACCTTGAGGCACTATTGAGATTGTTATGATTTTATATATCACTAATTGGTCTCAAGCAATGATGATGTATAATCCTTAGACCTGAGATCAGCATGATTCCCTATATGTGTAATAGCACACTTAGGGGGTTGCCAAACGCTACTTTGTAATTGGATAGTTATAAAGGTAGCTTTCGGTTATGCTATGAAACGTGCAGAGGGATTTGACGGGTCAGATATAGGATTTGTCCCTCCTAACATAACAGGAGAGATATCTATGGGCCCCTCGATGTGTTCGGATAAACAAAGTGCATAGTCATGCCACAAGTGGCCGAAGAGCCGACCACATGAAGTTATCCATCACTAGATCAAGAAAGTATTGAACAGTCCATGGATGACATATATCTGACCTGGAGTTTAACCAGATATCGTGAGGCAAAAGGAGAATACGCAAGAAGGTCGTTTAGTCCGACCGGATACGAACTGGTCGTGAGCTGGTCTTACACGGTCACTAACTGGTCAGTGCACTGGTCGTAAGGAGTTACGAACTAGTAGTGACTAAATATGAATTGATCGTATAGAGATATAAGCTGGTCGTTGGTGATAAGGGCTTGGTCACAGATCATATTGTATAAGGTTCATTCGCTATAATTTTTATGTGTATTCGGGAATCGTTATGTCCTAATAGGAACCGCTACCGACTCGTGGTCAGAAAGGAGTTTCCGAGTCACAACTGATTACATATGAACCTACAGGGTCACACACTTAATGAGTTGGGACAAACTAGGTTGGATAGGATCCGTTATGGATCTTTATAAGGGGATGCATGGGGCTGTTGGGACGTAAGAATTGCTCCACCGAAACCTTAGCCGCCATCTCCCCAACCGTGCGCGTTGGTACTAGCACACTAGCGCACAACGTTCCACCCCTGGACGTGTGGATATCATGAAGGCGCTACTACGATTGTTGCTGTGCTGATCGAGGATGATCCACGGCCTACTTGAGGAATGTGATTGGTTGGTAGAGGAGACGATCAGGGCTGAAGATGTTGGACGATCGACTACTAATACTACATTGACGCGCTCAACGTTGAATCAGACTACTCCAACTCTTCTTCCATTGCACTCGCGTGTAGTGGTAATGATCTATGATCTCTTGCTTGCATGGCTTCCTGGTTTACGTGGTAGATTTTTTAATTATCAGCTAGTGTGGCCTACCCGTATCCCTTTAGGCCAAGACGGAGATAGACGGCCTGGTGCGGGGGAAAAGGGGGAGGTGGGTAGTAGCAGGGCTAGGGAATAGCCAAACAAATACAACTACCTTCTTTTTGGAAGGAACTGTATGAGAATTGTCCTGAAAATGCGACTAGCCTTTTCATACAATACACTTAACGGAAAATATAGCAAAAACTAAACCCTTTTGGCACTAATAAAATGAAAACAATAACAGAACTTATGAACTTCTAGATCACGAGTACATAACCAAATAATTTTGTAATCTTTGTACCTACCACTTGCAATGATTTTCTTGCTATATGTGTCGAAGGAGAGAGACAAACTACGAGAGTAAAAAGAGAAAGCAATTGGGAGGGGGAGGGGGAGGGGAGAAGAGGTATAGAAGTGGTGTCACTTTGGTTTACATGGGATAGCAAATGTCAACATCCCTCTCCTAGGGAAAGAGGTATTGGGACTGTAGGATCCAATGTAACAACACATGCTAGTACAATGCACATACTTGTAGAGGGACCATGCATATATTTTCTTACATATCCACTTTGGAAGGGGATATAGACATGCTTTGCATGGCTTAAGCATAGAAGATCAGTGGGTATAAAAAAATTGTTGGCAAGATGGGGGGAGCCATGGCTCATGGCTCCCTCGGTCTTCCTCCCTCCCGCCATTGAGGCGTGGTCAGAGCACGCAGAGGTGGAAATTTGGAGGTGGAGGGTCATGCGAAAGAGGAGAGAAAGGAGGTGGGCCAGAAAGAAGAATTATTCAAATTTCAGAAGTTAGGGATTTTGAATTCATTTTCAAATTTTAGAAGGTGGGCAACGGAGTGGGCTGCCGGGGGAGAGGGTTTTGGGCCCAAGGCAAAGTTAGGGATTTTGATTTCATTTTCAAATTTCAAAAAATGCAAGAAATTCAAAATGATTTTAGAAAAATACCAAAAAGAGCTAAAAAATTCACAGAAATTCCCTGATCATTTTGAACTTAGAAAAATTATTTCCAACTTAAAGTTGGTTTTTTTGTCAGACATTAGTTTTAATTTTAGGAAAATGGGAAAACCTTTTAAAATTCAAGAAAACTTTTAAATTTTAGAAAATCCAATAAAACAATAAATTTAATTTTTTATTTTTAGTAATAGAACTTTGGGATGTTACAATGTCCTTACTACCCTTGAGCTTAGGCAGACCTCTAATAGAATATAACCCACTAATTCTAATCAAATGTGCCCTAGTCTCCTATGCTAGAAATAAGGATCTCGAGACTCGGATGCTACAAGACATTTCAATCTAGAGCTAAATGACTCAGCAAAATCAACACTAAAGACTCTACCAAGCCTAGAGATATCAAAGACCAAACCACCAAAAACATCAAATGTAGAGACCAAAAACATCAAAGTAATCTACATGCATTCTTTTTTAATCTAATATCGAGATTGTCATCAGTAAGCTGAGAAAATGACAAGAGGTTGTACTTGAGCTTACTTAGTAATGCAACATCCCTGAGAATGAAGTTGTCATTGACCTTCACAATTCCTTTGGCCATCACACGCTCAGTAGAAGCATCCCCAAAGGTGATCAATTCCTCGACGGATGCACAAATCAAGGAGGACATCCATTTACACTATCTGGTCATGTGGCATGAACAGTCAGAGTCAACAAGCCACATGTTCCCCTTCCCTGCTCGTAAAGCCCACATCAAGGAAAAAGAAGACATCGATGACTCATTACTAGGGTGAGTGATATAAGTCTTAGAAATCTAGTACTGGGACACACAGCGCACATGAGCAACAGTAAATGAACAAACATGTGAGTTAGCATAAACATGAGGATGCGCACAAGACCTAGGAAATTGTTGGTGATATGCCCTAGAGGCAATCATAGAGATGATTGCATCACGTCGATGTTTATAAGTTATAGAATAAATGTTATTATGTTCCTCGGATGAATTATCATTTATAAAGATTAACAAGTATGTGACTTGTTAGTGAAGCTCCTTGACTTATATGATATCATTCTAAATGTATCCCTGGCCGGATGTCACTGGTCGGAACACTAGTAACTCATCGACCAACACATGTATTGATTGATGACCATATTTCACTGGTCATGGATATGGGGATAGCGAATCAATAATGTGAACACATGTTAGAGAACATGGTGTTGGATTGACCCACCTTGAAACACTATTGAGATTGTTATGATTTTTATGTCATTAGTTGGTCTCAAGTAATGATAACATATATCTCACTTGGAGTTATACCAGATATGGTGAGGCAAGGGGAGAATATGCAAGCATGTCGTTTAGTCCGATCAGACACGAACTGGTCTTATGGAGATACGGACTAGTCGTAAACTAGTAGAACATGATCACTAACTGGTTAGCGAACTAGTCATAAGGAGTTATGAATTGGTCGTATGGATATATGAGCTAGTCGTAAGTGGTAAGGACCGGGTCGCAGATCATATTGCATAAGGTTCGTCCGATATAATATTTATGTGTATTTGGGAATCGTTATGTTCTGCTAGGAACCGCTAACGACTCATGATCAGAAAGGAGTTTTCGAGTCACAACTGATTACACATGAATCTACAGGGTTACACACTTAACGGGTTGGACCAAACGAGTTCGGATAGGATCTATTATGGTCTCTTTATAAGGGAACGCGTTGTGCTGTTGGGATGTACATGAGTTGATCCACCAAAACCCTAGATGCTATCTTCTCGAAGGCCCTACCGTGCGCGTTGGTGCTAGCACACCGACGTACAATATTCCACCCCTGGACGTGTGGATACCGTAGAGGCACTGCTGCGGTTGCTGCTGTGCTGATCGAAGATGATCCACGACCTACACAAGGAACGTCATAGGTTGCTGGAGGAGACGATCAGTATTGAGGACGTTGAACGATCAACTACGACCACTTCATCGACATGCTCGACGTTGGATCAGGATGTTTCAATTCTTCTTCTGCTACACTGCACGTCTAGTGGTAACGATCTATGATCTATTGCTTGCATGGCTTTCTAGTTTACGTGGTAGAATTTTTAAATTGCCAGCTGGTGTAGCCTACCTATATCCCTTCAGAAATCCACTCTCATACCTTCGTCGTAGATTATCACTTCCAAAATGGCAGGATAAGATTTCTCCCAAATAGCTCTCAAGTCTCAAAAGCACTCACGACACTCTACCTTAGCTTTCCTAAAACAAAACCCGACTAAGTGACCATCCTTCTTGCAGAAGGTGCAATGGTATTTGAACTTTTGAGAGGTTGAGCTTGCTGAGGCAAGAACACCTATATTGCTAGATGGAGCTTGAGCAAATCCAACTGACCTGAGCACTTTTTTGCTTAGCTCGGGAGGGATGACCTCTATCTTACCATTTTCTAGGGCTCTTAGAATGTGAGATTGATTGTTTCCAAGGTGCTCATTATCGTAGCTACAAACTAGACAGTAGAGAAGGGGGACCCCCGGGCTCCCTACGATGCGAAGGGGAAAAACCGTGAAGGTCCTCATAGATGGGGAAATGATATTAAAGTATATTAAATGTGTCACTTTATTGAGGAAAAAAAATCCATCTCCCTAACCCTAAGGGGAAAGGAGCTATTTATAGTGTTATATTAGGGGTACAAGAGATTACAATTCTATCCCTAAAAAGGTCCTAAGACTATAGGGGCTTCAAGGTCTTTGCACCTCCTCAAGCGTGGCCCTTGGTGCACGGTGAGCCTTTGTGGACCTAGTCTACCACGCCTATACTCTCAGTCCACAAGTGGCTTTGACTCCCTTTGTTCCATATGAGGCGGATGCAGAGCAAAGGCTCCATGGACCCCCTTCGCTTTGTGTGAGGTAGTCTAGAGCAAGGGCCCTCGGGACCCCTTCGCTCTAGGGTATGTTGTACTCTTTAGTCGAGGTTGCCTTTGGTGGCCCTTCTGTACCCTTCACTCTGTGCGAGGGGGTATCTATCCCTTTGACTAGCTCGAGGGGGTACCCCTGGCTCGATGTCTTCACTAGGTCGCTGGGGCCGATGGGCTACCACTACGACAGGAGCCCCTCGCGGTCGAGGTCTTGCTTCGTCATGGCTGAAACCACGCCTTGTTACCCCGAAGGGTCTAGGCACACCGTCCCCTTCAACCTGGTGAAGCATCATAGCGATTGCCCACCTCGTGACCAGCGTGCATGCGGTTGGAGTTATTGCGTCTGCTTGATTCACCCGCATCGTGCAAGGAAGTTATTGTGCTTCCTTGATCATCGTGTGTCATGGAATTGATTGAAGTGACAATGGCTTCTTGGCCGTGGGTGGGGCACGTGGTGATGCCTCCTTGGCTAGCACCACATCATGGGTGGTGCCTTGTGGCCTATAAAATGGCCGAGGTGCCCTTCAGTTGTCCTCTTACGCTTCTTGAAACCCTAACTCTTTTACCTCTGCTTAGCTTGTAGTTGTAATTACTTAGCTCTATTAGTCTTCGCATTTCTTTGTCGAGATGCCGAAGTGGGACAAATCTACCAGGGAGACGGGCAGCGAAGAGATATACACCAGTGATCTTGGTCGCTCGCTGGTGACTAAGCGCACTCTTCGCGCCCTCGTGGAGGGGAAGGTGTCCAGCCTCGACGTCGTGCGAGCCCCCAGAATAGAGACTGCGTCCAAGCTGCGGAAGCATGAGGCTATGGTGTTCATCACATTCTTCGACGCGAGCCTCTGAATTTCGTTGATCGGGCTTGTGGCGGGGATGTTGCATTTATATAGCATGGAGTTAGCGCAACTGACGCTCAACTCCATTGTGCGGCTAGGTGTCTTCTAGTGGACGCTGTGAGTTGGAGGAGTAGAGGGTAGTGCGACCCTATTCACGTAACTGCACAACGCCTAGTGCCAGCCAAAGCAGAAGAAGGGCACCAATGTTGTGATCAGCTTAGGTAGCATCAATTTCTAGGCGAAGGCATCGAAGTTGCGGTACGTGGCCTTTGCAACAAGGTTGTGTGGTGCTTGGTGGGCTCCATAGAGTCCCTGGTGGACCTCGCGGAGGAGGTCTCAGCCTTCTTTTCTTGATATGCACTGGAGAAGCGGGGTGCACGCACCTCCTTTGTATAGGAGCCTGTCGACGATGGTGTAATTTATTGCGCCTTGCTTGAGGTGCATCGCATCGGCTGGGCCCTCGGGCTCCTCCCCGGTGGTAAGTTAGGTGAAGATTAGTTCATGCCAATCAATGTCCTAGATGACAAGGACTTCGGGCCTAGCCCCTTGTGCTTGGGGCAGCGCCGAGGGTGCCTTGAGCACTTTGTAGAAGGTGTTTGCCAGAGGTGGCGGCTGCACGGAGCTAGCCATCTTGGCCAGTTCGTCAGCTGCCTCCTTCTTACTGTGCGGGATGCCATGGACTATGATGCCCAAGAAATCCTTCACCATGGCTCGAACCACAACCAGGTACCTGGCCATCTCGGGGTCCCGATCTTGAAATGATTTGTCAATATGGCTCGTCATGAGGTAGGAATCGCTTTTGATGATAATTCTCTGAGTCCCAAGTGCTTTGGCCTTGTAGAGGCCAAGTAACAGGGCCTCGTACTCATCCATGTTGTTCGTTGTAGAGAACTCAAGGAGGGCCACGTGTGGTATCTGCTGACCCTTCAGTGATACTTGTATTGCCGCCACGCCTGCCCCTGTGGTGCACCATGAATCGTCCGTTTATACGGTCCAAGGTACCACGCCCCAAAGATCAGCGACCTCCGCGAGCCTCGGAGTCCATTCGGCAACGAAATCAGCCGACGCCTGTTATTTTATGGTCATGCGGGCAACGAAGAGGAGGTTGAAGGGGGCCAGCTCTGCAGCCCACTTGCTAATCCGGCTTGAGGTGTCCTTGTTATGTAGCAGCATTCCGAGGGGGTAGGATGATGGTATGGTTATCTCGTGTGCCATGAAGTAGAGACGTAGCTTGCGGGATGCCATTAGCTAGGCATACGCTAGTTTCTCCAGCTCTGTGTACCGGGTCTTGTCTCCTTATAGGGTCTCTAACACATAGTAGACAGGGCGTTGCACGATGTTGTCTTCTTGGACTAGGACCACGCTGGCTGTAGCCGTCGAGGCTGTGAGATATAGCATTAGCTTTGCATCATGCTTCAGGCTGACTAAGATCGAAAGATGGGTGAGGTACTGCTTGACTTCATTGAAGGACTTTTGGTAATCTTCAATCGATCGGAAAGGCTAGGTTCCTTAAAGCGTTTTGAAAAATGGTAGAGCTCGCTCTACGGAGTAGGACCGGAAGTGGCTGAGGGCGGCTAGGCACCCTGTTAGCTTCTGCACCTCGCAAGCATTGTGAGTTGGCTTCATTTCTTGAATCGCATGTATCTTCTCGGGGTTCACCTCAATGCCCCTTTCAGAGACGAGGAAGCCCAAGAGTTTTCTTGCCTTAACGCCGAAGGTGCGCTTTTCAGGGTTAAGCTTTACCACCTCTGCCCGGAGGTTGGTGAAGGTCTCCCGCGGGTCCGTTGGGTGGGAACTCGCCTTGAGGATTTTGACCACTATGTCATCGACATATGCTTCGACATGGTGGATGAGTTTGGTGGCCAGGACCTTTGCGATGAGCTTGGTGAAAGTTGCCTTGGTGTTTTTGAGGTTGAAGGACATGTGAGTGAAGTAGTAGGTGCCTAGCGGGGTGCTAAAGGTTGTCTTTCCCTCGTCCTCTTTTTTAAAAGGAAACCCTTGTCCTCTTTTGCCATGAATACCTGGTGATAGCCGGAGTAGGCATCCAGGAAGCTCATTAGTTCGCAACTAGAAGTTGCCTCCATGAGCTAGTTGATGCAAGGGAGTAGGAAGTTGTGTTTGGGGGATGCCTTGTTGAGTCCAGTGAAGTTGACGCACATGCGTCATCTACCGGTGGCCTTTTGTACCAAGACGGGGTTAGCTAGACACTCCAGGTGCTTGACTTCGTGTATGACGCCGGCTTTGAGTAGCTTAGCCACTTCGATTTTTGCGGCCTTTAGCCTGTCTCCAGACATGAGGCACAGCTTTTGATTTTTGGGCTTCAGCCCGCTCTTGATAGTGAGACGATGCTCGATGGTTTCTCGAGCCACCCCGTGGATATCCTCATGCACCAGACGAAGATGTCTTAATTTTCACGGAGGACCCTGAACACTTCCACTCTGGCTTCGGGTGCGAGGTCTGCCCCTAGGGCCACCTTCTTGTCAGGGGATAATTCTTCTAGGGGAACTCTCTTGAGCTGCCCCTTCGGCTTGGCCTTGGGCACCCACCTTGCCACGATGAGTCCTCATGCCCCTTCACCTCTAGCTCCACTGCGTGGACCTGACACATCGCCGCCTCCAACTCTGTTTCCCATGCGAGGTCCTGGTCCCCGCGGACTGTAATGACCCCACATGGTGTGGGGGTCTTCATGCACAAATAATTGTGATGTGCGATGGCGCCGAAGGTGTTTAGCATGGTGCGCCCGAGGATGACGTTGTATTGGTAGGGCATGTTGACGACGTTGAACGTGATGACCTCTATCCATGATGAAGGGCCATCGTCGAAGGTCACCGCGAAGTCGATTTGACCTAGATCCATCACGGGTCTACTCCCGAAGCCTATCAGCTATATGCCCAGTGGGGATAGGCGGTCTCGGCGAATCATCAACTTGTCAAAGATGTGTCTAACCTCGAAGTCTACGATATTTGCAAAGATGACGAGGGGGTCTTGATGGGGGAAGTATAGCCCCCCTGTGTCTTCAGGGCCAAAGGTGATGGAGACTTCCGCATATCTCGAGGGCATGCTAGCAGGGTATGCCTCTACATTATTGATCTGTCTGGCGTAGGCACGTCGCTGCCTCTTGGACCCCAAGTCGAACGAGGAACCACCGGTGATCGTGTTGATGATCCTTCGTGGGGTGGTCTTCGTCCGCAACCTTGATGTAGGGCCTTAGCGGTGGGCCAGCAGTTCATTGTTTGGTCTTTGCTAACCTTCGCGGTCGCCACGTTGTTGGCGATTGTGATTGAACTTGCTAGTACCAAGAAACAACACCTACAAGCAAGAGCCAAACAATCACCCTATCAACTTGGTCTGACCGCCAACTCTTAAGCGGTCTGAATGGTCAATCAATCTTACTGCCAGCAACTACCAACTGGTCTGATTGGTGGGCAGTTTGACCGACAGGCCCTGGCGGTCTCACCTCTCTCCTGCAGATAGGCTGAAACAACACGTTTTCCAAATGAAGATTTCACCTAACTTTTGATCTACTCGTTCAAAGCATACCAAATTTGAAAAACAGTTATCCTAGGATGTTTGGTACCTATTCCAAACAACAATTTTAAGAATTTTTGTCAAGATTTTCACCTTTATCCATCATAGGGAAGAGTGCTCAAGAACCGGGCAAAAGAAGGAAAACTTGATCTTTTCAATCTCGTGAGATCTAGGCAGCCAAGATGATTCTAGTTGGGTTCCTACAAGTCCTAGAGAGTTATATCTCAGCATGAATCACAATAGAACAAGATAGAACCAAGAACACCTCAAGAAGACAAGAAAATCAAACAAGAACACAAATAAAACATGGTGAATCAAATTTGATCTCCTACTACCACTTAGAGAAAAATGATTACAAACACTCCACCAAGAGGACAAAACTCTAAAGGCATCACTTAGTTGTCTCAACCAAAACCTACCTTCTCTCTTGGATGCTCAAGTACAAAAAAAAACTAATTTATCTCTCTCTGATGTCAAGAAACCCTAACCTAGTCACAAAGTGGATTACATCCACTATACACTCATGGAACCCGTTAACCCATTACACAACCGGATTTTTCACTTAACACACTCACACACGCTTTTCAAAAGGGTTGTTCTTCACCCTTAGCTCTAATAGCCCAAATCATCGCGTCTTGTGCTATATGAAGTCTCACTTTTATGGTTTTGGACAAATGACGGGACGGCCCATGCGGTGCTGTGCCGCGCGTGGGTGAGATTGCGCGACGAGAAGTAGCCGGGTTGTTTTGCTAGCGTGTCGTCGTTGCGCCTAGCGCACCTGACCCACCCATGCCCGTATATTTCCAGATTGGCTTATATCCATGGAAAGCAACAGAGCCAAGGAAAAAAGCATTGTAGGCCGATCGAGCCGAGTAGGTAAGCGATGAGATCATTTCGTGATAATGGAGTCTTCGCGGGCGTGCTCCAGATGCACATTCCGTAGCCTTGTCCAGAGCTGCGAGTACTCCACGAGCACTTGTACTGCTGCGGCCAAATCCAAACCTTCGCGGGCGTGCTCCAGATGCACATTCCGTCATCGGCTAGCCCCTCTGTAACGCCCCCAAATTCCTGGGGACATTAAACTCTTCACAACCGTCTAGGATGTGCAGTTGCGAAGTAAGCAGTGTCTCAAGCAAGCTTTCGATTTCAACAAAAGTCAACATTTTATTACATAAGATTAAGGCTTAACAGCCAGTTTTGACACTGACACGGGCACCCAAGCCCAAAGTTAATATAATACAAGACAAAAGAACTTCTAACCACATGCACACTTGAGTGCGGTTGAGACCTAATAACAGTAATCGTTGCCTTCCGTGGGTCCACCAAAATCTTGATCAACCAGATCCTCTGCGTTTTCCCAGGTTTCTTCTGTAGATTGTTTACAGATTATGCAAGAATGAGTACAACTACCGTACTCAACAAGCCACATGGAAAGGCTAAATAATTACATGCAAGGAGCTCAAAGGATGATTAGGTTTTACCTTAACAGGCATATGTGGATGCAATTTGCAGTTTAAAGCAGTTTACAAGCCAGTAAAACCATAATACATAATAATAACAGGGGGGGTTTCTCAACAAACCACAATTTCCAACTTACCATCTCCAAACTCTACTTATGCCTCGTGTACTGGAATCACCCATTAACACAGCTTCATTAACCGGAAGCACGGCGTATTCGAATAACATTTTATACACTCTGCAGAGTTGCCCAACTTTACCCACACGATATCTCATGCTCGTACTATCATGCACGCACCACTTTAGCGTGTGACTGAGTTGAGATAACAAAGCCTTTTCACTGCTTATCCTTTTTAGTCTCTACCCGGTAGGTCTTAATCCATACAGCCCTCGGGAGACCACCGGCCAATAGTGGACTCTGCACCCCGATGCTGACGGGCCCATACCGTTGCAAGAACCAGCGAGTGTCCTTAAGGGTCCACCCCTGTCTCACCTTTGATACAGTAGATATTCAATTGGACGAGCAGTGTACTAAGCTAGGGAGTAATGACCACGCGTGTGGTTGAGCGGTTTACTGTGTCTGTTACTTAGCACAAGGTTTTTGTCCTTACTTGTCATCCAGTGAGGCGATGGCCCAACCCGCGGTTGCCCACCTCTTGATCTCACTGATGACCCATTTTACCAAGTATATTGGGTTGTCCAACTTAATGGACACAACCCTCAACTCTCCACCCAAACCATTGGCTAACTGCCAATACTGCTTTTGATTGATGATCACAATTTTGAGTGACAAAGCTACTATATAGATAACATTTTATGTGAACTTGTCAAGGTGAATATGGCCTACAAGTGCTGGGTAGGTTTGTATGTGGGGTAATAGGAATTATCTATTTACCATGTCATTCAAAAGTATTATTTCAGTAATTAAAGTAATTGGCTCAAATATAATAATGAAAGTATCAATATAAATATATGACATGTGGGTTCAAAATGTTCAAGGAATGCGACTTGCCTTCTTGCGCAAAGTCCTGTGGATGCTGGTCTTGTCCGGCGTCTTCTGGCGTCTGGTCGTCTAGATCGTAACCTAACGAGAAGCAATGCAATAAAAAGAAACCAAGTAAAAACTAGCTCAACAAGGAAATGAGCTGGAAACGACAAGCAAGAAAATAAAACCAAATAGAAACTTAAAGGAAGGGTGGTGCGGATTGGTGGGTTTTATCTGGTGTTTATTTGGACTGAACGAGGTTTGAGATTCGGATCCAACTACAACAAAAATATTGTAAATGGATAAAAGAAACTTTAGGAAGGTGGAAAGGTTTATTTGGAGCTTGGTATAGCTAAACGGAGTCAAGAATAGACTTTCTGGGCTCGAGATGGTCGAAAATGACATAAAATGTCATTTTAGGGTTTCGGCGGAAAAAGGGTCGGATAATGAATAGTACTATTTTACTATTCATATACGACAATGGATCAGTGAAGAGTATTGAAATATTTGTGTTTAGCTGAAATGGATAGTAGCTAGGGTTTACTATTTTTGGCTAAAGAACAGTGTGTATGGAAATTTCTATTTTTATTCGGAATGAACAGTAAAGAATTTTACTGTGCACAGAACAGTAAAAAGGCCGAATTTAAATGAATAGTAATGGGCTCCGCCCATTACTGTGCGGCCCACGGCCTTTATTTCGGCTGGGCCCAACGGCCCAAACACGCCATGCCTTAAGGTTTGCCACACACACACAGGCCAGCAGGCTCTCAAGGCGTCTTGAGGAAAGCAGTGGTGGCGCCTGGAGGAAGAGGCGAGGCTGGCCAGTGAACGGCAGCATGAGGAGCTCCACCTGTAGGGCCCTTTTAGGGTTTTTGCATCGGGTTTTGGGGTTGGGGCGTGGTGGGGCTTGAGGGTGGCGATCGCGGCTCTGGCCGTGAAGGAAGGGTGGGTGGGGAGGCGGTGATGAGGGTTGAGGAGAAAGGGCACCGGGTGGCTTTTATAGGCAAAGGAGGCGGTGGGAGCAAGAAGGCGGCAAGGATGCATCACATGAGCGAGGCGAGGTGGCGGAGGAGGAGGAGGCGGGCGAAGGCGCTGAAGGCGATGAGATGATGGCGTGGCGGAGGTGGAAGAGGCAGCGGCAACCACAGGATGACAGCGAGGAGAGGGGAGGAGGCTTGGTGGGTCATGACCAAGGGGAAAACGGGAGGAGAAGGGAAGGCGGAAATTAGGGTTAGGGTTTGGGGTTTTGGCCGAATTTGACTGGATTTTGAATTTGATTTTGAAATTTGAAAATCAAACTTGAACTCAAATTGAATTTTAAATTTTGAATTTTTTTGCAGGTGTTTCACCCTCCGCCACTGTTCTTGAACTTTTTGCAT
The DNA here is from genome assembly GCA_036346405.1 of Phyllostachys edulis. Classification (NCBI taxonomy): domain Eukaryota; kingdom Viridiplantae; phylum Streptophyta; class Magnoliopsida; order Poales; family Poaceae; genus Phyllostachys; species Phyllostachys edulis. The sequence goes on from CM070545.1 coordinate 91,789,207, forward strand.
TGGCAGAGACTAGGGACGAAATATCCGGCGCTAGTTCTTCAATGGACTTGCTCTGCAGATTTGTGACAGACAGATTTTTACTGCAGGCTAGTTTGCAAGTGCCGTTTCCCAGATTCCCATTGCCCAGGACAAATTTGTGGATAATCTCAAGGAGATATATAGTAAAATGGGACAACAAATCAAAACCTGATTATCTAGAAATTATCAAATTAACTACGGCTAAGCTATCTATCTGAATAATGGAGAAGAGCCGCAGCTACATTTAGCAATTCCGAATAGAAGGTATCGACGAGAAACTGGGAAGCACAAACCTTGTTGAAGCTGGAGCCTGGAAGTGCTGAGGTGAGGAATTACGACTCTTTCGTCAAGTCTAGGAAAAGCTAAGGTTTGGATTTGGCCGCAGCAGCCTTGATGTGCAAATCTACGGGCACTACGGATCTGCAGTTTATTGTTTGTGTTGCCTTGCTTGTGTGTTCTGTGTGGGAAGAAACCAAATAAAATCTAGCTCTACGTTTGTGATTTGGTCGAGTTGTGTAGAATTTCTCCCTTGATGCTGATGAGCTTGATAAAGAACACTCCATCTCTCGCAATTGAAATAATGTCCATTTCTTTGTTAATTCAGTAAAGCTTGGTCAGTTGAAACGCGGGTCGACGGACTGTCAATTTAGCGCGGGTTTGAGGCAAAATATCAGCAGCAGAGGCACAAAAGCGATATTCGGCGAGACCCGTTTGTTCGCTCGCGCACGCAGGACGCGGCCCACCCGAGGTAGCAGAGGTAGTAGGCCCATAGGCAGCGGCGCTCGCGCCGTCCAAACAGATGCGCCGAGTAAACGTGAGGCTCCGCGGAGACTTGGCATGGCACGGCACGGCAGTACGGCACGGCGGCAGACCGCTCGGGCCTTGCCTCGCCTCATTACTCGTCAGATGGTGTGCACCGCGCCGCTCGCACCGGCACGGGCACGGCGTACGTGGTCGAGATCAGATGGAAGTGGAGCGGCCCGGGGCAGAGCCGCAGAAGCAGCCGCGACCGATCGATCGATGCCGCCGCGGTGATTTCGGCCCGTGCGGTGCCGTGCTGCGCGCGGGTGAGATTGCGCGACGAGAAAGCAACCGGGCTGTTTTGCTAGCGCGTCGTCGTTGCGCCTGGCGCGGTGATTTCGGCCCGTGCGGTGCGTGCGTGCGTGCGTGCAATTTCGCATGATGTTCACGACGGTTCCCATTTCCACCCATGCCACTCGACGTGCTTGCTTCGCCGCTCAAAACCTCGAAAAATTAATAGCCTTCTTGACAAACCGGTGAAAAGGAGGCTCGTAACGTATCGTACAACTTTGCAAAATTAATGGCCTTCTTGACAAAACGGTGAAAAGGAGCCTCGCAAAATTAATGTCCTTACGAGCCCGCCCATATCTAGATAGATATAGTTGGCCTCAAGTTATGTATAATAGGTTTACATCAGCTGTCTATAGTATCTGTTATATAAAATTTAAGTTGATATAGATAAAAGAGAATAAAGAGAGATAAATATGTTGTCTACAATCCTATAGCCGACTGTATTACCAGAATCAAGAAGAAAATATCTTAGGTCTATGAAAATATTAAAAGATTGTGTTATCTATAAAGACAAGTGAAAAGACAATTCATTGTATGAAACATTTATAGTGTTTACAACGGCGTGAGAGATTCTTTATAGACAAAGAATCGTTTATACTATTGGGCATGCCCTCAACCATGCAGTGACCAAAAGGAATTCAATGCAAATCTCTCGTGCGTGACGCTTGCCGACACCGCTAATCGACCGTCTGACTCTTCAAACGTTGCACTTAAATACTCCAGGTGTCCGGCCTAATGAGCACATGCATGCTAGATTGGGATCATCTGTAATGAAACTATGTATTGAAACTATCAACGTAGAGGATTTACCCCGCGCGAGCATTAGAGCCGATCTCCACCTTCCAATCGAAAAATCAAAGTTCCAGGTAGATTGCTACAGGGTTTGCTACAATATTTTTCGCTACGGTATAACTTTCGCTGTTGTTACAGTGCTTTGCTACATTACATTGTAAAGTATTATTCATCTCCTCACAGAACATTGTTCACACAGTGACCTACACTTCGGTAATACATAGATCCGAATCCATATTGCAGACTTGCAGCTAGCAATGCTACGGTGGTCGATTAGTTGGCCACGGGTGTGCATGAAACCAACATCTGGACTCCAGATCGTACCATGCATGCTTCAACAAGTCACGCCTAGTTTCGTGCGCTACTAAAACATGTTTGTTGGCCCATACTGTTGAAAAATCATGGGCTTACTCTAGCAGCCGGCTTATATATAGACGCTCCATCTCAACACTAGCAAAGTCTCTAGCCTATAAATAGGAGGTACTAGTCATTGTAAAAGGCTGATCGATTGATGAAAGAATAAAGAGAAGCAAGAGAAGACCCTTATATCTCTGTATTCAATCTACTATTCTGTTTTAAGTTCTTATATTATTCTTACGATTCTAAGTTTATCTACAAGATAATTGTTCGGATTAAAAACATCAGCGACGGTTCCTTGACACAATATTATGTTCTTTCGATATATCCATCTGTCCCACGAACTCAACCGCTAACAATAAAGTTCAAGCCTGGCAAGTGACAACTGGATGGTTATCTGGTTGACTCCACTGTTCGAACAGACGACTCGTTGATCCGACCGTCAATCGGATTAATGGCACCAACCATGCGTAGGATTGATCCATGTGGGCAAACAAGGTCTGTGAGCGCAGCGATCAAAAACGTTGACGTCATGTTTGCAACCTTCGAATTTTGTAGGAATTTTACGAGAAACGGTTAAATTCTGACTCCTTCCGATAGGAATCGGAAAAACTTTCAAACGGACCTTGAAATAGAAAAAGAATGTCGGTGTAAATGTACATTTTTAGGAACTAAAGAAAAAGGGGTTGTTGGGTGGATAAAAGGGAGAAGACATGAATTCTTTGTAGAAACTAGTAGGATGTTCGTGCGTTGCAACGGATTCTCAAATCTTACAGAAATAATATTTCTCTTTAACACATAAAGCAAATCAAGCAATTAAAAGAACTATCTAGAACATGAACCAACATTAATTAATCTAATATCAATCAAATATAACATCGATATGACAATGTAAATATCTAAATCTATACAAAAATAATTGTTCAAACTCACATTTTGCTCGCTCATAAGAAAAGACATGAGAACCATCTTAGTAAGCAAAATCTACGATATATCTCCGTAACTACATTAGGGAGTGCATGCAAAGAGAATATCATGGAGGCTAGCCTACATAGAAAAATATTGTCCACATTGAAAAAGCATGCTTACCAAAAGGATGTGCCGGATTAACTATAGGTGATGCCATGCTTTCAAACTCAGTGAACATAATTTTTTGATTTCTGCATGACATTTTACGTCAACTCAGAAGCAACATTAATTAATCTCTTTAGTCCAGGTAGCATGAAACAAGAACAAATGTTTTAAATACACCATAAAACTAATCCAAATATACATGTGTATCGTTTGATGTAGACAGTCAACTTTGAATAGAACTGATAAAAACTACTGGGAAATAATGTCTCTATGGCGAACTGATAAAACTAATGTCAATGTTAGACTTGTTTTTGTTTCCTAAAACATGTTTCTCTTGAAGATATGATACTCTCCCATGTTTTTCTGTAGACGTTCAGTATCGCTGCTATTTATAGTTTTATACCATTCAGCAGCAGGACCACAAGGGTTGCATGCACATGTTTCTATATACAGTGACCAAAACAAGAATTACAAATAAGAATCATATCCTCATCTAACCATATAAAAAAGAAGCTAAATGTCTATGGTTCAGTATAAGTGTATATAACGAAACAGACGAAACAGGCTAAGCATTTCTGCCATTCCATTGTATGTCGGCTAATATCAGAGCTTGCATTTTCAGAACAAACTGAACCCCTTCGATTCCTCTTGCTTCTCTTCTGACGTTTCATAGTACGTTGGGTCCTCTCCTTCGCCACTTCTATAATTATCTGCATATTCTATACCCTCTTCTGAAGCATATGATGATGACTGATACTCTGGCTGGACAAACAGAAGCATATAATTCAGGCCGTTTATGACATCGTAGATCATCAGTCAAATTCTTCCCCCAACCCAGCTGCCTAGATGACTTCCCGCAAGATATCCCAACTTTCCCAACCTCTCCTCCCCGTGGAAACCACCCACATAGGTTCCAAATAAGGTGCCCGTACCCCGGAGGAAACCTTCAGTCATGCTTCCACCAAAATACATTGCTTCAAAGAAGTCCCAACCAGAAGAAATTATTGGCCCCAATATCCTCTTGGCTTGACGAGCGGACACTTTTGTCGCTTTTGCACCTTCCTTCTGAGCTTGGTTGGCTGCCTCAGTGGGAGTCAGACCTTCTGTCACAGCATCAGCCAATGCTTTCTCAATTGCTCGCTGCCGCACCATTTCCATATGTGCTGTTCGGAAGTTGTAGACGAACAACTTGACACCCTCCTTCGCTGTGCATGCAAGGCTTCCTGAGCCCATATCAAAACAGTTCAGGAATGTGAACTGCCCACTCTTTGATGCAGCCTCCTTCCCAACAAGTTCCCTGAACTTCTCAGCTGTAAAACAGAAGTTTCAATAAGGGTCATTCCAAAGAGATAAGGTTTGATCTTTTCTGAAATAATGAGATGGGTATCTAGGGTAACATTTAGAGGTAAAAACAAACTAAACATCAATGCACTAATAGCTTACAAAATTAAACTACTAACCTGTCTTATTCTAGTGTGGCTACTTGCTACAAGATCATGGGATCATGGCTTGCGTCGATGTCAACTTAGCTACTCAGAAAGAGTTATCTTTAAAAATAATTTAATTCGAGACAAATGGATTCAGTAATTAGAGTATGGGAAAAAAAACTTGAGATAAGGAAAAAACAAGCGGGCAAATTGTGCATCTGAACATTCACTGGTACCAACCAGGATTTGCAAGCGAGCTATCTATCACTCATCACTGATTCAGTTGACGGATAATGGTATAACTGACCGAGGTGCAGCAGGTGCTGGTTTTGTTTGCGCGGTACAGTAGGCATAGATAGGTAGATAGATAGAGCCAAGAACTGAACCAAACATGCTGTTTTCTGCTAGAGTCAAGTTATATAAGCAGAGCGAGTGCAACGATGACTCACTCGCATAGCTAGCCTCAGAATTCTACAAGAGAATGAGAATTGAGAAGTGGCAGGCAAGCAGCAAAACAATAATGAAAATTGGGTATAAAGACACTTGACAGTATGCCACATAATGTACTGGAGTAGTATCCATTGGAAGACTAAGACCAAAACAAGCAGGGAAGGGATGCCTCCGTTCCCAATTCAAGCGAGTTAACCAGAAACAATGGAAAGAAAGGAGACCAGACCACAATACATAGATATTAGCCGCCTGCTGCCGCTGCTGCTTCTTGTTCTTGTTATGATCACCAAGAATTCATAAGTAGACTGACCGGTGTTGGTATTGATTTGATACGACCAGACCAGACCAGACCAGGGTTCCCTCCCTATCATTATTATGGAGATGGAGACGGAGATGCCGGGGCGGCTACTCGGAGCGTGCGGCGAAGCGCTCCACCTTGGGGTCGGAGAGGTTGATGCCAACCATGGCCTCCCCGAGGCCGCAGCTGACCTCCGCCAGGATGTTGGGGTCGCTGTAGTGCATCACGGCCTGCATGATGGCGCGCGCCCGGCGCGCCAGAGCCGACAAACACGCCGTCGCACCCGAGCTGCATCATGAGGGCCGCGTCAGCTGGGGTGGCCACCCCACCGGCGGCGAACTGGACGACGGGGAGGCGGCCGAGCTACTTGGTCTGCATGACCAGGTCGTAGGGGGCGGCGATGCGCTTGGCGTAGGAGAAGACCTCATTGTCGTCCATGTTGCGGAGGAGGCGGATGTCGCCCATGACGGAGCGGACGTGGGGGACGGCCTCGACGACGTTGCCGGTGCCGGCCTCGCCCTTGGTGCGGATCATGGCAGCGCCCTCGCGGATGCGGCGGAGGGCCTCGCCGAGGTCGCGGCAGCCGCAGACGAGGGGATGCGGAAGTTGTGCTTGTTGATGTGGTGGGCGTCGTCGGCGAGGGTGAGGACCTCGCTCTCGTCAACGTAGTCCACGCCGATGGCCTCCAGGATCTGGGCCTCGATGAAGTGGCCGATGCGGGCCTTGGCCATGACGGGGATGGTGACGGCGCGCTTGATGTCGCGGATGAGGCCCGGGCGCCCGCCGACAAGCCGTGCGCCGCCGCCCTCGGCGATCAGTGACCGTCGCCACCAGTCCGCCGTGAAACAGACCGCCTTGGCCGCCGCTCTTGCCCGCCTTGACCACCGTCCATCGCCCCGCCCCGCTCTTGTGCACCTTGGCCGCGCCATAGCGGTCCTGAACTGGAGTGAAGTGGGTGGCGGCCTGGTACACGCGGGCATTGGTGGAGTGGAGCCGTCGAGGAGGTGGGCGAGGGAGGGGAAGGGGATGCATCCGCCGATTTGGTTCTGAGCTGGTGGGGGCGGCCGGTGCGGGCATGGGATGGGTGGAGCCGTGGAGGGGAAGAGATGGGATCTGGAAGCGACGGTGGTGGTTTTTTCCTTCGTTGGACGCCGGGAGGGGGCGCGGGCGCGTCCCGGAGACGGGCGACGGGAGGAGGGCCGCGGCCACGTGGGGGCCGCCGCCGGCAGAAGGATGGGCCGAGGCGGAGGAGCGTGGTCGTGGCCGGCTTGCGGCGCCGAGAGCCCAAAAATAGGGAATCGGCTGTGAAGCAAGAGAGAGCGAAGAGAAAGGATGGGCAGTTCGGTGCGGAGCCAGACAAAAAGAGGGAGGAGAGAGAGGACGGGAAGTTACGCGTAGAAGTGGGGGAGGGAGACGATAGGATTGGCAGTTACGCGTGGTAATGAAGTGCGTGTACGGGAGGGACGATGAGGGCTTGATTGGGAGGGTCAATTCCGGCCGGGATCTCTGCCCAATCCCAGAGAAATTTTCTCCTATGGTAGAATTTCTCAGCCCTATCTGTAGCTCCGTTTGGAAGATATAGGGACAGGGAAGTTTCAGTCCATCCCGGCCTATTCCACGGGGGAGCAAAACCACGTCTGAGGAGGTCGGGAATTTCTCCTCGTCTCGCTCCCGAGTTCTGACCGTCGGCTGCATCGCGTTCTTCCGCCTCCCTCTCGACCGTCGCCTCCACCACGTTCTTCCTCCTCCCACTCCAGCGACGCCACTATAAGCACGCGGATCTCGTCGTCCGCTCCCCGCAAGTCGAAAACATTTCCGCCGCCGCTTCCGCGAAATCTTTCGAGAGACGATTCAATCTTGATTTGGGTGGCATAGAGAAGGAAGAGGAGAGGAGGTACGGCCATGGATGCCACCAACTCGGTGACGCCGGGCGTCGTGGCCCTCGTCCTGGCGAACCGTTGCTGAACTCCGCCGCCGACGTGCCGAAGATCGTCGTGCAGGTCGTTGACCTCAAGCCCAGCGGCACCTGCTTCACGTGAGCGCTCCTCCCAGTCTCTCTCCCCCTCCCTAATCCTCTTGCTGGATCTATTCCTTTTGCAAATAGTTCACCTCAAATCGTTCGTTTGGTTGTCTTAACCACTTTGGTTCTTTGCAATTTTGGGTGTGGAATTGGCGGATCTGTGAAGAATGGCGATTCATTGCTATCCTTTGTGCTTGCAAAGGTCTTTGTTCCGTGAAGCGCTCCCGCCATGACAAGGAGGGTCCAGTTAACTATGCTGATTTGGAAAATTAGTCAAGATTTACCGAGCAACAAATTTTGTAAGTCTCTTACTGAATAATTCGATGATAAAACAATAAATGGAAAGGCTTCACTAGTTCACTACTATGGTACATCCTTGCTATGCCTACACATTGTTGATTACTAGGAAAGAAATGTAATACACTCATTTTGTTGACCTGCTTTCGGATTTCCTTTTGTAGTTGGAGACTGGTAGCTATTGTTGCACAGTTTTGTAATGCAATGACTAGAGGTTAAATAGTCTTAAAAGGATACGCTGCATGTTCTAGTGGAGTTCTTGCATTTTTTGTGCAACTTCCATCTTGTTGTAAATTTCTGTTACTTCTCTAATCTCTATTGAAGAGTCGTCGCTCTTTTGATGTGCTAGTAAGATATGTTTTACTCCGTTTAAGTCATTGTGGTGTTACTTTTTCTTTCGGTGGTAGTTTTTATTGTTGTATGGTTCGTAACATCGATGGTTGTACTATCCATATCTTTCCAATTTGCAAATAGTATATACTTTAAGTTGATGAACTGCTTCAGTAGCATTGCTTTCCTCGTAAGCTCACCGAAAACAAGTGTTTTTGATTTACGGGAGGAAGGAATTTTTTGGAATAATGTATCATGAAGTTTAGATGGCATGGGGCACACCATGCCATGAGCACTATAATTAGGATTTGGTGTTCCAGTGCCAATGGGCTCTGTCCTTTCTTAATCTGTTTGCAATGTAAATGTACAAGTACAACAACTACTTTGGCCAATTACTATTCTTTTTTCGGGTATGCCATCACAAAAGCCATTTGCATTGCTTTTGTCATGACATTCTTAGTATTTGATGTTCCTTTCTTCTCGCCAATACTACTATGCTATTGGATTGTGCTCTTTGTCCTGACAATGAAGCGGCAAATTTTACATATGATCAAGTACAAGTATGTTCCGTTCAACTTAGGAAAGCGGTGAGAGCTTTTCGACGATTGGAATTTAGTTACATTTCATCTCGCTACTTGAAAGTTAAGTAGATCATGCTTTCTACCAAAGTTTCTTAAAACTAGCCTAGTGGCTATTACTGTTTATGTCTAGGTCTACTCAATGATAGCAGGTTTAGTGCCGATTGATGCGTTGTTTCCACGGTAGCTTAGTGCCTTGGGATCAAGAGTAGATCATGGCCGGGATTTTTATCCCTGTTGTTCCCAAATGGCAACAGGGATTTTTTTCCCGACCGGGAAAAAATCCCCTTATATTGAGGGGGATTTCATATGCCATCAAAATCCTCTCAAGGGATTTTCTTCCTTGGGATTTTCCTCCTTAGCATCCAAACAAGCCTTCAGTGGGATAAACTTTGAATTATAGTAGTTAAGATATTAGCAATTTAATCAACACAGATTTTAATTTATAATCAATGACAGGTTGGGCCCACTAAACCAATGGTTCCACTATTAGTGAATAATGCAAGGGCTATCACGGTTAGTTGAAAGCATTTTTTAGCTGTAACATCATAATATATCTTACCGACATCGGTAAAGATTACCTTAACTAACTAGATTCCAAAGCGCAACCAACCACAAAAACTGACCCTGATGTTTTAATTATCACCTGCATCACACATCATGATCCACCCATCCTGTTTCCTTCCGTTTCTCCATCGTTCTCTTCGATCGCCTGATCCATGTTGCCGCGGGTAGAGGCGGCACAAGGCAATGGCGAACCCTAGCAGACGACAACAGTGGTGGCAACACAAACTAGTGTTGGCCTCTACCTCTCGTCTTCAACATCGCTAGCAGCAGTAGCACCGATGGATGTATATGTACAGTGTCCGTATATGTATGGAACTCCATCAACCGAACCGTGCCAACCAAACAGTTCAACAGTGTCTGTTCAGAAGCGTTGTCGAATCTCATGTCCCCCCCCCCCCCCCAAATGGAATCCTCCGTTCCAGATGGCCCCATACAACTTTTACACAACTTCGAGTACAGATCAGGTTTGATAGCTGTCGTAGGGGCAGTTCACCGGTCCCACCGACCTGGCGAAACAGTAACAGAAGTACAAGAGGTGCCCCAAAGGAGACCCGAAGCCTCCGGAGGGTCGCCGAAAGGTACACCTCGGCCCGAAACCTCCGGAGGGTCACCGAATGACACCTCGGCCCAAAGCCTCCGGAGGGTCACCGAAGGGTTTCCCGAGGGGTACAGGAGGTACCGCGAGGGTGACCCAGAGCCTCCAAAGGATCTTTCGAAGCGACGGCCGAAGGAGGTTTGGGAGGTGTGCGAAGGGTGTCCGAAGAGACCCTGTCTGGGCTATAGGGAGAAGAAAGGTGGACCTAGAGCTATGCCTAGGGGTAGGGAAAGACCCTATTGTCCCTACTCTGACAGTACCTTTGTAGGGGTGTATATGTAATCTCATGTACCCAGTTATTTGGCTATAAATAGCTCTCCACCCCCCATGTAACAAAGGGACTTTTTTAGAACATTAATATACAGTGCAATTCCTAACAACCAGTCCCCCTCTTCGAGGACCCTTCGGTTACCTCGTGGGTACCAGGGGTCCCCCCTCTTTTACTGTCTAGTCCTTTTTGGTACGACAGTTGGCGCCGTTCGTGAGGACCGGTAGGAAAGTTGCGAGGCACAAACCCCGAGCATTAGCATGGCACCGCAGAAGAAGAAGGCCAAGCTCAAAGCCTCGGCGACCGAAGCAGCCACGGCAGCCGCGGCACCAAACACCCCGAGGGCAAAGCGAACCAGGAATTCCGCCGCAGCAGCACCCCTCGCCCCGTCAACGGAGGACGAAGCAAACAACTCCACACACGGGGACATCGTCGGGAGTGACACCCAGCGAGCTGGCCCACCGCCTAGAGAGGCGGGCACAAGCCAAAGGTCGTATGAGGCGGTGCAGCAAGAATTGACAGACCTCCGCCAGAAGATGGCGATCCTCTGGCACTTGCCGACGACACCTTTTCATTGCTCAAGACCACCGTGCCCATCGCCATGGCAGGGCCGCCTCGAGCCTCCCGCCCATCGCCCGGGACCCCAACTCCCCGTTGAGCGTCGGGCTGGAGACCGCACGCTGGCCGCAGGGGTTCAAAATGCCAGAGGTTACGCCCTTTCAAGGATGTACCGATCCCTCGGAATTCCTCCGGGTCTACGAAACCGCGGTAGAGGCCGCCGGAGGTGATGACACCACGAAGGCAAAAAGCGTCACCCTCGCTCTTAGGGGCGTGGCGCTGACATGGTTCTTCACCATCCCCATGCGCTCCATCTACGTGTGGGAGCAGCTGCGAGACCTCATCCGCAACAATTTCCAAGGAAATTACACGGAGCCAAAGGACGCAGGGCACCTGTTCGCAATAAAACAGGCGCCAAACGAATCCCTCCGCAGCTTCTTCAGGAAGTTTGCGGAGGTCAAGTGTCAAGTAAAAGGCGTCAACGAAACTACCGTCATAAACGCGGCTACGTGCGGACTCCGGAAGGGCCCCCTGTCGGGGAAACTGGCTCGAAAGCCCGTCCGCACAGTGTTGGAACTCTTCGACAAAATGGAAGAGTACGCCCGCGCGGAGGAAGACAGCGTTCGAAGAGGAGCACCCGCAACCTCCACCTCAAGCGGACCACCCGCAAAAGAAGCGCCCAATACCGCCCCAGCCGGAGCACCCGCCAAACCACAAAGCAACGACTACCGGCAGAAGGGTCGGGGAGTCTACCATGTGGACGGTGCACCACAACCCGAAGGAGGAAGACGCGCAGGTCGCTGGGGCCGAGGCCACGGGCGAGGACGCGGAAGAAACGCCGACCGCCAGCCGGATAACCATGCCAGAGGACCCGCGCCATTCTGCGACCTCCACGGCGAAGGGACGCACACCACTAACGAATGTCGCACCATCGCGGCTATGCAGGACTATATGCGCCGCGAGCAACAACCAACCAAGCCCGACGACAAAAGAGGGACCGAAAATCGGCTCCCTGCGCCACCACCGAGACCCCGCATAGAAGGAGGCCGCGGCGAGTACCAGCATAGGGTCATCAACACGATCACCGAAGGATCTTCGCTTGGCATACCGTCCAAAAGGCAGCGCCGAGCGTACGCCCAGCAGATTCATCACCTCGCAGCGTACCCCGCATCTAGCCCACCCCGCTACACCGAAATACCAATCTATTTCGGCCCAGAAGACGCTCACGGTGTGTTTTTCCCACATCAGAACCCCCTCGTCATTTTCGCCAGTATCGCCGATTTCGAAGTCAAGTGGGTCCTCGTAGACGGAGGAAGCTCCGCCGACCTTCTCTTCGTGGACGCCTTCGACAAAATGATGATCCCTAGGGATCGTCTGTCACCCCAGGCATACCCTTGATAGGCTTCGGAGGGAAGCCTGTGACGGCCCTCGGCCAGATCAACCTCGACGTCACCTTCACTAATGGCTACACATCCCGAACCAAGGTTGTCACGTTTGATGTAGTTCAAATGCAATACCAATACAACGCCATCCTCAGTAGGGCCACGCTGAACTCCTTCGGCGCCATAGCGCTTCACAATTATCTCTGCATGAAAATCCCCGCACCAGAAGGCGTCATTACCGTGCGAGGAGACCAAGACTTAGCAAGGCGGACGGAGCTCCAAGCGTTATCACCAGCCCGACATGTCTATACTGTCGGGCCAGACAAGAACGAACAGTCAAGCTCCCCTTCGGCAAAATGGGCACCAAAGCCAAGGCCTCACGGCAAGCTCCAGAGAGTCCCCCTAGAGGACAACTCCCTGGAAAGGACAGTATCTCTAGGCGCAGAATTACCAACAGAAGCACACGACGCCATCCTTAGAGTGCTCCACAGTAACAAGGACGTCTTCACCTGGGGCCCAGAAGACATCCCCAGCATAGCGCGCACAACGGTCGAGCACCGCTTAGCCCTCCGAAGCGAAGCACCACCCAAGAAGCAAAAACTACGGTGCATGTCGGCGGAAAGGTTGGAAGCAGTGAAGAAACAAATCACCAAGTTGCTGAAGGCGGCGGTCATTCGTGAGATCAAGTACATGGAGTAGCTCAGTAACCCCATTCTAGTGCAAAAAGAGGGCAAATGGCGCATGTGCGTTGACTAAACCGAGCTCAACAAGGCATGCCCGAAGGATGATTTCCCGCTACCCCGCATCGACCAGTTAGTGGACGCCACTTCAGGATGCGAGCTGATGAGTTTTCTCGACGCCTACTCCGGCTACCACCAAATACTCATGGCCAAAGAGGATGAACCAAAGACAGCATTCATCACCCTCGTGGGCACATACTACTACACCCGCATGCCCTTCGGACTGAAAAATACGGGCGCGACCTTCAGCCGCCTCATCTCGAAAGTATTGGTCGGACAGCTAGGGCGCAACGTAGAAGCATATGTCGATGACATAGTGGTCAAAAGCAGGCTAGCAGATGAACACACGAAGGACCTGCAAGAAACTTTCGCAAGCCTTCATAAAGATGGTATCAAGCTCAACCTGGAGAAGTGTGCCTTCGGCGTCAAGGCAGGCAAGCTCCTAGGATTTCTCGTATCCGAGAGGGGCATCGAAACCAACCCCGAGAAGATAAGGGCTGTCCAGGAGATGAAGCAACCTCACAGTGCCCGCGAAGTGCAAAAACTTACCGGCCAACTTGCAGCCCTTAGCCTGTTTCTATCCCGCTCGGCGGAAAAATCCCTTCCATTCTTCAAGACACTCCGGGGAACGGAGCCGTTCCGGTGGACCGAAGACTGTCAGCGGGCATTCGAAGAGCTCAAACAATACCTGACCCAGCTGCCAAGCCTCACCAGCCCTAAGCAAGGAGCATACCTCTTGCTCTACCTCACCACCTCCTCCTCTGTAGTGAGTGCGGTCCTCATCCAAGAAGACAACGGCCAGCGCCTAGTCTACTACGTCTCGGAGGTACTCCAAGGTGCAAAAACTCGGTACACAGAGCTTGAGAAGCTAGCGTACGCCCTTCTCATAGCCTCGCGGAAGCTCCGGCACTACTTCCTGACACACACTATCATAATCCCAACATCTTACCCCCTAGCATTGCTGTTGCGAAACAAGGATGCTATGGGATGAGTAGAAAAGTAGGCAGCCGAGCTCGCGCCCTTTGACATCACCTTCGTCGCAAGGACAGCCATCAAATCACAAACCTTGGTAGACTTCGTCGCTGAATGGACACCAAACAGCGCAGATCATACCGTGGCTCAAGTCGAGACCCCGTGGATAATGTACATTGATGGATCACGGTGTTGCGCCGGAGCCGAAGCGGCAGCCATTTTGGTCGCCCCAGACGGGCACACCGTGTCCCACTCAGCCCGCCTCGCCTTCCCAACAACAAACAACACCTCCGAGTATGAGGCACTGCTGTTGGGCCTCTGCAAGGCGAAGGCACTGGAGCAAAGAGGATACTCAACAAAGTGACTCCCGCCTCATGGCGGGCCACTTCGACAAATCATTCGTCGCAAGAGACCCAGAAATGGCAAGCTACCTCGCCGCGGTACGCAAGGCGTCAACCTACTTCCTCGGCCTCACAGTCCAAGCCATACCTCGAAGCGACAACGAAGAAGCAGACAGACTGGCCAAGATGGCTAGCTCCGGCCAACACCTCCCACTTGATGTTTTTCACAAGGGGCTGCATCCGAAGCACAGATGGCGGCACGTAGCGTGCTCCAAGTGGCCGAGGTCGACTGGTGATACATCATCGTCAAGTACCTTGCGGGCGAAGAACCAGAAGACGAAGCCGAAGTAAAGCGCCTCCGCCATAGAGCTAGAAATTACCATGTCCTCGGCGAACAGCTCTACAAAGGGGCTGTCTGTGCCCCCTACTTGCAGGGCCTATCCCGAGAGGAAGGCCAAGCCCTCCTCAAGGAGATCCACAAAAGTCTGTGTGGCGCGCACCAAGTGCCCAGGAGCATCGTGGGCAAAGCATTCCGCCAAGGATTCTACTGGCCAACGGTGCTCCGAGACACGCAAGACCTCGTTCAGCGCTGCCAAGGGTGTCAGTGGGCCAGCAGGCAATCCAAGGCACCCTCAGTCCCGCTCCATCCCCTACCCCCGTGTGGCCCTCGCGAGATGGGGGCTCGATATTATCGGACCATACCCAACGGCAAGGGGCAGTCTGCGCTTTGCGTTTGTTACCATCGAATATTTCTCAAGGTGGGTCGAAGCGAAGCCGGTCGCGAAAATTACCTCGGCAGCGGCTCAGCGGTTTCGTATGGAAAAAGCATAATCTGTCGGTATGGGATACCGTGTGACATTGTAATAGACAACGGTACTCAGTTCGACTCGACAGCTTTTCAAGCGCTCTGCCAGAATCTAGGCATCATGGTATGCTTCGCATCCGTGGGGCACCCCGAGGCCAATGGAGCAGTCGAGCGCTGGAAGGCTTAAAGAAGCGCCTCATCGGACTCCCAAAGAGACAATGGCCAGAAGAACTCCAGAAGGCCCTGTGGCTGTGGGCAATCCGCACATCCCTGACAAGGGCCGCAGGCTTCTCACCGTTCAGACTCCTCTTTGGTGATGAAGCCATGACACCTACCGAGTTCACAACAAAGTCCCTCCGAGCAGCATCCGAGCCAGACCCCGCAGAGAGGCGCACCTCCCTCGATCTCCTTGAAGAGCACCGTGTCCAGGCTATAACAACCATGGCCAAGTACAGCGACGGCGTAGCCCGGACATACAACAAAAGAGTCAAGATCCGCCCTTGGTGCCAGGCGACATGGTTCTCAAGCGAGTTGCAAACCCCACGGCTGTGGGCAAGCTAGAGACCAAATGGGAATGACCCTACATCATAACCAAAGAAGACCGCGCGGTACCTTCCGTGATCACCACACCGAAAGGGCAAAGAATTGGGCCACACCTGGAACGCGAAGACCCTTCGGAAGTACTATCCTTAAAATTGTAAAATCGGTTGCGCCCGGGAAATAGCCCCTGCCTTCGCTAAAAAGTGGAGCGGGCATGTACAAACGATCTGTAACTTGTTGCGTATTTTGCTTCCCTTCAATGAAAAAGCAGCAAGAAACCACAATGAAAACAAAGCCACCGCACATGGCCTTCGGCCCCGGTGCACACCGATGCCTCCCGTAGGCATGAGTGTATAAATAAAGCCACCGCGCATGGCCTTCGGTCCCGGTGCACACCGATGCCTCCCGCAGGCATGAGTGTATAAATAAAGCCACCGCACATGGCCTTCGGCTCCGGTGCACACCGATCCCTCCAGCAGGCATGAGTGTATAAACAAAGCCTCCGAGCATGGCCTTCGGCCCCGGTGCACACCGATGCCTCCCGCAGACATGAGTGTATAAACAAAGCCACCGTGCATGGCCTTCGGCCCCAGTGCACACCGATGCCTCCCGCAAGCATGAGTGTATAAATAAAGCCACCGCGCATGGCCCTCGGCCCTGGTGCAAGCTGATCCCACCACCTCGAAGCATCACCCCGGCGACGACGACGCACAAAACGAACCCTGGCGCGCTACGGTTTGCAGAACAAAGCGCACCAAGGGGACGGTGTCGCCCTTCCCGGCGCAAAAAAAAAGTTAGGGCTCCCCGGAGCCCTATCTAAAAAAGTATGGGGGACGGCGCGAGGCTTCGCCTCCCCCTCGCAAAAAAAGAGTTAGGGCTCCCCGGAGCCCTATCTAAAAAGTATGGGGACGACGAGGCTTCGCCTCCCCTCAAAAAGAGTTAGGCTCCCTGAGCCCCATCTAAAAAAGTAAGGGGCGGCGAGGGCCGCCTCCCCTCATAAAAAGTTAGGGCTCTCCGGAGCCCTATCTAAAAAAAGTATGGGTGACACCGCAAGGCTTCGCCTCCCCCTCGCAAAAAAAGAGTTAGGGCTCCCCGGAGCCCTATCTAAAAAAAGTATAGGGGACGGCACGAGGCTTCGCCTCCTCTTCGCAAAAAAAAGTTAGGGCTCCCCGGAGCCCTATCTAAAAACGTATGGGGGACGGCGCGAGGTTTCACCTCCCCCTCGCAAAAAAAGAGTTAGGGCTCCCCGGAGCACTATCTAAAAAAGTATAAGGGACGGCGCGAGGCTTCGCCTCTTCCTCGCAAAAAAAAGTTAGGGCTCCCTGGAGCCCTATCTAAAAACGTATGGGGGACAGCGCAAGGCTTCGCCTCCACCTCATAAAAAAAAGAGTTAGGGCTCTCCGGAGCCCTATCTAAAAAAGTATGGGGGACAGCACGAGGCTTCGCCTCTTCCTCGCAAAAAAAAGTTAGGGCTCCCCGGAGCCCTATCTAAAAACGTATGGGGGATGGCGCGAGGGTTCCCCTCCACCTCATAAAAAAAGAGTTAGAGCTCCCCGGAGCCCTATTTAAAAAAGTATGGGGGACAGCGCGAGGGTTCGCCTCCCCCTCGCAAAAAAAAATAAAAGTTAGGGCTCCCCGAGCCCTATCTAAAAAAATATGGGGGACAGCGCGAGGCTTCGCCTCCCCCTCGCAAAAAAAAAGTTAGGGCTCCCCGAGCCCTATCTATGGGGGACAGCACGAGGCTTCGCCTCCCCCTTGCAAACAAAATAAGACTTAGGGCTCCCTGAAGCCCTATCTAAAAATGTATGGGGGACGGCGCGAGGCTTCGCCTCCCCCTCGCAAAAAAAAGTTAGGGCTCCCCGGAGCCCTATCTAAAAAAGCATGGGGGACAGCGCGAGGCTTCGTCTCCCCCTCGCAAAAAAAAGTGAGGGCTCCCCGGAGCCCTATCTAAAAAAGTCTGGGGGACGACGCGAGGCTTCGCCTCCGCCTCGCAAAAAAAAAAGAGTTAGGGCTCCCCGGAGCCCTATCTAAAAAAGTATGAGGGTCGGCGCGAGGCTTCGCCTCCCCTCGCAAAAAAAAAGTTAGGGCTCTCTGAAGCCCTATCTAAAAAATTATGGGGGACGACGCGAAGCTTCGCCTCCCCCTCGCAAAGAAAAAAGTCAGGGCTCCCCGGAGCCCTATCTAAAAAAGTATGGGGGACAACGCGAGGCTTCGCCTCCCCCCTCACAACAAGCGCTAGGGCTCCTCAGAGTCCTATCTAAAGAAAAAAAATATACATGTACGAAGGCTCACACCATTTCTTATCACACTCAGCATAACATAACAAGTACACGCATTACAAGGGATCGCCCCAAACAGCAATCTAGAAAACAATACATCACAACTCAAATCATAGCAGCAGTACACGCCATCATTCGGTACAGCTCGCGGCACGGCTTGGGTCCGTCGTACATCTAAGGGACAAAGTCCCACTCTTCCATGCGGGTCTCCCACTCCAGCAGTTCCTCATCCGAAGCTTGGGCAGCCAGCAGCTCCGCATATTCCCTCGTCGTGGCCAAGTCCTCGGGTGTACTAGACAAGCTCGTTGAAACCTCCAGCGAAGCCGAGGGTTGCGAAGATCCTCCGGACACAAACGCCACACCTCTGCGCTCCTAGAAAGCGCGGATCTCCTCCCGGGCCCTCGCAGCCTTCCGCGCATGGAAACGAAAGAACGTTTTCATAGAGCCCGTAGGGTTAGCCTTCTTCCAACGTTGCCACTTAGCACCATGACATATCACCCCCCGGAAGCATACCCGCAGAGGCCACTTTGACAGAACAGTGTGTTCGTCCTTCGGCGCACGCGCAGGAACAATACTCTTAGTCCTATGCCCCAGGGGCGGCCAAGGACCACGTTGCGCGGAGCACTTAAACAAGCATCGTTCACCCTGTGTACAATGCGAGGCCCAACTTTAAAACAGTAATCGAGCGAAGAGCAGAACGGCCAATAATAGCCGAAAATATGTCCATTTAGAAAACAAAGGTCGTTACACAAAAAGAGGCCAACCTCTACAAAAAACGCTCCGGTGAACAATAATAAAAAACGGAGCGCGCAAACTACAAAAAATTCAGAGCCTAACTTTCTAAGCAGTAGGCGGGGGGCTCACACCTTGTCTCCGTGGGTGGACCCCCGCTTGCCAGCTTCACGATCCTTGTCGACGTGAGTGGGACCCTGCTTGTCAGCTTCACGATCCTCTGCCATAGATTTTTCCCTTCGCTTGCTGAGCCTGAACAACTCGGAAGGACTCTGTAGCATCATCATGTCTGCGCAACATCCAGAAGTCCCGCTGCAGGACCTTGCTAGCATGCCGCGTCCGGCGACACGAAGCGGCAACCTCCTCCGTTGTAGCCACGGCAACGTAGCGAGTGGCAACCGCATCCAGATAAGCGCACCCCGCCTTGTTAAGCGATGCAAGGGTCACCAACCAAGCAGCCTTCGCACAGTGGTCACCATAGGCGCGAGCCGCAGGCACGCACGCTTCACTGCCACAACGAAGGCGCTCCATCGTTATATCCATCTCAGCCGAATGATGGCTCCTCGTCGGAGGAACAACACCCAGCCCCGTCAAAGCATGCTCCAGAACCTCCATGGACTCCCAGGCAGATTGACCAACGGCGGCTGTCAGCAACCTTTCGGACTGAATGTCCTCTTCGAGCGAAGCCCGAACGCTCTGCAGATCCTTCACCTCACCACAAAGGGCAGCACGATCCTTGTTCGCCTCCACCACTTCGCTCCGAAGCGCAGCGCGCTCTGTCTCTACCTCCGCCAACTGGACCTCCAAGCTCTTAATCCTCTCGGAAAGAGTCTCACGTTCGGAGCTCAAGGCCTCGTTAAGGGCATGCTCATCATCGAAGCTCCGCTGAATCTCCCAATACGCATGGGAGAAGTCAGCATTCACGGCCCGAAACAACATCAAAGTCTGTACGCAAAGCAAACGGTCACGCATACAATCCAGAACGGCAGCAGCGAGCAAGCGTAGCAAGCAAAACTAACATTCGTAGCATTCGCCTCGATCCAGGCAAACATATCTTTCAGCGAAGCTTTCTCAAAAATACCCCGCACCAGCGACGGGGCAGCAAAGTCACCAATCGCCTCGCAGACGCCGGCAGCACCCCGCCCGTGTCAGCTTGAAATCGTTGAGGCGCATCGGACCCACATTCACCGCCCCAACAACAGCTATCGCGGCCAAGGTCGAAGGCGACAACTCGAAGCCCGCAGGCACACAGCCCTCGGAGACCTCAGGCGCACGGCCCGCAGAACCCTCTTCATCGTCACCACCACCCTCGCTCGACACTACGTAACCAACATCTTCAACAGCCAGCAACACGGAGCATCTAGAGTAAATAAGTAGCACACTCACCAATATCCACGTGCGGCGTAGCTAGAGCATCCCCGATAGCACCCACGTGCGGCGTGGCAGGCACATCCCCAAGGCCTTCGTGGCCCGTTCTACCGCCATGCGATGGAGTAGCACTACTGGAAGATTCTGTCCCATCAAGAACTGGAAAACGGATCATACCTATCACTTTGTGTACTTGCGAAGCGGTACGACCCGCGACCCCAGTTCCAACACCCTCCGCATGTGAAGCGGCCTCATCATTGGAAGATGTGATGCTGGACACGGAGCACTCAGCACGCACCTCGGGGTCTTCGGCAACCTTCTTGCTCGGCCTCTCCTCAACAACGTCCAAGACGCGCGAAGGGTCGTCGCCATCGAAAGGACGGACTGCGTGAAGAGGCTTCGCAGCAATGGGTCCCCCGACTTCGACCTCAGGTGTGTAGGCACGTTTCTTCTTCCCTGTGTCAGGGTCGGCTCGCTCAGTCAGCACAACCAACGCATCGTACGCACGGTTCAAGCAGCACTCCCTCACAACCAGGCGACGTCTCGAATGCTCTTCGCCCGTGTACGGGCCAAGGAGCACCTCCGCTACGCGCACCACTTCGGTGATAGGGACAACTAGCAGTTACCACGTTCGTATTAGGGCAAACATCAAACCACAGTAAAGGAAAGGGACACAAGGGAAAACACACATTTGCAGCCCTCCACGGCCAAAGACGGGGGTCCAGTATCCGAAGCCCCAAGCTCTAGTTTCCACTCCCTGGCCAAAAGACAAATCCCGAAAACACAAAACTTCTCCACCAAGTCCCGCGTAGAAAGTCGCCTCGTCGTGTCAAGCAGAAGGTGAAGGAGGGCGTCCTCTCGAGAGCTAAGCACAACCTCGGGGGTAGCAATCAGCTGAATCAGCCCACCGCCGGACTGAAGACCATCCGCCGCGGGACTAGTATGGTAAAACCAATTCGCGTCGGTCCGTATCAGATCGATTGATTGCGCCACGGTAGGAACATACGCTATAGCCAGCGCTAGCCGGTTGAAAATTGACACTGCCAAAGTTAAGAGTCCCGCCCGAGCTCTTTTTCTTCTTCGGCTGACAGCGCCCTTCATGAAGGAAGGCGAAGAGACGACCCTCCCCACCCTCGGTAGCAACCTTAGCAGACCTCAACATCCACTCGAACACACCAAGCTTCACAATAGAATTTGGCGTCGATTCCTAACTCCACCTCAGATAGTGCAAAGACTTTAGAGACCAGATCGACGCAAGGAATCCGAAGGCCAACATCCAAAAACGCAACAAAGACAACGGCTTCGTCATCCTGGGGATGAGGAACCGTCTCCGATCCAGGAGCGCGGACCTTCGTAATATCCTTGAGCTTGCCCTCGCTCACAA
Source organism: Phyllostachys edulis (assembly GCA_036346405.1). NCBI lineage: Eukaryota > Viridiplantae > Streptophyta > Magnoliopsida > Poales > Poaceae > Phyllostachys > Phyllostachys edulis. Next base: position 91,810,471 of record CM070545.1, read on the forward strand.
GCGTCTCAAGAAAAAGCCTCGTCACAGTAGACCTTCCCAAGTCGCTCGTATATTTTGGATCACCCCCCCTCCCGGCCACGCCGAGCCATACCTGAAGAGCAAAGATTAAACCCTCGCAACTCGCAGTACCACAGCAGGCAAAGAACAACAGAAGACACAAAGAAAGCCGATAGCGACAGGGGGGGCAACCTATTTATAGCCACCAGGAACACCAACGGACAAAATGGGGAGGAAATGAAGAGTCGCGAACCAGTGCAAGCTTGACACATGTAAAAAAATGCAGCCTTAATTGTGCGTAACGACCACCCACCGTGCACGCCCCCCAAGGGCATTGCAAAAATGGTGTCAGGACCCAAGCAAACGCCATCAACCGCCCGGCACTCAACACCCGAGAAGGCATTGGGGGGGGGAATCCCTCAGAACAAATAAACCGCTTCGCCAGGTCGAAGGGGACGGTGTGCCTGGACCCTCCTGGGTAAAGGCGCGGTTTCAGCCCTGACGAAGTAAGACATCGACCGCGAAGGGCTTGTCGTATGGACAGCCCACCGGCCCCACCGACCTGGCGAAATAGTAATCTGGCAGTGAGGTGCCGAAGGAGGCTCTCGGCCTCCAGGAGGGTCGCCGAAAGGGTACTCGACTGAAAGCCTCCGGAGGGTCACCGAAGGACACCTTGGCCCAAAGCCTCCGGAGGGTCGCTAAAGGGTACATGAGGCACTCCGAGGGTGACCCGAAGCCCCCGAAAGGTTTCCCAAGGGGTACAGGAGGTACCCCGAGGGTGACCCGGAGCCTCCGAAGGGTTTCCCGAGGGGTACAGGAGGTACCCCAAGGGTGACCCGGAGTCTCCGAAGGATCTTCCGAAGCAACAACCAAAGGAGGTTCGGGAGGTGTGCGAAGGGTGTCCGAAGAGACCCTGTCCGGGCTATAGATAGCACCTTTGTAGGGGTGTATATGTAATCTCATGTACCCAGTTATTTATCTATAAATAGCTCTCCACCCCCATGTAACAAATGGACTTTTTTAGAACATTAATATACAGTGCAATTCCTAATAACCAGTCTCCCTCTTCGAGGACGCTTCAGTTACGTCGTGGGTACCAGGGGTTCCCCTCTTTTACTATCTAGTCCTTTTTACTACGACAATAACTGATACTCAAACATGAAGACAAAGAATCATGTTTAAGAGTAATGATGTTTTGGAAAATTTTAAAGTACATCGATGAATTGGCTAGGTAGCATCGCAAGCATGCAGCTAGCCCACACGGCTGCACGGATTCACCCCATTAGGGCATGTACAATAGTACAGACAGCTATTTTCTATAGCAACTCTCTATGTCATCTGTAGATAATACTAAAGACAATTCATATAATAGATTGTGGTGATACAGTCGGCTACAAGATTGTTGATAACATACAACATTTTAATGTTTTTTTTATTCTGGTGCTACAGTCGACTATAAGATTATAGACAGCACATTTTTCTCTATTTATTCTCTTTTATCCATAATAATTTAAATTCTACGTGACAGAGACTATAAATAACTGATGTAAGCTTATTGTACATAGCCCTTAGCAAGAGAAATCATTACTGCTCTGGCGTGCGTGCAATTTCGCATGATGTTCACGACGGTTCCCAATTCCACCCATGCCACTCGACGTGCTTGCTTCGCCGCTCAAAACCTCGCAAAATTAATGGCCCTCTCGACAAACCGGTGAAAAGGAGGCTCGTAACGTATCGTACAACTTTGCAAAATTAATGGCCTTCTTGACAAACCGGTGAAAAGGAACCTCGCAAAATTAATGTCCTTCTTGACGTGCTCGCCCAGATATCGTTCGTCTCAACCATGCAGTGACCAAAAGGAATTCAATGCAAATCTCCCGTACGTGACGCTTGCCGACACTGCTGAGAGTATTTCCAATAGTATATTTACTATCGTCTTTAGCTATGCTATATCAACAAAATCATATATAAAGGAAAGAGAGCGCATATCGTCTCTTCCTGAAAAGACTGCTGTGTTCGCGAAATAAGACATGATACATTAATCCACTCTAGTTGACATATAGGCATATTTCAAAAAAAAATTATAAAATATAAATATTGGAGAGTGTGCTATAAACTATCTATTGGAGATGTTGTCTCTAAAGATGATGTAGCATATGTTAGAGACAAGATTATCTCTAACTACTGAAGATGCCCTAATCGACCGTCTGACTCTTCAAACATTACACTTAAATACTCCTCTGATGCCCGCCGGCTTCCCCCTACGCCGCGGCCCCATCCTCCCATGCATCTTCTTCTTCTCAGTGCTACCGTAGCCTCCTGTGCGCCCCCGCCTCACGCTGACACCCCGACTGGTTCCAGTGGCTCCACCGCCATTAGAGCTACCGCTGTCGACCGCCTTCCTCCCTAACCCGCCCCTCTCGTCTTGTAGCTATTCCACCCACAGCCCACCGCCCTCCTCTAAGCCCGCGGCCAGTAGCGCCAGCCACTGCCACCCACCGTCGGTTGTCCACTGACCACCTCCATCTTTCTCTATAGTCAGGGCTCCGGTGAAACCCCAAACCCTGAATCGTTGGGAACCATCGCCGGGGATGAAGCTGGAGCACAGTCGCATGGCAAATCGGATGGTTGGAAATTCAAGTAATTCCAAGGTGAGAAAACACCTAAGTACTCCCTTACAATTTCCTAGACGGTAGCAATTTCCTACAATTAATTGACGTTGGTTAGGTTTGGAGTATCCGCCTACAAGGCTTTTATTGGGGGATTGATTTAGCTTTTGTCCTGAGATCACACTCATGCAGATGCCGTTTGCCCGTTTGGTAGCTAGCCTAGTATATATCCTCGGGTACCATCTGTATTAAATGTGGAATATACTGCATGTACCACGTACTGGCATTAGAAAACTAACAGTACCACCAGTCAACAACTCAAATCAAGGGCGGAGATGGGGCTTGAGGTAATAGTAGTGACCGGTTTTCGCCGAAAATCAGAAATTTTGGCCAAATTTTAGTCGAAATTTTCAAAACAAAATTTGAAATTTTGGGATTTTAAATTAAAAAAAATCAAATTCAAACAAAATTCAAGCAAATTCAAATTTTTTTGAACAAAATTCATCAAACCCGAAAATTTCGAGGCTCATTTGAATCTTACCGGCCTCCGCCGGTAACATCGGTTACCGGCGGTAACCGGCGAAAATCGGCCGAGAAATTTTTCCATGGTGGTACCCTAATAGTATATATCCATAATTTTTGTCGGACACGAGAGTGACTCTCTTAGATCCTCTGTGTGTATTCTACACCAGTCCCTGCAACAATAGTTAGTGTACACAGTAAACAAATATGGTAACAATCATATCTCGTATAATTTTATTAATATTTATCAGAGTTCATTAGAAGAATGGTTTACAAGCCAACAATAAAAGAATACAGCGAAAGACGAAGAAATAGTAGAGCACAACGTCTGCCACAGGCAATTGACTAGGGTAGTGGTCTAGTCGTCGAGATCCACACTGGTAGCAAAGTTCTTCTCTTCTGAACAACATTTTATTAAGCAAAGGTGGGTACAAAAATATACTCCGCAAGTTATACCTAATAACATATTATAATGCATGCAGAGATATATCAAAGGAATGTTTATATGGATATTTGTGCAAAAACAATATTTAATATTTTAAATACATTTACTAAGTTCCAAAGCAATTGTACTATATCTAAAATTATTTTATTTCAATTTGTCAAGTTAGTGCAAGATGCACTTCTGGTGAAGGATTAACCCCCTTACACCAAGGCTTTCTGCTCGAATTTTTCAATTGGATAAATTAACCAAAATCATTTAATAAAATCTTTTCAAATCAAAAACCAAAGTCTAACTTTGAGTGACTTTGCTCAGAATGTCCATGACCGTGGACATGGCTATTCAAATAGTTTTACACTCGGCAAAGGTTGTAGAACTTTACCCGCAAGAGATAATCGACTTATAATGTCCGCTTCACACACTTTCGTAGGTGTGCGACTAAGTGATTATCATAAAGCATTTACAATGTGACATCACAAAGTAGCTATGCCCGCTAAGGTTTCACTTCCTTTAGACTAAAGCATCTGCCGGAAGCCCCCTCTTGCGCCATGTGGGAATACATAAAAAGTAGATCATTCTGACACCCACAACATGGCACAACTAATAATGGAACATTGCAAATTATTTAGCCCAGTCTGTTCCATACCAAACTTGTGGTAGTACAGAATGGCCTTGCAAGATGTGGCTCGAAGACCAGTTTTTAACTAACTTGGACGACTTCCAAAATAACCCATTGGCCTCAACTATTCACTGAATTGAGCCCGTGTATAAACTTGCACCCACCAACTATCTATTTCGCCCAAGTCCAAATTAGTTTTAAATTTTATTTCAGTTTTCAAATCATGTGTAAATTCCCGTAACACACCAATGCCATCAATACAATCTAAACCACTTTTAGGTTCAAATTCAATTAAAATCCAAATAAACTCTAAATTAAATAATTTAGGTTTTGGGAGATAGATATTGAATTTAGAAATTTGAATCACTTGAATCGGAGCTTGAACGAAGGAGAACGTGCTCTCGGAAGATTGAATTTCACATGAAATGATAGAATTAGGTTTTTTTTTCAGAATTTATGAAATTATCTTTTCGAGGGAAAATCCATTTGTTGTGTCAACATGACGTCAGTGAGAGGATACTTGAATTTTGGTCGAATTGTTTTTCTAAAGAAAAAGGAAATGTGTCATTGACGAATGGGCCCGAGTCTATAGACCGGGTCCACGAAATCGCACCTTGGTCTATGGTGGACCAGGGGCATGGGATAGTGTGGATATCATGGGGATATGCCTGAGATCTTAGGATGATGTTACAATTGGCAATGTTGTTGACGGTTTGTCGAATCACGTGTTTTCGGCAATATTCCAAGTCTGTCAGGCCATTGGCGGTCTGACCGGCCATTGTGGCGGTCCGACCGCCATGCTTGTGTTGATGTTCGAATGAATGGTCTTTGGCGGTCGACCGCCAAAGTGGCGGTCGAGCCGGCGATGGAAGCGATCGACCGGCTTTGTTTGAGCGGTCGACCGCCATTGCAATCTTTGTGGAATTTGGAGTGGGCCAAAAATAGAAGGTGTAGGCAAGTGAGAAGGTGCTTCGTACTTGGTTTCATAATTTTTTGAGCTTCGAGCAAAAGTTTTATTGGTTTGAAAATTCCAGTAGGTTTCAGATTTTCTAGGATGGAATTTTGGTTAAGTCTTGGGTGGCGGTCGAGCCGCCTTTGGTCGACGGCCCGACCGTAGGAGCAATCAAACCGCCAAAGTGGCGGTCGACCGGTTTTGATGTGTTTAAATCGTCGCTTCGTGGCGGCGATGTTTGCTGTTAGGTCAAGTTCATGGGTTTCATGGCATATGTGTTGCATGATGCATGTTTTGACTAACGTGGGTCAAGTTGTGAAGAACTTGTTCCCGGATTCGTTTGCTTGTCTATGGCTGTGCAGGTTGCTTGGTGGTCAACGACGGTCAACAGCGAGGATGATCGGGACTAGGTTTGGAGAGCTGAGGTCCAGAACGATCGACGCTGCTGGGTGAGGTCAAAGAACTCAAGTGTGGTGCAAAATGGACAAGGGTAACCGAACGGGCAGTTCGGTGCGACTGGTTTGATCAAGTGGCGCGGGGGTCGGTGCAAGTGCCATAGTGGTTTCGGTGGGAGCCGGATGGGAGAGACTTGCCGACATGAAGAGAGCCGCTGGATCAACCTACACGTGGCGAAGCATGGAGGTGCTTCACGAAGATGGGACTCGGTCTTTGCAAAAAGATCGAGAAGGGGTATTTTGGTAATTTTAACAAATACCGCTTTGGTGACCTTTTGCCAAACCACGGCGCAAGATGGCGCAAGGTGAAGTGGATTAGGTCAAGAGATGAAGACGGCGCTTTAAAACGCGTGCGTATGTGTCCCGTTTGTTTTGGGCCTTAACGGGAGCCCATTAGGGTTACTCTTCTAGAAGGTCTAAGCCTCCACTATAAATAGAGGAGGAGGTGGTGCACCCCTCAACCCTTTCATTACTTGTAAACCCTAGTTTTGCTTTTGTGCTTAGGGAGTTGATAGTTGGAGGTTAGGGTTCTAGAGAGTTGGATTTGATTTCGTGCTCATGTATTGAGTCTTTGTCCTCCATTGATGGAGTGGCTGTAAACCAATACCATATCAAATCAATCCAAAGAAAGTTCTTTCAAAGATGAGTTCGTTTGCTTTCTTTCTCTCTATTTGAGGATTTTGAGTCTTTCTTTGATCCGCGATTTTTTGCTTGGTTTCTTGCCGTGATCTAACTTGCTGGGACATGTGGGAACCCATCTAGGATCATCTTGATCATCAATCACCCACGAGCAAGTCTCTAGATCATATTTTGCTTTTGGCTCGGTTTTTGAACCTCCTTCGCTCAAACTGAAAAAGATAGGAACTTTGGCATGGATCTTTGAAATATTTGATTGGAATAGGTTCCTAATATCTTTAGGAAGGTGTGGTTCAAATTTCGTGAAGTTTGGCCTTACGGATCAAAAGTTAGGTCGTTTTTCGTTTCGGATTGTCGGGCTGATTTTCCTGTTCACCGTCAGGAGCGGTCAGACCGCCCATTCTAGAGGTCAGACCGCTAGGCAAAATATTTGACCCGCCAATTTGAGAGGTCAGACCGCCCAACACTTTGAGATTTGAGTTTTTGGTTATTTTTGGGTGTTTTGCTTTGGGGTTGGATTGGATTCAATACTAGTCTTCCGCTGTACTGGTATATTGATCTTCATAGCTTCCATAGCTATTGGAGTGACTTTTGTGTTGAATCCATCTTTTGTGAAAAAGTGAGTGTGCTCCTATTCACCCCCCCTCTAGTCGCCTTTTCGGTCCAACAGATAGCATGGCTTGCCATGCAAGCAGCCACGTGGGCTACCACATGGCTGCCACGTGGGCACTTGCGCTGAGGTGGCGCTGACACGGAAGTGATGGTGGCGGTGGCGCACGGAACCCGGTAGTTGCTGGCGAACGGCAGCGCGGCGGTGGACAACGAGGGGTGAAAAAGAAAGAGGGAGTGATGGGGAACACGATGCGCAAGGTTTGGTCACCTGGGGACGTGACGATGGTTGGCAATGAGGACGGTGGCGATGGCGAGGTTGCTCCGGTGACGCTCCAGCGACGGGGGCGCAAGCACGACATAGAGCGTGTCAAGGCGAAGCTGGCGACGTAGACATCGTCGGCGGAGCTCCACCGTTGGCGGAGAAATCGGCGACGGAGTGGCTTGGATGCCGATGAGGAAAAACATGAAATCCGACTAGGAGAGAGGGGAGATGGCCATCAGGTGAGAGGTTGAGGGGAAGAAGGGGCGCCCTATGCTCCCTTTTATAGGGGTGGTGGAGGAGGACCGGAGAGGGAGATCGTGGGCGGTCGTTCTTCACTGGTGCAGGTAACGGCCCAAATGCGAGTTAAAGCGAGTAAAAGAGAGGGAAACGGTCGGGATTGAGTACGGGAGAGAGAGGGTTTCATTTTCCTTGAATGTGCAGGAAAAACAGAAGAAACTGGCGGCTTTAAGAGCTTGGCAGGCGCGCATGGCTGACGGGTGAGAGGAAGAAGAAGGGAGGGAGGCGATGGGTGGGTCAGCTTGGCGATGAGAGAGGAGAGGGAGGAGGAGGTGGTGGTGGGGAGGTGTGGGCGTCTTGGAGAAGGGAAATTTGAGAAGAAAAGGAAAACGGCCGAGAAAGATGGGTTTCGACCCGATTGAAATTCCCAGATTTTTTGGGATTTCCAAATTTTAGAAATTGCAAGAAATCAAAAACGCTTTTAGAAAATACAAAATAGAGTTCAAAAAAATTCTAGAAAAATTCACATAAATTCCTTGAATTATTTTGAACTTAAGAAATTATTTCCAACTTAAAGTTGACTTTTATTTTTGCACATAAATTATTTTTAATTTCGGAAAATAGGAAAACCCTTTTTGAATACCGAGAAAATTTAAGAAATTAATTAAGCTTTTCTTTTTAACTTTAAATCCAAGAAAAATCCAGAAAACTCAATAAATTTTATTTTTGACTTTAAAAACCAGGAAAAACAAGAAAAACAATAAAACTCTTTTAAAACTCAGAAAATCCAATAACATAATAACTTTATTAATTTTATTTTTGGTAACAGAACTTTGGGATGTTACATTTTTTTAGCCCATAGTGGTATGGCCCGAGGCTTCGGCCCAAGCCCAGTCTAGGAGAGTGAGGCCCAGTCGGCCAAAGCAACCCTAGGCCCACATCGCATCCTCCCTCGCACACTCATCGCCCCCCACTCCCCTCACTCGAACCCTACACCCGCATCCTCCCTCCATCACTCCTCTCTCGGGGACTTGCCGCCTCCCACTCCCCTCGCCCGACCCGTCGGTGCCGCCCCAACTCCCCTCGGTCCTTGGCTCCTCACTTGACCCACCAACGTCGCTCCACCCCCACAGCGCCCCTCGAGCTCCCCGCTCCCTCGAGGCCTCAACCGCGCCGGTGCCGCTCCGCCCCCACTCCCCTTGGCCCTTGCTCGACCCGCCGGGGCCGCCCCCACTCCACAGCGCCCCTCCAGCTCCCTCGATCCACCTGGAGGTAATTTTTATCCACTATGTTTTTCTGTTTGTTTTGGGCAACTTGATAAAGTTAGATGAGTTAATTTATTATGAAGGAAAGAATAAAATGATGGTCATCTCTCCATCTTCCTAATCATTGATCAGCATTCATGTTTCCTTCAGTTAAAGAATCCCTTGCAAGTTGCTTCATTATGACTTGTCTTCGGAAGCAACGAGCAATCAAAATATTTTTACTACCGATGAATGCAAAATGCTAATGATAAGAGACATAAAGCAGAAGGTGATATGGGATCTTGTGGCAAGATGTTTTTGTGGTCAGTTAACTAGATTAAAAAATAACTGCTGGTCCTTGTCAAAGTAGTTTGGCATGATAACTCCCTTGAAAAACATTCATAGCTATCAAAAGAAAAAAGTTGTTTGGTTGGAGTTTTGTCAAATGTAATGATGTTGACCATGTGGATAGAGGTCTGTTTCTACCTTTCATCACATAGTTTCGGAGCATACTTGATAAGGGAGAAGATAACAATTGTGACCTCTGTGGTGCACTGAGATGTTCTATTCAGATGTTTGATAAAAACTACCAGGATTAGAAAGGCTTTGTGTTTTGTTCTGTGGACTGGGTTCTAAACGGGACACATTATGTTATGTTTTGTACTATATACACCCACTATTAAATTTCATCCTGAACTATGCTGCTCTATGTGCGATTATGATTTAATCGTGCTGCCAACTAATACAACCTTGCTATATTTTGGTTATTCCGTTAGGATTTATAGGTCTAAATATCGATATGAATGCGAAAGGACATCTCACTAGTGTCAACCTAGTTGCTATTCCTTTTGCATCAACGATTCTGCACTCAAAAATTTATTTTGTGCATCCTTGTTGCTCTCCTTTGGAAAGAATTTCTTGCTTAGTGAGAATTTGGAGTACTACTATGAAAATGTCACTTCTGATGTTCTACAATATAGTGCATGAATGTTGATGTTTTCCTTCCGTTGTTTAGGTACCATTGTAACCATTAAGGCACAGGACAAGATAACAAAATGCAATAACGACAAGTAGTGTCAGAACCGCCAAGTTAATCCAAAAGTATTGTATTTCAAGAGACCAGAAAAACAAAAAAAAATGTATGCTACAAAGATGCATTGATCTCATTTCTAGTACGATTAGAATTTGAAGAAGTTTGATATGCTTTATTGAGCGAGATATATTTGCAGATTCAGATTCTTGTACTATTGTTTTATGAAGATATGATATGCTCGGTGTGAACCAAATCTTCGTTAATTAGGTACTAACTTTTGTATCGCTTCACTACGTTGTATTTGTTTGCCATGTTTTATCTATTTTTTCGTATCGTTAAACATGGAATTCAAATATCGTTTCAATTGTGCATTTGTCTTGTACTTTTGTTATGCCTTAGTGTTAATAGTATTTGGCGTTAGTTATAATCACTTAGTTTTTGGCTCGAGGCTTTATAGAATCCTGGCTCCACCACCAACTCAAATCACAATGTCAATTATTGGTTTCTGAACTAAAATCCCGGCTAATGGTTAGGACTTAGGACCATTGAAATACGTGTTTCAGTGTACCTCAAACCTTCTATTCTTATAAACACAAAATCAAAATGCATCCACAGGGACCAGGTGATGAATACCGGAAGCGCGCCCTAGTTCCGGTTTCCTAATCCCTAATCGTGATGGTGATTTACGCAAGCAGTGCAACTTACCTAGCTTCTAAGTCAAAAAAAAGTCTCTGTGGTCACAATCCAGGAGTACGTAGTCCATGTGAATTAATTTTCACAGTTGCATTAACGAATGGTTCTAAATTTATAATAGTAATTTACCGTTTATCAAGATTGTACCTGTGCAAAACAGAGAGTGCACAAAGCTATAACATGTGTAGGACAGAGGGGAAATAGTTACCAAGTTCTCCATGACCATGACATCAAAATGTACAGTTGCATGAAACATGTTCATTTGACATAATAAAATGCCCCCATAGTTTTGATTCAATGACAACTGCTTGCTAGCTAGCTCAACTGAAAAGGATGAAATTGTCGGTGATGGGCATAGAAAAGAACCCTCTCCACATCAACCCAAGGCAGGTCAGAGTACATCGCGCATGCATGGTTTTATTGCTAGTTGATACTCGCTCCATTCAGAAATATATAACGTTTTACAAAGTGTGGCAGTTAAACTTCCTTAACTTTGACGGCTAATATATGAAAAACTATTTGTATTGGTCATGTGAAAATGATATCATTATACTAGTCATGAAAAATATTTTTCAGAATATAATAATTTTATATTATTTTGTAAACATATTTATATAAAAAGTGATAGTCAAAATTGAATGTTGAAGACCATATCGATGTCCAAAATGCCGTATATTCTTGAACATGGGAGTATGAGTTCATATCAAAACATATTATAGTTAAATCGATCCGTTTGTCGCGGAAGCTTATTTTTCTCTCGTACCTTTTTATGGAACTTTTTTTATTAATTAATTCTTTTTAAATTTTTATTTTAAAGTTAATCCCCAGCGCACTTTATTTCCAATTCTGATCTTTTTGGTCACGCCACCACCCGTGGCGTGACAAAACAACGCTATCACGCCATAGGATAAGTCCGCTAAATAGCACTTTTGATCACACCACTGGTGGTGGTGGTATGACCAAACAACACTGTCACGCCACCACCTAGGGTGTGGCAAGAGCTTGCCCTAACGTGACAGCGTTGTTTTGTCACGTCACGAGTGGTGGTATAATCAAAAGGGTCAGAATTAGAAATAAAGTGCGTCGGAGATTAACTTTAAAATAAAAATTAAAAAAAAGTTAATAAAAAAAAGTTCCTCTTTATGTGTGTTCCATGTAACGTAGCTCTCCAATTAAATCCGACTGATTGCAACAACCACGTTAGCTTGTGTCCTGCCGTAAACCTTTAATTCCTTTCTGACGGTACGTAGCGTCTTGTTCAGAACGTTGGATAGCAATCAGATGGCCGATCACAGTAGACTATTGAGTGAGAGATGGCAACGTGCGCGCTTATTTGTCTGTTCTTATCGAATACAGAGTACCTATATTTGCCGGACAAGTAGACCTTTTCTAGGACTTTTAGCCTCAGTTCTCATTGGATGGCAGAGAAAGATCACAATCGAACATGAAATCAATGAATAAAAATGGAAGAAAAGTGAAACATTTCCGTATGGTCATATCGATCCAGTACCAATCCGGCAACCAATCTAGGAAAAATCAGACAGGTAGTTACTAACAGGACAATGCTGGCTATATTTTGATGGGAAGGCGTTTCATAGGCAAGTTAGGAGGTCGATTGTTCCTAGATAGGCTGAGCCAAGTTTGGGCCAAGGCCTTACTATTCTAGTTTTGCAGTTGATATAGAGTTTAGCTGTGTGGAATGACTAGGGATCGACGTGGTCTTTCCTTCTTTTCTTTTGCACGTTACTTGCTGGGTTCATGATGCTGTTAACCTTAGATCCTAGGTAGGAGTACAAACGGAACGGATAATTCACGATTGACTGAAAGCTCGCGGAGCGAATATGGGATAGAGAAATTGGTATCCAACACTATCCGTGTCTGATTCTGACTCTAAAGAAAAATACGGAATATGATACAAGATGAGCGATATTCGTCTGTACGTATCCTTATGTCAGGTGGTATGAGAAAAACATATTGTAACTTCACTTATGAACAAGATAACAGATAGACGGGTTGTTGCACTCCTATTAGTCTCTACATGTCCGCTTTAATTACACTCCTATTATCCAATGTTCTCTATAAGGGTACAAAAGAAGCGAATAATTTACATCCGACCGGAGGCTCAAGGAGCGAATGCGGAACGGAGAAATAGGTATCTGACACCGACTTTGAGAAAAAAAAAAGAGAATATGATACATGATGAACGATATTTGTCTATATCCGCTCTAATTGAACCCTAATCCAGGCAACCCAACGATCGGTGTTGAGTGATGACTAATGATGTGACATTAAGCTTGAAGGTGGGCGATGGGCCACCAGGACGTGGGGGCGTGGGCGCAAATTGGCAAGGGAATAGTGGATCAATGGCGAAGACCGCGAGGGAATATGGAAACTTGTACCGCCCGTTTAGAACGTCGGAATTCTGAAACGTTCACGGTTTAATTCCTATAGGAATCGGAAGAGAAATCCACGTTCTAAACGGGGGCATGGATGTATTGCATAGGCATAGCACTGTAATGCTGATTACCTTTCCTCCCCTTGGAGTGAAAGTAAGAAAGAAAAAGGCATAATTAACCGTTTTGGATTACGCACATATGACCCTTGTGCACGCCAGGTGGGCACACGATCGGAATAGGCCACTGCAACCTGTTCAGCTCCAGGCTCTTCAACTTCCCCGGCAAGAACAACCCCAGCGACATCGACCCGTCCCTCGACCCATCCTACGCCAAATTCCTCCAGGTACGTACTGAATCAGCCTTCTAATTATATGATCATTAGCTGCAATATTCAGGTTCAATTTGCACCTGCAAAGCATGTAACCACATCAACACATATATATCTGCAGGGTCAGTGCACAAGGGTGGACCCCGGACGCCAACACGACGGTGGTGCCCATGGACCCCGGCAGCAGCCTGTCCTTCGACAACCTCAAGGCGCGCCAGGGCTTGTTCACCTCCGACGCCGCCGCCGTCGTCGACAAGCTGCAGGACCCCGGCGTCTTCTTCGACCACTTCAAGAACTCCATCAAGCGCATGGGACAGATCGGCGTGCTCACCGGAGGCAACGGCCAGATCAGGAAGAAATGCAACGTCGCCAACTCGTACATGGAATTAATTGGAAGATATCTCGTTGCAATATGCGCAACAAGAGTTGTCTAAATTCTTCTTCTAGATGATCAGGGAGGAGATTAATTGTATGATAATAATAGTCGTTATATGTTGAAGACAATCACAAATTAGATAATTATATAAAGATTACAGATTATATAGATATTCCTCCAGTTCGGTGTCGTCAGCTTCTTTGAAGCAACAATCTTGGTGATCTGTCAGTAAAAATCGTCCTATAGAACTGTGAATAAACGAGAGGCCATGATCACATAGCTTCTCCCCAATGGAAAACAGCAGCGTAAACCAGTAACAATGTAGTGACCACAACAAAGTGATTATTATCCTTCAACTGTACTTGAACTAAGCAATGCATGCAGAACAAGATACATATCACGACAGTTTTTATCAGGGTTCCACCATGCCGTGCAAATATCATCGCTGTTCCCCTCCAACTCCAGGTAATGCATCCTCGAAGCCACTCCAAAAGACTGGGTTTCAGTCAGTATAGGACCAGATTCAGCATTGCATAAAGAAAGATGCTGCGCTTGCACAAAGGTAAGCGCATATGAATTAACAAGACTTACACACCTGAGATTCATAAGTTACACATGATATTATGATAGTAATTTAAACATCACCGTGCCTTGCTTTTAGAAACCACATTATGGTTGACCAGCCAAGGACTCGATCAGAAGCTGGTAGCCCTCAGGTATTTTGGTTTGGTTTTTTACGCATGCTGCGAGGGCAGGAACATCTGCTTTTACATCTAGGTAACTAGCAACCTGGAGAAGCAAGTGGAAGTCAGAGATCCGCTTAACAAATGGCAGATGCTTCGTACGCTCCAGGTGGCTCCTAAGTGCGCTCATTGCTATAGGACTTCCACGGTTCTCTATAGGAAAGCCAGTTGAGAGTGGACCCTGTATACAAAAAGAAGGCACAAGATTAGTGCATCTAAAGGGGTAAAAAGTATATGTATAATCAACTATAAAAAGGGTGCGATCAACCATTTCCTCTATTCCCCAGGTCGAATTATGTTAATGTCCCAACACTCAGAACAGTAAAAATATCTCCAACAGATGCTTGCAGATTGCTAAAATATAATTTAGTACCTAGCCAATAATCTTTTGGACTTCTCAAAAGGTATGCGAGAACTGCAATAACAATTTTTTTTTGGAGAGACAACAACTAATTATTATTGTAAAGTATTGTAAAATGAGTTTGATGTAATCTTAAAAGAACAATCACCACCATATTAAAACGTCAATCATCCTGCAATTAGGCGCATTAAAATAGAAGGGACATGTCCCAGTTTTTGTAAAAAAAAGGATCTTTAAAGAAACAAATTAACAGGCAATAACAAGCAGTCTGCAAAGCAATACAAATAAGAGATCATGCAAATGACAATTGATCCATGCCAACAGAATTCACAAAGGAACCAACACTACTACAGTGCAATTCTACCACATTTGCAGTTATCCAATTATTATCCACTAGTTTCTGATGTGGTCAAAAGGATATATGTAACAATGACTGATTAAGAAGCTGAAACCCCTGTTGATTTTAAGCTTAGAATCTCATCAAAAACAAAGATGTGTAGTTAGTTTGGGAAACAGAGGTGCAGTTTACAATAATTTCACCATCTGTAATTTACCATGCCAAAATTGTGAGAATTGTAGTATCCAGTTAGCTGACATACAAAACTGCTAGATTAAAATATATAGCAATTAGCAAGCCATGCTTTTTGTTTGATTGTAGTGTGAGAATTGTAGGTCTTTCTCTTTCTCTTTCTCTTCCTGGAAAAGAGAATTCAGAGAAAGCGTTGCCCTGGTTATCCATAGGGTCAAGCAGGCAGCGAATGAGGATTTTGAAAATTGGCTAAGTAGTCTACGTAATTTCTACCCTTTTAAGGGCTGTAAATCCTTCCCCTTTTGTCTTGTACATAAACTCTTTTTTATTATTAAGTAATATATATACAGTAGGGGGCCTCCCCTCCTATTTTCCCTAAAAAAAGAGAACTGTAGGTAAGAAGTTTGCTGGCAAACAAAAAGAATAAACTCACTCCCAGTTACAAGTGCTACCAAGTTTAATAAAATTTGGGGTCCCTATAATGTGACATGGTATACTTATTAGATAGGTCTTAAAATAATGCTAAGTACAGTTCACATGAATACATGACATATTAATATGTTACATGGGTCTTAGAATTTTTTTAGGAATTTTTTTATGTTAATTTGATGCCCAATAAAAAAATTGCACTTGTGCACCAAACTGTGCTTGTGCACTAGATATATCCCTGTTACATAAAACTCATGTGAATCCAGCATTCTGATTCTTTGCTTTATTGTTAAAAATTCCAGTTGGACTGTTGGAGACAAGACATAATTTTTAGGAATAATGTCAGAAAATGAAAAACAACTACAAAGGATAAAGCAAAAATCTAGGTCATTGCAACCTTTGGTTGGCTTTTTTGGTTTCTTTCCACCGAAGGTAGGGAATCTCGCATAGGATAAAAAAGGTAAGATTTTAGAGCTTTTAAAAGGTACATCCCTTCAGATGAAGATTCTGATATTCTTTTTAAAGGTAGATCCATAGAATATTTGAGAAAGAGTAGAACTTTAGTGCATGCTAGGTCATAGATGTCAGATGTCAATCTTCCCTTCTTCTACAGGCTCACTTCAAACATTTTTGTAAACACAGTTCTACATGAGTACAAAAGCAGTACATGCCAGAACAGTTATCTTGTGATTGTTAGCTGATACACTCCCGTACATAACACAATCAAAGAAATCCTCTGTTCTTATGACCTATAGTTTCCAAAATTAGCTGATTCCTAACATTTCTATACAGCATGGGCGCATGGCAGATGCCTCCCCCTCAACCTCTTCCTTGGACAAGAAAATGCTTTTACATTAAATATACTATAACTACACATCCTTGTTACCTCACTAACTCCAACGTTGTGAATTTCACCCACTAGCCAGGTTGCATCCTAAGCACTAAATATCAGCCTTTGATTCTGCCACTCAGAAATAAACTAAATATAATCACATCTGATCCAAACCACAATTCCGTAGGTGATAATGAGCACAAACATCCTAACATTTATATCTGCTCTATGAACTGGGTTGAATCACTTCAAGAATCACACTGAAATAAGACATTCTTTTTTCTACTAATATAATGCTACCAATTACTGTTCCCTGAAAAAAATACTATGTTTGTGATCAAATTCTAATTCTTAACTGAAACTATAAATTATTGTGGCCGACAGTCACAGGGGAAACTCATAAATCCTGACTTAGATTCAATTTTCCAAAACAGCGCAAGCCGCTTATACAAAGATTGCATGTTCTAATTAACAGGAAGCATACTGATTTTGCAGGAAACAAATAACTCATGAATTAACCAACTGCAAGTAAATCATTTACTCCTGTTAACACAAAGGTTATGATTTTGCCATTGAATTGGACAAATTCATATGTAAGTATGTAACTCATCCTACACATCTACTATGTTCATTAACTCATAAGTTGTGGCATCCAATTCAAGCATGTATTGACTTAGGTTCGCTTAAAGGGTTCAGTTTTGCCACTAATTACAACAATACAGCGTCAAACAAATTATAGCTATATTCTCTGATCACCTAAACATCTCGCCTAGTTCAAATAAACTATATGCAATTCAGGCCGTGCATGTCCTATTTTCACCTAAAGATTTCCCCTCTATAGACAACTTAATTCACCAAACAAGTCTATAACTATGCAATGTAATAAAAAAAACATACCTGGTGATCAGAGATCTTGACGGGCACGAGGAAGAAGTCATTGTCCACCTCCATAGTATCCTTTCCCCCCGCCACCACCTCCTTCCGCGTCTTGGACAGCCGCGGATCGTCAGTGTCCCCAACCTCCGTTTCCAGCACACCGTCCTTAAACAGCTTCACACAAATCTCACTCATCTGGAATGCCTCAAAGTGCACATCCCCGGAGCCGTCGTCCCCCACCTCCAGCTTCACCACAGCGGTGACCCACTCCGGGATCCCACCCTCCGCCTGCAGCTCGGTGGCCTGAACCACCTCCCGATTCGACAAGGTGTACTCGCCCGTCTCACTCGCCTTCCTCCCGACGGCCTGTGTGAACACCAAGCCCACCCGCCGCATCCCGAGACCCTCGGCGATGGCATCGACGCGGGCCTCCTCGTCGGCGTCCCGCATCAGCTGGACGACGTCCTCGGAGCCGTGCTGCGGCGGCTCGTAGATGAAGTCGACGAACACCTCCTTGGTGTCGGCGTCGACGCGGCCGTAGAGGAAGCCCGCCCGCTTGACGGCGAAGGCGAGCTCCTCGGCGACGTAGAGCTGGAAGGCGTTGGCGGCGTCGCGGTCGAAGGAGGCCGCAGCGCAGAACGGCGCCTCCTGGCGGGTGACGCGGATCTGGCGCGCGATGAGCTCGTCCATGGTCATCTTCTTGCCGAAGGAGCCGGCCGGGGAGAGACCCTTGGGCGGCGGCGGCTGGGAGGAGCGCGCGTCGGGCGGGTTGGAGAGGTAGACGAAGGAGCCGTTGGGGAGGTTCAGGGAGGCGAGCCGGGCAGCCGGGTCGGAGAGCAGCCGCGGCAGGGCGGCGGCAGTGGCGGCGGGGGGCAGGAGAAGAGCCGGGTCGAGGGAGAGGCGCTGGAGCGGGACGGGCACGGTGACGCGCGCCGCGATGAGGCGCTGCAGGTCGCCGACCGTGGCGGAGGCCGCGTCCGGCACCGTGATGCGGTCCGTGCCGTCGCGGCTGCGGATGCGGAGGATCATCGCGGCGGCCGTTGGGTCCTTTGGGTGGATGCTTGGCTTCGGCGGTGGGTTTTGTGGGGAATTCGTCGGGAGTTTGGTGCGGGGATTTATAGAGCTCGAGTTGGCGTGGGGGTTGTAATATCCTGTGTAATTAACAAACTAAAAGAGAATAGAGGGAGGGGCGCTAAGTGGGCCGGGCCGTCTTGGGCTCCGGGCTCGGGCTCGGGCTCGGGCTGCGCTGCATATAAGTAGGGATAGTTTCGCTTGTTTACCCGATTACCCGTAGGTAAAAATCTTAATGGAGGTGGGTATGTTCCTATTTTTCTACCCATGGATACATTTGTTGGCACAAATCTCTGTTCGGTAGGTAAACAGGCATGAGCATGGGTGACGCCCACCTGTGCCTGTTTCGTCCGATTACCCATGATAATGTACTAACAAGTGGGCCTCAAGATACATGCCGTTGACCACACTAGTGCAGTAGTGCTGCTAGTGCACCAAAAACCCGAAGTCCACACTCCAGACTCAATCCTCATGCATCGGCCGCCCCCTCTCCAATCCTCCCCAATCCTATCCTCTAGAATCCAGATCCCTTCCCGCACGCTCGACTGTTGCCCTCCTCACGTGGTCACGCCTGCCACTGCCTTCCTCACACCGGGTCGCCCCCTCCTCACGCTTGGCCGCCGCCCCCAGATCTCCCTCCTCACGCCCTGCCATCGGTCACTCCTCACGCCCCTCTCCTTATTGCGAGATCCAGATCCAATCCTCACCCAACCACTCCTCTAGTCCTCCCGCGGTCTCGCTCGGCCGCCCTCGATCCTCCCGGCCTCACAGTCGGCCCGATGCACCACCCCTCCTCACACCCGGTCAGTAACCCCACGCCTCACTCGGTCACACCTCACGCCCCTCTCCTCATGGCCAAATCCAGATCCAATCGCCCCTCTCCTCACTAGGTCACTCCTCAACACCCGGCCTCCTCTCGCCCGGCCATCGCCCCCTCCTCAATGCCCGCCGCAGACGCCTGCCCCTCACGCCAACCCCCCCTCCTCAACGCCTCGATCGTCAGCGCTGGCCTCCTCACGCCCTCGGTTGGCCCTCCTCATTAGAGTTAAGTGCATTGAGAAAGCAGTACTATGTTTGATTGTTAGATAAACAGAAGTCATACTCTAAAAAAAAGATAAACAGAAGTAATTGAATGATATGTTTCTCTGGCATCTGGTATCTGAAGAAAGTTGTGGATCACCTAAAATAGATGGTCTGATACTAGTTCAAACCTTTATGGTATATGGCATATATAATGGAAGCTAAATTTAGTTCGTTCCGAGAATGGTCACGTAAACTGTGAAATGTAGCATCTGCGTAGTATTTTTACTTGCAGCATTACTGTTTGTGCACGAAACTTGTTGTAGATAGCATTCTTTTCTGTTGTTTTACTAAAGTGTGAAATTTAGGTTACTAGACTGCTTGCTTTGTTGCTACAATTGTTTGTAGCACGCTGTGTCTAACTGCATCGTTGTTTTGTCTGTGACTGCAGCCTATGATCAGGTGATATTCCCAGATGTGGATGCAGAGACGTCAGGGATAGCGGAGGAAGACAAAGCAATACTTAGCGACCCAGCCACTCAATTTCTCTCTTCAAGAGTATCTACTAGCATCCCTCTATCTAATCCCATCACTCATTTGGGCTCTTTTCTTCCTCAGTGACCTCGCCACGTTGAACCGGCCGCGCCGATCATCGTCACCATCGCCGGCCCACCTTGAAGCTTATCCACCTTCGCCGACCACCCCTACGTGCTCCAGGTAACCCGCTGGTACCCGTGCTTCCCTTAATTAGGCCCCAACCTCACCTGTGCGCCGCTGCGCCTTCTCCACAGTCGGTCGTCGGTTGCCTTGCCCGTGTCGCCACAGTGCAGCTCGAGCCCTAAAGCTACCTCTCCTAGCTCTAGTACACCTTGGGAAATCCATTTTGTTGGTCTCTTTCACCTCCCCGCCACTCAACCGCCAGCGACATGTGCCGCCCTAAGCGTGGCCACATCCCTGTGCTGACCCCGCGTTCTTTGTCTTTGCCTGTGAACACTAGGGCCTACCAGTAAGATCAACAGAATACCATTGATAATAGACCTTTTGATTAACTTTTAGATTACTCAAACCCAATTGACAATTGGTTAAGTGATTTCCAGTGAACAAATGTGTTTGACAACACCTCAATTTCAGAAGTCTGCTTTTGTAGGTTGTATACATAGTACTCTGAAAAAGATCAAAATTGTTAGAAGGTTAATAGCATGACCAATTCTAGTAGTTAGAAGTTTTCCTTGATTTAATTAGTTAGTTGGACCTTTATCTACTAGTAGTAGTCAAATCTGAAAAACTAATGTGGAGATGAAAATTTCAGAAACCAACAGAAGGCAACCAACTCCTTTTTGATGAAGTGTTAAACAATAGAGGCGGATCAGTGCTAGTGTTGTATTTAGCTATTAGGTCACTCAAAACTTGCTTAACAAATGAGTATTTGAATATGAAAGAAGATGAGTTAACACCAAATCAACTCAGACAATTTCTCTCATAAGGATGTTTGAACAGGGAAAGAAATGAGTTTGCAATTAAGAATAGCAATAAGCTTCTGTCAATCCTAATACATGTATTTAAAAAGTTATTGTTTCATTTAGCTTTTAAGCTAACAGAAGCAACGCAATGTGGCAAAACAGTAAAATCAGCTTTGTGAATTTGAGTAGAGAAGGTGTTGAGATGAATTCAATTGGATTAGCAAATTGGCAGTTTGAGTTGAAGGAAGTCTAGTTATAGTACTTCAATTCAGAGATAACTTGCTGTTGTAGGTTTCATGAACAGTACTACGAAAAATATCAAATTTGTTAGAAGGCTAATGACCTTGCTAAGTCAAGTAGTTAAAAAATGTTTTGTTTCTATTAGCCATTTAAACACTTAAGCTATCAGGAACAAACCTATTGAAAAATAAATATGGATGATGGAGTTAAGTGCAAAATCCTGTTTATACAATGTGAGCGGAGAAAATAATTAGAGTAAATTTAGGAACATCACCAAACTTCTAACTTTTCAAATTCAAGTGATTGGAAAAGTTGTGTTGAACTAAATAGCTATTAAAGATTAAATTAAAAGGAGCTAAAGACTTGTAAAAGGCAAAGATCTGTAAGTAAACCTCTAAGTGACTAGCCATGAGTATTTCAATCTAAAGAAGTGAAGTTATTTAGAAGACAGGAGTGAGGTATATGTATGTCAAATGACAGTAGACTTATTGTCATAGTTTCAACTTCAAAAATTCACAACTAATTCATATCAACTCCTATTTTGGTGAAACCAATTTTGTTGGTTTCCATTTGTTTTGTATTTTAACTTGGAATAGGTTTGAACATGTACTGTAACAGAAAATCTTAATATTCGAACTAATTGTACACTAATGGCATGACTTTAACAATTCATTGGAAATTCTTAAGAACTCAAATTGAGATGAATCCAATTGGAGTGTTCCTAAAATTTTATTCTCTTGTTGATTATGTAATATTTGTCTCCCCCAATATCCTAGAAAATTTTATGAGAAGAATTAAATTTAGCTACAGTAACTAAAGCCAATATTCTCACACTTTCTCTCCCAGCAAAAAAAATGATTTGGGCATAACTCTTACATGCCAACTTTAAATCAAATGATTTTTGTTCCTAAATTCATCTAAAATCATAATCTATCTTCTGTATTAATTTCATAATTTGTGGAGACTTTTGGAATTTTGATGTTTATTCGATGCTTTCACTTTGTCAATTCTTTCCGTTAAATGACGGTGATTCGGGAGTGCAACGGAGATATTCGTGAGAATGTACAAAGTACCAGCTGTTGGAAATATACCCTAGAGGCAATCATAGAGATAATTATATTTTGTTATGTTCATGACATTAGATAATATGTTATCTTATTCCCAGAATAATATCGATAATATTTATTATCAAGTATGTGACATGATTGTGAAACTCTATATTTATGCGATGATTATTCTTAAACGTTCCCTGGTCGGAAACATATGAGGACATATATGAATAGACTGGCATATGTATT
The DNA here is from genome assembly GCA_036346405.1 of Phyllostachys edulis. Classification (NCBI taxonomy): domain Eukaryota; kingdom Viridiplantae; phylum Streptophyta; class Magnoliopsida; order Poales; family Poaceae; genus Phyllostachys; species Phyllostachys edulis. The sequence continues at coordinate 91,832,743 of CM070545.1, forward strand.
GGTTAATGACTATGTTTCACGAGTCATAGATATAGAGATATCAAACCAATAATATGGACACATGTTATAGAACATAGTGTTGGAAAAGACCTACCTTGAGACACTGTTGAGATTGTTATGATTTTGTGTGTCATCAGTTGGTCTCAAGCAATGATGATGTATAATCCTTAGACCTGAGATCAGCATGGTTTCCTACATGTGTAATAGCACTCTTAGGGGTTGCCAAACGCTACACCGTAACTGGGTAGTTATAAATGTAGCTTTCAGGTATGCTATGAAACATGGGGAGGAATATGACTGGTCGGACATGGGATTGCCCCTCCTAACATAACAGGAGAGATGTCTCTGAGCCCCTCGTTGTGGTTGAATAAAGAAAGTGCATGGTCATGCCACTAGTGGTTGAAGTGTCGACCACATGAAGTTATTCGACACTTAATCGAGAAAGTATTGAACAGTCCATGGATGACTTAATCTCACCTGGAGTTCAACCAGATGTCGTGAGGCAAAGGGATAATATACAAACAGGTCGTACGGCTGATATTTGTTCTCTCCTCCTAGAAGACCTCCCGGGTGGTCCTGGAAGACCTCCTGGGTGGTCCTGGAGGACCTCCTAGAAGACCTCTCGGGTGGTCCTAGAGGACCTCCTAGGTGGTCCTGGAAGACCTCCTGGGTGGTCCTGGAAGACCTCCTGGGTGGTCCTGGAGGACCTCTTGGAAGACCTCCTAGGTGGTCCTGGAAGACCTCCTAGGGTGGTCATTGAAGACCTCTCTAGGTGGTCCTAGGAGACCTCTTGGGTGGTCGTAGAGAGAACATAATCACCAACTGGTCATAAGGAGTTACAGGCAGTTCGTGAGTGATAAATATCTGGTCATAGATCATATTGCATTAAGGTTCGTCCGATATATTCTTTGTGTGTTCAGGAATCGTTATGTGCTGCTAGGTACCGCTAACGACTCGTGATCGGAAAGAGTTTTCGGATCACAATCGATCACACATGAACCTATAGGGTCACACACTTAAAAAGCTGGAATTTGACTTGGACGGTGATCCCAATTCTGGTAGGCTATGAGTTATGGATGCCTATATATAAAGGGGCGGTGGCATGGGGTGATCGATCAAGCTTTTGAAGACTTCCCGAAACCCTAATAGCCATGCCTTCCTCAACCACGCTGCCGGCGCTAGCACTCCAGCGCGTGGTGTCCCTGCCCCGTACGTGTGGATACCTTGGAGGTGTTGTTGCGAAGCATCAGCACTAGGACGATCTGCAACTCGTGACGACCACTCAGAGGAGAAGACGCGCGGCAAGAATGACCACTACTGCATCAACTCGCTACATTGACTCTACTTCCGCTACGAGTCGGCGTGTCAAGTGGTAATCTCATGATCTATTTCTAGTGGAGGTTCCTTGGTTGCGCGGTAAAAAAAAAATTGTGCTATCGTAGCCTTCCCGCGATCCTTTCAGTGGTATCAGAGCCATCCCGTCTAGTTTTAGATTCGGATTAAATTGTTTTGGTGATGGTCGATTTGATCATCCATGTGCGGTGGTCTCAAGATGGTTTTATGATCGTTATTTCGTGATCATGTTTTCCTGGTTGTATCACAACATGCCTCTACCAGTCGGTTTCCACCATCAAGGCAGACAGTGATCATAAATCCATGGAGCACACGAAGATCAATCTGGTTGATCGAATCGGAGTTGCGATCAAAAGGGGTTAATGTGATTAGCCCGATGCGATTTTCATGGACAGAACAATAGATTGGATCTATGTAGTCCTAGAGGTCTCTCCAAGGGAGGTCCAAGAGGACGTCCTAGAGGTCCTGCCGCCCCTGTGACCCCACTGCTTTTAACATACATAGAAATAAAATCCCTCACTTAATATTAAGTTAAATTGATGTCCTCCCAATTAGCTACACCATCCAAAGTCATGTATTTTAATGGTAGGTCTTGCTAAAGTAGAGCGCCATTAACTTTCCTTGACTAGATAGGTTTGTGTCGGACACTTACATGCATAGCGTTGGTTTAACTTGACAAGGTCATCATAACAGTTATGGACCTTGGGGCATAGGGTTGGGTGCCGGAGCACAGAGATGCTTCCCAACAACAAGAGTCATATAGAGATATGATTAGCAAAGGGTTACTTACCAATTTCACTAATCTTCTAGCAGTGATGCCAAAGCTCACTAGTAGATTAACTGATTGAGGGTCTTGAATCACTAAATATCATAAGAAGGATATGGAATTTAGTGGGAGTATCTTTATTAAATTGTTTAATAGAAGTTACTTTGATTGAACATATGTCTTAGTTTTGCATATTTTATGTTGTAGATTATGGCACCAACTGCTGTACCTACATCTAGTTTTGGTTTACGTTCGATACTTGAAAGGGAAAAACTGAATAGAACAAATTTTGGAGATTGGTCCCGCAACCTAAGAATTGTTCTTAGGCAAGATAAAAAGGAACATGTTCTAGAGGAACCAATTCTAGATGTGCCTGCAGAGAATACTGCTGCTCCTCTTAAAAACGCCTATAAAAAGGCATGCGATGAGTCTCTTGATGTTAGTTGTCTCATGCTTGCTGCTATGAACTCAGACCTTCAGAAGCAGTTTGAGAACATTGAGACCTACGATATGATCGTGGCGCTCAAAGGCATGTTTGAGACGCAAGCAAGAACTGAGAGATATGAGATCTCAAAGAACTTATTTGGGTGTAGGCTAACTGATGGTAGTCCGGTGAGCCCACATGTAATCAAGATGGTTGGTTACACACAGAGCTTGGAAAAACTTGGTTTTCCACTTAGTCAAGAGTTGGCTACAGATTTGATTCTTGCTTCGCTTCTTGCAAGCTATGGCCAGTTCATTTTGAACTTCCATATCAATGGCTTAGACAAGAATCTCACCGAACTGCATATGATGCTTAAGACTGCAGAGGGCAACATTAAGAAAAGCAACACTCATGTGATAATGGTGCAAAAGAGTACAAGCTTCAAGAAGAAGGCTAAGACTTGGGTCAAAAGAAAGGGCAAGGCTAAAGTTTCGGATGAGATCAAAACTAACAAGCCTAAACCCAAGACTAAGTCCGGCCCGACTCAAAAGAATGAATGCTTTTACTGCAAAGAGCTAGGCCATTGGAAGAGGAACTACAAGAGAATACCTGGTTGATCAGAAAAAGAATGGTGGGACAAATTTCACTACAGGTATTAATGTTATAGATGTTTTTCTTGCTGAATCTTCTGTTAACTCATGGGTATTTGATACCGGATCGGTTGCTCATATTTGCAATTCGATGCAGAGTCTAACAAGGAGTAGGAGAATTGCAAGGGGCGAGATGGATCTTCGTGTCGGAAATAAAGCAAGAGTTGCTGCATTAGCTGTCGGGACTTTGCCATTACTTTTGCCTTTAGGATTTATTATAGAATTGAATAATTGTTATTACGTTCTAGCCATTAGTAAAAACATTATCTCTGCCTCATGTTTGATGGCAGAGGGTTATAAATTTATTGTTGAGAACAATGGTTGTTCTATATTTTTGAATGAAGCGTTTTATAGCTATGCACCTGTTTTGAATGGGTTGTTTATTTTAAATCTTGTTGATGCACCCGTCTATAATATTAATGCAAAGAGGCTTCGGCCTAATAATATGAATTCTACTTTCATTTAGCATTGTCGTTTGGGTCACATAAGTGAGAAACGTATGAAGAAACTCCATGATGATGGAATTCTAAACTCATTTGATTTGGAATCATTTGAAACGTGTGAATCTTGCCTACTCGGAAAGATGACCAAGACTCCTTTCTTTGGTCGAAATGAGAGGACATCCGACTTGTTGGCACTCATACATCTTGATGTGTGTGGACCAATGAGCACGACGACTAGAGATGGTTTTGATGCTTCATTACTTTCACCGATGACTATAGTAGATATGTATATATCTATTTAATGAGGCACAAGTCAGAATCCTTTGAAAAGTTCAAGGAGTTCCAGAATGAGGTACAGAATCAACTTGGCAAAATAATCAAGTCTTTGCGATCTGATCGTGGAGGTGAATTTTTGAGCCATGAATTTGGTAATCATTTGAAACAATATGGAATTGTTTCACAGCTTACACCACCGGGCACTCCACAATGGAATGGGGTGTCCGAGCGGCGTAATCGGACCTTGTTGGACATGGTTTGATCGATGTTGAGCCAATCGGATCTGCCATTGTATTTTTGGCGTTACGCTCTAGAAACTGTAGCTTTCACTTTAAATAGGGTACCATCTAAATCAGTAAATAAGACACCATATGAGATGTGGACTGGGAAGAGTCCTAATTTGTCTTTTCTAAAGATTTGGGGATGTGATGTCTATGTTAAACGTTTGACATCTGATAAACTCACACCCAAGTCAGATAAATGCTTCTTTATATGATATCCTAGGGAAACAAAGGATATTACTTCTACAACCGAGAAGAGGACAAAGTTTTTGTTGCCCGAAATGGTGTTTTTTTGGAAAAGGAGTTTCTTTCAAAAGGAGTCAGTGGGAGAAAGGTGCAACTCGAAGAAATTTGAGAAACATCTGAAAGTGTTTCAACTCCTACTGAACCTCTACAGGATGAACAAAATTTTGTTGAACCTGTAGATGAGGCATCAGCCCCTCGTAGATCTAAAAGGCCACGTCAATTGCCTATAAGGTATACGCATGACGTATTATTGTTGAATAATGATGAGCCTAAGACTTTTAAGGAAGCAATGATGGACCCAGACTCTGAGAAATGGCTTGGAGCCATGAAATCCGAGATAGACTTCATGAGTGACAATCAGGTTTGGAACCTGGTCGATCCACCTAATGGTGTTAAAACCATTGAGTACAAATGGATCTATAAGAAAAAGATTGATATGGATGGAAATGTTCACATTCATAAAGCTCGACTAGTCGCAAAAGGGTTTCGACAAGTTCAAGGGGTTGACTACAATGAGACTTTCTCACCGGTAGCGATGCCTAAATCTATACGGATCATTCTAGCTATTGCTGCATACTTAGATTATGAGATATGGCAAATGGATGTCAAAACGGCTTTTCTTAATGGAAACCTGGATGAGGATGTGTACATGACACAACCTGAAGGTTTTATCGATCCAAAGAATGCTAGTAAAGTGTGCAAACTTCAAAAGTCCATTTATGGGTTGAAGCAAGCATCTCGGAGTTGAAATATACGTTTTGATGAGAAGATCAAAAGGTTTGGTTTCATCAAGAACAAAGAAGAATCTTGTGTTTACAAGAAGATTAGTGGGAGCGCACTTGTAATTCTAATCTTATATGTGGATGACATATTATTGATTGGAAATGATATTCCTATGCTGGAATCTGTTAAGGCATCATTGAAAAATAGTTTTTCTTTGAAGGACCTAGGAGAGGCAGCATATATCTTGGGGATAAAGATCTATAGAGATAAATCAAGAAGGCTAATTGGATTAAGACAAAGTACTTACATTGACAAGGTGTTAATTCGGTTCAACATGAAGGATGCCAAGAAAGGTTTCTTGCCTATGTCACATGGCATAAGTCTTAACAAGAGTTAGTGTCCTTCGACAACTGATGAGCGAGACCGTATGAGTGGTATTCCATATGCTTCAGCTATTGGATCTATCATGTATGCCATGATATGCACACGACCAGATGTATCATATGCTCTAAGTGTTACGAGTAGGTACTAAGCTAATCCCGGTGAAGGTTACTGGACAGCTGTGAAAAACATTCTTAAGTACTTGAAAAGGACTAAGGATGTGTTCCTAGTTTATGGCGGTGATGAAGAGCTCGTTGTAAATGGTTACACCGATGCAAGCTTCCAAACCGACAAAGATGATTATCGTTCGCAGTCTAGTTTTGTATTCATTTTGAATGGAGGAGCAATCAGCTGGAAAAGTTCCAAGCAAGAGACGGTAATTGATCCTACGATGGAGGCCGAGTACATTGCGGCTTCTGAAGCCGCGAAAGAAGGAGTTTGGATAAGGAATTTCATTGCTGAGTTGGGTGTGGTTCCGAGTGCCTCGAGCCCAATGGATCTCTATTGTGACAATAAATGGAGCCATTGCGTAGGCTAAGGAGCCTAGATCCCATCAGAAGTCCAAGCATATACTCAGGCGTTATCACCTTATGCGCGAATTGGTGGATAGAGGAGATGTTAAAATATGCAAAGTAAATACAGATTTAAATGTTACTGATCCGTTGACAAAGCCTCTCACACAGCCAAAGCATGTGGTGCACACAAGAGCTATTGGTATTAGATACTTAAATGATCGACTCTAGTGCAAGTGGGAGACTATTGGAAATATGTCCTAGAGGCAATCATAGAGATGATTATATTTCATTATGTTCATGACATTAGATAATATGTTATCTTGTTCCTAGAATAATATCGATAATATTTATTATCAAGTATGTGACTTGATTGTGAAACTCTATATTTATGCGATGATTATTCTTAAACGTTCCCTAGTCGGAAACATATGAGGACACATATGAATAGACTAGCATATTTATTGGTTAATGACTATGTTTCACGAGTCATAGATATGGAGATATCAAACAAATAATATGGACACATGTTAGAGAACATAGTGTTGGAAAAGACCCACCTTGAGACACTGTTGATATTGTTATGATTTCGTGTGTCATCAGTTGGTCTCAAGCAATGATGATGTATAATCCTTAGACCTGAGATCAGCATGGTTTTCTACATGTGTAATAGCACTTTTATGGGTTGCCAAACGCTACACCGTAACTGGGTAGTTATAAAGGTAGCTTTCGGGTATGCTATGAAACATGGGGAGGAATATGACTGGTCGGACATGGGATTTGACCCTCCTAACATAACAGGAGAGATGTCTCTGGGCCCCTCGTTGTGGTTGAATAAAGAAAGTGCATGGCCATACCACTAGTGGTCGAAGTGTCGACCACATGAAGTTATTCAACACTTGATCGAGAAAGTATTGAACAGTCCATGGATGACTTAATCTCACCTAGAGTTCAACCAGATGTCGTGAGGCAAAGGGATAATACACAAACAGTCGTACGGCTGATATCTGTTCTCCCCTCCTGGAAGACCTCCTGGGTGGTCTTGGAAGACCTCCTAGAAGACCTCTCGGGTGGTCCCGGAGGACCTCCTGGGTGGTCCTAGAGGACCTCCTGGAAGACCTCTCGGGTGGTCCTAGAAGACCTCCTAGGTGGTCGTGGAAGACCTCCTAGGGTGGTCGTTGAAGACCTCTCCAGGTGGTCTTGGGAGACCTCTTGTGTGGTCGTGAAGAGAACATAATCACCAACTGGTCGTAAGGAGTTACGGGCTGTTCGTGAGTGATAAAGACCTGGTCATAGATCATATTGCATTAAGGTTCATCCGATATATTCTGTGTGTGTTCGGGAATCGTTATGTGCTGCTAGGTACCGCTAACGACTCGTGATAGAAAAGAGTTTTCGGATCACAACCGATCACACATGAACCTATAGGGTCACACACTTAAAGGGCTGGGATTTGATTTGGACGATGATCCCAATTCTGATAGGCTAGGAGTTATGGATGCCTATATATAACAGGGCGGTGGCATGAGGTGATCGATCAAGCTTTTGAAGACTTCCCGAAACCCTAATAGCCATGCCTTCCTCAACCACGCTGCCGGCGCTAGCACTCCGGTAGCGTGGTGTCCCCTGCCCGTCGTGTGGATACCTTGGAGGTGTTGTTGCGAAGCATCAGCACTAGGACGATCTGCAACTCGTGACGACCACTCAGAGGAGAAGACGCGTGGCAAGAACGACCACTACTGCATAAACTCACTACATCGACTCTACTTCCGCTACGAGTCGACGCGTCAAGTGGTAATCTCGTGATCTATTTCTAACGGAGGTTCCTTGGTTGCGCGGTAAATTTTTGTTTTGTGCTATTGTAGCCCTCCTGCGATCCTTTCACCAGCAAGCAAAGGCAAGCACTCATTCCGTTGATGCATGTTGATCCTATTACATTCAAAAATTATTATCTTGTTTTGCAACTGTATGTATGCATGCTTTATTTGTCAAGTTATGTTTGCGATTAGAGGTAGTTAATCCTATTGCATGAATTCCCTAAAATTATTCATCCGCTGCCACTAGCCTAAGTTAATAATCCTGCTAGTGAATTAGAGCCCGGTGGATGTTATATGGTCTATTTATGTTTATTCGATGTCATGCTTAGCAATGCTTGGTTTTCGGTAGTTTGGGCGGTTGTCGACTTGTCGATGACCTTGATCACATAAACCATTTTTATTATGTTATAACCTGTACCCTACGCTATCATATTTGGAAAACTAAAAATGAATATAAAACGATTTGGACTAAGCACATGGTTGATAGGTGTGGTTATCGAGTGTGTGGTTGGTGCCCGAGTCAAGAAGGACCGAACATCTTGTTACACTGAACCTAGCATTACTGCGTGCATCCACATGAGGGTCATATGGGTCCCCTCTTGACTTAGTACTTTGGCGTGTGTTAGCTCCGAGTCACAGGTGGTGGTTGTGTGTTGTGTATAAAAAGACATGTGTTATTGTTGTTGGGTGGGCGGAGGTGGGTTCCTGTCAAGGTTCTCCACACTAGGGGTGAAAACGGATCGGATAGTTTCCGACTGATCCGGACGAAAACGGATTCGGATTGTCTCGGATCGGATTTTTCTCGGATAGTTTTCGGATCGGAAACGGATTCGGATTTTTTTTGGTCGGAAACGGAAATGAATATGGTAGGCATGATATCTGGTAGATACGAATACGGATTATCCGGATATCTAAAATTTCTATGACTTAGGGCCCGGCCCGATAGCGCGGCGCCATGGCCCTCTCTGTCTTGCGCCAGTCGTGCTCTCCCTCGCTGCGTGCGGTGGGCACTCCGCCGCCTCTCTCTCGCGGCGCAAGCAGCAGCGCCTCTGGCCCGGCGTCCCCTCCTCGCCCGCCTGTCCGTGTGCTGTCGCGCCGCCCTCGCCACTCTGCCCGCCGTATCGCCTCTCCCATGACCGCACCCCGGGGAGGTCATGCTCGCCGTCTTGTGATCTCGACCTCGCGCGCCTCGAGGACTACCACGTCCTCCTCGGCCGGTGGGCGAGCCGTTCGCGGCGAGCACGTCTGTGAGGCGCTTCACGCCACCGTGTAGCAACTCGGCGAGGAGGGCCAGCGTTGAGGCGGATGGTGGCGAGGCGGCGGGATGCATGCTCGTGTTTGTGGGCCACTCGCTTGGCGCGAGAGTGGGCTGCGCTCATGGCCGTCATGGCCGTGAGTCTTTGGCCGGGAGGCTCGGGCTCTGCTGCGTGACGACGTGGCGATGCTCTGTGATAAGCTGCCATGGTGCATGTCGCTCGAAATTTGGTCGGTGGTGGCAGAGGGGCTTGTGGAGGTGGTGTGAGCGTGAAGGAGAGAGAGGGCACGGGTGGCTTGGCTATTTTGGCTGGGGAAGAAGAAAGCCAGGGGGCGAGGAGATGGTGTGGGAGCTAGGCCAAAAAAAGGGGAGGCCGAAGGAGGCTGGGCCAACCGGGCCGGGGGAGAAAAGAGGCCGGGTGGGCCAAGAGAGAGGGAGGGAAGGCGGGCTGGCCCAAAAAGGAAGATTGAGCTGAGCCCAAGAAAGAAGGAAGAGGACCAAAAGAGAAGACGGCTCGAACTTCAAAATGAGGAATTTAAACCAAAATTTCAATTACAGAGGTCAAGGATATTTGAAACACAAACCCGAGCTTAAAGAAGCTAGAAGGTTTTCGAAAATAGTTTGCTACTTTGAAATACGACGAAAGACAAAAACCAGAAAAGTAAACCTTCTAGGTGTGATGAGCTAAGTGTGAACTACGTTTTATGCATGTGATGAACTAAGTTTTATGTATGTTGACTTGTGAGTTATGACTTATGAGCTAAGTGTGGTATACTAAGTGCTGAAAATATGAACAATTTATGAATGTTTGAATCAAACAAACTAGCTATATGTTTTTGTTAATTTCTGGCATGCAATTTAAGGGGTTTTCATGTTTCGAAAAAATATCCGTGACCGTATTCGTTTCGATTCGTATTCGCTCTGTATTCGTATTCGATATTATTCGCATCCGTATTTGTATCCGGGGTATCCGTATTCGCATCCACATCTGGGAAAAAAATATGAAAACAAATATGACAACGCAATTATCCGTCCGTATCCAATCCGTTTTCACCCCTACTCCACACCGAGAAGCATCGGTAGTTACTAAGGCTGGGTCAATGATTCCGACACAACGTATGGGTTTCCATCCATACATGTGACTCGTAGTTAATACATAATATTGGAAACGTCTCGTAGGACTTAAAGTTTTGCCGGCATACCTTTGGAAGTGTGCTTTATCCAATGGCAAAATGAGCGATCTAACATGTGGGTAAAGTTGTACACCCCTACAGGGTTTTAAACTATTCAAATAGTCACGTCCTTAGTTATAGACACGCTTGTGGAGGTCTTTTGAGAGTAAGACTCAACATTTTGGAATTTAAACTTAAAATTTGATCGGTGGTATTGAGAATGGTTTCTCATGCTATAGTTGTGTACTATAGGGGCAGCCACCCGTTGTTGTTAATTATTGTCTAATGCTAATTACTCCCTGTTATTTGAAGTATCAAAAATGTTTGCTCACTTGTCATTTAAATCTACTACATATTCAAATTCAAATATTGCTTTGTGCTGAAATTGAACCCTATAGCCTTCTCCATTGAGTGGAGATTGCTTGTAGCTATGTATAGGGTTGGTAAAGTCTTGTGGAGTACATTCGTGTACTCACTGTTTGCTTTTATATACTAATCTGGACAGCAGGTGTTGAGGTTGAATCGGGTAAGGAAAGTTTGCACAGGAACGTCGATTTGCTAAGGTTTGAACCCCAATCGGTTATCCTGCGGGTTATGGTAAGCCATTGGGACTCCATTGATGGTTAATTTATGGTTTTATTTTAGTTTATCTACTGTTTTTCACTATGTACCCGATATTTTATCTTGTTATTTGGCCGATTGGCCCTAGGTATGAAAATTGTACCTTGTATGCTTACTTGTTGTAAATTATGAAGATTACAGTATTGTGATAACCTGTGTATGGTTTGATACTGTTTGTGAAGGTGTATGTGTACCACTCCTGGGAGGTACATAATACACCAAGAGCGGGGAATTTCTCTTGTGATACTAGAACCATTGGGATGGTTATGCATTACAAGTTAAATCTCTGGGGCTCTCACACAGGTGGTCGAAACCTCCTTCCAGGGGCTCATTCTCCTTCATACGAGCTCTGATTTAGATTATTCAAATTTCTAAAATCATCTGAATTCAAGATCTAGCCAACTAAACTAAAATTATTTAACCTCCTTCCAAGGGCTCGTTCTCCTTCATACGAGCTCTGATTTAGATGATTCAAATATCTAAAATCATCTGAATTCAATATCTAGCCAACTAAACTAAAATTATTTAATTTAGAGTTAATTTGAATTTTCATTTGAGTTTATTTGAATTTGGCTTATTTTTACGTATACATTTCGACGATTCAGAGGATCTTGAGTTAGTTGAAGAAGAATAATTTGAGTAAGGCAAGTTACATCCTTTGATCATATTTGAATCTTAGTATTTTAAATTATTTAAATTCTATTTTAAATTATTATTGCATCGCATTTATATTCAAGTAATTTAAATTCACATTTTAAAGTTATATCTATTCTCAATCCCATTGTATATCCAATCTTATTATTGAATTAGTCACCCCTTGACACCATAAATGAAAATCTAGTTTATACAATAGTATGAACTAGAACACTTTGGAAAAATATATGCTTAGTCAAAGCTTAGACCAAAAATATTGAATTTGGGGAATTTTAGTCAAAATGTTCACTTATGATTTAAAATGAGGCTATGGTATTGTTTTTACCATAGAACTTTTAGCAAATGATTTAACTTGGAGAATAACTAAAAATTGGTATGGACTTGAGCGAAATAGATAGTTGATGGGTGCAGGTCTATGCACAAGTCCAATTCGGGAATGGTTGAGGCCCAAGGGTCACTACTACAAAAAGGCTAATACTAGACGCCTCATCACAGACGGTTGACCAAAGCTATGCATATTACATCTAATCCTGAGCGGTTTTGGTTTAGAGATAAATGCATATTCTTATTTGCACTAAAACCGTGCAGTGAAGAGCTAATATCACGAGGCGATTCATAACTAAAACCGTCGTGAAACATCACAGGCGGTTCTTGATAATAACCGCTCGTGATAATACTACATATCACGAGCGGTTTCAACTAAAGAACGTCGTGAAACATCACGAGCGATTCTTAACTAATAACCGTATGTGATATTACCACATATCACGAGCGGTTTTATTATAATAAATGCGTGATAATATCGCTCTGACTCCACGGTGAGTTTCTTAAATCGCCGTCGTCTGTTCGTCTCCATCGCTTCGGCTCTCATTGCGTCTCTTCGTCTGTCGATCCGCTTCGGCTCACGATCGTCTCTTCATCTCACACTCGAATTTATTCCTTGTTTTATAAAAGGATCATCCGCCATCCAAGATGATCATCCCACATATTTATAAAAAATAGAAATGGTTGCCTCTTCCTTGTCGCGGCATTGATGGCCTTCTTGGCGCCTTTGTACAAGCACCTCTCTCGGTGCACGTTGAGCCGTCTTTGCGGAAGAACCTTGTTTGATCAACGGTGTCTTCACTCCTCTGCCGGCGGAGAATTTGCGGAGCGGTGGCGGTTACCTTCCGCCGTCTTGACATCCTCCTCCGCCGTGTCTTAGGGTGATCTCCCACTTCGGCGAGTTTACGCGTCATCGGCGTAGTCCTCCAAAACGGCGTTGCCGTCTCGGGAGGCTTGCCGTCACTTGGGCTGCGTGTCGAGTGTGGCAGGCGACCCCTCAAGCTAGGGAAGAGAGCCTATGGGCTCAATTCTTCTTGGTTCAACGATCGAGGTCTTGAGAGACACTTGAGCGAGTCGTCGTGGTGGGCGCATTTAGGGCTTCATTCACTGATGATCAGGAACCGTCCGATGTCGATGCCGTCGCCTATGAAGCATTGAAGACGAAGATAGCAGCCTACCTCCGCCACTAGAAAAACTTGTTTATTTATAGGTTTCTACCTTTTTTTTAATCTTTTGTAGCGTAATGACCACATTTGTTTGGCCATATATATGAAAATTCCAAAATGAAAAAAAGTTTGGAGGTGAAGTTACTATATTAATTATATGTTGAATTATTGCTATATATATATATATATATATATATATATATATATATATGTATGTATGTATGTATGTATGTATGTATGTATGTATGTATGTATGTATGTATGTATGTATGTATGTATGTATGTATGTATATATAGTTAAAGCAAATTTTATTGATATTTAAATGACAAAATTGACATATAAACATGTAATTTCTTCATGTCATGTAAGTGTATATATAAGATAAATATACTTGAGAAAAACCATATCAAGCGGTTCCATAATAGAACCAAATGCGTGATAAATCTTTATTAGTACAAGCCCGTCGCTAGGGTTTGCGCTCGCCTAACTCTCATCACTCCCGGCTCAGCTGAGGGTTTGCGCTGCCCTAACTCGTCCTTGCCCGAGCATTTACTGTTCCCCTCCCCACCTCGACGCCACAGCTCGACCCCGTCGCCATCGCCGCCGGTTGTGACACCACTCTGCACTGCAGAAACACTCGTACGATAGTAGTGTCTTCTGCAGTGTCAGGGTCGTGCCACAACTACGATGACGCCGCCACCCAAGCCACCAGGCTTGGCACGTATGTCGCTTTCACGCCATGGCTTGGTTCTCTGCTCGACCTCCTGCGCTTGGGCCTGGCAGATCTTTGCTTTCCCATCCTCCTCTATTCTCCTCTAGATCTGTTAGCTTAATGTCTTGTGTTGAGTTTGATTTTTATGCTTGAGCCTTAATTTGTGTTGAGTGTGATTTATGCAAGGTGAAGGAGATGGATGAGGATTGTCTTTGAGTGGTGGGGTCGCCGCCGTGGTTCTTATTTGTCTTGAGGTATCACCCTACCTTACTCCTCTCTGTCTCTACCCCTTGCTCTGTGATGAAAATGGCTAGTGCTCTGCGATGGATGCCGAGGGCTACTACTGGTGTGGTGGCCGGGTTTGGACACCCTTGGTCTTGCTATCTTGCTCCCGGACACCCTTGGTCTTGCTGTCTTGCTGTTGAATTGCTCAATGATGTTAATAGTCTTATGCTGAAATTGAATTGATAATTAGTTCATATTAATAGTCCCCTTGCTCTGTGATGTAATGATGTTAATAGTCTTATGATGAAATTGAAGTGATAATTAGTTCATATTAATAGTCCCCTTGCTCTATGATGTAATGATGTTAATAGTCTTATGCTAAAATTGAATTGATAATTAGTTCATATTAATAGTCCCTTGCTCTATGATGTAATGATGTCAATAGTCTTATCTTTGAAATTGAATTGATAATTAGTTCATATTAATAGTCCCCTTGCTCTATGATGTAATGATGTTAATAGTCTTATGCTAAAATTGAATTGATAATTAGTTCATATTAATAGTCCCCTTGCTCTATGATGTAATGATGTCAATAGTCTTATGCTGAAATTGAATTGATAATTAGTTCATATTAATAGTACCCTTGTTTATGCGGTCAAGTTCTCCTACCTCTTGCGTGCAGTCGTCCTACCATTCCATTCATAATCTCTTCTCTATAAAGTCTCCAGCGGTGGTTGCTTGTGCCATTAAACAGGCATCATATATATATATATATATATATATTATTAAATGATCCTGACCACTTTAGGAATTAGTCCCATGACATGAGAATGATGAGACGGTATCCACGGGCAACCTCATTGAGCCCTTGCAAGTATAAAAAGTATGGATGCAAGGAGAGAGTCGGGACATCCAATTACCTAGATTGGACGTCGCTATGTTCAGAAAGTGACGTTGATGCGCAACTACTCCGACTGGGAAGTGGCATCATCTATCAGCAACCAACAATTCTTGAGCATGTAATTGTCTTTAAAGCCAACAAGAACACCAAGCAACAAGTTGAGAATTCTTTTGAAATATGAGAATGGTTGCTGGTGTTCTCATCCTTCTCATGCCGCATGGACGCATCCCCAAAGTGGCCGAGAGCTAATAACAATATAATATAATATATATATATATATATATATATATATATATATGATGCCGGATTTAATGGCACAAACCACCGCTGGGGCTTTATAGAGAAATATCACAGAGCGGTTTTGACCACAAATGCGTGATAAGTACATATCACGACGGTTTCATCCACAAACCGTCTATGATGAAGTACTTATCACGAGCAGTTTGTGGTGCTTCATCTGCGATATATTTATCACGCAGCGGTTTTCACCACAAACCGCAGCGAAAATAGGCATCACGAGCGGTTCAAAACCGTGCGTGAAAGTATGCATCACGAGCGGTTCAAAACCGTGCGTGATGACCTCATGTCATCACTGATCCATAAACTCAAACGGCTCACGAAACCGTCTGTGATGACGTTTTTGAACCGTCTGTGAATACCTTTTATGTAGTAGTGGGTTATTTTGGAAGTCGCCCAAGTCAGTTAAGGACCGATCTTCGAGTGTGTTTTGCTACGCCTCACCGTACTACCACAAGTTATGCCATTTTAATGTGTAGGTGTCGGTTAAACAATATTTTCACTTGGCGCAAGAGGAGGCTTCCGGCGGGTGGTTAGCCCAACGGAAGTAAAACCTTAGCGGCGCAAAAGGGGGCTTCTGGCGGATGGTTAGTCCAAAAGAAGTGAAACCTTAGTGGGTATGAGTACGTTGAAATGGTGCATTGTAAAGGCCTTGTGATAATCTCTTAGTCGTACACCTACGAAAGTGTGTGAGCGGACAGTACAAGTTGATTATTTTTTGTGGATAAAGTTGTACAACCACTACAAAGTGTAAAACTATTCGAATAGCCGTGTCCACGGTCATGGACATGCTGAGCAAAGCCACCAAAGTTAGACTTTGGTTTTGATTTCAAAAGATTTTGACAAATGATTTTGGATAGTTTATCTGATTGGAAAATTAGGCGGTTAGCCATGTGATAGGAGGATATCCATCACCATATTTCATATGGAGGTTATCCTACTATAAAACTTGAAAATTTATAAAATAAATTTTAGTTATAAAATAACTATTTTGGAACTTAGTACAAATATTTAAAGAAAACATTGCTTTATGCAAATTCAACCAATAAACATTCCTTTGATATATCCTTGCATGTATTATAATTTGTTATTGTGTGTAACTTACGGAGCACGGTTGTTTGTACTCACCCTTGCTTAATGCAAATAATGTTCAGAGGAGGACTTCGCTATCGGTGTGGATCTCGATGACTAGGCCGCTACACCAGTCGATTGCTTGTGGCAGATTAGCTGGGCTCTACTACGTCTTCTTCGTTTTCCGCTGTATTCTTTATTGTTGGCTCGTAAGCCTTTCTTGTAATAAACTCTGATATTCCTTAATAAAGTTTTGCGAATTATGGATGTTACCATACCTGTTTACTGTGTGAACTAGTTACTGATCATGGGACTAGTTCAGAAATACACATAAGATTTGGGGGTGTTACTCCTGGGTCCGACATACAACAATCGAACATTGTTTTCATGCAGCACTGCAGTAGCCAAGCACCAAACAGCAGGCAGCACAACTGTTGTTCCCTGGCGCATTGTGACACCCTGACCTGGGAGGTCTCTAGGCCTAGCTGCAACAGGACCCAGGAGGTCTTGTCGAGGCTAAACTAGGAGGTCTCCTAGTCTGGGCAACGACCTGACCAAAGGTTCACCCGTGAGGTCCTCCAAGTCCTCCCAGAAAGTCCACCAGGACCTCCCAGGAGGTCCAGTAGGACCTCTTGGAAGTCCTCCAGGACCGCCCAGGAGGTCCGGCAGGACCGCCTAGAGGTCCTGGGAGAGTCCCTAAGGAGGTCGTGGAGCCAAGGGGTGCCCCAAAGATCTCCCACGACCAACCCAGGGGAGGTCGTGGGGAACTGAGGTCTCCTCAAGACCTCCCACGACCAACCAGAGGAGGTCGTGGAGGCCGAGACTACCCAGGACCACTCACGACTGGACTGAGGGTGGTCGTGAAGGACCTGCGGCACTCAAGGTCCCCATGCAACTGAGCTAGTCCCAAGGATCAATAGCTAGCTCATCACAGCATACAAGAGTGGTAGCATACACTTCAAAGAGATCTTTATTAATATCAACAAAGTTATTTACAAGGGGATGCATACAAGCTAACAAACCAGAACACAGCGGAACATAAACATAAAGGCCATCCGATACACCACAGGCAATCAGCTAGAGGGCGCATCCTAGTCGTCCAGGACCACTTGGTCCACTGCACAGCTCATCATAAGGCTTCCTTCCTACTCAAAAGATTATTTCAAGCAAGAGTGAGCACAACAACCGTGCTCGCAAGTTACACCCGTCAATTAACAAGATGACATGCATAAATGGATATCTCAAGAGGAGGCATAATATGGTTGATTTGCGTAAAGCCAAGTTTCTTTCAATTACAAATACTAAGTTCCAAGGCAGTTATACAATATCTAAAATTCATTTTGTAAATCTCAGTTTTCAGTTGGATAACATTCATCATCAAGATGGTGAAGGATACCCTCCTGTCACAAGGCTCCCTGCCCAACCATGGGATAGAAATCCCAAAAACAGTTTATCAAAGTCTTTTGAAAACAAAACCAAGTCTAACTTTGAGTAGTCTTTCGCCAGCACGTCCATGACCGTGGACACAGCTATTCAAATAGTTTTCACTCTGCAGAGGTTGTACACTTTACCCACACGACATGATTCCTCTAGTTTGTTTGGCATTCGTCAATGCCACCTCTCACTGCCAAAGGTAAGAGGTCTAGAGTTCATGACAAGGCCTTTAGAATGCATCATTCCACCACAGCCCCTTCTCGCTAAGGTTTTGCTTCCATTGGATAGAAACCCGCCGGAAAAGCCCCCTCTTGCACTAGTGGGAAACATAGGTTATAAAAGACCATTGGCCATAAAAGACCTCCCACACATCCAAGTGGAACAACTGTGGTAGAACTTTGTAAATTAGTTGGCCAGGTCCCATGCCTCATTCTGGAGACATATGGTTGTACGGTGAGGCATAGCCCATTATAGGCCTAGCAAAGGATCGCTCAAAGGCCGGTCCTCAATTGACTTGGGCGACCACTACAAACCCCTGGACCTTAACCTTACTCAGGATTGAGTCCGTGCATAAACATTGCACTAGCCAAGCAAACCACTTCGCCCAAGTCCAAATCCATTTTCCTTTTCTTTTGCTTTTCAAAACATTTACAAAACCTCCATGACAACACAATGCCATGGTTTTAAATTATTTTGACAGTATTGGTCATGTTGGTAAAATTTCCTCAAATCAAATACTTTTGGTCTAAGCAAGACTAAGTATAAGATTTCACAATTGCTCCTGGTTCTCACTAATATAGCAACCAGGTTTTCCTATGGTGACAACATGTTCGATTCAAGGTCAACCGGGGCCATACAAAGGATTTAGGTATAGCTAGGAATTTTAAGATGGGTATTGAAATAACTTAGTAAAGTAAACATGCATTAGTGTTTAAAACAAAACATATATAGGATGAAATAATGGGTGCAATATGATCAAGTGTGTAACTTGCCTCCTGCTTGAAAGCTTTACATGTCATCTCCCTCACAAAGCTCAGCTCACCGGTGACGCCGAGGTCTACACGGGAACAAAGCAAGGCAGAAAAAGGCAACCAAGTAAGATCCAAAGAACTCCAAAAACGAACCAAATAGCAATGAACAGAGCAGGAGAACTAAGGAAGGGCCCTCAGGAGGAGGTCCAAGGTGTTGGCCGAAGGAGGTCCGATGGATTGGAGAAGAGGTCCCGAGAGCTGGTCGAGGGAGGTCTGGAGGTTTGAGGGAGGTCCAGAGAACAAGCTGTGGGAGCCAGAGAGCTAAAATGAGGGAAAGGCAAAAGAAGAGAGCTTGCCCAAGCTTATAAGGCTAGAGTTGCTAGGAGGTTCAAAGCACACGTGGTCAAGAGCAGGTGAGGAAAAGATGGGAGCTAGTACAAGAAGTGACAAAAAGATAGCACGGGTGCTGCAAAAAGGATGGTAGCATTTAATGCGACACAACAGGCATTAAATGTGGGGAGACTCCCATGTGCAGAGGACACGGTCAAAGGATAAAGAAGAAGGAGTGTGACTGCCAAATGGGGCCAATCAAAGCGTAGGGGGGGGGGTCTGCGGAGACTTGAGGAGGTCCCGTAGAGGTCAAGGGAGGTCCTCATCCCTAGTAGAGGTCCAAGCACATGACCAGAGGTCCAAAGACACAACAATGAGGAGGTCCTATGGACAGGAGGTCCAAAAGTCACAACAATGAGGAGGTCCCATGGACAGGAGGTCCAAAAGACACAACAATGAGGAGGTCCTATGGACAGGAGGTCCAAAAGACCTGCTCACAGGAGGTCTGAAGGTCAAGATCAAAAGCCACGGGGAGGTCCTGGCGGTTAAGATCTCCGAAGGGGAGGTCCTAACGGTTAGATTTAACAAAGGGGGGGTCTAGACGGTTAAGATCTCCAAAGGAGAGGCCTTAACGGTCAGATCTAACAAAGGGGAGGTCTGGACGGTTAAGATCTCCAAAGGGGAGACATTAACGGCCAGATCTAACAAGGGGGAGGTCTGGACGGTTAAGATCTCCAAAGGGGAGGCCTTAACGGCCAGATCTAACAAAGGGGAGGTCTGGATGGTTAAGATCTCCAAAGGGGAGGTCTTAACGGCCAGATCTAACAAGGGGGAGGTCTGGACAGTTAAGATCTCCAAAGGGGGGTCTTAACGGCCAGATCTAACAAGGGGAGGGTCCAAATGAACGTGAGGGGGGGTCCTAAAGGACACAGGGAGGTCTTGAAGGACATTGATACCGCGAGTTGGGGGCGGTAATACCGGGTTGGCAGAGGAGGGAACTTCCAGAGAGAGTTACATAGATCAAAGCAAAGAAGAAATCCACGCGAACACAGAGAGGTTCGAGAGTGCGTGGAAGGAACTCAAATGAACCCGGGGAAGAATTAGGCCTGGGGAGGTTTAGGCCAGAACAGAACCAAAGAGGGAGGTTTGGACCAAGGGAGGTCCAAGCACTTGGGAGGTCTAGACCTAAGGAGGCCTGGACCAAAGAAGACAACACAAAGGAGGTCTGGACCCTTGAATCCAAACTAAGGAGAGGTCTGGACCATCAGATCCAGACGATGGGTGGTCTGGATGGAGGGTTTCAAGGGGAGAGGGATCCAACGGAGGAGATCCACAGAAAGTGGTCCAAAGGAGGTCTTGACGGTCAGGATAAACTCAAAGGTGATCCCGATGGTCAAGAGGAGATCAAAGAGATTTCGACGGTCAAGACCAACACGGGGAAGGTCTCAACGGTCAAGATGAAGCCAAAGGAGGTCCTTACAGACCCGGGGAGGTCCAAATGAGGTTCAAATGGCCACAGAGAGGTCCAAAGAACTGAGAAGGATTGAAGTGAACCCAAAAGAGGTTCCAATGAACAAGGAAAGATTCCAATGAACCTAAAGAGGTTCAAATGAGCAAGGAATGGAAGGAGATTAAACAAGAAAGAGATTCAGAGGGTGAGGATTCACTTCAAGGTAGAATTTCAAATATCAAGGATGGTTGAAACACAAACCTGAGTTGGAACATCTCAGGGTGGTTGTGACTCAAACAAAAAGGGAAGGGTCAAAACTACAGAGATGGTCTAGTCCCCAGAGGAGGACTAGCTACAAGGGAAATCTAAACTTCAAATGAGGTCTAAATTTACAAAGATGGGTCTAAACCTCACGGAATGTCTAAACTACAACAGGGAAGTCCTGGTCAAAAGGGTGATCTGGACCCGAAGGGTAATCTTTACAACAGATCACAGAGATGACCATTAGAGTGGTCAGAGTCAAGGGGAGATCTCAACAGAGAGGGATTTTCAAAGAAAAGGGGAGATCCAAATGGACAAGAAGAAGAGCAACACCAGAGGCCAACAGAAGGGGAGGTCTGGACATAAAAGAAGGTCCAAACAGGATGGAAGAAAGGAGATCCTACCAAGAAAAGGAGAGGTAGCTCCAGAGAGCTCGAGTAAAACCCAAAAGAACAAAATTTTGGATTATTTGAAGTTTAGCTTAGTCACTTTAAACACTTCAGTTTCTGAAAATATCAGGTTAAGCTTTGAATTCTCATTAAAACAAAATGGTTCTTTTTATTTTGAAAATTTTCAAAAAGGTTCAGAAAACTAGGGTGTTACACGCATGCATGCATGGGTAGACGTGAGGTGTGAGCACCCGGATTTATTAAGCTCATAATACTTAGTCATCCAATTGACCCTAGTATTATCAACCAAATAAACCCAGTCTCGAGAGATGTATACTCCCCAGAATGCAGTATACATACCTCACAACAAAAGAATGTATCAATTCCATACAACACATAGTACATAAGCAACAAACCAGAAGTTAATATTAATAAGGATAGGTTATTACAAAAGAGGGGCCTTCTGGCCAAATAACAATAAGTACTACTAAGAATACACCGCGGAAGCAAAAGTGCCATAAAGATGGCTATAACACAAGGCCAATCAGTGTGCCTTAACCCCTAGGCATCTGACCGGACCGCCAAGCTAGTCGTCGAAGAAGCTGCAACACATAGCACGAAAGTGAGGCTCTTGGAGCTCACCTCCTTCCTCTGCAACAAAAGCCACAAAATGCCACAACCACGGCGATGAGTACATAAAGTACTCCATAAGACTTACGTGTAAGATAACAGCCTATAACATATGCTACATGCAAGCTTTATGTAAGTGGAGGTTGTATGTCTCATTTAGCATAAAGCAACATTTATTTGCAATAAGGTAATACATTTAAAGGCAAGTTATCAAACCTGTTTTTAACATTCAAATACCAAGTTTAACAACGATAATAACAATAAGTAGATGACAACAACAATCCTGGAAGTGACTAACCCAATAGTCACCACAACAATAGCATGAATTACCCATTCATACCAACCATGTCAAGTTTTAATTAAAGGTTGTAGTCTAGTTCTCACGGGGCGTATCCGAGCGTGTCCATAACCTAGGACGAGGCTATTCGAATAGTTTTAACCCTGCAGGGGTGTACCAATGTACCCACACGCCGGATCGCCTTTCCTTTAAGCACACTACCTTTGGTATGCTTCAAGACGGCTAAGTCCTCACGAGACATTTCCAATGGACGATGCTAATTAAGAGCCGCATCCCACGGGGATAAGAACACATTAAACTGACCTAGCCGGTGCGCTAATGCTCCTTCCCACACCACACACACATATTTTATTTTAAACACCCACCCGACCAGCTCATAATTAACACCTCCCAAAGTACTTAGTCAAGAGAGGTCCCATATCCCCTCGTGTGGTTAGCACGCAAAAATTGCTTTCGAGCGGTGGCGCAAGTAACTCGGTCCTTAATGACTCGGGCATACTACCACATTCCAAAACCGCACCATCCATCCAATATGCCCAAGTCTAAATCAGTCTTTTATTTTCAGTTTTTGATTTTACAAATTAATCAAAGCACAAGTTTGGACATATAGGAGTAATAATCGGTTTTGAGTGATCAAGACCATCGACTAAGCCGATGATCGCCTATTACTACCGATAACTAAGCATGGCTAAGCAATGTTAACGTAAACTACTAAGTGATAAGAGCTCATCCAACGAGCTCAAACCACAGCAAATAACCTAGGCTCATGGGTAGTAGAGGATAAACAATTCCTCAGATTATGCAACTATAGGATTGCTAGCGATATTTTAACACAAAGTAGCATGCATACATATAAGTGAACCAAAATATTAAGCTTTAAAGTAATGGGACAATGATGGAAATGATCAAACTGCTTGCCTTGCTGTTGCTGGTCAAATTGTTGCTGAGGATCGCTCACGGGTTCAAAGTATTAAATCGACACCTAATCGGAAAGAGCGAAAACAATCGATAAGAACGATTTAAAACGACAAAGACAGCACCGCAAACGAACTCCAAACACTCTGAATTTTCTACAGCAGCAAGAGGGTGATTTTAGGAATTTAGCAACAAGAACCAATGGATTTGGATTCTCAATGCAAAAGATATGAGCAAAACAATTCTGCTCAAATTTCTAAAAATACCAAATCGCACTATTCACTAATCTAATTATGAGGCAACATTTTCTAGAAAAGTGGTGACACTGAAATTTTA
Source organism: Phyllostachys edulis (assembly GCA_036346405.1). Lineage (NCBI taxonomy): Eukaryota > Viridiplantae > Streptophyta > Magnoliopsida > Poales > Poaceae > Phyllostachys > Phyllostachys edulis. Next base: position 91,856,028 of record CM070545.1, read on the forward strand.
CAGCAAAACCAGCACCTCATGAGATGAATAACACAATTGAGTTCATCTCATTTGGAGCTATATTGCACTTTCTACCATTTTTCAAAAACAAGAACTTGAACAAAATTATAATGCACAAGAACTCTTTTCTACAATAGCAACAAGATCAAAGCTAATTTTCACAGTAAGTTCGCTAATAGAGGAAGCCAACAAAGTTGGATTCACTCAAAACTAATCTCAGAGCATTAGTTATGTATTTTACAAGTTAAACACTATTTTGAGTGCACATTTACGCCTAGTTTTGAAACCTATTTGCAAAACCATGTTCGAGCTGAACTGGGCTCATAACCATTTTTTATTGGAGCCAGGTCAAGCCGAACCAACAAAATTTGAATGACCTCCTTTGGATTTAAAACGAAAAAGATATGAAATTCTAAAGTTATACCTTATTTGACTTATAATTAAGACTTCACAGAATTTCTAAAACCACAAGGACATGGGAGGACATAAGCGGCTCAGATCACACGGGAGGTCCTCAACGGTTGAGATCTTCCAAAGGAAAATCTAAACTATCAAGATCTCCCGAGGAAGATCTACATCGTCGAGACCTCACAGGGAGGTCTGGGACGGTCCAGATGTTCCAAGGAGGACTTTGATGGTCCAGATCGTCCGAGGGAGGACCTTGATGGTCAAGATCTACCCGGGAGGTCATGAACGGCCGAGATGACCTCGGGGAGGTCCTAAGGGAGGTCCTATCGTCGCAGACCTCCGGGGAGGTCTGGGACGGCCATGATCGCACAAGGGAGGTCTTGGACGCTCAAGATCTCTGGGAGGAGGTGCAGGCGGCCCAGAGCCAGCGACCACGTGCTTGCGCGCACGCACGCGTTTCGGACAAGAGATTAATCTTGCGCGGGACAACGAGGAGGTCGCGGCGGAGATCTTAAATGCGCAACACGGAGGATTAAATGCGCTAAGACACGCCAATGATTTCAACGATTTGAGCTTTGGATTAGTGCATTAACTCGCAAATCTTTGTCCTAAAACGACAACGGCCGCCGCTTTTGTCCGACAAAGACCCGAGCTCAAAGATGTGGTCATCGCCGGCGATCTGAGACCTCGCCGGCGACATCAATGGTACCGTTGGGTCCGCAATAACCATGCGCACTCAATGGACCTCCTCTCAACGGCGGCGACGGTCTTGAACGCCATGAGCCGAGAGGACAACGAAGGCAAGCGGCCAAAATCCGAAATGCAAAATGAAGCTCATGCGACATTCAAGCGTGTGCTCAAACAAAAGCTCCATGAGAGCATACATGCGGTGCAAAGAACTAAGGGACTAACGGGAGGAGTACTGGAGGTCCCGAGGTGCCGAGGAGGTCGAGGAAGGAAGGACCCGGTCGGGAGGAAAGGTGCTCCACGGCCAAAGCTTGACTCAAGCTCCACTTTGCCCCCTCTGTCAAATGCCCAACAAATCAAGTTAGGACTTGGTCCCGGAGGGTAGGGCACAAATGGAAGCAAGGAGAAAAGGAGGAAAACTTTAGGGACCCTTGTCCACCGAGGAGCTTCAAGCTCCAAAGAATGGCGCCAAGGAGAGCTTGGTGGTTTAGAGCTCACAAGCAGGGGTGCAAGCAAGGGATAATGGTGTGCAAAGGAAGCCAAGGAAACAATGGGGAGGTTTTATACTTAGGGCACAGAGGTCATAGACCACGGGTTAAGCTCATGGTGAGCTTGGCCCATGGGTCGATCTAGGGCTTGGACAAGATGTAAAGTTGACATGGTGACAAAGCTAGGCGGTCGGAGGCGGAAAGTCGACCGCATTTAATGCGGTCAAGAAAGAGTTGTTATAAGGTACACAGCAGTAAAGCGTGCATTAACTCTTCGCTCGAAGCATGCATGCGTGACCGAGGAAGGAGAAGAGCAGGAGTCCTTATGACCGTTGGTTAAGCCTTGAGGAGGTCCTAGCCACCGGATCCTATTTTTGAACCGTTCGCTTAAAAGATCGGGAGGAGGTCCCACCACACGATCTAGGATGGGAGGTCATGGCCTCACGATTTCCTTAATCTTGAACACATGCGTGGGAAAAATAGGATTAGGAGGTCCAAGGCGTTGGATCTCAATCCAGTCTTGGACCTCTGTGAGGTCTTAACCGCATACCTAACTTAAGAGCATGAGGGAGGTCATGGACTTTGGATTTAAATCCAGGCGCACAACCAAAGGGGGTCTTAGCGCGCAAGCAGCAAGACAAGAGGTTATGACCATCGATCAAGATCTAGTGGCGATGAGAGGGCAAGGAGGTCATGGCCGTGAGATTTATATCTAACTGCCACGACCTCACGTCTTGCTGGGAGGTCGATCAAGACAAGGCACTAGGAGGTCATGGCCGTAGATTTTAAATCTAACGGCTACAACACACAATGGGGAGGTTGGGTACGCTAGATTTTGAGGGGAGGTCGTGGCCTTTGGATCTGATCCAACGGCTACGACCTCAACAAAGTGGGAGGACCTCGCAGAGAAGGTTTGCAGAGGAGGTCGTGGCCTTAGGATTGAATCCAACGGCTACGACCTCAAGTGAGTGCAAAATGGAGGTCAAGGTGGTTTGAGCTCGCGGGAGGTCAGGCCATGGATTTTGATCCGGCCAAGACTCGATGAGGTGGGAGGTCTGGCGGTATTGATCGCGGAGGAGGTCGTGGCGGTTGGATGTTAATCCAAGCGGCCACGACCTGATCAAGGTGGATAGGAGGTCTGACGCGCTAAGGAGGCGGTTGGGTTGGACCCGACTTTGCACAATGGTTCAAGCCCAAGTCAAATCAGTTTATTTAGATTAATAAACAAGCTGAGACAAAAGAGGATTTATTTGAGATAGCAAATGAACTCCAAATTTGATGAAATTTTAACTGGAGCTTGCTGACAATGAGATTAACCTTGCATAAAATTTCCAGAGGTTATTATGCAATGCATTTTTCTCAGGAAATTCATGAAGGTTGTTCAAGGATTTGGTTTTGCCTCCAAAATTTATCAACAAGTTTTACAACTTGTGATATTTTTCAGAGGGGTCCCACATCAGATTTAGGACCAAGAAAAATATTTTCCAAATGTTTGGCACAAGATTTAAGATAAACGAAGAATGAGTTTGACTTTTGGTCAACAAGAGCTTGTGTTTTTGGATTACACAACTCTTGGACTAGAATCACAGGAGAGATTAGGGGTTTTCAAGATGTGAGAAAAAGTTTTAATTTCTACACATATAATTATACTTGAACAAACCCTGTTTATACAGTTGGGATGTTACATGAGGCAAGGAGGGCGGCGCTGACATTGCTGACGTGATGCAGCATAAATAGAAACGGCGTCCGCAGCAGCTGAGCATGCAAGCAAGGGTGGCTAGCCTACAAGGCATGCAGCGCTGGGAGTCAGGCACAGGGGCGGCTGCAGGGGAAAATAGGGTGACCAGGGGCATTACGCAGGTGCAGGTGGTGGCTAGGGTTAGGGGCTACCGCCCCCTTGCTCCCTTTATGGTCGGCCGTCCCCCAACTTGGGCCACGGGATCATGGGCCGAAAGGCCCAACTCTAACCCCTTTCTAAAATTCTAAATTTAATTAACCCATCTAAAGTGTTTTAGGATATTACACCAACGTGGCTCCACTCTCTATGCCCTCATGGGTGTGCGCAGCCGCAACGCGCTAAGCTCAATCGCCGCTTCGCCCTCCTGGGGGAGGATGGTACTGAGGTGGCTATGTTGACTCACGCCAACAGCCGGGTCAAGCAATTCGTACGGCCACTGCGTAGTGTCTCCTGGGTCTGCCATACTTGAAAATTCAGTGCATACATTGTAAATACTACGAAACATATACAAAAAGTAATAAGAAGTGACATATCTAATTAATTCAATTATTGCACGATTAGCGATACATACAAAATTGATCTGCACACAACTGTATCGACGTACAAATTTTTAGAGGTATCTTGCCGTGTACAGATGGAAACTAAAATTAAGTCCACAATACTTTAATTAACGTCTACATACCCTATTTAGCTACTCTGGATTTTTTTTATAGAATTTTTCTAGGTGTCTTGCTATTTTTCTAGTTTGAAATGTATTTTCGGCATTAACAAAATATTTACCGTGTACAAATGAAAACCAAAATTAAGTTGACAATATTTTAATTAAGGTCTACATACCCTATTTAGCTACTCTAGATTTTCCATAGAATTTTTATAGGTACCTTGTTATTTTTCTTATTTACAAACTATTAACGTGTAAAAATAGAAACAAAAATTAAGTTAAAATTATTTTGATTAAGCTCTACATACCCTATTTATCTATTTTGCAATTTTTATAGATTTTTTATAGGTATCTTGCTGTTTTCCTTGTTTAAAAGATGTCTACAACATTTACAAAATATTTACCGTGTACAAATGAAAACAAAAATTAAGTTGACAATATTTTAGTTCAGCTCTACATACCCTATGTAGCAACTCTTTACAGAATTTTTAGAGGTGTCTTGCTATTTTCCTAGTTTAAAAGGTATTTTCGACATTAACAAAATATTTATCGTGTAAAAATGAAAACCTATAAAATTTTCTTAGTATTTTGGCGGATTTATTCTAAACCATTCGAGTACTGCACCATAAATAATATATATACGATAAATTAAACTATACACAACTAAAATGATGTACTATACCAAACTAAAATACAACTAAAATTATCTAATTCATTGAATTCTATGTCGCTATTTTTATTTGCTAACATACCAGGTTTCGAATTTATGTACAAAGTTATAAAAATATTTACGTACAAAATAGACGACCAGATCAGCTTCTCCATCTCTCTCTCCTACACTACGAATCAGCATGGTTTTGCTATGCCACTTCTCCCCTCTTCTCATTTTTCAGAAATTAAAATAATTTTTCATTCGATTTTTAGGGTTTATATAGTCGTCCTCTGTCGTAAGTTGAAATGACGATTTGCACACTTTTCAAAGCAAATTGCTAGTTGAAATGACAATTTACACATTTTTCAAAGCAAATCACTAGTTGAAATGGTGATAGGCAGTTGAACGGCCGGCGACTGTCAGTAGATGGCATTCTGTTGCTATTTGAAATGACGATAGTGGCCTATTTTTATAAAAAAATTTCGGCTATTTTTTTGGTAATTATTTTTAAGTTAATATTATTATTTTTTTTAAAAAAATCGAATTTAGAGTGGTATATAGATTCTCTCTAAAAGAAGTCAACTATTATTAGGTTGCTCAAGTGTTCACGGTGTTGTCTCTCTGAAGCGACCTTCGCCCTGGCCGAGCGCGGCGCGGCCGAGGCGGGGCGAAGGCTCGAGTAGCGGCGGGCAGCCAGGCCCCCCCTGACGGACGAGGCGATGATCTACACGGCGATCGATACGTTCTACCTGACGGACGAGCAGCTGCGGGATTCGCCGTCGAGGAAGGATGGGATCGACGAGGCCACCGAGACCGCCCTCCGTGTCTACGGCTGCGACCTCATCCAGGAGAGCGGCATCCTCCTCAAGCTGTATCCTATTTCCTCCCTCCCTCCCTCTCGTTCCCCACCCTCTTCCCCCTTCCCTTTATGTCCAGTCATTAGGGATTTCTCAAGGGTCCTAGGGTTTGATTATTAGCTTCCTGGGAGGAGCTGTTACTAATCGAGCTCGTTTGTGTAGTTTTAGTTCGATTGCGTTTGCTTCGGATTAGGGTTTTTGGTTTCGTCAGATTTGTGGGTTCCTTAAAGGGTTTGGCCGTTTGGGTCGATGAGATATTTCAATTTTGAATTCTCTAGCCCAGTGAAATGCTAACTATCTCCGAGTTGTTTGGTTGCTGGATGTCCTTCATCATCTGTGGGATTGTGCGTGCATATTAAGGTTGCAATGTAGTTGTCTTAGGTTGCTTGCGTGGTCAATTGGACCTTTCTGCCAAAGGAAATGCCTGCATACGAGTTGTGCTTTTTGTACTTCTGAGTTTAAGATTGCTCGTTGAGGATATCTTCTTTTCATATTAGGATTACCTAGGAAAATGCCAACTCGTGGTTGTTTAGTTGCTTGCTGTAATTGTACGTACTCTCTTAGAAGTATGTCGGATTGGGTCTTGTTTTGGGGTCTATATTGTTTTCCAATGTTGTTTATACGTCAGTTTTGAGGTTCCCCTGCATATTAAAGTTGTATGAGATCATGTGCATCACTAATTTGGGGATTTGAGGAGAAAAATACAAATAGATCTGACTTTTTCTTGGATTGTTCATGATGTTGGAGAAAATGAGGATCTTTCTTGCTTAATTAAGATGATAAGTTGCTGGAGGATGAGTTTTAGTGGCCACTGCGCAATTTGTTTTCTGGCTGATAATTTTATTTGTAGAATTAGTATCTTCTCAAATGTTGTTAGATGACCAGATGCTTTGCAATCTTCTGTTTTGTTGGATCAGGATGATATGGGTCTGGACTCTGGAGCGGTATCCACTATACACATCTGTTAGCTATCTGTTGTCGCATGAGTTCTCCTGGTTAATGAAATACAATGGAAGTGGTTGGCGGTGGTTAGATAGGCTGAATGAAGTGGTACTTTTAGTGAAAGGTGTGGTATTAGTTTACTTTGCTGTTTTGCGTTCATTACACCATCTTAGCTTCTGCCTGGTAGGATCACCATTAAATAGAAAAAAGAAGTCGAATGGAATCATATACAGTGTTGATGCCATCTGCAATGTCAGTTAGCTATGGAAAGCAGTAAAGATGAGGCTCCATTATAAATGTTATGCTGAAGTAATAACCTTGTTTTCATACTACCTACCTGAGGATATCACAAGGATTGACATGCCAAATCTTCACAGATATTCAGTATTTCAGTCTTATTGATAATTTATGATTAATTAATAGAGAATTTGGTTGGGAAGTTTCTATTTTGTTACCATTTTCTATGTAGCTTGAGCCTAGCTGAGCCCCATTCTCACTATATTTAGTTTTCTGTTTACTTTTAAAATTTATATATGTTGTGGATTCCTTGACACACCAAAGACCACAAGCAGTGATGGCCACAGCACAAGTATTGTTCCATCGTTTTTACTGCAAGAAATCATTTGTTCGATTTAGTGTTAAGGTAAATATCTTTGTCTCCAGTTAACTCTGCTAAAACCATTCTAAGAATTTTACGAATTGATCTGATGAGTCTATTTGTTTTTGCTTGCAGAGAGTTGCTGCTAGCTGCGTTTGGCTGGCAGGAAAGTTGGAGGAGAGTCCAAGGAAATCAAAGCATATTATCTTTGTCTTCCATAGAATGGAGTGTAGGAGAGAAAACCTACCAATAGAACACCTAGATGTCATTTCAAAGGTATATTTTGTTGAACTAACCAGAGTTTCAGTTCCCTTTCCCTTTTTTTGAAACCTTTGCATCGTACCTTTTGTTTTCTCATAGCTAATGATGTATCCTATTATGTTGTTGCTTTTTTTTTTGGAAGTAAATATATGTTAACTTTTACGGAGAATTGTGCTAATTGAAAGCTGTAGCTCTCATCTTTGATGCAGAAATATTCAGAATTGAGGCATGATCTAATAAGGACGGAACGGCATCTGTTGAAGGAGATGGGGTTTATTTGCCATGTAGAACACCCCCATAAGTTCATATCCAACTACCTTGCAACACTTGAAGCCCCTGAGCTGACACAAGAGGCATGGAACCTGGCCAATGATAGGTACTTCATTTGATCCCGGATTAGCTTACTGTAGTTAAATATTCTCGTTGCACTTTCAGATTATAATGTTATCTGTTTATTCTTTTTTGTATGGAGGTAATATTTTTACATGTATCACTTTGCTGGTTCATAACTTGTTACGCTTGTACCTCACTATGAATTTCGATTAATGCAATACTGTTATTTGATTTATTTACTGAAAGTTTTCTTTGCTAATTACCTTTCTCAATTGACTCAAGTAGTCAAGTACCAGTGTCACGTGTCGGTTTAGCAGCTACATCCTTGTATCAATTGAGATAACTGAAATTCTATGTTTTGTTAATGACATTGTCTTCTAAGGCTTTCTCCATTTGTGCTGCTATGTGTATGTTTCGGCAAGTGCAACTATCGGCTAATTTGTTCTTTGCAGCTTTCTTATGTCCGAGCATCAACCGTTCAATCCCATAAACTTCGTACTTGTGCAATTCCTAACCTACAGTGTTAAGAGTCTTGTACATATTAGTAGTCTCTCCCTCGTAGCCCATGAGGCCAAACTAATCTTGCCTATATATATATATATATATATATATATATAGGAAAATGGTATGGTACTCCTGGCCTCCTGGGAGTACATACTCTCACCTCTCATATACCACTTAAATCATATGATGATACCTCTTTATCAATTTGAGTATACTCCAATATTATAAGATACCCGAAAGTGAGTTCCATGAAAAATTTCATGAAAATCCACCTTTTATACCAAAACCCATGTATATACTTCTTTTACATATGAAAAAGGGTATATAGCAAAAAATCAAAAATAAAGGGCTCCAATGAATTTTTTTCAATCAAGTCATATTGGAGTATCTTATAATTGATATTTAAGTATATATTGAAAATGATAAAGAAATATAATATATTTTTTTAAAGTGGTATATTCGAAGTAGGAGTATGTACTCCCGGGAGTACGAAACGGGCGTCCAAAATCCTCCTCGGCCTCCGCCTCTACTTTGGCTGGTGCCTTGGTCGTCGCCTCCTCTGCGTCGGCCACTGGCTCGAATTGGCCACCGCCGCCTTTGCTTTGGCTAGTGCTCTCCGCCTAGTGCCTTGGCCGCCACCTAGTGTCGTCATCCTCCTGTGCCCAGCTTTCGCTACGAGCCGACATCCGCCGTCCCCTGGGCGCTGCGTCGCCGCCCGCTGGGTGCTCTACTCCTGTGAATCCGGACGCTGGTGCTCTGCTTCTACTCCGGTTATCTGTTGCCAGCGCATGCTTTGCTCCTGTGCTCTACTTCCGCTACGACCGACATCACCGCTTCTTCCTCTGCTCCAACTACTCTCGCCGATGCTCGCTTTGCCATCGTTGTTTAACATCCTTTCGTAGCCTCCTTTGCTTCATTGCCATTGCCGCCAGATCATGACGTTCGAAGGTGATGCTTCTATTGCTTCTTCTGTCATTGCCAATGCTTTGGAGTCTTGTGCAACTCAGTTTGGTAAGATACAAGCTCAGATGAGCAACATCCAGGCCCAATTGTGTCAGCTACATGCATCTTCTGGTGGATCCACTGGTTTTACTACACCATCATGTCCTGTGTTCGGTGCTTCACTCTCATGGCTGTTGGATTTAGGAGCTTCTTTCCATGTGACATCTGATGCATCTCAACTCACATCATGTCGTCTTGCCGCAAAAGGTATCAGGATTCCGACAGCTAATGGAACGCCATGCATGGTCACTCATCAGGGGACTCTTTCCACCTCACTTCACAATTTTAGATGTCTCACTTGTCCCTACGCTCTCTATGAATCTTATCTCTGTCGGGCAGCTCGTAGATATGAATTGTATTATTGGATTTGATCATAGCTCCTGCTTTGTGTAAGATTGTCGAACAAGAGTTATCATCGATACAGGTCATCGTAATAGGGGTTCTGCAGGGCTCTCTGCTCTTGATCGTCTGAGTCTCCCTTTATCCTCCATTTTTGGTAATGCTCCTGCTCCTATTCCTTTATCCTCTGTTGTTGGTCCATCTACTCTTTGCCATTCTGCATCTATTTCTGTTTGCAAGTTTTTTCCTCAATGACATCATCGCTTGGGGCACTTGTGTGGCTCATGCTTCTCTATCATGATTCATCAAGGTGTTTTTGGTCCTGTTTCTGTTGACATCAATTTTCAGTGCAAGAGTTGTAGACCTGACAAGCAAGTACAACTCTCATATCCTTCCAGCTTATCTAGATATGATCGTCCATTTGATTTGGTCCATTCGGCCGTTTGGGGTCCTCCATTTGCTTTGAAGAGTGGTCACAATTACAATGTCATCTTCATTGATGACCACACTCGATACATTTGGATCCACTTCATTAAACACCGTTCATAGTTGATTTCTATCTATCAGTCTTTTGTTCAGATGGTTTATACTCAGTTCTCTTCTACCATTCGTGTTTTTCGTTCTGACTCTGGAGGAGAGTATCTTTCATTAGCTTTTTGTCAGTTCCTGAGGGTACTCTTCCTCGGCTCTCGTGTCCTAGTGCCTATGCTCAGAATGGTGTTGCTGAGTACAAGCACCGTCACATCATTGAGACTACTCGTACTCTTCTCATTTCCTCCTTTGTTCCCTCTCATCAACCGTCAGCCCTCTTCTAAGCTTCAGTGCAAGTGTCCTAGTTAGAATCTGTACAGAGCACCTGCCCGCTATGCTCATCTTTGTGTCTTTGGTTGTATCTGCTATGCCCTTCTAGCATATCGTGAGCGCACAAAGCTAAGCACTCAGTCGGTTGACTGTCTTTCTGGGTTATAGTTTTGAGCATGGGGGCTACCATTGCTATGATCCTTCAGCACGCCGCATTCACATCTCTCGTGATGTGACCTTTGATGACAGTCGACCCTTCTTTTATCATCCTTCTACACATCCCACTCTTACCACAGATTCCACCTCCTTTTTGTATCTAATTCCCATTCCTTCACCAGATTTGCCTTATCCAGATACACTTTCTCCACCAGTTTCACCTTCTAGCGTCTCCACCAGTTTTAAACACGTCTACTTTTCTCTTTCACTATAGTCGCCGACAAAGAGTTCCTTCTGATCCTTAGACTTCCATTCCTCAGTCCTCTCCTTCACTTGACCCTCTAGCCAGTACCACGGACTCTGACGATCGTTCTACATCACGGTATGTCCTACATGATTGTTCCTCTATTCAAGCACCAAAGAGATAGGAGTTTTCTCGTGCATGTGCAATATCTAAGTCGAGTACCTATCAGGACTCAAGAGGCATCCAATATACGTGAGTCAGTTGGCTATGACTGAGGAGCTTACAACATTAGAGTGTACAAGCACTTTGGATTTTGTTCCACTATCATCTAGAGCTGTTCCTATAACTTGCAAGTGGGTGTACAAAGTAAAGACCAAGTCAAATGGTTCAATGGAGCAATACGAGGCTCGTCTTGTTGCAAGAGGTTTTCAGCAGGCTTATGGTCGAGATTATGATAAGACTTTTGCTCTAGTTGCTCATATGACCGCAGTTCGTACTCATTACCTATGCAGCGGTACGCTCATGGACTATATCTCAGATGGATATCAAGAATGCCTTTCTTCATGGTGATCTACATGAGGTCTATATGCAGCCACTCCCAGGCGTTGAGGCTCCTACAAGCTATGTTCGTCGTCTTAGGCATGCTCTATATGGTCTCAAGCAGGCTCCTCGTGCTTGGTTCGAGCGTATCAGTTCTTTGATTCGAGCTGCTGGTTTCACTTTGAGTGAGCTTGATCCTACCTTGTTTATTCACACTACTCAGCGATGTCGTACTTTGCTTCTGCTATATGTAGATGATATGCTGATCACAGGAGATGACATGAACTATGTGCTTTTGTCAATAAGAAATTGAGTGAACAATTCATGATGTCAGATTTGGGACCATTGAGTTATTTTCTGGGGATTGAGGTTTATTCTGATGGCAATGGCTACTTCCTTTCTCAGCATCACTACGTTTAAGATCTGCTCGCTCGCTCTGGTATGATTGTTACTCGCAATGCTGCCACACCCATGGAGTTCCACCTGCAACTTCGTTATACAGACGATGTACCATTGACAGATCCTTCCCGCAATCGTCAGCTCGTTGGGAGTCTTGTTTATCTCATTGTCACCAGGCCAGACATTGCTGATGCCGTTCATGCCTTAGTCCACTATGGTCATATTCTTCGTGTGCTGAGATATTTGAGAGGGACTACGTCCAAACGTCTGTTCTATACTAGTTCGAGTCAGCTCTAGTTCCACGCTTACTCTGACTCCACTTGGGCGAGTGATCATGTTGATCGCTGGTCTATCGCTGGTTACTACATCTCTCTTGGCACTTCCCTTATTGCCTAGAAATCCAAGAAGCACACTGTGGTGTCACGCTCTAGTGCAGAGGTTAAGCTTCGAGCCCTTGCTATTATCACCTCAGAGATTGTTTGGCTTCGATGGCTTTTGGCTGATCTTAGTGTTCTTTGTGATAATTCTACACCTTTGTTTTGTGACAATACAAGTGCTGTTTAGATTGCTACTGATCTGATCAAGCATGAGTTGACAAAGCACATTGGCGTGATGCATCATTCACACGATCTCATTATCAGCAGTTGACCATTGACCTCCAGTATATACCCTCAGAGCTTTAAGTTGTAGATTTCTTCATTAAGGCTCAGACTCGAGAACAACATCGGCTTCATCTACTCAAACTCAGTATATCAGATCATCTTGATCCACCTTGAGTTTGAAGGGGGTGTTAAGAATCTTGTAGATATTAGTAGTCTCTCTCTCTCTTGGCCTATGTGGCCCATGTATCCTATGAGGCCCAACTAATCATGTCTATATGTGTCTCTCAATAATGAATAAGATGCACAGTTGTGAATAGCAAAATCCCCCCCCCCCCCCAAATCTAACACTCAGAACTATAAGCTCTCCCAAAAAGAAGATTTTGTTACTGCTTTTGAGTTTACTCTTCTTAGTACTTCAAATATCTCGCAGATAACCCAAACAATTCCCAGTAAACTCTAGCAAACTTGACTAAATGAGCAGGATATAAACAGATCTTTTCAGCCCTCTGGCTGTCCATACGAACAAAGCACACAACTCTCTGAATAAAATTCTTCTTTAACACGGCTCAAGTGTTCTTTACCATGGAGCAGTACCCAAAATAACATGCGATGTTAGTATGTTTCAACACACGCTTGTTTTTCCATACGCAATCAAACATAGGAGAGGTTAGAAGAATGCCAGATGTTGCTTTGTAAGCCTTTGATCTGCTATACTCACCTGTGTCTCACATATATGCCTCACATCTGGCATGTTGTTTCATAAACTAGTGGAATTACCCACTCAATTGCGCGACTAGATATTACGATACAAATCTTAATCTATGATTGAAAATACAGTTGTATTCTAGTTTAAAAAAATACAATTTACAATTGTATTACTATTTGCTATACAACTCTGCACCGTTATAATCTGGCCCTACCAAAATAAGCGATGGAGATCCTTCTCTTTTTTTTTCTCTCTCAATTAATGAGAGAATTTGTATGGTTTTATTTTTATTTTTTAGGATTATTGTGGGATTTTCTTGTCCTCAAAATGAAGGAGGTGCCTCAAATATCACCAGATGTATGTATTTATATAGATTGCAACTCTGCAACTACAGACAGTGGTAAATGAAATGCATCCTGAAGATTATTGAAATTCCTGAACTAAATGGTGTTGTCATTAGTGTGTATAGAGTTGTGCATATTCCATTAACACATAATATTAACAAATCTTCCCAGAATAGGACTGAGTTCCCACTACCCAACTACAGGTTTGGAGATTAAGCAATATGGGTGTAATTTCTTTGAGGGGTCCTATCAAAATGAACCTTTAATATTAGTTGCATGTGGTATTGGATTTAGATAATATCGGTGCCATATGAAGCTGACCCAAGGCACAAGGAGCACAATTCTGTTGTAAAACTTGTGTAAGAACTTCCTGAGCAAGACAATATTTTGTTTTTGTTTTTGTTTATGATTCAAATCACCAAAAAACAAAAGCTGACAATCTGCCTTCTACTTTATTGTAAGTTATCGCCCAGATCATATCAAAATTTGCTTTGTGCACTTGTTCTTCATTAGGATGAGTGGAAAAGAAAACAAAAAAGAGGAAATATAGCTTGCTAGCGGTACACGCAGGTTAGATGAAGCCAGAATTTATGGCCCCTTTACCCATAATGACTTGTGTTGCATAATACAGTTTCTGCCTTTAAATGACCAACCTATCTTCCAAGATGATGTCTGTTTGCCATCTCACAAGGAATGTACTGCCAGAATTTTATTTAACAGAGATTTATATTATTTTGAGCTTTGATTCTTAACAGTCAGGATTAGTAGTACCATAAAAAGGATCTACTGTTAAGGCTTACTGTTCTACTTTGTTCTATGCATTCCCCCTTCATTGATGTAGTGCTCAGACATTAAAAGCTTGAGCATCTTACATTGCATCAAATTGCGTTGTTCATTGCCTTTTCGACCATATTCAGTTAAATTTGCACTTCTACTAACATCTTCTGTCTATATTTTGTATATCAGCTTGCGGACAACTCTTTGTGTACGATTCAAGAGTGAAGTAGTAGCATGCGGAGTTGTGTATGCTGCAGCTAGGAGACACCGGGTTCCCCTTCCTGAAGATCCTCCTTGGTGGACTGTCTTTGATGCTGATGAGGCAAGAATTCAGGAAGTTTGCAGAGTTCTTGCTCACCTTTACAGCCTCCCTAAGGCACAATATATACCAGTGTATAAAGACAACGACTCCTTTACTGTTAGAAGGACTTCCGATGCACCAGCTTCAAAGGTTAAAAAGAACAACACTCAAAATGATTGGACTTATGAAGTTTATTTATTTTTAAATGATTACTGAATTTACATCATTTGCACTTCTATGCAGGAAAGTCCAGCAGGCGCTGTTGCTAGCGATAAGGGTACCCCTATACCCTCAAGTTCTAGCCAGGAGAAGGATTCACTGACTAAGGCAGGATCAGACAAGGTGAAGGAGAAAAGTGATGACGAAGGTAAGCCATTGCCTGCTGAACTCAATGGAAAAGAAGACCCAGCAGTGAATTCGAAGAGTGAAAAGTCAGAGTCCAATGTTGACCGCACTCGGGAAAGAGAACGAGATAGATCAAGAGGCCGGGAGCGTGATAGCAGAGCTAGGGACTCTGATCGTGATAGCAAGGTCCGGGACTCTGATCGCGAGAGGGAGGGTGATAGAGAAGCAGAGCGCAGACACCGTTCTAGGGACAAGAGTTCAGGTATTGTCATGAATTATGATGTTGGTTTTTTTTTGGAAATATGTTAGGTTATTCTCATATTGCATGATGTCCCTCCAACGCAGGATACTCGGACAAGGAGAAGCCAAGGCACCGCTCATCTCGAGGTAGATTTGCACAGTAGCCTCCCTTCATCAGCCCATTTTGTTTATCCAAAAATTATGTTTCTTATCTTAATTCTTTGTTACCTTCAGACCGTAGTGATTACTACAGTTCACACTCATCCCGTGACAAAGATCGGCACAGACACCATTGATCCAACCGAACTTATGAAGCTTATCTGCAGGGAGACCATTAAGTGCCTAACGAAGCATGAGAGGAATCTTGAAGGCGGGTATTGTACGTTGTGTTACATTGTACATGCGAACAGCAAGTCAAGCCTTATCTCCATTATTTCACGACCGAATTTTGTAATTGCGATTTCGCCTGAAGACAATCTTGCTATACAGAGCTTATCATCTACCTGGAGTATCCGAATAGGGAACAAAGGCAGGACTAGTGAAGTAAAGTTCATGTATGCATTACTGTATTAAATTGCCATTGTAACAGGGCTTTGGAAGTTATTGTGCCAGCATGATAAACTTCCTTTCTTTTGAGGGGGGGCACGATGAACACATGTTGCCTTGCTTATGTGGCGCATGCTGCGGCTTCTAGAGCTTCGTCTCCATAATTATCTTACCGCCGACTCATCAGGAGCGTCCGGGCTCGTTTGCTGTCAATATGTGACAGCGTGAAGCTTAACAATTTTGCCATTCTATGAGATCTCAAGTGCGTATTGTCAACTAGTCGCAACAAGGTTCAGTCTTAAGAACCGTTAAAACACATAGAAATTTATGTACAAAATCGACCAATTATCGTCCAATCCCTACGAAATTCGTCTGTTCCGATGGCGTTGTCACACTCAGTATTCACTATTTCACTAGTTTGCGGGCGCCGCACCGTTAGTTTGTCGCGGACGGGCGTCGGATGACTGACATGTGTCCCAGTGTGCGGAACGAGCCGCGACCACAGCCAACCGCGGGCCCGTCCGCTCACCCCGCGTGCTGCGCCTCAGCGTCACCGACCCATCACCCATGCATGCCACCCCCTCCCCCCCCCCCTTTTCTTTCTGTAGCCTCGAGCACAATCAGGGCGCCGTCCTCGAGCACACTGGCAGCACCCCTATAGACGGACGGCTCACGGTGTAACCCTCTAGCACTCTCTAACCTAACCACGTTTAGACAGACTATCACTGATCGATAACTCAACAGACAAACCACAGAAAGGTGAGAGTACCTCCTAAATTTTGTCCTGAGTCCGCTCGCGCAGTTGCACTTGAACTGTGCGCAGTTGTCATCCATGAGCATGCTTACGCTGTCGTCCTCAAGCCCGCTCGCACCACCATCCCCGATTTGTTGGTGTGGGGTTACCGCGCGGACTGAGCACACCATCGTCTGGCATGGGGCCAAGGAAAGCCTTCTCTGGGCCACCACTGGAGTAGATGCCAACGGTGTTTGCCCGGGAGCTCACGACGTGAAGTTCCCCTTTTGCCGATTTGAATGTCATTTTTGAAAGTTCCCAATTTGATTTTGTCAATTGGAAGTTTTCGATTTCAAAAGCTTCGTGTTTCAATTTGAAATTTTTCGATTTAAAAGTTTGTGTCAATTTGGAAGGTGCCGATTTGATTTTTTTAAATGTCAAATTGAAAGTTCTTGATTTCAATTTTTTTTGTGTCAGTTGAAAGTTGTGGGATTTTGCAAGTTTTGAATCTCAATCGTCGTGTCCAGCGGCTTGGTCTCGGAGCCCGCCGCAGCCTTGGAGCCAAAGACGAACTCCTAGTCGTACTCAGTGTGGACGCTGTGGATGAGTCCTCACGCCCTGCCACGTGTCACACACCGTGTGCCCGTGACTTCTCGACGGTGAGGTCGACTGTACAATAGTTGCCCTCCGGTTTCCGCTGTTCCTTCCCTCAACCAAAAAAGGAAAATTGATTATTTGGCCTACTTTCCATGTGGCTTTTATCAAGTGTCATTATTTTCGTTGCGCTTGATCATTTGACACAAAGTTAGAGAGTCATTTGATTATTTGCCCTTTTGGATATTTTTGTCGTTATCTTCTTCTGCTTCTTCTTCCTCTCCACTTCTTCCTTGCTTGCTCTAGCCATCGTAGACCGGGTAGCCGGAGGCGGCCGTTCACCCTGCGTTGCGCCTCTCCTTACCCACTCTTCCCCTCTTATGAAACGTCCACTGACAGTGGTCATGCTGCCTCCGTTGCACCCTTACCCCCTCCACCTTTGCCGCCGCCTCCGCTTCCTCCTCTCAACATCTACCGCCTCCATCTCCTACCTGGCCCCTCGATCCTCCTCGTGTTGCCCCCAGCCATCTCGCGCGCCTCTTCCCCGACTCCTCCACCCAGTCCTCGGTGTGCTAGAGAAGGAAGCTCGGCAGCTAGCGAGGACAAGGAGGGGCTCGAGGTAGTGGCCCAATCCACACAGAACATAGGAGTCCACCTCATCGGGAAGTGAGGGTCGAGGTACGACGTCGCCGCCAGCCAAATTTGCAGGAGGGGATGATGTGGTAGCGGCATGGGGCTTGGGGCTTGGGGATGAGGATGGCACGGGATGGGGGAAAAGACGACAGGGTGACGTGGATGGAGGAGGTGGTGCAGACGGAGGGAGGCGTGAGAGAGGAGATAGCACGGATGAAGGAACAACATGGCGGAGGCGACATGTGTCACGCAAGAGAAGAGGAGACAAGGAAGGAGGGGAAGAAGACATGAGCAAAAATATCCAAAAAAGGTAAAAAAAAACCTCTTTAACACTTTATGACAAATAATCAAGTGCAATGAAAATAAAGAAATCACATCAAAGATGAGAAAATGATCTATTTTTCTTTACTACTTAAAAAAAGACTCCAATAGTAATGGGTGAAACGTTCAGGCAGAGGTGGCCAAATGGGCGGCCCCAAATTTTACCATTTTGGCTCTTTCTTGTTACGTCTTAGTGTTGGTAGGCCCATGGGGTCATGGCGACGATTTACCTGCACCATTTATCGCTTTTTCGTCAGTGCATGCATCCAAGACAAAGACGTTTAGCCCATTGGGCCAAATGTGGCCCGTTTAGCCCATTTGGCCTGACAGAATGAAAAAAATCAAAATAATTCTAAAAAAAATTCCAAAAAAATAGAAAAATGTGTAGAATTCGGAAGTTGACATGAAAATTGAAAAACAATGAGACAACCATATTGAAAATGTAATAGAATTTTATTAATGTTCAAATAGCTAGCTCGTTAAAACATTTGTCATTTAGCTCATAAGACATTGAAAAATTGAAAAACAATTCTATAAAAAAATATATATTTTAAAAAAACCAAAAAATTTTATATATACTTATAAAATGAACTATATAAAATTTAAAAACTACAAAATAAAACCATATAAGTATTAAAAATGGAAAGAAAATCATATAAATATTAATAAATAAAAATAAAAATATATATGTATATTAAAACAGTGTTGTGCCTAACAGTAGTGCGCGAGATCTGGATCGTGCAGTGGGCACAAGACTATTCATGCCGCGTCGCGTGCCCGCCTCGTCAGTGCGAGTATCGGCAGACACGGCCGAGCTATATCTTGCGTCTTGGCCGATCCGTGAAAAGATCGCATCGCGTGCTGACCTATGTCAGATTAACAGTGTCGTACCTCGTATCAATCCGTCAGACACCGGCCGTTTGGCCAGCTCTACGATGAGGTGCCCGTCCTCCACCCTAGTCAAATCATTTGTTCTCTCCCAGCCCCTCTTCTCGAGAGAATTTGTGCCGACAGGTTGTCCCGTCGCCACTCCCCCATGAATCCCAGCAACCCTCGCGCAACCGCAGGACCTCGTCTCCCTCATCGCCTCCCCGCCGACGCAGCGCCGCCTGCCCCGACACCTCCTTCCTCGGAGCCAGTGCCTCCTCCCCCATGTCCGCCTCCCCCGAACCCAGCGCTGGCTTCTGTGTAGTCTCATCCACCTATCAATAACCCCTCCACCCGGACGCCGCCGCCTGCCCCGACATCTCCTTCCCCGGAGGCCGGAGCCAGTGCCTCCCTCCCCCATAAATCCCAGCAACCCTCGCGCAACCTCCGCCGCTCCACCATGAATCCCAGCAATCCTCGCGCAACTGTCGGACCTCGTCTCCCCCGTCGCCTCCCCGCCGACGCAGCGTCACCTGCCCCGACACCTCCTCCCCCGAGTCCGTCTCTCCCCAACCCGGTGCCGGCTCTCCCCAACCTAGTGTCGGCTTCTGTGTAGTCTCATCCGCCTATCAATAACCCCTCCACCCATGGGGAACTCCCGCCGCCCGGCCACCGCCGCGCCGCCTGCCCCAACACCTTCTTCCCTGGTGCCAGTGTCTCCTCCCTTGAGTTTGCCTCCCCCAACCCGGCACCGGCTTCTGTGTAGTCTCATCTACCTATCAATAACCCCTCCACCCAAGGGGAACTCCCGTTGCCCGACCCCCGCAGCCGCGGCGGTGGTGCCGGCGTGGGACCTGGTGGTGGGCTTCGCGAAGCTTCAAGGCGAGGACTTCGAGTACTACATGCAGACCTACTCCATCATCCTCGCCCGCCACAGCCGCAAGAAGCACCAGCACGGGGACACGTCCCCGGACGACGTGGACGTGGACCTCGGCATCCTTGGTCGGAACACTACCTCGCCCTAAATCGACCCTCCACCGCCGAGCTGTCCTCCTGCCTGTGCAGGAAGCAACTCTCTTCCTCCTCCTATGCGAGTAGCCCCTCCTCTGTCCCTTCATTACTCTTTTTTTTGTTCACTTGCAGGGTCTTTTGCCGGGCTAGGCTTCCTGTCATGGTACCTGGCCAAAAAAATCAAAGTGTTCGATCGAGGCGGCCATGTCGCCAAGCTTTGCATTGTCCTTCTGCCTCTGCTCCTCGCAGTGATGGTTGGGGTTTCACGGGTAAGCAGAGTTGTAAGTTTTTTTTTTTATTAAAAAAGGAATGCAGAGTTGTATGCAGTGCATCTAGCAAAAACTTTTGATATAAATTCTTGAAAATTTAACTCAGTGCTAGCCCTACTGAAATTTCACACGGGATCACATACTGATATGATGATAAAGGAGTCACTTGCCTAGCAAAAGATCGCCTTCTCAGTAGCTTAAAGACAGCTAGCAACAATGGTGATCCTATGCATGCATTTAGTACCATTCGCATCTTATCTCTCCTCATGGAACATGTATCAGCCCAAGAAGTCCTGTGAAATGCCCTGGGTTTTCCACATCAAGATGGCAACTACCCAAACAAGCTCATCAATATGGCTTAGCTGGTTCTCACCTGTTTTTCTTCAGAGTAGAAATGTGTTCGAGACTTTCGCAAGAGCATAGAAACATTAAAAAAAACATAAAAGAAGTGGAGACCAGAAGTACCCATATCGAACACTTGATCTGCTTCTGTTTGTGTTTAGCATCTTTGGACATTTTTAGACAGTTGTACAAATATTTGCTTCCGTTGTAATGATCTCCATGTGTGGTTTAAAACTGAAAGGATGATTTTAGCAAGAAGATGTGACCCAAATTTCCTTAGGATTATTTTGCTTTATTGTTATGTACTTTCATGTACAGGAGATTGGGTAAGCTGGCGAATAATTGGTCTGGTTTCAGTTGAACGAAACTGATGAGGGTATGAGAACATATGCATTGTTGTTGCCATATCAAAAATTAATTGTAGGTTGCATGATCTAGCTGATATTTACTTTATAACTATTCCTTTCGATTGCTTTTGTTGCCAAGATTCCCGTGGTGGATGCAACAATGTTGGTGTGCTCAAATATGAGTTTTGTTTTTTTAATGGTTGAGCTGCAAGAAGCATCAAACTGTGAAGTTGCAGAGCTTATGCAAGAAGCCCTTGCTGACATCCACGCCAGAAAAATCTTTAGTTCAACTTCTTTGACAAACTTTTCATGACAATTTTTCTCAGTAATTTATGGCGACAGAATCATGAAGTTTCTTCACATGTTTCTTTCAGGTTAAAGAGTTCCAATAATTTTTTATTTTAGCTTACTTGAGTTCAGTTTGCTTGTGTCTGAGTGCTGAATGTTCTTAATGTCAAAAGTTAATTTCTTTGGATCAATGTTTTGGCTTTATCACTCGTCTTAATTTTGGATAGAGATGGTGGATGAACTTGCAGTTGGAGGTTGTTGGGGTATGATTAGGAGAAAGAAAGGAGCTGTGATCATGCCTCTATGTACATCAACTTCAGTGGGAGAAAAATGGTCTTTGTGTTGTGCTATTAGTGGAAGCTGCACCTTAGAAATGACATGGAAAGTAACATAAGTTAGCATTTGGTGATGGTGATGATGGTGTCATCTTTTATTAAGTGTCACTGTCGATGGCTCATGAGGTATATGCTGTGATTTGATTGTAGCTCGTGGAAGTTAAGTGTAAATCCCTAGCACATTCACATTCTTGTTTCTCCAAGAACCATATGCCACATGAAAAATCCACATCATAACAGTGTGGCTCAATGATCTTAAATATAGGCTACAAGGGATAAACTGGATTACCATTTTGTGCTTTTTATATCAGAACCTAGCAGGCAAAGATCAGCTTCTTTCAGAATGAGGAAGGCAAACATCAGTAGAGTAATTTCTTGTCAGAGTGATTGAGAAAATGTATCATTTTGTTTTCCATTATTCAGGTTTGTTGTACGAAAGATGATTTCCGAAGTTGAAATTTGGAATGTTCTTAAATTTGTCAAGTTCTTTCTTTTTGTCTAGGTATATGGCATATGTTAATATGAATTCTGAGTTAGTGTCTTTACTAAGTTTCTACCTAACATGAGCAGGACCAACTGCCCCACATGGTGTGTCGCAGATGCCAGCAAGCATTTACTATTTTCAATAAATGTAAAGCTAAATGTTCATCCTTTTTTTACAGTCTCCATGGCGGCGGGGCCGAAGGTGCGGCACA
The DNA here is from genome assembly GCA_036346405.1 of Phyllostachys edulis. NCBI lineage: Eukaryota > Viridiplantae > Streptophyta > Magnoliopsida > Poales > Poaceae > Phyllostachys > Phyllostachys edulis. The sequence goes on from CM070545.1 coordinate 91,877,934, forward strand.
AGCCAAGCAAGAAGGTTTAGGCGCGACGAGAGCCATAATGGAGCTTGCAAAGCGCGGCAGAGGTGTGATGCGAGCCATGGCGGAGCTCGGCTGAGTGCCCTAACGGAGTCGAGGGCGTGGCACAAGCCAGGCCTAAAGCCTAGGGCAGTGTCTCGACGTGCTAGGGTAATATTTTTTATTATCCATAACAACACACGGGCATTGAACTATATCAATAGAAATGTTGTTTGGCAATTAGATGTTTTGCATGCACATAGCTATCTGGATATTGGGATGATATACATGGTATATCTGTTATCAAGAACATGGAAGGTACTAGCAATGGTAGTTGCAGTTTGGAAAATATTACAAAAACCTCTACAATCTTATCTGATTGTTTGTCAAAGATGGTGTATATTCAGATTGTGTACTTGGTTATTTGCACCCAATGATTATTGTTATGATCCATACTTATAGATGGAAAAAAGCAAGCATAACAAAGTAATTTGGGATGCAGTTGCAAATATGGTGTTTATAGAATTTTTTGTGGAATAAGTCCACGAAAAATAGACCATCCCAATATCTGAATGACGAAGGGTACCATAACCTTATGACCAAGTTCAATGAACGTGCACAGAGGGTTTTCAACCGCAAGCAATTCAAAAATAGGTGGGATATCTTGAAATGCTATTATGTCATGTGGAATACATTGAATGAGAATGCCTCCAATCTAGGAAGGGATCCTTGAACTGATACCATCCTAGCTGATGTTGATTGGTGGGAAGAGCAAATGAAGGTATGCGATTTTCTTTGTGCTTGTATGTGTATGTTAGCTAAATTATTACAATGGACTAATGTTCTTTGTTCTATTTCTGGCCCCAACCAGCTTGTCTATGTTTCAATTTGCGTTGCTTGAGCACACAGAGTTGGTACAAATCATGTTTGAGAAGAACTTGCGAGAAGAACCAGCATTAGATAATTAGTGGTTGTTTAATTGTGGTGCCAATCTTTATCATGAGATTTGAACCTATTATGTTAACTTGGTACTGCAATCTAGGATATGAAAGCGTATGTTCTTGTGCATGTGTGGTTGTTCCGTGAATTCCTTGATTATTGTGGTGCGATGCATAGTTGAGGCTAAGCGCTTCAAATTTGCATGAAAATTTCTTGCAAATTGCTTGTCACTGTTAGTTTCTTGCATAGGCTATAAATTTTTTTCTCGTATGCTATATGACATGTGCCTACGGAGTTATACCTTTTTTTTTATTATGCAATATCTCTTATTGCTATTTGCTTGGGTGCTTATGAGTCATGATTGAATCCAACTGAGATAAATAAGGCTGCATATCAGGTGCACAAAGCCTATTTGGTGTACATATGGAAAAACTTTTTGTTTGGGTATCAAATTAGCATAAAAAATTCTGAAAAAAATTCTAGATGTAATTTATGGTGTTTTGTTCCACCCTTTAAAATTTGAAGTTCAAACTCAAAGGATGTTAGAAGATACAAAAAAAAGAGAAATTTCTGACAGATGATAGATCAAATGGTGCCGAAAAAAAAAACAGACAAATGTTACTATTTACAGTAAACTTCTCTTTTTTTGTATCATCTAACATACTTTGAGTTTGAACTTCAAATTTTAAAGGGTGGAACAAAACACCATAAATTACATTTAGAATTTTTTTCAGAATTTTTTATGCTAATTTGATACCCAAACAAAAAGTTTTTCTATATGTGCACTAAATGATGCTTGTGCACCTGATATGCTGCCGACAAATAATATCTACAAAATTAATTGATACGCTGATGTTGCACGAGCACTTGGCTGGGTGGCATAGAGCCGAATCGATAGAAGGGTGGCACAGCCAGCGCGGCGCCCCACCACCATCGAAATTGGGGGAGGAAGGGACGCGTAAGGAACCGCAGTGCAGAAAGAAAAAGAAAAAAGCGCTCGCCCAAGCCCAACTCTCCCGAAACAACCGCCAACGAATCGGGATCCCGTCCCACTTCCCACTCCCTCATCCTCCCTCCGCACGCTCCCGTCTCCACCCATCCATCCTAGCCGCGCCACCCCACGCTCCGCCACCGAACGTCGCAGGTGAGAGCAACAGCCCGGCCCCTCCTCCTCCCCTCCCCTCGATCTCCTCTCTCTTCGCTCCCTCCAGATCGGCTTCTCTCGTCACCAAGATTTCGTCCCGTCGTTATGCTTGGTTTCTTGATTTGTTTGGGGGGCGGTTTCTTGATTATTAGCTTACGCATTTCGCTGCTGGCTCTGATGATTTTAATCTCCGCTCCAGCGTTTCTTCGCTGACCCACGCAGTTCTGATTGAATTAGCGAATTTTTGGGTGGGTTTCAGTCCCGTGGACATGCCTGTGCGATCGGTGCCTATGCATTTGTTTTGAGATTTGGGAATTGGATGGCAAAAATATTAACTTTATGTAATGGAGCAAGAATCATGTCCGCGTCGACACGCGTCAGGTGTTCTTGTGGTTACCAAAATAAGAAGCTATAGTTAAAATCTGATCATTTCATTGTCGCATTCTCCCAATTTGATTCCATTAATCATGCAGGGTTATACGTGTTGTTAGAAGGATGGTCTATTGGTTGTCCAAAAATGTTCACCTTTTTTTAGTGCTATGAAGATGCTAGGATGGTGTAGTCCAAGGGTTGAAAACCCGTTACCGGGTTATTTCCCGCCGGAGGTCTGGTACCGGTAACCGGATTTGGTTTTGCCGAAATTCGTTCAAATTCGATTAAAATTCATTAGAAATCTGGAAATTTGAATTTGGATTTTAAAAAACCGCTGTGATTCCGTTTCCCAGCCACCCTCCGGTAGCCGGTTACCGGCCGGTAGCTGGCGGTTACCAGCCGGGATTTTTAGTCCAACACCCATTGACAAGTTGGGTCCAACCTCTGACGTACTATTCAGACGCCTCGGGCCGTTCACTACTCTTGTTGCGCTGTCCGGTCAAAAAACAGTGCTTGGAATTAAAGCTGGCCGGAAATTCATAGTTTCTTCAGAGAATTTTGTAATTCTAAATCCATTTTGCTCTTTTTCTTTTTGATTGGATGGCTCAAGCCCATTGAGTGACACATTGACACACCTCTACCATTTGAACTGAACACAGAGGATAAGGTTTTAGAGGATATGATATTATCACCTTGACTATAGTGGCTTAGCAGTACCAAAATACAAAAATTACTTGCAGTGAATTTGCTTTGTTATTTTATTGTAGTAGTGATTGATCTTTTGATGGGAATTTTTCTCGTAAAACTGGAGGATAATGTATTTTAGGACATGGTAAGGTTTTCTCACCGGAAAAGAATCTAATATGCTTTCTTGAGTGCATGCCTGGACAAAGTTGAGTGCAATGTTTACTTTCTAGTTTCTAAAGAAGTGTCTCAACTCTCAAGACAGCATACGAGTTAGCATTCTGATTCAAAAGGAGACATTAGGGTTGATGAAAAGTTACAAAATATCAGTTTGTTTCCATTTGCCATCTAGGAACTCTCAGTTGCTACTTTGACTGCTTGTGAAAATCTCAGTTCACAATTTGGTAATGATGTCAATGTCATAAATAAAATCGTCAAGTACTTTTTAATGTTTTACCGAAAATATTGCCTTGGAATCTTAATTCCTCTCAAGCTCACAACCATGTTTACAGGTTGATAGAATGGATAAGCTCAATGGTTCTGCACGTCTTATGATTGTTTCAGATCTTGACCATACAATGGTGCGTGTCTCTCAGCTCATAACTTGCATTTTCCTAGAGCTAATTACGGCCTTTTGTATGCCCTGTTTATGTTCAATCTTTTCGAATTCAAACTTGCAGGTTGATCATCATGATGCAGAGAACTTGTCCTTGCTTAGGTTTGGTGCCCTGTGGGAGTCTGTTTACTGTCGGGATTCTCTACTGGTCTTTTCGACTGGAAGATCGCCTACCCTGTATAAGGAACTGAGGAAAGAGAAGCCTATGCTAACTCCAGACATCACTATCATGTCTGTTGGCACTGAGATAACATATGGTGAGGCAATGGTTCCTGATGATGGCTGGGAAGAATATCTGAATAATAAGTGGGACAGGAGTATTGTTGTTGAGGAGACATCTAACTTTTCTGAGCTGAAGCTTCAGGCATGTTTGATTACTTTCACGGTTGCTCTCTTAAATTATATTCATTTTGATGGCTACTAAACTAATAGCACTTTATTGTTGTACATTTTCATGGATACAGTCAGAGACAGAACAGCGTCCGCATAAGGTCAGCTTTTATGTTGACAAGGAGAGTGCTCAGGATGTGATAAGGTCTCTCTCCGAGAAGTTGGAGAAACGTGGGGTGAGGCAGCATGCGTTTTGATGTTACTGTATTTCGGTTTTGGGCAATTTCTTCTTAAGAAACATGCATTTTGACTTCATATTATGTTTGACTGCTCTACTTCTTGTAAACAGCTAGATGTGAAAATAATCTACAGTGGTGGCCAGGACCTTGATATATTACCTCAAGGGGCTGGAAAGGGTCAGGCACTTGCATATTTGCTCAAGAAGTTAAGCTCATGTGGAAAACCACCCAACAATACTCTTGTTTGCGGTGACTCTGGTAATGATGCAGAATTATTCAGCATCCCTGGTGTACATGGTGTCATGGTCAGTATACGATACATGAAGTATCTAGCAAAGTTTATGCCTGAATGAATGAGTTTACTGCAACTCCAATGTTTTTAAATATTTAGGTCAGCAACGCCCAAGAGGAACTACTTCAGTGGTATGCAGAAAATGCGAAGGATAATCCTAAGATAATTCATGCAACTGAGAGGTGTGCTGCTGGTATTATTCAAGCTATTGGACATTTCAAGCTAGGACCTAATGTTTCTCCAAGAGACGTGGAGTTCCCTTATGTTAAGGAGAACTCTTTCAAGCCTATGGACGCCATTGTAAAGTTCTATGTTCTCTCTGAGAAGTGGCGTAGGGCTGAGATTCTAAAGTCTGATTCAGTTATACAGTACTTCAAAAACATCACTGTAAGTATATTGCTTCCCACTTTGATTTTCTTATTAACTATTTGGTTAACTTTTGTGCCTTGTCAAAATCTTTTCTATCTCTCCTGTTTTATTGACATATAACTTGGGGTGCATATCTAGTGCACATAGTGCATTTGGTGCATATATGCACAAACTTTTTGTTTGGGTATCAAACAAGCATAAAAAATTCTGAAAAAAATTCTAGATGTAGTTGATGGTGTTTTGTTCCACCCTTTAAAATTTCAAGTTCAAACTCAATGTATGTTAGAAGAAACAAAAAAGAGAAATTCACTGTGAATAGTATGGAAAGAGGAAAGAGGAAAGAGAAAACAGGAAATGTTACTATTCACAGTGAATTTCTCTTTTTTGTTTCTTCTAACATACATTGAGTTTGAACTTGAAATTTTAAAGGGTGGAACAAAACACTATCAACTACATCTAGAATTTTTTTCAGAATTTTTTATGCTTGTTTGATACCCAAACAAAAAGTTTGTGCATATATGCACCAAATGCACTATGTGCACTAGATATGCACCCTATAACTTGTAGCTAAAATATGCTAAAGAGTAATTCTTCCCCTTCCATGTATATCTATTAAAAAAATTCCCAGAGCATTCTAATTTTGAGAAAATGTTATATTTTTTTTGTTGGAAAACACACATAGTAATGCCTTATATTTATTGAGCTGTTGAACTAATTCCTATTTAACTACTGTGTGTGTTAGCATGCAAATGGAGTTATTATTCATCCTGCTGGGCTTGAACGTTCGCTCCATGCATCGATTGATGCATTGGATTCAATCTACGGTGACAAACAAGGGAAAAAATACAGGGCATGGGTGGACAGACTTGTCATCTCACAGACTGGTTCAGACAGTTGGCTGGCGAGATTTGACTTGTGGGAGTCAGAAGGTGAGTCCTTACAATTCTGCAGAATAACTGAATTAGCTGTGCTGTTGTATACAGTTTGTTCAAATTGCACTATATTTTTGCCCAACTTTGCCTTTTTCAAGCAGAAGTTTATCTTGATAGTTTTGTTGTAGATTGCGCCATTTACAGTTTATTGATTTTGCTTTGTGTTGTAGTATATCTTGAGTTCACAATAGAATCCCTTTACTCGATATGTAGATGCCAAATAATAGTTTATGAAAATGAATAGATTCATATAGCACTTTGCAACAGTACTTACAAATGCCAGAAGCTTTCATTGGTTGTTCATTAGTCATATCCTTATATGTTTTGCAAATGGCGACTGGTTCATCCAGTTGGAGAAGGTATAATTATAAATATGCAGTGCACTGTTGTATAACTTTCTATTCCAATATCCAGCCAGAATTATAGTTTTTGAGTTTGTTATATGTTATACCTAAGATAATATATCTTTATTTCACAAGAGAACTCCTTTATTAGATATGTAAACGCTAAGCATTAGTTGATAAAAATTATCATCGTAGATTAAAAAAGTGCTTTGCAAAAGTGCATTTCATAGTTGGAAGATTGTATTGGTCATTCAGTAGTCATATCCTTATATCTTTTTGCAAATATCAAGTGGTTCATCCAGTTGGAGAAAGTACAACTAGAAATCTGAATTGTGGACTCTTTTCTGAATTGTAGTTTGTAGTTTGCAATGGTACTTGGCATGGGAATTGGACTAAAAGCATGTCATATGTTATGATGGGGTTACAACACTGAAAGAGATCATATTGAGTTTGACTATTGGTTTTGTGTCAGCTGGTGGTGTTAAACAATCACCCTTGTTCTAAAAAAAAATCTGATTTCAACAGAAAATTGTGCTGCAAGCTCTTGAATATGGTTCTATTGAACTTGAGAGTTACAAATTATGGTATTTGTGGATCTCCATGTGTACCTGATTGAACATGTTATATCTTTTCTATGTTTTTGGATTAGACACCCGTAAAGCCATGTTTTTTTAAAAAAAAACCAAGAACAGAAGCTCTACCATTCATTTCAAGGGAGAAGAGAAATACACCGACATGTGATAAATAACATTAACATGCCTTGTTCTCTGATTCTATCTAACGGAGAACAGAGCACATAACCTGTGGGTTGTGGCTTTGAAATGCTAGTTTCAATTTTTTTCCCTCCTGTCTATAATTATTTGGCACATTCCCATGATCTATTTCGTTCTTTTTTTGGGCAAATGATTCTCACTTGAATGTTAAACACTACTTGTAGGTGATGTGCGGGTGTGCTGTCTGACAAGTCTTGCGCTGAATGTAAAGGTAGGTCTTTTTTGTTCAGCCAAAAAACGGAAAACCCCCGTCTCCAATGCACATACGTATCATTTGTAATGAATATGTGTTTGCATAAGCTCATACAACATATGCTTAACTATGCTATTTTTGTTTTTCTGATCTCAGCCTGAAACCGCTGAGGGCTTCGTGCTAACACACATCCACAAGACATGGCTCAAAGGATATTCGGGGGATGCCCCTTGAACACCATTCTAAGGATGAACAGGCGTCGAAAGTTTAAAGCTGATTACCAACTCTCAGTGCATACGAAAGAAAATTTCATGAGAGAATAATGAAAGCTCATCTGAGGATATCTTTTTCTTGTTTATAATGTTAACTGATTCCGGACACTACTGGATGATATCCGGAGAGGGCTTGATGCCTGCCTATGTGATGTGTAAGATAAAAATATTCCATCTCATGACTATCATGAGAAGATAAAGTGAATGATCTAATTTTGATCACTGATGCTGCAGTGATCATACAGATTTATAGTAATGTACACCCAAGGTCTGATGGTTAGCACTCGAGTGTTTTCCATTGTTGACACAAGTACAGCCAGTGTGCCTGCTCGCCATTCACCAGCATATGGAGATGTCTGCAATATGCATATCAAGGGTGAAAGAAACTCTGCTTAGATGTGCCTAGGGAAGATGTTATGCCATCGTTTGCAACTGTTCCTTGATTCCTGACACCGTGTAGACACCGTGTAACCATGCGAGAGCTACACATGTTCAACGTGATAATGATGCATGATTTGACAGCCACAAGTGAGAAAATCTAAGTTTGTTTCTGGTTTTTTTTTTCTTTTTGCAAAATCCGAGTTAAGTGCTAAAATTCAATGATGCGGACAATTGGCCCGGACAATCCAACCAAGAACATGTTCGCTTTCTGAAATTGTTTTGAACCACAGGGCCGGATGGTCCACGTCAATTTTTTGAACTTGTCCAGGTCTTGCGCAACATCTCCTGTGCTTACATAGATGGATAAATAGTGATCAGCGGGTCCAAAAAAGGCAAGCAGTGAGCAGAGAGAAAAAAAGGGCACAGTTTCCTATGTGACTGTTTCTAGGTGGTGCATAGGCGGAGCTAGGTGGTATCCGGCGTGCACGGACAGTTTGGCACACTCAATTTTTTTTTAGAAAATATAGGTATTAGAGCTAAATTGTTTAACTAGACGAGGATTATTATACAATACTTTAAACTTATATAAAATGTGCATTTTTCGTACTCCGCCACTTGCTGAAAATCACTCTCTGTATGAGCTACCATCCAGATAATTCAATGCAAATGCTTCAAATTGTTTTTCAGCATTAATTCTGCAATGCCAGATTACACACAACCCAACTTCGCCACGCCGAAATCTAAACCTCCTGCGTGAACGACTAACAAGAGGCGTTCTGGCGTTTCATTCAGACGGGGTAGCGATGAGTCTGACCTGGACCTCGTACTCCTCGGCGTACTCCTCGGCGTGGCCGAAGATGAGCTTGCAGCTCTCTACGGACTTCTTCTTCCCGGACACGGCCTTCTGCTTCTTTTCGGCGGTCCACAGCTCCTCCTGCTTCCTCTTGCGGAGCACCGACTCCGGCACCACCACCTTCGCCGCCTCGGACGCCATCTGCATGGTCGCAAACCAATTAACAAAAACCGCCAGCGAGGCTCGAGATCGAGAGCAAACGCTAATGGCTTGGGGCGACGGGTGCTTACCTCGACGAGCTTCGTGGGAGGGGGGGAGGGAGGAGGGAGGAGGGAGGAGATGGCGTCGGGGGTGGGAGGAGTGGGCACGGGGGGTTTGTTGAATGGAAAACGGCGGGTAACTGCACCCTAACTTCGGAGGTAAATGTAAAATAGGGGCTGCGGAAATCCGCAGAAGCTCCTCGTAGGTGGCTTCTGGCTTCTGATTTTTATACGTTGTAATGTGAAGTGGTTTCGAAGAAAAACAGGAAAAAAAACTAGGTATTTGGAATTGTTTCTGGCTTTTTTGAGCGAAAAGTCAAAGCCGAAACCGTTCCAAACACGCCTAGAATCCATACATGTTTTTGCTAAAAGCTAGAAACTACTAAATCACAAACAAATCCTCTCATTCATTCAAACACCCTGTCGTTTTCTTTTCCTCCAAAATATGTGGCATTCAAATTAGCAAATTTGACAGCGGGGCATTAATCGTTTATACGAAAACCCCAAGTGCTGAGTCCTAACAAATTCTAAGCTCTTTCCCTCCATTTTTAAGCGGCATTGAACTAATTAACATACTAAAGTCAAACTAGTGAATCAAATTTTCCTTTGAAATGGAGCACTGCTGCAAGTACGTACATACGTACGTTCTATCCATTTCGGAGTAGTAAAGGAGAATTGGCCAAAAAAACGCCTGCTTTATTCGAATGGTTGATTCTTGGTCTAATCTGTGTATGTACCAATGTAATTATTACTGGTGCACCATTACATAACATCAGTTCATCAGCTCATGTGTAATCAGCAAATTAAACCCATGAGCCATCATGGATTGACGCCTCATGCATCAACTAATTAAAGCTATGTAGCAATAGATTATTGAGCCGCGCGCTACTTGCAGTTTATGCTTTAGTTTGTTGGCTCTTTAGTAAACAGCTTTTGTTCTTTCAAGTCGCTGCTAGCTAGCTAAACCATGATCATCTGCGAAGTGTACTTGCGTGCGTGCGAAGTTAGCGACATTTTTGACCTATACATGATTTAAATTTTCTCTAAATTCAAAACTAAAATATGAGTACAAAATACATTAAATAATGGTCTACCCAAAATTATTTGAATACATTACATACTTTTAAACCGTCACAAACTCTCAAATCATTTTGTCTGCGTTGACGACCAGCTCCGTACTATCCCCGACAAATCGGCAGCAGCTGCGCAGTTTTTCTTACTCACGTGTGTAAGTATATCGCTGACAATCTAAGCTTTGTACGCTCGCTGCTCATTAACTACGACAGCCATGCATCAATCAGATTGATTCTACGTACAAATTAAATAAGGATAGTTGTAGGAAATTTCACGAACCTGCAGGGATCAACCTTTCACACGTAACCGACTAAACTGGCTAACTCGATTGTTTGGCTAGTTCAACTAGCTAGTTAGTAGGGTAGAGAGCTGGCCACGGTCTAATCTCAACTAGATCAGGCTATTATTAGGCCAAACACAATAACATTAGACATAATATTTATGAGCTTTTGATCTTAGGCTTTGGCCATTGTGTTAACAGTCTGAGGCCCAGCAACACCCTAGCTAGTTCGTGTGGGTCACCATGGTTAAAGTGTTCGAATTCTACTAGTAGATTTATTTGCGGATTTTCTTGGGAATTTTGTTTTGCACAATCGAGCTGTACTACTGTATTATACTGTATTTACAAAAAAATTGAAAATTAATTGAAAAGCGCACCAGAACGCAAGAGCAAATCGGTTAAAATTAAGGGAGTACATTAATTCATACCGCAATGAGTGAATGAACTAGATGAACAGAAGAGCGATTAAATCGAGCCTTCCGTTCCATCGATCGATCCGTACATAGCTATCTAGCCAGCTAGTAGCCATGAGCAATGCAAGCCTCCCAGAAGAGCCTATCGCTCTCGGCGTCGCCGGCGGTGGCATCCTCCGCCGCCGGGCAAACACCATCATCGCCGCCGACGGCCGCCATGTGCCCCACCGCCGCGCTCGCGCTCTCCGTCATCCAGCACTCCCAAGACACAACGACTCCCAGCTCCACCGAGCCGCCGTCCTCCCCGCCGCTGCAAGACTCGGCGTCGCCAATATCGTCGGCGTCGACGGACGAGCCATCAGCCGGTAATAAGTCGTCGGACTCCGAGTCGCCTGTGGCCTCCCGCAAGGCCGACACAGCCGCCGGCGAGCTGCAGGAGTGCTCCGAGTTGTGCTGGTCTGTGCAGTCCATAGAGAGAGAGAGAGAGAGAGAGAGAGAGAGAGAGGTTGGAGCAGGGCGCGTGCGAAGCTAGTTTTGTAGCGGGCGGCGGGTGGGGAGGTAAACGGCTCAACGTGAAGAATGTGGGCAGGCTCAAGAAATGTGAGGCGCGGATCGCGACCTGCTTGCCCGTGGGTGCGACGTGTCAAAGATTATTTTCAAGGTCGCACACAAACGGGTACTAAGGATGTATCTAGTTGTCTGCATGCCACACTGAACCTAGTTAGATTAAGTAGATATAATGATTGGTTTGAATGTCTATTTCTGTTGGATCAAGCTATACTGAGATGCTGTTTTGTTGGCTGCATCAAAGAGACTTACGAACAAGAGAAGTCAGGTCAGCGTAAACCCATGATGCCACCCACGTTCGCCTGCTTACTGCATCAACCGAGTCAGGCTGAGAAGCGAAGTGACTTCCGTGCGTTTCCCTTGGACATTGCCCGAGAGGCACCCCTGCATCCGCCAAGCTAGGCTGAGCCACACGAACAGGCAACCAAACTGCCCAAACGTTGCATCCCCTAATGCGAGACAGGCTTAGTATACACCCTCTGACGATCATACGTTCTGAGCCAAACTTGTATTCGGGCGTGCTGTGCTAGCTAGCTAGCCGTGGTAGGTGCGCGCCGTAAGTCTCTAGTCTCGTTCAAACGCGACGACTTCGTTTCGTCTCGTGCCGCGCCAGGTCGGTTAAGTCAACGTGTGATCCGTGTTCAGTGTGAAACATGACGGGGATCATCAAGATTAGCGCATTAATAGCGACGGAACGTATATTTATTCGAGAATTTTGAATTTGAGAACAATAGTCCCCGACGCCCCCAAACCGGTTGGTTTATTTGAGCATTTTGAATTTGAATTTTCTGAAGTCTTGCAGTTTGGAATAGATACTAGAGGCAATTGTAAGTATTTTAGTAGTGTGGAAGATGAATTTGAATGAGGAATTACGAGTACATGTGAAGAGTACTGGACTACTAGTAATATAGGAAGAACATACTACGTTTTTTTCATGACTAGGAATTGCTAAGTTTGACTCGGCAAATCAAAATTGCTGCTGTTTTTGTTTCGTCCTCGCTCCCTTTTGTCTCGGTCTATCGTTCCATTATACTTCTTTTGGAGAGAAAAGAAAATGCCTACTTTTTCGAATTTTCTAGTCCAACTTAGCTTTAAAATGGGGACTGACTGGACTGGACTGACAGGTAATTTGTTGCCATCTAGAAGCTTAGCTGGCACGAGACTCATGCACGGACGATCCGTATTCTAGAAATAAAAAAGGCACAACTACGTTCGGACGTATGTTCCGATGCAATATATGAACACAATGTTTGCAAAAAAAAAATCATACGTACAACAAATATACGAGTTTTTGGCTAATCTAGCAGTTTTTCACGACGTATTTGTGGATTTGACCACGAAACGATCGTATTTGCAGTATTAGCACCATTGGCGCACGGCCCGGCGTCTGCTGCGTCAACTCTGGGCGCAGGGTGGCCATGCGCCAACCTCCCTGGACGCATGGCCACCATGCGTCCACGTTTAGGCTAATTAGCTTTAGGATTAGTTAATTAGTTTTAGGTTAGATTTGGAAGAATTTTAAAATATAGCAAATGACTCCAAACAATTATGAATTTTTTTGTGGAGCCTCCCTACACCGTGTACTTGCTTGTGTAAATTTTTCATAATTTTATTCGTTCCAGATTTTTATCACTATTTCGTATAAGTGTCTTGTTCGTACAAATAAATAAATATAGAAAATAAGCTCAAAAAATTATGAATTTTATTTTGAAGGGTTCTCAGGTAGTGGATTTGATTGTGTAATATTTTAGCAATTTTATATGTGTTTTGGTATTGTCTCGAAAATTTAGTATTTAGGTCGTGAAAATTTCGATTTTAGGTTTGCTAAATAACCCGAGTTGTAGGCGCTGCACTCTCTACAAAGGATTTTATAGCCTCCGCCATGGATGAATTCTTCAGAGGTGTCCCCTGTGTCGGCATGGCTCATCACGACGACATGTACGCCTACCGCATCGCTTCCAGAGTCACTTCATCGTCCACCTTGCCTCAATAGTCTCTCAGACACCCTCCAAACCGACACGACTCTCCGGACGCGGACGATTCCATGTGTCATGCTCTCACAAGAAACAAGGTCACAAGACATGGACGACCGATCAAAGAAACAAAAGAAAGTGAGAGTAGTGGCTCTGATATATGAGCCATATAGTATCGCGTGTTATGCTATTTTATTTTGCTATATTTGTACGCGTATTTTGGTTGTTACGTGTGTACTCCAGCGCCATATTGTATATCGACATCTGCAATGGAGTTGCAATATAGCTTTTTTTATACATTCCAAGTCACATGAAATGATGAAACCCTAATTTCCGAAACTTAAAATCGAAATTTTCGCGACCTAAATACTAAATTTTCGAGACAATACCAAAACACATATAAAATTTCCAAAATATTATACAATCAAGTCCACTGCGTGAGGACCCTTCAAAATAAAATTCATAATTTTTGGAGCTCATTTTCTACATTTATTGATTTGTACGAACAAGACACTTATACGAAATAGCGATAAAAATCCAGAATGAATAAAATTATGAAAAATTTACACAAGCAAGTACACGGTGTAGGGAGGCTCCACAACAAATTTCATAATTTTTTGGACTTATTTGCTATATTTTAAAATTCTTCCAAATCTAACCCTAATCCTAAATAACCTAAAACTAATTAACTAATCCTAAAGCTAATTACCCTAAACGTGGACGCATGGTGGCCATGAGTCCAGGGAGGTTGGCGCATGGCCACCCTGCACCCGGGGTTGACGCGGCAGACGTGGCGGCAGCTCCGGCGTTGGCGCACATTGGTCATGCGCCAACGCCACATGGCGTCCGCTTAGGCGTTGGTGCACGGTGGCCGTGCGCCAACGGCGCCAATACTGCAAATACGATCGTCTCGTGGTCAGATCTACAAATACGTCGTGAAAAGGTGCTAGATTAGCCAAAAATTCCAAATACACAAACCGATCGGGTGTCTTCATTCAAGCGATGGTGCAAGAACGAAACGAAGTGAGAGGCAAAACGAAATAAGAATTTGGCCAACATCAAGAAATTTGCAACATTTAAAACTTACTTTTGAAACATTTTGATTTCAAAAGCACAATATGGCCATGTGCTAGGCGCAATATATTTTTTCCAATGGTCGCAACAAAAAGATCTGGAGGATGCAACATATAAAACAAAAAGAGGAAACATCTGGAGAGCGTGTGCATCATTAATTTTCAACGGTCGCAACAAAAAGGCCGGATGCAACATTTTTTCGGCATTTCGTTGCAACAATCAAAATAAAAAGAGGAAACATCTGTAAACACTTATTGCAACATCCCACGGATGACCATACAACATTTAAGAAAACTGCAATTGCATGTGCTCTCCTCGCTGGATCTGAGAGAGGGAAAGAGAGAGAGAGAGAGAGCTGCTGCAACAATTCCTTATCTTTCATATGGCGGGGGTGGAGGAAGGGGGGGGACCGAGGGACCATTAGGCGGCCAGGGAGTAACAAAAATGGAGAACATAAATTGTAACAACCTACCGTATTAAGAATGACTGTGGGTGGTAGCAAGGAGCCGACATCAGAGGAAGCAATGGTGGCCAGCCTTGTGCTTTTGGTGTAGGTGAGAGAGACTAGATTGGGCAGAACATGGGTGAAGAAGCATAGGTCCCCAATCACCCCATTTCCTCTTCTCTACCCCCAATTCGAAACTCCTCAGATGGTCATGCATGTCTAAATTGAGTGGATGCTTGGGTAGATTGAAAGATAGGGAATCCAAAAATCATATATGCACAAGTTGATTTGGTATTTGATTGGTGTATTTGAGGGGAAGGAATGAGGTTGGAGTGAAAATCTTGGGGAACAGAACAGATGAGAAGTAGCGAGACAGAGAGAGAAGAGCTAGAATGCACATTCATTTTTTAAGACTGAGGAAAGAGGATGTGCAGTTATGGGAGTGGAGTGGGCGTCCGATACAGTGGTTCCACCGGACGTTAGACACGTAGCATCGTCCAATCAAAAATCCTATTTGCTTTTATGAATCGAGTTTTGTCTTGCATATTTTATCGGTTTCGCTACTTTCCGGTCGCCCTCTATTTCCCTAACTCACGGACGACATCCGAAGCCATACGACCCGTGCAACAGGTGATCCTGGCCACCTGATCCAGTTTCTAGTCATGTAGCCAAGCATCCGTGAGTTCGCTTCCCCCTTTCTCCTCACACACTCGACTCCTCGCCTTCTTGAGTTTTTGACTGACTAGTAGGGTGCTTGTGCGTTGCGACGAAATCCTATATTTTGAACGAAATAATTTTCATATTGTGTGAAGTGTACGAACAAAGCTGAAGCTTTCTGAATCGGCTCTCATGGAAAATTTTCAGTAATCAGGAATGCAAAACAATTCCGCATTGCATTCCATGGCTCAAAATTTGTTTGAACAAAATCTCAAACAGTTGTGTAATGATAATAAAATAAGTAATATGGGACAAAACTACACTATTGAGCCTAGTTTAGGAAAAGTGTTTATAAATATTAGGATAATATACAATACTTCTTTTGAATACTTTGCTAACGCTATGCTAATATCTCATTAAAAACTCCTTACGAAAAACTCAGTGGGAAAAATGGCCGTAAGAAAAGAGTACATAGCTCACATTTTTTGTATTGCACATGTTGTCTCGTTAAAAACCTTCAATTAAAAAACTCATTGGAACAAAACTCAACTAAGGAAAAAGAGTACTACATCTTTCATTGTATTTTTTTTTCTGAAAAAGAGAAGGTGGCATATGGCCACCAAAGACCTGAGGCAACGACCAAGCGGCATAGAACCAAAGCCAAATCGATGTACAAAGATAATAATAATAAGACAAACACAATATTGAGAAGAATAATTATTTGTTTGAGCATGCAGAAACACTCAATAAACAGATGAGAGTAGAGTGGATTGATTCATTGCCAAGGATTATTTTGGGAAATCGCGAGTTAGTTAGGAGAAGAAGAATTAAGGATGGGTTTTCTGAAAAGAAAAAGAACTAAGGATGGGAGAGGAATTAATGTTTACATGGCTGTGCCTATGTACAGCAAAAGGGCAACGAAGAGAGAGAGAGAGAGTAAAATGGCTTGCTTAGTTTTTTTTTACCAAATACTGAAATTAACCAGTGGTAATAGAAGGTTAGGGAAAACTTGGGGCCGTCAACTTTTGGAGGCCTTGTGTAGTTGAGCAGCTCGCTCATGCCCATGTACGGGCCTGGAGGTGGTCTTTACGAAGCTATGGCAGGTTGAGGAGATTTGTACCTGAACATGTCATATGTTCAAAAGCCTATACAAAGCAATTTCTATATGAAATTCGATAAAAAACATAAAGTTCATGTAAATAGACTCGGATCTGTAACATATTCTTTGTAATATCCCGAATATAATTAAGAGAGAAAAGTGTTTTAGAGAGGAGTGTTGATTTAGAAAATTGTTTGATCAATAGTTTGGGGTGATTTTTGCTTAAGACAGAGAACCTGGGCCGTGGGTCGAAAGCTCACAGCCTTTGGCCGAAGGGGGGCAGCCGACCAAAATGATTTATGTAGTAACTCAAATTTGGTTTGAGCAAGTGACGTGTTGGAAATCTTTATTGGTTCTTAAGTGATTCATGTGATTTGATTTTAAAGGCCCTTTGTTTGAGTTGGCAAAGTGATGTTGCAATCAAAGAAAGTTTTTTCCTTTGTTAAAGGAAAAAAGTGTAATATAAGTATTTGAGATTAAAGTTAAGTATTGTAACCTGTAACTTTTCTGTCGTTGCCACTTAAGAGTTTCTTGAGTTTCAATAGCAATGTTTTATTCTGATTTGTTGAGGGTTGAAATTCTCTTCTTGTGGGACATGTGCCAGCAATTGCAGTCTCGTCTTTTGTTTTCCGAGATCATTCTTATTTGGCTATTTCCCTTGGTCCTATGTTTACTGCGAGTAGTAAACGTTTTTCTATGTGCTGAAAATTGCTTCCATTTTCCTATTCTTTTGAGAAAGGAATAATGGATTTGTTTTACAAAACCTTATAGGGTGTATAGTGGTCACTGGTTGGTGGTGATCAAGAGAATGATTTTTTGTGAGACATTGGATGTCAAGTTGTTTGAGATGCATTGTGTAACAAATTGATTTCTTAGAATAATCATTGGAGAAGATTTGATTTAAATTGAATGTTTGTCTTTAGAGCTAACTGATTACGTTGTTGCAACTAGTAGAACCTATAGTGATTTGTGATCCAAGATCTTTTGTTTATTTTGATGGAACATTAAAATTATCGAAAGTATGGAAATCATAATCGATTTATTAGAGTATCTCGATTGGGAAATTTGAAAGGTTGTGTAGGAGAATTATGACGATGTAGTTTAATGAGAGTAGAATTGTGAACAAATCTAATCGTTGTGACAATTATTGGGATAATAAGGAATGTTGAGTTATTCTCAGGTATAACTTGGTTGTAGTGAGTAACCCTTTTGGAGTTAGAATCTTTCTAAAGATAATTTAGTTGGGAATATGTTTACATGTTGATGTTAATGATTGAGGTTATTGTTTGAGTTGTGTGAATTTTAGTAATCAAATTTGAGGATTTCCTATCAGTTATACCAGAAATTCATTATAGGGGACTTGGAGGTTGAATTTGGGCTTTGTATTTTTTATGCTAGAACTTTGGAGACCCAATGATGTTGTGTAGACATAGTGGAACAAAGTGGATTCTAAATAGGGTGACGATCGTGGATAGCATCCTTTGGGTGTAGTAAATGAGTGTGTGTGTGCTGTGATGTCCGAGTTGATTATTCCTAAAGGATTGATGTGTTGTGATTGTGTGTGAAATCTGTTTTGAGGTGCATTGGGAATTATCTGTCAAAGTAAATCCATTGGTAGAGGAGTTGGCTAGAGTATGTTTTGTAGGGCCAGTAGAGTCTCCCTACGAAGGTGTAGATGATGTACTCCGTTTGAGCATAACGTTGAGGTTGTCAATTTAAGAGAAATGAGTACGTGTGTTAGGCGATGATTTGGAATTCCAGGGTTTAAGGAAAGTTAAATTATTAAAAGAAATGATTGAGAAAATATTGTTATCTCGAGTAGTGAAATGATCTCTGGATTCTTGTTTAAGCTTTGTGGTTATGACAGATGTCATTTACTATTATTTCGGTTGCTTTATGTTGGTGCGTAGTCTTTTCCAGTTAAGAAAAGAAAAAGATTGTTTTGGTCATTTGAGTAATTTCGCATTAGGCTTATGTGGTGTTTAGTTGCAAACTGCCTACCTGGAAGGTGGAAAAGTTTTCATGATGAATCTTTTGATTTTGGATTGGAGTCTTTTGGAGGGAAGTTGGTTATGAGTAGGTTTTATTATGAATCCTTTGTTTTTAGTTGAGTTCTGATTATAAAGAGTTTGTTTTTTAAAAAACAAGTTCGTTTATACATCCCCAGTTAAAGGAGATGCTCATTGTTACGATGAAGAGGTCAAGACGAGTGTTAAGGTGTAAGACGTTGGAATCCATTAAAGTGATGTGGTCTCATAAGTCCAAGAGGGAAGTGACTTGGGAGTTGGAGTCTCGTATATGCGAGCAATATCCGGAATTGTTCACGTCAGTTATGTGTTAATTATTGTTAAATTCAGCTGTGGTTGATCTTTCACGTAGAGCGGTGAGTAGAATTCGGGTCAAATTGCTTTAAGAGGGGGTAGAATGTAATATCCCGAATATAATTAAGAGAGAAAAGTGTTTTAGATAGGACGGTTGATTTAGAAAATGGTTTGATCAATAGTTTCGGCGTGATTTTTTGCTTAAGACAGAGAACCTGGACCGTGGGCCGAAAGCCCATAGCCTTTGGTCCAAAAGGGGCAACCGGCCAAAAGAGGGGGGGGGGGGCAACCGATCAAAAGGAGGGGGGGGCAGGCAAACCCTAATCCTCCCCATCAATAAGACAAACACAATACTGAGAAGAAAAATTATTTGTCTGAGCACGAAGAAACACTCAATAAACAGATGAGAGTAGAGTGGATTGATTCATTGCCAACGGATTATTTTGGGAAATCGCGAGTTAGTTAGGAGGAGAAGAAGAATTAATGATGGGTTTTCTGAAAAGAAAAAGAACTAAGGATGGGAGAGGAATTAATGTTTACAGGGCCATGCCTGTGTGCAACAAAAGGGCAACAAAGAGAGAGAGAGAGAGAGAGAGAGAGAGAGAGAGAGAACAAAATGGCTTGCTTAGCTTTTTACCAAATACCGAAATTAACCAGTGGTAATAGAAGGTTAGGGAAAACTTGGGGCCGTCAACTTTTGGAGGCCTTGTGTAGTTGAGTAGCTCGCTCATGCCCATGTACGGGCCTGCAGGTGGTCTTTACGAAGCTATGGCAGGTCGAGGAGATTCGTACCTGAACATGTCATACATTCAAAAGCCTATACCAAGCAATTTCTATATGAAATCCGGTAAAAACATAAAGTTCATGTAAATAGACTCGGATCTCTAACATATTCTTTGTAATATCCCGAATATAATTAAGAGGGAAAAGTGTTTTAGAGAGGAGGGTTGATTTAGAAAATTGTTTGATCAATAGTTTTGGAGGTGATTTTTGCTTAAGACAGAGAACCTGGGCTGTGGGCCGAAAGCCCACAGCCTTTGGCCCAAGGGGGCACCTGACCAAAAGGAGGGGGGCAGCCAAACCCTAATCCTCCCCTCCCTTGCATCACTCCCTCCCTCCCCCTTTCCAACTGTCGTCCCTTTTAGCTCCTCCCCTCCTGCTGCCCTTCCCTCCTGCGCAGTTTTTATCAAGACATCGATCGGAGCATCAAACGTCATCCGATCGGACTTAAACTTCGTCAGTGTATTCTTCAATTGTTGCTCTTCGATTTGTTCGGTTGGATTGAGGATTAGTTGAAAGGAGGACCTGTTTTGAGAGGGGTTTTGTCAGCCTGGACTACTGCAGTTTTAGCACAAATAAGTTTTGGTAGATGATCTGTTTGAGTAGTGAAATGATCACAGATTGAGCTTAAATTTTTACAATTTGTAGATAACTCATGTAACTATATTCCTACCAATTTTCATGCAATTGTTAGCTGTGGTTTGTGAGATCTGAGCTAATAACCAAAGGGGACAGAACTGTAGTTTCGGGTAGCAGATCCGTTTTCTGTTGATCGTATTGCGCTATAGTTTTGGGTTTTGTAATGGCAAAATTTGGGTTTGTCACCTCCTATAGAATTGTAGATCTCTGTTTGTTATTTCCGTAGAGTGCTCGATAATAATTTTTGGATAAGCCGTTATAAAATTATGATTTTTACAATACTGCTGTCCAGAGTTTCTATCCAGATCTGGCAGTTGTAGTAATCAGTAGATTAAAAATAGTTAAAGATCTAATTAAGGAATTTAACCAAACTGACTATTGTAGATAATTCCTTAAGGGTTCCATAGAGACTAAGAATGCAATTTTTGGATAAACAGAATGGAGGTTATGGTTTTTGTAAGGTTGCTGTCCAGAGAGGAGTCATCTTTTGGCAGTAGTTCGGTAAAATGCAATTTAAAATTACTAAATTGATTAATTAGGGTTCTTGATCTCCATAAAAAGATAGATAATGTCTTGAGGATTCTAGAATGTATAAGTTAATATTTTTTGGTTAGGTAGATTAAGAGCTATGATTTTGTTTGCAAGGTGGCTGTTCTGTTTTGGACAGACCGGGTTCAAGGACGAAAATGAGGCTGTTTTGGGGTTGCGATAAGGAGCGATGTTGATTATTTCTTTTGGTAATATGAAAATGCTTTTGGATTGTTTTCTTAGTTTGTTTATGAATGCTCAAGTGGTGGTGTGAATGAGGGGACAGTACCCTCTAGTCGACATCATTTGGCACACGGTTGAGGCAAGTGCAAGTAGTTGATAACATAGGCGGAGAATGTTCATAAAGTGTTTATGTTTTACGTATTTGAATGTTTGTTTAGGTTCTAGCTGATAAGTAGATTAAGTATTAATGTTGTTTAATCAAAGAGTTTAAGGTTCATGAATTATTACCATCATTTGCATCATTCTTTGATCCTTGAGGCTTAGTCTACGTTGTAGCCAAGTAACGAGAAATTTTGAGTCCCTATCATATATTAGACGGGCATGAGGTCCCACACTCGTGGAATGTGGGCTTGAGGTTCGTGTGCTTAAAGGCACATACATGGATATGCTAGAAAATGTGATGCACTCCACCACGTTAAACACCATGCTTATTAATTCAATAACTTCAAGTTTATTTGAGGAACCTATCAGAGAACGTAATTTTTCATTATGATCGTGTTCACCCATCGAGGTGTATTTGTTTTCTTGTAATAGAGTCGGATGGTGATTCCATAGTAGATTTCATGATTATGTGTTTTTAAGTTTGATACATTATTATCTTTCTCGTATACCTATTAGATGCTTGGAATCCTTTATGGGTTAATGTTTCAAAGTAGACTATGTCGAAATTTAAAGAAAAAGTTTTTTTAGTAGGATTCCAGGCCCATATTGAGCTGAGTGTTACATTCTTATGTGTCCTAGCTTGGAAATATGTAAGGAGGAACTTGAGCTAATGCAGAAGGTACAACTAAGAATTCTAACCATGGAACTAAACTTGGCCAGATTCAATATGGCATATTGTCAGAAGATCGAACATAATCCATCAACCATTTGTTGATTACTTCTAGGCATCAGTTTGTGTAGTCTAATGAGGCCATCACTAAGTCCAGTTTGGAAGTAAATACTTTATGAAGTTTGCATTCCATACATGTTAAAGGTCCAGTGATTTTCCTCTCTCTAGGTTGGTTGTTCATGGCAATTGAGAGATGTACTGTTGTCTGTCCCTAATGAGATGTATCTTTAAACATCTCCCCAATGCTCTAGAGCTCCCTCAGCCTGTCCGCTATATCGCCTACTGGGTCAGACACCTGCAAGTTGAAGTTTGAGTGAGAAGGGAATCATTGGAATGCAGCAATCAAATAACTTATGGTAACATAATCTACACATACAAGCTCATGTTCATTGGAGCAGATCGTATGTGTGTTAGTTTGTTACCAAAAATCAATGAATAATTGGGGTTTCATTCTTGGCATCATATGAGTTTTTCTTGACTTGTCATTATAAGTATTAGGATTATCAAATAGAAACGTAGCTCCCCTGTACACTGTACTATTCCAGCTGCTACCATATCATACTAGCAATGGACTGAAAGTCAGTGTAAGGGAAAGACTACTGCTTGCCATCAACTCATGATGCTTACAGAGTAAGCAGGTTTGAAATATTTGGACCAGTGATAATTTGATGCATTGCATTCCATTAACATTACCAAACATCTAATCTATTGCCGTGTTCACACAGAGAGAGAGAGAGAGAGAGGGAAAATTTGAATGCTGTGTATTATTGTGGCAGCAGATTTGCAAGGAGACAATACAACAAATGCATATTCTCGATGATAAAGTAAGGTCATGATAAAACTACTTGGATTTACTATAAAAATGAACACTAACGGAGAATTCTAACTCTCACATCCTGGGTAATTTCGCTATCACAATGGTAAGTAGTTTATCTAAGTAACAAAAATATAAGTTTTTCTTGCAAGAAAAAGTGAAAAGAAATAGAATTCTGTTGACTATTACCTGCAAGAGGCAGGTAGGAACTGCAATACAACTTCGAAAAATGATATCGATCTTTTCGAAAAGATGATGAGAAATAGGTGTGATCAAATGAATGCAGTCTCCTGGAACATCTATGGCTTTGACGAAACCTAAAATCCAACTCAGCACAAGAACAGTATCATGCAGGATACCAGAATATGAATAGGATATCAAAATATCAACCGCTAAACAAAACAAATTAAAAGTGGACATACCAAGTCCAATGCACCAAGGAGTGGAGCATTCAACTGACAAAGGAACAGATGTACTTGACGAAATACCAACAATAGTACCATTCAAGAAGTGATACATTGCATTACCAGAAACCTATAAAAGCACAACCAATCAACCATAGACACTATATTAGTAGAAACACCTCAAAATCAAAGTTGTCAGTATTGATATTCCATGTTGGATCAACTTTATCTAGACATAATGAAGTAGATCTTAGAGTTAACCTGTCCACGTTATTTTATACTTTTTGAAATTATCGGAAGCTGTTATGTAAGTACATTTAAACTACTGCTGTATTATGTTGAACTATTTATTTAGATCAATGTTGTAAGTACTTCATTGTTTTATGCATTGTACAGCTTCTGGGCATTTTTGTTGTATTGAACAAGTGGTACACCTTTTAGAATGTCATAAATTCATCATTTTTATGCAAAAATAATAATGTAAACATAAAGTTTCACAAAATATAAATACAAAGATTATATCTGCAACTTGTTTCTCAGCAAACAAGATATGTACACAATACTTATCTTAATCATAGTAAGCTGTAAACATGTATACTATCCACATTCTACTCACAGCGTAGGTATTAAATTGTGTTATTTCAAATGACAAGAGAATCGTAATAAGGGTTATGATATCACTGTTTAAGACTCTATCTCAATCACAACTCATTTCCATGAAAGAGTCGTGGAATCATACTGTTCTACTAATTAAATTGTGACCATGATTACAGTAATTTTCATCTCTTAAATCAATACAAGGAAAATTCGAAGAGGTTGACTGAGAATGTCAAGTTAGCTCCAAAGACAGTAACCTTCATCCATTAACCATATGTTTTGTGTGTTTCTTTGGAACACTAGTGCACAGGGAGAACGTCAAGTCAGCTTTGTCAAAAGCTCTGTATCTCCAGTTAACGCAAAAGTGAGGCCATTTATTTTCTTTTAGCAAATACCACTTTGCACATGGAGCATAAAAAAAGCAACGGTTCGAGCAAACATCATTACATCACATAATCAGAATAAAGCTTTTGTAATCTGGGAAAAGGAAGTATTTTTAGTCACCTGGCAGTGTAGATCAATAATCTGTATTTTCGAAAGAGGAAGACGAAACGGATGTATAGCAGAAAAGCCCTGAACTAAATCATCACAAGAGAAAATAGGAAAGTCCATCGGTAAGCACTGCCTAAAGTAAGCAATCAGCCTGAGATCACGAATGATTCGCGCCTCTTTCTTTACTAACAGACTGCATTGAGAAGACATATATTACTATAAAGAGTTAAAGACGATTCAAAGACATATTGAATTCATTAAACTAAGACTTACTGACGAGGAGAGTCATGTGCTGCACGGATTTCAATTAAATTAACTGGTGAATCTCCCTCATGTTCATCCAACCAAAATGCCCCACCTGGTAAATTTTTACCCTGTGTTGTGGTGCATAGCCGGATAACATGAGTTGGGGACACATATTTCAGCATCTCTGCCAGTACATGAAGTCCAATACCTAAACGTCACAAAGTACAAGATCGATAAATTTACAAAAACAAAACAGACGTTCAAAAAAAAAAGATCCAATCAATTAGCAACAACAGATATTAGTATTACCAACAAGAAGCAGGATGCAATGAAATCTCACCTTTCACCCATCCTGAAGTGTTAATAACAAGCGGCATAGCTGATTTCTGAGGGTTATCAACCTCATTAAAGCGATAGAGTTCCTTAAAGAAATAATCATAAAGGCCAAATATATAGCTCAAGAGAAGTTTTGGGTTCTTCTGTGCACAGACATCACCAAAAAAGAAGCACCTGGAATATGTGCAAAAGGTCTTAGACAGCTTCCAGAAGATCATACATGATAGAAAATGGAATTGTGTAGACACAAGAATACAATGCGATATTAACTGCAATGACTAATTTTTTTAATAAACATCAAATAGACATACTAGGCTTTATGATGAAAATTTTCAGACTTGTATTTAATCCAAGGTTCTAGAAATCGAAACTAGGCGCCGCCTAGGCGGTCGGTGGTGCCCTCCCGCCGAGACTTCGACGAAGTCGGCTGGCTAGGCTGGCTGGTCGCCTAGGACCAGCTAGGCGGTTAAAGCCGGTCAAAGGCAGCTTGGGCGGCGCTCGGCGAGGCGGCTTGAAGCGGCGAATTGTGAAGACTCTAAAGTTCAGAGATCCCACCCGGCCGATTCGGGATAGGAAAATCGCCCAGATCGCGAGAGGGGAAAGTAAGATAGACAGCTAAAACTATCAGCTAAAGTAAACGAATATACTGGAGTTTGATGCCTTCTCCATTAGCTGGTCGCTGGTTATAACCAGAAGTGTTTTACAGCAAGTATCTGATACAACTGAGATGAAAATAGAGTTGAAAACGACGGGAAACAATTAGACGGTAACAGTAAAGTCAGCACAGTAAATATAACTTGTGTTTCGAGCCCTTGGATCAGCCTTCATATTCCAGCCATAGATCCTAGCCCTCCGATTCCACTTAAGTGAATTCGCCGAACCGGTAAATTGGTTGCCGACTTCCCTTCCTGCTCATCTTCTCGACTGAAACTCTGAAGAATTGAACCGCAAGCTCCCTGGGACCTGACAGTTCCTTCCCCCTTGAGTATATCCTTGTCCTCAAGGATTGAAGCTTGGAAAGGTGGACTGGATGAATGTACTGTCCTCCCAGGTCGCGTCCTCTGGTCCCAGATTCAACCATTGGATGAGCCATTGAGCCACCGGCTCGTTTCGGCGAGGTATAATCCTCCTGTCCAAAATTGCGACAGGCTCAGTCTTGATCTTGCCATTTTCTCCCACTAATGGTAATCCGGGAATAGGTACCGCATGAGAGCCCAGGTGTCTCTTCAGCTGGCTTACATGAAAAACCGGATGTATCAAGGATTGATCGGGCAGCTGCAATTTGTATGCTACAGCCCCAATTCTCTCCAACACTCTGAATGGTCCATAGAATTTCGATCTGAGCTTTAATGATCCTCGTATGCCGAATGCGGACTGCCAGTAAGGTTGCATTTTGAGATACACCATGTCTCCCACTCGAAATTCTCTCTCAGATCGGTTTTTGTCCGCGAAATGTCTCCCACTCGAAATTCTCTCTCAGATCGGTTTTTGTCCGCGAAATGTTTCATTCTTTCTTGTGCTTTACCCAGATTTTCCTTGAGTTGCTCTATCATTTTCTCCTTTTGCTCTACAGTGACTCTTGCTTCATCCGACACATTGCAAGGTATGCTGAGTTCTCCTACTTGTGGAGGAGGATAACCATATAAGGCTTGGAAAGGAGTAACCTTCAAGGAGGTATGGTACGAGGTGTTATACCACCATTCGGCCAAGGTCAACCAATTCATCTATTCCCTTGGTTCTTGGAATGTCATGCTTCTCAAGTAAGATTCTAAACATTGATTCACCCTCTCGATTTGTCCGTCTGTTTGGGGATGATATGCACTACTCAACCTCAAAGACACCTTTAGTAAACTGAAAATCTCCTGGAACAAGTGACTAGTAAATATCCTGTCCCGGTCGGTCACAATTGCAATTGGCATTCCATGCAGTTTAAAGATGTTATCCATGAATACTTGAACCACTTGTTGCACAGAATATGGGTGAGACAATGATAGGAAATGAGCATATTTTGTGAATCTATCCACCACTATCAAAATTACCTCCTTCCCCTTGGACTTAGGTAGGCCTTCAATGAAATCTATGCTAATATGAGTCCATGCCATATCAGGAACCTCCAATGGGTTCAACAAACCTGGAATGTGTACATGTTCAGATTTTGTAATCTGACAAACAGGACATTCAGAGATTAGTAGTTCGACCTCCCTTTTGAGCCTAGGCCAGTAAAATAGCTTTTTGAGCCTATGGTAAGTAGCCCTCATCCCCGAATGTCCTCCCAAAGAAGATGAATAAAAGGAATCCATAATCTTTTTCCTGCTGTCATTCCCAATTCCAACATATATTCTCCTTTTATACTTTACCAATCCTGATTCTAAGGTGTAGTTGTTGTCTACTCCCGCTTGAATCTGATTGTCAACCACTATCTTCTCATACTGAGGATCATCCACATAACTGTTTTTCACATCTTCTACCCATTCAGGTATAATGGTCACAATGGCTTGGCACTTCTCTTCTTCTTCCAATGAGTGACTATCCCTTCTAGAAAGAGCATCAGCTGCCACATTTTCTTTTCCCTTCTTATATTCAACTACATAGTCAAATTCCAATAATTTGAGTAGTAATTTGTGTTGTATGCCTTCTACTAACCTCTGTGTTGTGATGTATTTTAAACTCTTCTGGTCGGTCCTGATCACCACTTGATTGCCCAACAGATAGTGCCTCCATTTTTTCAATGCTTCAAGTATAGCCATGGCTTCCTTATCATACACCGACTGGGCTGCAGCTCTTGTCCCCAAAGTCTTGCTAAAAAAAGCAATTGGTCTACCCTCTTGCATCAAGACTGCTCCCAATCCTGTACCACAAGCATCCGTCTCCAAAATGAATGGTTTAGTAAAGTCAGGCAAGACCAATACTGGACATGAGGTCATAACTCTCTTTAATGTGTCAAAAGCTATGGATTGTGCTTCTCCCCAAATAAATGAGTCTTTCTTCAACACATCAAAGAGTGGTCTACATATCTTCCCATATCCTCTCACAAACCTTCGATAGTAACCGGTTAAACCCAAGAATCCCTTCAACTTGGTTACCGTGTTAGGAGTAGGCCAATTCACTACATCAGCAATTTTTTTAGGAACTGTAGCTACTCCAGACCCATTGATAACATGACCCAAGTATCCAATTTCTGCCATGGCAAAACAACATTTACTTCTCTTTGCCTTGAGTTGATTTTGTTTCAATATCTGTAAAGTTTGCTTCAAATGTTCCACATGTTCTAACAAATTCTTGCTATATACCAAGATATCATCAAAAAACACTAGTATGAATTTCCTCAAATGATCACTAAAGATTTGATTCATAAGTGACTGGAAGGTAGCTGGTGCATTAGTTAACCCAAAAGGCATGACGGTGTATTCATAATGACCCAAGTGAGTTCTAAAAGCTGTCTTTGGGATATCATTCTCCACCATTCTGATTTGATGGTAACCTGACCTGAGGTCCAGCTTGGAAAATATGGTTGCACCATGTAATTCATCGAGCAAATCCTCTATAATAGGCATGGGAAATTTGTTCTTAACTGTCATTGAATTGAGCTGCCTATAATCAACACATAACCTCCATAATCCATCTTTTTTCTTAACCATTACAGCCGGGGAAGAGTATGGACTCACACTAGTTCGGATTTCTTTAGAACTTAAGAGCCTCCTGATTATGTCCTCCATGGCCTCCCTTTGGTGATGTGGGGTTCTATATGGTCTGAGACTTGGAGGTTCTGCATTTCCTTTCAAAGGTATAGAGTGATCACACTCCCTTTTAGGTGGTAGGCCTTTAGGTTCCTCAAATACATCAGCATACATGTGCAACAACTCTTGTATCTCTCTCGGTAAGTTCACAGATTCTTGAAGTTCAGATTCATGAGCCCAATTCACTTGTATCAAACAGCCCATCATTTCTGTCCTCAATAGTTTTTTAAACTTAGTAGCACCTACTAGTTGATGTTTCTCTGAAATTATATCATCCTTGAGAATTACAGTCTGCCCCTCTTTGAAGATTGTCAATTCCCTAGTCTTTAGATCCATTACAACAGGGCTATGTTCATACAACCAATCGGCACCAAGAATAATATCATAACTTCCCAGTTTCAGAAGCTGAAATGAAGTACTAAAAGTACATCCTTGCACCTTGTAACTTACCCTCTCAGTTCTGGCATCCGAGTACAATTCTCCCCCTCCAGCAACTGTGACTTTCTTAGATGGTTGAGATATGAACTTACAGTTACACTTGACAGCGAATTCGTAATCCATAAAAGATTTGGTACTACCGCTGTCAACTAGCATCATAGCTTGTTTACCTCCCATCACTGTCCTCAATGACAAGGTAGCCGGTCCTGCCAAGCCACTCATAACCTTGTTCGAAATTAACAGTAGTTGTTCCTGTTCCTTTTCATCTCTGTCAGGACTTCCAGGTGCTGTAACAAATCCCATTTCTTTGGTTATATCAGTCTCCTCCAGATCCTCAACTTCATCATCTTCTCCATACATTATAAGTGCATGTAATGCCCTCTTGACTTTGCATTTCAGATTGTGACCCGGAACCCAGGGCTCATTACAATGCCAGCAGGTCCTCTTGTTACCTTCTTGTACTTGGAGTTTCCCTTTATCTTTTCCTTCAACAGCCATTCCTCTAGCAGGACCCGTTCGGAAGATTGGGGTGTTAGACTTGCTCCTGTTACCAGCACCCGGTTGGCTATTTCATTTTGCTTGTACTGCTTTCTCCTCATATTTAGCAAACCAATAAGCCTCTAACAAACCCTTGGGCTGATGCATACAAACCTCATATTTAATCTCTTCCTTCAAGCCACCAATGAAACAACTTAATAGGAAAGCCTCTTGCAAATATGGATGGTCCCTTCTCACAATTTCCACACACTTTTCATAGTAATCAATATACTTTAGGACCGCCCATCTGTTTCATGGATTGCAATTTCTCCTTGCCTCATGAGCACTAGATTACGAGAAGCGATCCGCCAAGATCGCCCTAATTCTTTGCCAATTCAAGTATTTGCCATGGAATACGGTTCCTTTAAACCAAGTATGTGCTCTCCCGTGAAGTGCCCGTAGCCAAATTCACCCACTGCTCCCTAGGTGTTCCGGCCATCTCAAAGAAACGCTCACACTGCTCGAGCCACCCACTCGGTTCCTCGCCTGCAAACAAGGGTAACTCAAGTTTTGGGCCCCTTATAACTGCATCAACATACTGATGACTCCCATTGTTGTGGCCCCTATTCAGTCCTCCATTTGGACCGATCAGATTTACACCTGGATTATCTGATGTAATCAGCCCTCTTTGACCGAATACGAAAGTATCATTGTTCGGGTTTGCATTCATTGCTGGATGATAGTACATCGGAACTAGGGCAGTTGGGGCATAGGCTTGCCAATTCCACGGTGGTACAGCCGGTATTACCGGACCCTGAGGACAACCTGAACCACTAATCACGGGCGCTGCTGCTGACGGTTGCAATATTCTCCTGTGAACCTCACCTCCCCTTTCACCCAAGTCTATTTGTGATGTGGTTCTAATGGCTGAAGAGAAAACGGGTGGAGAAAGTGGTAATACCGTATTTGGCTCAACAAAAAAAGTGGTTTGTGCTCCAGTCCTCCTGCTCTGCTCTGGATGCCAGGCGGCGCCTACTCCCAGATCTGCTGGTCGAGGTACTTCCTCTCTGGACATCGTCGCCATCACCTCCGCATCCACCCGCGACGACTGAGAAAATTGAGCGTATAATAAGCTTTTGATCTCCGCCACATCAGCTTTCAGAGAATCCAACTCCAACAGTTTCTCTTGAATCTTAATGATTTCAGCTCTATTCTCCATCTCAATATTTGCTTCTTCAACGGATCCGTGAGATCGGTTTTCGCTACCATTTCTTCCAGATCCGACCAAGTTAGGGGATTTTACAGCAGCAAGTCTCTTGATTTGCTCCAACCCTCACTTGTCCGATCGCTAGCCGAGGATCTGCTGGGCTCTGATACCAGTGTGAAGACTCTAAAGTTCAGAGATCCCACCCGGCCGATTTGGGATAGGAAAATCGCCCAGATCGCGAGAGGGGAAAGTAAGATAGACAGCTAAAACTATCAGCTAAAGTAAACGAATATCTTTGGAGTTTGATGCCTTCTCCATTAGTGGTCATTGGTTATAACCGAAGTGTTTTCTGACAAGTATCTGATACAACTGAGATGAAAATAGAGTTGAAAACGACGGGAAACAATTAGACGGTAACAGTAAAGACAGCACAGTAAATATAACTTGTGTTTCGAGCCCTTGGATCAGCCTTCATATTCCAGCCATAGATCCTAGCCCTCCGATTCCACTTAAGTGAATTCGCCGAACCGGTAAATTGGTTGCCGACTTCCCTTCTTGCTCATCTTCTCGACTGAAACTCTGAAGAATTGAACCGCAAGCTCGGCGAGGCGGCTTGAAGCGGCGAATCGAGCTCACCGCCGCCGAATCGAGGTTGCTCCCGCCATCTCCGCCGCCAAATTGAGGTCGCCGCCGCCGAATTGAGGTATGCCACCCCTGCTTTCTTCTCGCCTCTGCTCTCTGCTCTCTGCGCCGCCCTCGCTCTGCTCTCTGCTTCTTGCCCTCTCTGCTCTGATTGTCTTGTGCTGTGCTGTGCCGATTGCTTCTCGCTCCCTCTGCTTTGTATCCGTAGCCAAGTCGGCCGCCTAGGCAGCGAGCCATCCCCTGACTAGTGCCTAGCGCTTTCTTAAATCTTAATTTAATCGTCTATAAAACCTTAAGTGCTGACTAATAAAGAAACATAACTACTGTGGCGCACTTAGACTCTGGACAAGCACATATAGCGTATAAAAAAATTAGCAGAAAACGAGACTTTGTAAAGTTGTAGTCTTCATAATATTTTAAGAAATATATATGACTATTTTGAACCATTGGATGCTAAAGCAATGATTTTAGAAAGAAATCCAGGAATTCTTTTAACAAATGAAATAGCTTTGTCACATACGAGTAGCCATTTTCAATTGACCAGAGGATTGTTCCTAACAGTGCCAACAATTACATTAAATAAATCATAATAAAGCATGAAACCATAAAACGCAAGCTATAACTGAAGATCATGCCACTAGAACTTACCTCTTTGGAGTCCGCAGATATAGCATTGTGAAATCTGCAATTATCACAAAAGCAACAAAATGATCAACCAGTTACAACAGAAGGACCACAAAATTTAGAACGGGAATTAAAAAAAGAAGATCCCAAGTAGACACCTTTAGCCTGTTCCTCAAGTACATGAAGTGAGACAAACCCTGGAGGTGTGAACTCAGGCTGGCCAACATCAGTATCCAGGTATGCCACCTTCTTATACCTGTGCAAATCAAAGAAACAAAAATTGAACTGACAGTACAGAAGCTAATAACAAATATAACAAAGTAAATCTCGCAATCTTGAGTTGCAGTAATACCCAAACTTGTGATAACTACCAGTAGAACCAGTCTAGGGCTGGAAACGAGCCGAGCCGAGCCAGGCTCGGCTCGGCTCGCTCAGGCTCGAGCCCGAAGTAGGCTCGGCTCGAATTGGCTCGTTTTGAGAACGAGCCAGAAGAACAGCTCGAC
This sequence comes from Phyllostachys edulis, assembly GCA_036346405.1. Taxonomy (NCBI): domain Eukaryota; kingdom Viridiplantae; phylum Streptophyta; class Magnoliopsida; order Poales; family Poaceae; genus Phyllostachys; species Phyllostachys edulis. The sequence continues at coordinate 91,910,303 of CM070545.1, forward strand.
TCGGCTCGGAAAACGGCTCGAGCTGGCTCGCGAGGGCTCGCGAGCCATTGAACAAATGCTATGCGAACAGTGGTTCAATGCTATGCGAACAGCGACAGAGTGCATCCGCCATCCATAATCCATTCAGATTCAATCAACAAAATCACAAAATCATTAATCAACAAAATCAGTGCATCATCAATCAACAAAATCAGTGCATGCGCATCCATTCAATCAACATATTCAACAACGGTAGATCTCAGTCTCGGAGTAGAGCAGGGACAAGAAGATGCAGCGAAGCCTGAATCGCAGCTCCTCCGCAGACGCCGCCGCATTGCCGTCGTCCCCACGCCGCACGGCTCCTCCAGTCCTCCTCGATTGGGAAGCTCCGAAGCTTCCTCCTCCTCCCCGCAAGTCCGCAAGCCCGCAAGTCCGCAAACTTGAATCCGGCGGCGGGGTGACGGCGTGGCCGTGGAGGACCCGAGCGGAGGCGTGGATCTGGGTGGAGGCGGCGGACGGCGGTGGAGGACGGGCGGCGGCGGAAGACCGTGGGGGGGGCGGCTTGGCGCCTTGGAGGACCGGAGGGGGAGGACGCGGGCGGCGGCTTGAGCCTTGGAGGACCGGGGGAGGATGGCTCGACAGGCGGGCCAGGAGGGAGAGCCGGAGAGGAAAGGGAGGCGGCGGCGGGCGGATCGGGCGAGGCCGCAAGGGGACGAGTAGAGGGGCGCAAGTGAGCCGCCGAGGGAGACAGGTCGGGGACCGTGGTCACGGGAAAGGGAGGTGGGAGGGATTTATTGTGTGATGGTGGATTAGCTGGCTGGCTGGAAAAATGGGCGAGCCAAGTTTGGCTCGCGAGCCGGCTTGAGCTCGGCTCGAAATTTGACCGAGCCAAAAGGTGGGCTCGGCTCGGCTCGAAAATTCACGAGCCGAGCCCGAGCCGAGCCGAGCCGTGACGAGCCCGAGTCGAGCCACGAGCCTCGAGCTATTTTTCCAGCCCTAAACCAGTCTATTGTCCCATTACTGCCAGATTAAGCAAATTACCATCCAACACATTAAAACATTCACTGCTTACATTTCAAGTACGGACAGCCAAACTATTGCTAACCAAAAAAATTACTTCACTCAGATCAACTTAAACAACAATTACATAAAAGAGCACAAAATCAAACAGAACCGAGATATCACATATTTGTGAGAAAGCAACAACAAGACCAAATCACCTTAGGACCCTTCGATATGCATGAGACATCAGCAAACTAAAATCAAATCTAACAAATAACATCCTTACACTTTTCAAAATTACAAGACCGACTAAACAATTATGGACACATGGCTACTTTGCCAGGGTTCTAATCAATGAAATCATTGAGCAATAGTTTCTATGACTAACTCCCTGTTAACTTTATAGATTCAAATTTCAGCTGGATCATTACTGAAATTTGAGCACAACTCAGGTTGCTTTTCAATATAAATATTAAACACGGATAGTATGTCAACTGAATTTGCAGTGCACATAAATAACTACTCAGATTATATATGAAACATTATGATCTAACAATTTTTAACATATAAACCAAAATGTAATGCTTGCTTCAGCTTAGACTATGATTGCATCAAGAATATTTTTGAGTGTATCCTTCTGCACACTATACAAATGCATCAATGCTTATGTATTCACAGACTTTACACTCAAACAGAGAAAATTGTGACCAGAAGAGGATTGCAAAAAAGGGGAATTCAGTTGGACCTCTTCAGCAGAGTGAATTAAAAAAAAATGAACAAATTCTCTACTGTTTCATCGTACAACCACAAGAGTTAGCAGAAATGAGTCTCCTCTGTACGAAGAACAGCAACGATCACCCAGAACCTTGACGAAATTAAGCTAAGCACCACCCACCCCAATTCCGAACCAAGATCACTCAAATTTAAATTCAGTAAAGATACTACTCCCTCCATTCATAAATACATGACGTTTGACCAAACGTGCAGTCAAACTTATGTAACTTTGACTAATAATATATGAAAAACTATTTAGATTGATCATGAGTGAATAGTATCATTAGATTTATCATGATAAATATTTTCATAATATAATAATTTTGTAATTTTTTACTAACAAAATCAAATGAAAAGTAATGGTCAAAGTTATATAAGTTTGACTACACGCTTGATCAAACATCATGTATTTATGAACAGAAGGAGTATTATTTCGTAACAAGTTAATTCGTTGTAATTTGACTTCAGGAACAGACGACAGAACAGCCGCATACTCGCATTCGATCATAGCAGCACTGCTTATTCACATATTTTACACTAAAAACGAACAGAACAGTGGACTGCATAAATGCAGTAGGACCTCTTCAGCAGAGTAGATTCAGGAGAAAAAAACAATTGAGCAAATTCTCTATCGTTCCACGAGATAGCAAAAGGGAGTCGCCTCTGTACGAGGAACCGCTGCGATCACCCACAAGGCCACAACTCCATCCCAATTCCCAACCAAAACAACGATTCCTTCACACGTCGTACTGTTTGCGAATTGCGATTCCGAACGAGGGGGAGAGGCGTTTGACCTTCCGACGAGGGTGTTGAGGAGGAGACGTGAGAATGCGGACTTGCCGCTGTTGCCGGGGCCGCACACCGCCACGATCGGCGGCGGCCAGGTGCACGAGTCGTATGCCACCGCGTCCGCCGCCTCCTCCCACTCCCTCTCCGTCGCCGCCGCATCCGCCCTCGCCTCCTCCGATCCCTCGCCGCCGACGCAGCCTCCCATTTCGCCTCTCCCCATCTCTTCACAGTTCGCACACACAGTCACACACTCAACGCTCGTTGGAGGCTCGGAGTCTCCGACCGAGTACTTAGGAAGGGCAAGAGTCATGCGGGTCGTGACTGGGGTGTTGGAGATTTTCGTTGGGCGTACGGGAGAAGTCGATGACGCGTGGGGTCTCTGCGTGGAGGAGACCGGGGCCCGCCAGTCAGTGGCAGGAGTGATGGGCAGTAGGTTACTGCCGCGTGGGGTGGTAGGTGCGGAATGAAGGATCGCGATTCGAGATCGCCGACGGGTCCCACTTAATCTCGCACAGTGATGGACAAGATCCCATTTTTAGTTGGTGGAATTTTGGAAATCTATTTATGCGCGGCTAGCTAAACTAATGGACACAGGGCGTGTTTGGACGGAGGCCTGTGGAAGATTGTCTGGTCGGAACGCTTTCGGGGAAGCTGCCGCTGCGCTGCTTGTTTGGAGGTCTGAGCATAAATGTTTGGCAGGCACAGAGGCTAGGCTCGGACGTCAAATTTCAACTTCTGGCTCCCAAGCTTGCATATGAGTTATGCTAATTGAGGCTAGAAGTAGCTAATTGAGATTAGAAGTTAGTTAATAAATTGTTTTTGTTAGTTAATGAATTATTTTCATGCTACTTATTTTTAAACCATCTTAAGGTGTCATTTTTTAACTTTATATTTTTTCCAGGCCCAGATCTTCAACCAAACACTATATTTTCAGACTTGCCTGGTCAGGCAAAAATTATCTACTTTCCAAACTACCTCCAAGCACTAAATTTTTTTAGACATAGAGTCCAGATCTCAGTCCAAACAAGCCTAGACCAACTGAAGGCGAAGGCCAGAGATCGAGTCGACGGATCCGGATCACTGTTCAAACAATGTTTTTGCGACCTGTGAGTGTAAGAACGGTGCTAGCCAGCGGTACTATTGGCATCACATGGGATTTTTTTACTGTAGCATAAAAAACACTGTACCTACTGATCTTTGCCTTTACTTTTTTTTTATCAGACTGTAGAGATTGTTTTATAATACGGAGCACCGAGATCATATGCATTTAAACCTTCCATACAGAGGATCTATTTTCGAGTCGATAGCTTGGTCGTCCCTCCAGGGCACGTGTTGTCAATATGCATCCTTAGAAATAAAATATCTCAGTGACATACCCATAGGAAGATGAATTTTTTTTATTTAATCCTTTTTTTATTAATATTTTAAAGTTAACCCCTCGCCAACTTTATTTTCAAATCTGACCCTTTTGGTCACGCCACCTCTCGTGGCGTGACCAAATAGAACTGTCACGCCATCAGTGGCGGCGTGGTCAAAGGTGCCACGCAAGCCCTCGGTCGCGCGCCGCGCCAGCGTGGAGGGTTTACGTGGCATCTGTCACGCCTTTTTGTTTGGCGTGACAAAGCACGATTGTCACGCCTTCTTTCTTAGCGTGACAACTCGCAATTGTTACGCTATTTATCATGGCGTGACCGGGGCTATTCCAGTTTGTTTGGATTCTATTTGGATTTATAGATTTGTAGCCAACAAGTACTTCGTTTTAAATATAAAAAACAATTGAAAATACGGTGATACATAACGCCATGTACATATAACATATAACAATTCACAACTTGAAAATAGAGACCTCTCTACGTAACCAAATATAACACCATCCTTTTTAGCTGAGAGTAAATAGATATATAGACCTGTAATCTTTTTGTGCTTTGAAAACCTTAGACACTTTACAATATTTTCGTAGGCGTGTCCCGTAGTGATACATAATGCATCCCGAAAAAATGAGTAATATGTGGATTGTGTGGTACAACACGAGGCACAATTATACACATATGCTAGACAAGATCACCGATGAAAGATGCGAGACATCCTAGTGGAATGATAGGTGGTGCGTAGACATCCCATGGAATCATAGGTTTGTGGTCGTAGACCAAACCGTAAACTTCGAACTTCGTTTTTGTCATGTTGTTGGATGCCTTACTACGCGAAGAATTGAAGGCGAAAAGACGACGAGATTTAAAGTTGCGAATTAAAATAGACTTCATAACAAAGCTTGGAATAACATGGCGTACAGGGTTTGGTTACATGCATAAGAAACAACATCATACACGATGCAATAAACCGAAGTTCTCCTACGATACATATGTGTCTTTTTTGAATGGAAATAAATTAGACCTTCCGGGAATTAGTACGGAAAGGTGCCTCGTACTACCCACATAGAGTGTTCTCCAACTGGGCGCCTTGGACGTGGCTGGCCGTCGTTGTAGTGGCACGCACATATGCAGCTAGGGTTAGCGTAGCAGCATGTGGGATCATAGGAACTTCCTATGTTCACGACCTCCTCGTTGCCCCTCTCACGCTGCATCTGTTGGCGGAGGTCATCATTTTGCTCTTTGAGATCTTCAATTTGCGCCTCCAAATCAAAGATTCGGTTCTACAATATATCCACGTGCATCGCAACATGTTGTTCATGGGGAGGATCGATCTGGCGGGTAAAGTTGTATTTCGCCATCTGTTGTAAGGGACGGTTAGTATGGAGGATGTATTAGCAGTAAGTAACATGAACAAAACTATTTACCCCAGAGTATGGGCATCGGAAGAAATGCCGTCCGCCATCGAAAGGGTCGTCTATGACCTGCACGATAACGTCCTCCCTGTGTCCGCATTTCGGCCACTTAGGTTGGGCATGCTTGTTCGGCACCAACCGGTAGTCAGGGCCGAAGTCCTCCCTCCTTTCCAGGCGAAGGTCTTGCTTCGGCGACCCCGGTTGGAATGGTCCCTGGGTGTCTGCCATGGTATGTTAGTGTATGACGGAGAAGGTTCTTCTTTCTACGGTTTGAAGGATCGAGTGGTCCTTCCGGAGCATGGGGTGCACATTTTATAGCCCGCGGGGGGAGGTCAAGACCTGACGGGGTAATGTGTTAGGTTGTAGATGACAAGACCTAACGGGGCTGTCTGCTTTGCGCAGAGATAAGACCAAACGGGGTAGCTTTGCACAGTGACAACACCAAAAGAGACAGCCTTGCGTAGTGACAAGATCGGACGGGGCAGCTTTTGCGCAGTGACAAGACCATATGGTGCAGCATTGCAGTGACAAAGCCAAAGGAGACAGCCTTGCGCAGTGACATGACAAGACGGGACAACTTTGCAAAGTGATAACTCTGATCGCCTCACCAGCTTTTCAGAACGAAAAGACATTACTCTGCAAGGAAAAACGTAGAGTGTTATCACGTCAATCTGAAAACCTGGCGAGGGTCAGGGTTGTCCAGTCGATCTATAATGAGTTGTAAGTAGAAAGGTAAGTGATATTCGTTCAGAGAAAGGATGATTGATAAGCCTTCCGTCGTAGTGTTGTTATACGTAATTTTGTATAATTTTATTAGATTCGGAGAAAGGATGATTTATAAGCATATCGGACTAGGTATAACCTTGAGGATGTCGTCCAAGCAAACTCGCAGAAGTGAGAACGCTTCGTTGTGATTATGAAGATACCCTAAAACATGGAGGATTCGATGTCGGTGCGAATGGTTCTTTCGGGATTCCACTAGAAGAGGCATACTTGCAATATAGGCTTGCTTTGATGGCTTAGCGAGACACGGAACTAGAACTACATTAGATTCATGATGAAGCACGTTACACATAGTCACATGGCATGATGGTTCGGCTAATTGCTTTAGTCATCCTCGCTACTACTACGGTACACTACGACACAAGCATCTGGACCATGTAAGTATACATGCCTTTAGAGGATAGTAAAAAACATGGCTGGTAGGACGGGGGACTACTACGGAATGACCTGTCGTACAATACAGATCATGCACGACAAACTGATAATTTGACAAAGAGTGTCCTATTTAACGACGTCGGCCGGTCTCGGTCGAAGGAGCCTTCCCCTTCCCCTTGTCGCCATACTCTCCACATCGGGCCGGTGTGACGAACTCGTCCATGTCCTGCGATTCCATGATGTAAATGCATCATATAGTGAATATCATAAGAAGGATGTAAATTCTTCACAACTCACGTCGTCGTCGGATTACGCTGGCGACCATATCTGTTGTGCCGGTAGGGCTCACCAGCGTGAGCCTTTCCTTGCCCTTGTCGGCGGGATCGCCCACGTCGGCCGGTATGTCGAAGTCGTCCATGTCCTGCGATTCCATGATGTAAGTGCACTGTATAGTGAAAATCACAAGAAGGATGTAAATTCTTCATAACTCACGTCGTCGATACGGATTACGCCCGGGCGACCAGATACGCTATGGCGGCCGGGCTCAGCCGCATGAGCCTTTTCCTTGCCCTTGTCGCGAGTACTGGGCTCCTTCGGTGCCTCCTCAACACGGTCCGGTACGTAAGGTTTCCACCGCACGAAGTTCTCAGCCCGCACCGAGTAGTTCAGCATGTACTTCTGCTGGAGGAATGCCCTGTCGTACATCTCCGGGCCGTCGATCAACTGGAAGAAGTGGCAGCGCATCTCGGGCTGTCATTACGTGGGGATGAAGTTAAAAATTTAAGGAATTCAACGTTGGGAGAGGAAAATCGATGCGCGTGAAAGAAACTCTTATGAGGTGGTGCTCGCACGTGTAGTACGCCCGGGCGGCGGTGTCTAGGTGTGTGGACTGAATGATCTCTGCCGATTCGCCACACACACACACTGCGGGATCGGAAAACGTGGCGGTACTGGTGCATCTTTCATTGATTTATCTGGGTATTGTAGCTGTTTCCTCTTATGCTTAAGCCACTTTTGCTTCTGCAACATCCTTGCGTAGAAGTTTGCTGAAGAGTCCATAGCTGGGTATCTATTGTGTAGTGTAGTGTAGTATTGGGTTTAGTTCAACCCCCTTTTATAAGCCCCATGGTTGGCATGGTGTGGTTAATTTCATGCAGAGTCCTGTCTTGCTTTGCGGAGTGCTGCCTTATCGGTCTGAAAAGTCTAACCCTAAACCTAAACCCTAAACTATGCAAAGCTAACTCCTCTGGTCTTGTCACTGCGCAAAGCTGACTCCTTTGGTCTTATTATTGCGCAAAGTTGGCCCGTGTGGTCTTGTCCTTTGCATAAAAGTCGCATCGCTCATTCTTGTCCTTTGCACAAGGCTATCTCCTTTGGTCTTATCTCTGCGAAAAGTCGCCCGTGTGGGCTTGTCCTTTCTTATAAAGTGACTCATTTAGTCTTATCCTTGCGCATGGTGTGGTTAATTTCATGCGAGTCTGTCTTGCTTTGTAGAGTGATGTCTATCGATGCGAAAAGTCTAACCTAAACCTAAACCTAAACTTAGACCTAAACATAAAACCCTAACCCTAACCCTGAACCTAAAAACCTAAGACCCTAACCCTAACCCTAAAAACCTAAAGCCCTAACCTTGACCCTTGACCTAACCCTGACCCTCAATCTAAAACCCTAACCCTGACCCTTAACCTATAAACCTAAAACCCTAACCCTAACCCTGAACCTCAACTTAAACACCTAAAACCCTAACCCTAACCCTAACCCTAAACCTAACCCTGACCCTTAACCTAAAACCCTAACCCTGACCCTTGACCTAAAAACCTAAAACCCTAAGCCTAACCCTGAACCTAAAAACCTAAAGCCCTAACCCTGACCCTGACCCTCAATCTAAAACCTTAACCCTGACCCTTAACCTATAAACCTAAAACCCTAACCCTGAACCTCAACTTAAACACCTAAAACCCTAACCCTAAAAACCTAAAACCCTAACCCTAACCCTGAACCTAAAAACCTAAAACCCTAACACTTGTCACGCCACCATTCACGGCGTGGCCAAAACGTGCTGCCACGCCAAAATGCGTAATGTTCCAGAGGGCTTGCCAAAAAGGGCCATCGCTGCCGGGGCTAAGTCTTGTCACACCACTTACCCCGGCGTGACAGGACTGTATTGTCACGCCACCCTGAACGGCATGGCAAAATCGTGCTGCCACGCCAAAATGCTTCATGTTCCAGAGGGCTTGCCAAAAAGGGCCATTGCTGCCGGGGCTATGTCCTGTCACACCACTTATCCTGGCGTGACAAGACTGCCTTGCCATGCCACCATTCATGGCGTGGCGCCACCTAAGGCCCCGAAGTGGTGGCGGACCGTCCGATCTGGAACGGACTGCCCCGATCGGGTTGCGTTTCGGACGGTCCGAACGTCCCACGCGTTGTGGACTGTCCGATCATATTTTAGCGGTGGATCTTGTTGTTGCGAAAGGCGGTCGAGCGTTCCATCGTTTTGGGTATTCAATTGAAATTGAACGGCCTCCATTCATTGCGCCTCTTACCTTTGTCATGCCACTTACCCGGCGTTGCGTGCCGGAGAACGGCGTTGCGATCGCTGCTGTCTGGGAAGAGGAAGGAGCCAAGAAGATGCCACATCCATGCCCGTCGCGGCCAGCTGCGCGTGGCGATATCTGCGTTCAGCGGAACCACGTTGAAATGCGCGCGTAGCCATAGACGCAAGCACCGCAGAATGGCGGTTGTCCCTCGAGTCCACGGGGGTCCTCGGTCGCCTCGAGCCACTCTCCCACCGGTCTCGCCGGCCCATTTGTTGACATCGATCCACAGTGACCCCTCTGGGAGGCCTAGAATCATACCGACGTCTGAAGCGTGATAGTCATCTCGCCTGACGGTAGGTGGAAAGTGTGGGTCTCCGGGCGCCACCGGTCCACCAGTGCGGTGAGCTCAGAACCATCCATACGAGGGAGCCCGTTGACAACTATCCGCGCCAAAGCAAGGAGACCTGCTGAGCGGACGTGTGGCTCGTACTGCTCATCCCAATCTAGGGGGGTGTGGGTCCTAGGGCGAAATGGCTGGAGTACCTGCAAGAGAGATACGTAAATAAATAAGTGAAACAACAAGCACGATGGAGTACAAGAGTAGCAAATCTCACCTGACCACCCTGGGCTATGCGGCGAGCGCGGTGGTCGTCGTCGTCAGTACTCAGGAGAGGAGCAGCGTATTTTGGCGTCTCATGACATCTTGCATTACAGGATATGATTTTTGTAAGATCACATGAGGTACAAAATAATGTAGCGAATGCAAAATGAAAGTAAGTACACATGACGTTCAAAACAATATGTGAACTGCAAATGAAAGTACTATATACGTAAAGAACAACTATTTTTGCGGAACAACAACATTGGATACCTCAAGCAGGTGGGGCGACATGTGAGCGCCGCCGCCTGACCCTGCGCGGCTGGGAATCCCTACTGACATGCTTTGCCCTTGTGTGTCTGTGCTCGTGGCACTCCGAGCACCTGTTGGTGCTACCGACGTCGTTGAAGTCCCCTAGAGAGTACATGTCCTTACCGCCTTACTGTGCGAGGTCCATGTCATTACAAAGCCTCTTCCTCTTCCTTCGGCCGCGTCGCTTGTTCATCATGTTTACGTCGGGAATGTATTCCTCCCCCATGTATGGTGGCCAATGCGAGGGATCTAGGTAAGGCTCGAATCGCTTTTCCCAAGTCTGCATCATGGCTTGCTTCGAGAATTCTGACGCAATGAAGGTAAGGTGACTTATACCGCGCACGCGACAGGCAGTGATGACGTGAGAGCATGGGACATGCAGCAATGTCCGGACCATGCAAGTATAGTCTCCCTCAGTCAGGTTCACTCTATGGTTTCGGCCACCGTAACGTTCGCCCCCTATCGATGTGCCCCCGGCTGCCTTGACGGCGTATATATGCTTAATGGGATCGTATTCCTCCGCCTCCTAATTGCATGACCCGGCCTCCGCGATAGCAAGGTGCTTGGTAGCAGCCGCACCCCAATGCTCGCCGACGTTGAATGCATCCCTTGCCCGGGTCCACCGATCCACAAAGTACTTGTTGGTCTTTCAAAGCAGTACTCCAAGATAGCGAATCTTGGCATCATACGAATGCCCTTAATAACGTTGTTGAACACCTCCGAGATGTTCGTTGTCATCATTCCATACCGACAACCATCTTTATCGTATGCCTGTGCCCACTTCTCTTTCTGCTGCAAGATCTCGTCCAACCACGACTTACCCCGTTCGTTGGTTAGTCCCCTCAGCTACGTCAACTTGACCTCGAATTCCCTCTTCTCCAAGCATCCGCTTTGAGTTTGAACTTTTTGGTGAGATCTTCCTGTTGCATTGCTTAAAAAATTAGCCGCTAAATGGCGCAAGCACCACCTATCGGCACATCAGGGTGTCCATCAAGTCGCTCTTCACGGTGTTGAGAATCTTTGTGGTGCTGTCCGAGACGATGCAAACTGTCGTCCGAGCCCAACGAGGCGTGAGCGAACAATATCCGAGAACCATTCCGGCTTGCATTGTTCTCACCTACGTCAATCACGAATGCTAATGGAATCGGTGGTCCTCGCATCAATACCCACGGCGAGCATCAAGGCACCATAGTACTTCCCGTCAAGAATGTAGTGTTAATAGATAAGACAGGTCTACAATGTTTGAAGGCCTCTATGCATTGCCCAAAGGACCAATACACCTGCCGAAGGACATGTTTTATAACCTCTCCATCGAGTTCCATACGGTTTGCCGTGCCAAGGTGAAACACCATGCCGGATTCTTGGCACGCATAGCGGTTAGGATTAGAGGAAGCAAACCGTAAGCCTCCTTCAATCACCCCACAATAAGCGCATCGCTCTCTGCTTTGCCCTCCATGCATTCCGTACTTCACGGTACTTAATGAACCCGTAGATAACCTCGATAAGGGTGGCGACGGACACATCAGGATCGACAGACACAACCGCCATAATACGCCTAGCAATGAAATTTGCAGTCGCCTGGAGGTGCTCCCCGGACACTTGTGCGGTCCCACAAGTGTGAGGCTGCTTCACATTCGCTATTTTCCATTGGTTGTCCCTTGTTTTGCAGCCCCATAACTTCCATCTGCACCCCCTTTCGCACCTCACAGTGTACTTTTTGTTCACATCGGAGTGTTGCACTATGAACGGATGATGGTGCCGCGCTGAGTATTCTTGCAGCCAAACCTTCATGTCCTCCATGGTTGAAAACAACAAGTTCTTTCGTATTATGTCATTCTCCGGGTCCGCAATGCTATCCCTACTCCTCAACCCATTAGCACAAACCGCCTTATCAACCATACTAACATCATCGAAAGAATGCACCGACGGGACCTCACCCATTACACTGCGAAGAACCCTGCCTTCCTCTGAGGAGAAAAGAGGTGCGGGAGCCTCATCTTCGGTCAAGCTCCATCCTTCGTTAGACTCCTCTTCACGGGTTGTTCCATCGCGAAACAACTCCTCCTCAAGCTCGTTGTTTATTACAGCACCGTTGAAATCAGTCATAGGGTCAATAACATGTTGCGGGGAAGATACAAGCAGATCCACCGACAGGGGGCCATGGTTGGTACGACTCACGCTAACGAACTCTTCGGAAGGTCGCTCTTCCATTGGGGGGGGCTCACAAATGATGGGCAGTGGGGTCTTGTTCCTCCGTGTTACCATTCACCACATCTGAATTATCTGGCAAATCCTCAACAATGATTGTCCTTTCCACCGCCACCTCCAACACCCGGACCTGAGATGCGAGCACAATTTCCTTGTACATGTCCCAATCATCGGCGGACAGCATTGGCACTAAAAAGGCGTGCATCTTAGAACCCAGCCCTGCGTCATATCGTCCTTGCATTCCGACAACGACCCCGGGGTCATCCCATCCAAATGTCGACTTAGTCCTAGTCACAAGAGTTGTCAAGTCCGGTGATTCGCGAAATAAAAGGACGGTCGCTTCCATGCCACCGAAGTCGACAGAACTTCCAGTTTGGCTAATGGCCCCACTAGTAAATACACGTGCAACCACGACCATCTACATCCAACAAAATATTGCAAAGTCAGTACTACATGCCATATGAATGAAATACCGCAAGTACGAAATATCACAATCAACATTGGACATAACAAAAGCTCAGTTTCCTGAGACGTGCTAGCAGTTTAACGGTACAAACATATGCATAATTGACGAGTCGTTTCACAATGACTTCAAGTGTGTTAGGCCATACACAGTGGACGAATAACACCAAGAAACAAGGAGATGCAAAAAGATCCAAAACCTACACTACGAGTCTCTCGTGCTCGATCCGCTCGAGATCCGTTCTCGAGACCGCCCAAACCACGTGTTTGGGGCGGCTCGAAACTTGCCTCACGAGTGCGACCTACACTACCACGGATCCACGTGCGAATGCGCTCGAGATCCGTTCTCGAGACCGCCCAAACCACGTGTTTGGGACCACTCGAGGCTCATTCACGAAATGCGCCCGGAGACTTTGCTCTGGAGTGCATGACTTCACGCTCGAGTGCCACGAACCACTCGTTCGGGAAATCTTATATGCAGAAAGGAGGTAAGTCAACCTTTATTTCACTTCTTCTATATAGGTCCTTTCATAAAATTTTTCGGTTAACTAATTCTGCACGACATCGTATTGAAGGTTAACCAAAATTGTTGTCCTACCTTGTAAATAGTTAACCGACACCTTGTTTGTTTTGAGTTTTCACCTCAAATTATGCACCAGTAAAAATAACTGTAGGATTTTATTTTTTTTATCTATACTAAGCAAAATCTGAAAGTAGTATTGTTACTATTTGATACTAAGCAAAATTAAAACAAGTGTACTAATCCTAAAATGACTACATAGTACACACATGCATGTAGATAAGTGGAAACTCAGGAATCACAGAGACTTGTACAACCACAAAAACATGTACGGTTTCCTAGAATCAAACATTTTTCAAGTAGAAAAAGTTGTAGTCTTGCACATATATAAAATCGCACATAGTTTGACACAGCAATATTTATGTAAATAACTTGCAATTTGACAACACATCAAATAACTAGCATGAAAGGTGATGAGGCGTCTTTACAATCAGAGGAATATCATACATATGACTTACATCCATTGTAGGCTTCATAATATATTTTTAACCAATTGTAAACATAACAGCAGGTAATTCAAGTTCAACCAAAAAAAAAATTCAAACACGCATACAAATTGTCAAATTGCAAACAAACAAGTGGTATAATATCCTTATGATAGTGCTACGATAGATCTCACAAACTTGATAGTAATTAATCTGCATGAAACCTTTGCGATCTGATTATGATTTAGCAATGAGAAATTCTTGTAACATAGACAATTGTCACTAGTGCGACCATACTCAACATATAAAACCGTGATTATCACCTTGTTGGTCAAGACAATAAGATATAGATAAGCTGAAACACAAGATTTATTCTCACATACACAAAAGACCTTTGAACCTACAGTTATTCTAGCATATACAAAATAATAGCAAACTTGATGAACCCTTACAAATAACTAAAACAAAAAATCCCAACATTAATAATTATAAATAAAGCAAAATTTCAAAACCAGTTAAATGGCATAAATGACATAAGATTAAGAAAAACCTTTAAGCCATCTAAATGGAACAGAATGCCCATCATGCACAAATTGAATACAAACAACATCAGCATATACCTCAGATTTAATTTTATGAATATGGCTCTCAGAAGGCTAGTTGCACAAGGATTAACCTTGGCCATCACAGCACTTTAGTCTATACTCTTCATCAATTGAATATGACAATATTGATTTGAACTTTGATCTCTAAACAATACTATACTAATCTGTCTCAAAGTATCAAACAAGCGACTACAGGATATACTTTCGGCCAGACTGGAGATCACATAACAGTACTCCAGAATATTCACAGAACTAGATCACAAGATCAGTAATAACAATAATTTGCTAACAGGAGTGTTTGACAAATTGAATTGCTGAAAATCTCCACAACCAGGAGGTTCAAAACAATCGATCCACGAAAGTAATAAACTGGCAGAACACAAGAGACAATAGTATGTAATCCAATTAGAGCTCAAGTCTAAATCCTCTTATCACATCAATTTCAGTATTTAGACTAATATCATCATTGAGTATTTCAAACGATCCAACGGAGCTAACCGATCCTCTTTGCAATATCTCATCGGATCGTAGTAGTAGCGAGGATCAAGCATATGTAGTGTACAATGAGAATGTGATTCATGGGTATACAATGTACCCATGATCAAGCATTCGCACATATTGCAACAACTACGGTCACTCATATTGCAACAATGATATGCAGTGTACCCATGATCAAGCATTCGCACATATTGCAACAACTACTCAATCACAGATCAAGCATGAATGTATACTACACTGTCTGCCTATTTCAACACATTGTCTCACAATGTATACCTCGATCTAGGAGAAGCCGTGGGGAAGGACGGGCGGAGGAGGAGGGGCGCGGCACGGGCTTGAGGGGGAGCGAGAGGGAGGAGACAGGCGTGGAGGAGACCCGGCGGAGGAGCCAGCGCCGGGGAGGAAGAGGTGGCCTCGTGCTGAGGCGGCTGGCCAGCTGGCGGCTTGGCTGGCGTGGCTAGGGTTGGAGCAGATCAGGCTGCGGAGGCGGCGGCATTTAGAGAGTAGAAGATAGGAAAAATGAGGAGCAGGTCGGGCTGCTGAGTATAAGTCCCCCTGTCACGCCAAATCTCATGGCGTGACCATATGCTAATCACGCCATGAGGCTGGCGTGGCAGATGCCACGCAAGCTCCTGGTGGCATGGCGGCGAGAAACTGCGTGGCACCTTTGGTCACGCCACCTCTTGTGGCGTGACAGTATTGTTTGGTCACTCCACGAGAGGTGACGTGACCAAAGGGGTCAGAGTTGGAAATAAAGTTTGCGAGGGATTAACTTTAAAATATTAATAAAAAAGGATTAAATAATAATAAAAATTCTACGAAGATTCACATGGACATGTATAATGAATGCACTTTATAGTAAACAAAATGACAGCCAAACTTTCGGAGACAACTAATTTTTTAACATGAGCATTCAACATCAATCTGAATCCATACTCAGTTTATACGGACATATATAATGCTCTTTATAGTATACAAATTTACACCTTTCAGCGTTAACTGAATCTTTGAATTTTCGAACATGAACATTGGACTTCAATTGAATCCACACGCAAAGCTACCAGAAACACAATAGTATGGCCACGGGATATGGAAGAG
Source organism: Phyllostachys edulis (assembly GCA_036346405.1). Classification (NCBI taxonomy): domain Eukaryota; kingdom Viridiplantae; phylum Streptophyta; class Magnoliopsida; order Poales; family Poaceae; genus Phyllostachys; species Phyllostachys edulis. The sequence continues at coordinate 91,926,113 of CM070545.1, forward strand.
ACGAATGCATAAGTGTGAGGAGATATAAATCAACATATAATTTTGCATATAAACAAAGTGATGAATTGTTAGACCGTGTTAGCGATTGGGGTTGAACAGGAGCCCACTTTTTCATTACTAGAATTCGACTTTCTTTTCACTCCAATAGCTAGATAAAGCTATGAAGACCAATGTCTCAAAATCATACCAGAAGAATCGAGCTGAAACCAAGAAAATCAAGCAGTAACCCCCTTTGGGCGGTCTGACTGCCAAGCACCGGGTAGTCTGATCGTTCGACCGGCCTGACCACACCCTTAGGCTGACAACAAAATCAGCATGATTTTGGATCTACAAACTGACTTAACTTTTGATCTAGATATCCAAATCACTTGAGAATTCAGACATAGCTCAACAAGAAGGTCATGAACTTATTTCAATTGAAGATTGATACAATCCTAGCCAAGGTTCTATGCATTTCTTGTTTGAGAGCAAGATGGCTCAAAACCGGGTGAAAACCTAAACTTGATCCAAAAGCTTGCTCGTGAGTAAAAGATGGTCAAGATAACCTTAGATCATCTTCTATAAGTCCTAGCAAGCTAGATCACAACAAAAGACCAAGGCAACACCCCGAGAACACAAGAACCCAAAATCACAAGAAAGAGAGTAAGAATAAGAGAGACTCATCTGTGCATGAATTGATTGGATTGATAGTGAGGAACTGAAGGTTTCAACCACTCCAACATGTTGGACAAAAAATCACTCATGAGCACCCAATCCCACAGATTTTCTCTCAATACATCTCTCTCAAACACTAGCCTCCTCTACTATCTCTACTTTTCCCAAATATCAAATTAGGGTTTTTAGGCTTGGTTGCTTGAGTGTGCAAATCCTGCACCACCCCTTGTATAGTGGAGGCTAGGTCTAGAGAGACACCTTAACGGGCACTCATTAAACCCACACATAAATGGGTCTCACACTCACGCACGTTTCTCAAAGCCGATGACGATCTAGTGCTCCCGAATCCATCTCTTCGTGATCTTACCCTCTTCATAACCTAAACCACTTCTCCTTTGTGATGTCATGTGCCGCAGTTTTAACATGGTCACCAATCCAGTATTTTGGTGAAGACATCAAGATACCCCATCTCGATCCATGCATCCTTGATCGAGTCTAATCTCGTGAAGCAATCCCATGCTTCGCCACGCGCAAGTTCATCAATGGATTTCCTCATGCCGACAAGTATCTCCCATCTGCCTACGGCACACCGCTCAGCCTACAGCACACCATAAGCTGGATGCCTCGCCTCGTCGTTTCTATCATCCGATCCATGGTCTCTCCGATCTCCTGCCTTGCTATGCTGAAGCGCTCCCCGATCGTAAGACTACACATGGAGGTCGCCAACTCGTGCATCTCCCACTGGAGATCGTTCTGTACACAGAATTAGCAAGATAGAAACCGAAAACATGCATAGTAAATAAGAATTATGGACCATTCAATACGTACCACACAATGGAATGCGGCATCCGACTGGGCAGGGTACATGTCGGTCATCGTGGCCTCGTGTCGTGGTGGGTCATCCATGACCCTAACGCAATGAACACTCATTCGAGTGGAGTACCACTCGATGTACTCCTCGTACGTCCTGGGGTTGTAGGGAGCTGTCTCCTGGTGCACGTCCTCCAAGGCGTGGAACCACAGCTAAAACCAATGGGCCATCATCTCAGCCTAGGAAATTGTACCTGGTACTCACTTCCTGGTGTACCTGTGGAAGGCAAAACAATAAATTCGTAAGTCCGTAAAGGAAAGGCTACAATAGACATAAAATGTGAACTTGCCCAAGGATGTTCGGCGGCAACCACTGCCCCTAGGGCACTAGGACCTCTTGTCGTAGACCAAACTAGCGCATCACCCGGTGCACATGGTACTCCTGCAGGAAGATGTCATGCTCGAAGCTCCTCTGCGTGTACCAGTACTGCCAGTCTCACGTGCATTGGCTATACAAGCCTCAGGGTGCGCATGCCAACACCCTCTCGGGATTGTACGACATCTAGATGGTGAGGTCATCCATCATCTGATTGAACATCGCAACATAGTCCGGGTAGGACGCGTGCGTAGTGATTAGAGTGAAGGTGACCTGTGGAATAGAACAACAAAAACTTAGCACACGCAATTAAATTACATTACGGAGAAGAATAAATGCTCAAAAAACTTACCTACCGGCGACACCACACCATACCCATGGTCGGTCAATAAATCGGTGGCGTACTATAACATCGGTGTAGGCTTCGAGTCCGGTAGTGGTAGTCCGATCTAAAGCTTCGAAGGACCTGGCCCGAAGAAGCAGCGGGCATCCGGAGAGGATGGAGCTATCTCGAACCCAGTGGCACACATTGCATAGGACGCGGTACGTCATGCACAGCACCGCCTGGCCCTAGGCGTACGACAGGATTGCCTCCACCTCCACATCTGCTATCTCCCGTGCGTAGCTGATCATGTGCTTGTCCACGCTGTTGCCATGGGACCCTAGAAACATGACCCACCCACCCACATAGCCATAACATGTATACCTCGAAGTACCTCCTCATTGTGTACTCGGTGCGTCTAGTCTCAAGGCAACCGACTGCAAGAAGACAAAGTCGCATCACTAAGTTGAACAAAGCAATTTAAGCAGAAACACAAGAGTTATAAATACTTTTGTCGAACTGGTTGATCCACTTCAGCATCGACCCGTGCATACTTCTAAACTCCTTGTAGCCGGCGTTGGCCGGCGGCAACCCCTAGAACCTCGCGAGGATCTCCGCGTGCCATGTGTGTGGGACATCGTATGCTACTAGGGGAAGCCCGCGCTGGCCAACCCGGTCAGAAAGCCCACGTCCTAAAGCGTCGGTGTCATCTCCCCGAATGAAAGGTGGAACATGTGTCTTCGGCCTCCACCGGTCAGCCAGCACTGTCAAGAGGCATCGGTCGTATGGAAACGGCCTCGACGTATGACCACCGCCTACGACATCCTCCTTGTCCTCCCACGTCGCCTCCACCATCCTCACTAGTGGAGTGAGGCCTGCCGCTCTCAACCCGCGTTAAAAGGATTAAGAACATACGTGAGTCCACCCACACAAGTTAGACCAAAATTGAGTACACGAAGGTCAGAACTATATATGCCTGAGAACCCAACGTGGGTCCACCCTCTATGCCCTCATGGGCATGCAAAGCCGCAATGCGCCAAGCTCAATGGGCTACTCGACCTCTTGGGGGAGGATGGTTCTGGGACCCCCCGGGTTATTTTCGTAAGACCGAGGCCTTCCCGGTCTTATGGAAATAACTCTGGGCCTTTGGTAAATGGATTTCAATTTAACTCCATCTAAGTGAGAGGTCTTGTATGAACTAGAGCCCCGTCGATCATGCGTACTGCTCCTCTGCAAGCACTACATGATAATCGGTTCTCTAAACAGTTCAAGACTACACTCAATGAGTTAAAAGGGAATTCATCAACAACGAGTATGAGATCATGTTGGCTCCCAAGATCAGTGACCAACACGCTCATACTCTCATTCAACGTTGATTACATCCATACAACATTCATACATAGACATAAAGAAAGACATACAACATAATAGTTCAAGTGTACATTGGTTACAAAAGGGCCGTCCGGCCAAATTCAATTAAACACTTAGAGTGGCAGCGGAAACGATATAAATAAACCAAAAATCCAGCAAGGTATGCTCATAACCCATGACAACTGACCGGGAGTCAAATAATATCACTACTCGTTAGTGTTGCCTAAATCGACACTAACGAGCTCATCGGGCTCGAAGTCTTCTTCACCTGAATCGTTGCAGCCAGGTTAAGTACAAATTGTATTCGCAAGTCTTACACAAAGATAAAATTAGTTATGCATAATGGATATTCAAAGGATAGTATTAGTGGCTTTAGTTTTGCGAAAGACGCAATAATTTTCAACCTACACATACTAGTTTTTCAAATGCCATTTTAAAATCAGATTTGAAGTAGAAGTAAATCATGTGATAAAGTAATACATTGATAAACAAATGAATTAAACAAAAACAAGAGTGGTAGCCCACTTTGATACACTAAAATGCACGAACACCCGTTCGAGCCGAATACCAAGTTGTACCCACAAATTTTAATTCAAAGTCTAACAATAGTGACTCCCGAATTCAAGCGATTGTCCATAACTGTGAACACAACTATTCAAATATATTTATCTCTACAGAGGTGTACTACTTTACCCACACGACTCGACTAGCCCGTAAGTCACCGGAATTGACACACTTCCTATGGTGTGTCGGCCGGGGAAATCGAGATACAATCATTTTTAGCAAGAAAATCCTATTGACATAAGTCCCCCTTGCAAGATGTTCCCTTACTTAGTACAAGAGACGGATGGCACTTGCTATGAGGCTCACAAGTTGTATTGGATATACCGATGCAATGTAAATAACCGAAATTGGTGCTCCTATGCACACTATAGAAAATTACATCGGCTCCTACGGACAAATGATCAAACACAAGTGTCCTCACACCACCTGAGACTTAACACAATAAAACCTTCCCCTTACTTAACTGTACAGCACCCATATACCGCTTGTGATAGCATGAGTTTTACTTGAATCAACAACGTCACCAAAGTTCGGTCCTTGTTGGTCCGAACAAGTCAACCACATACCCGATCTCGTACACGAAGGCACCCTCACTAGCAACCACTTGTCCAGACCCCAAAATCTTTTAAAATGACAAATTTTAACTTAAGAAACAGATACGAAGATCTGGAATACAAAGAAGATAAGAAATTTTGTGTCTCCCATAATTGTTAGGTTATTCCCGACAATCGATCTACCGTATCTAGACTTGCGTGGCGAAGCAATCTCGTACAATATATTTCACACAACCTAACTTAAGCATGTAGGTACTGGAATAATTTAAGGATAACCTCAAGAATAGGATATAACTAAGGATTTAATTGATATATATATATATATATGCCATTGCTTAGATGATGTTTCACAAATATGCCACTGAAAAGTTAGGGAGTGGCATTTTTAGAAGAAAAAACTTTCAAGTGGCACATTTGGAGAGATGAACTAAGCAGTGGCATATTAGAAAATTTCCCTATAACTAACTACACATCACAAAAATAGCGACATAATAAAAATAGCATGCAAGCAATTATCATTGCACTTATCTAATCAAAATCTGGGATCAATATGATGTAAAAGAAAGTTCAAATGATGCTTGCCTTGCTGGTAGTTCACTTGCTCACTCTCGGTTACGTACTCGCTTACTTCCGGCAACTCGGAAACTATAGAAAGACGATATCAAATAAACATCGAGAAAAGCCAAAAAATCAAAGTGCTAAAAAATGCATGAATTTTCTACAGTGGCTATATGATAATTTTAGATGAATTTAGGTGAAAGAATTATTTCATTTGAAGTTAGTATGTGAAAGTTATAGCAATTTGAAAATCAGTTTTTCAGAAAATGCTGAAAACTGTGTTTTTAGTTACTACTCATCCGAAATTAATTATTTGGTGAAAATTTGTAGAGTAGTGGTCGAGAAAAGGATTACATAGGTAAATAGAGAATAAAATCATAAAACCAAAATAACTTGGTTCAACTCATTTGGAGTTCATATGAATTTTTTATGGATTTTCAAAGTTAAAACATTTCTAGTGTAAAAAAAATACATTTATGAACTTTCTGTTGCACTTAATACTTTTACACTCAACTTAACCTAACCTCTACCATGACAAATGGGGCCTACATATTTTCTTTTCTTTTCCATTGAATTCCTAAAGGAAAACATCTACCGACAAATGTGATCTCCTTATAATCATTGATTAACTGATTCTCCGACGTTGAATTCACTCACATGTATAACACTCTCTGATCATATTCTCATATCTTGATCTAAATCCCGTACTAACCTCCACTAAGGCATTATCAAGGTAGTCAATCCATCGAGTGATGCCCGAACTCACGATCTTCCAACTATACAACCTATCCAATAATTATACAAAATCCACTGACTTATGGGCATATGACCATGACTAAATCCAATAATCATTCTTCGATATACTATTTAAGATAATACTAACTATCTAGCTCTACTAGCCTTGCGTTCTTGCCTCGGAAAATCATATTCGTATACACCAAAATTTCCACCGATCGAGGTTTATTTGACCAACCGACACCTAATGTGCTTAACAATTTAATAGCACATCCAACATTTAATAGTTCACTAATAAATCAACTTATATCCATTTTACCAAACTAGTCGTGTACGACATCTGCTAATCCAATCACATATGCGCCTCTACGATCGACTAGTAATCATTTAGTTCCTAATAAAAAAGAGAGTACAGTTTCATTGACTCGACACATAGGACTTACCTTCTAATTACATGGCAATCTAATTATTTATCCGTAATCAAATAATCCATTCCTACATTCTCCAAATTCTAGCACAAATGACTCACATAACTATTACTTAAGACATCCGATCAATCTACTCATGATTAAATAAATTATTTGAGTCAACCTCCATATCTCATTAAATATCATGACATAAGCTATTCATCAAGTAATAAATTATAAAAATCCTTATGCGTCCTATCTCCTAAAATTGCTAATTCAACATGAGGAAAAATCTCCAATTAATGTATTATCCAAAGATCACCACTAACATCTATGCAACTTAAAATAATATCATCCAATCAAATAATCCAATCATAAATTTAATCTAGCATCTACCGAACAATAACACACGCATTTCACCACAATAATCTAATTATTCGCATTCACCAATATATCGATACATAATCATACCTACGCACAAATACGACTTAACCGGAGAATTATACCGGTCTTAAGCTACCAAAATATTTTTACAATTAAACATGCATAAATAGATGCCATGCTCATGACTAATATGCAACATGCACGACTAATATCGTAGCGCGGTAACAAAAATAACATTAAAGATTTTACCACAGCTCTAGGTGTGCGAATTGTCACCGGGCATCGTGTTCTCGGCTCCCCGTCCGTGTCCGCCATAGTCGTCGCTGATCTCGTGCGCGTCCGTGTCCCGAGCCGCTACCGTGCATGGCATGCATGCACCGCCGTCTTTGCTGACACCGCACTCAAGCGTGACACGCCATACCGCCTCACCTCGCTCGGGCCACTGTGCCACTGCATGCATGCCGTTGCATGCATACGCCACGCTCTTAGCCGGCTCCTCCATGCCATCGTCTTTGCGCCGCTGCTCCGCCGTCCATGCCTCCTCGCCTCGGCCGCCCTGGGCTCGGCCACCACCGGGTCAATGCCACTGGTCAGCGCGAGTTGTGCCACCACCGAGGTGCCGCGCCACCAAGCCGCTGGACAATGCCGCCCATATGCATGTGTTGCATGCATACACTTCCGCATGCATGCACAACAACAAAGTCCACTAACGAAACTTGGACTACTACTCCAACTAGTCACTAACTCACGCATCCAACTAAATCTTGTGCCGACTGCATGCAGACCACTACTCCGCCACAATTCATGCCAAGTGCTTCAACGTGCACATGCAACTCACCCACAACTGACGTACACTAATCAGCCACAATTCATGCCAAGTGCTTCAACGTGCACATGCAACTCACCCACAACTAATGTGACACGGCAATGCTACGCACTTGCAACATGCATGCTGATCACTAAGCTAGCATCCAACTAGATGCAACACTACTACTTTGATGGCCTTTATACGCCATTGCCGAGCCTCGCCGAGCCATGCCGTAGCTCCGCCGGCCGGTCGCCATACCGTAAGGAGCCGCCGACATATGCGACGTGCCGCTGCCGTCGAGCCCGGCCGCATGCATGCACGGCCCGGCTGCATGCACCGCCGTTCGGCCTCGCCTCGGTGCTCATGCCGTCGGCCCAGACCTATCGCGCCTCTACCACCTCGGCATCGCGTCGCTACGCGCCGTGCCGCACGAAGCTGCTGGACAGCACCACATCCTTGTGTCCATGCACCTCAACTCTGTTCCCTCAGAAGCCGCTGTCGCGCTCGCCCAAGCTCCGGCCGTCGCGCCGCCATGCGTTGGCTGAGCCCCGACACCTTCGCGCCGCGCGCTGAGCCACCGGCCACCTCGCCGCTGTTGCACTTGCCCAGGCCGCCCCAGGCTCGGCCACCTCCTCCTCGGCATCGCACGGCGCCAAGCTCTCGGCCTCCATTATGGCACTACTACTGCATGCAGCACTACTCTGCCCTCCTCCATGCCTTCTCCAAAACTTGCTCAAATGGCCATGCATGCGAGAAATACTTGGATGAATGAGAAGCTTATGTGGTGAGGGTTGTAATGGTGTTACATGCATAGAGAGATTTTCGGTTTTTGGTGGAGTTTGGAAGGAGAGAAGGTGATGTGTTGAGCTCATGTTAGAGAAAGAATGGAGGTTCTTGCTCTGTAAGCAGAAGGAAAGTGACAGGGAAGAAATGGGTTGAATGGCAGTGGGAGGGGATGGTTCGGTTGGGCAAATGAATGGGAAGGTGGCTTGGTTGTTGGGAGAAAATAAGAGGAGATATGCTGCACACAAGTGTGTTGTCTTGTTGATTATATGTATCTGTTAACAATTTCAACAAATGGAGCATGCATGGCCTTTGTGCCTTATCTCTAGGGCAGTGGGTGGACAGGGTTCGACTGGCATAAAGTTGGGCATGCATGTGGTTGCTTTGTTGGGAGATGGGGAGTGAAACAAGGAAATGGCAGTGGGGGAGATGAGTTGCTGGGGAGGAGGGGGTGGTTCGGCTGGTAAGAAAATGGGCATGGGGCTATTCTGTTGTGGCAAAGGAGATGGTTGGGGAATAAAGATATGGTGAGTGGGGGAATGGTAGTGGAGAGGAAAGAGGCATGGGGCTTAGCATTGGTTCTTGACTTGCAAAAAGAAAATGATAGTACAAGTTAGGGAGGTTTTGACTGATGGAGAGATGTCAGTAAAAAGGATGGTTCACGTAGACGTTTCACCTACGGTCAGTCGAACCAAAAAAGAGTGGTGGTACTAATGCATGCATCGATGACATGATTTTTGAAATGCATGCGAAAACAAGAAACAAAATAATTTAATTTAAATACGATCTGTCAAACAATTCAATTTAATATTGTTTATTATTATTATCAACTTTCTAAAAAAATTGATTGGATATTATTTATTTATTGTTTTTGTTATTATTTTTAATACAACCTTTTAATTAATTCGATTGGATTTTAAAAGCAACAATTTAATTGAACACGGAAAAAATTTAAAACAATGCCAAATATTTAATAGATCGCCAAATTAAATATTAACATCCCGATTATGAAAATTGGGGTGTTACAATGGTACTAAGGCGGCTACAGTGAGTCGTGTCAATGACAGAGTCAAGCAACTCATACGACCATTGTGCAGCGTATCTGTCAAATCCCTGGGCATGGAATACTCGAAGACCTTATGTGTGTACCGTAGTAGTCCCATGATCAGTGGTTAGTACACACATTCACAACATTTGGCATTCACATCCATACATTCACACATACAAAGTAAAATGGGATGGTACTTAACTTAAGCGGTACAGTTATTACAACACTGGCCGACCGGCCAAATATTAAACAGAGTAGCAAAATGCAGCAGCGGAAGTAAAAGAGTTGGAAGTAAACAAATTTCCATTAGTGTGCCCATCTATGACCCAAAGGCAACTGACAAGGAACAAATCCTAGACAGTCCCGTCACCGAACCCTCTGGTTTCGGGTGCGAAGAAAGCGTTGTTTGGCGTTGGCTCTTCCTCATACACTAAACAACAACATAAGCAAGATTGAGTACAATGTATACTCAACAAGACTTGTAGTATATCGCAAGTTTATATAGATGCAAGGCTAACAAGAGAAGGCTCTATGCTACCAGTTATTTTGCATTAAGCAGATTTTGTTTGCAATATTCATAAGTAGTAGTTTGCAACGGAGTTTGAAAGAGCATTTAAATAGATACTGGACAGTAATAGGTAATTGAATGAATTATCAGTAGTAACAACTACAACTCGCGCCCTCCTTGGCCGCGAGCAACATTTCATGTTCAGCCATAACTCGACAGTTAACTCAATAAAACTGTAACATCCCAAATACCTAAACAGGTGTTTGCTTCAAATGTAATTAAATGTGTAGAAATTAAAACTTTTTCTCACATCTTGAAAACCCCTAAACTCCCATATAATTAGGTGTCCAAGAGTTGTGTTATCCAAAACACCCAACTCTTGTTGACCAAAGTCAAACTCATGTTCCATTTGTCACAAATCTTGTGCCAAACTTTTGGAAATAATTTTCCTTGGTCCTAGTATTGATGTAGGGCCTCCCTGAAAAATATCATAAGTTATAAAACTTGTTTGATAATTTTTGGAGGTAAAACAATTCCTTGAACAGCATTCATGAATTTCCTGAGAAAAATGCATTGTATAAAAACCTCTGGGAATTTTATGTAAGGTTAATCTTAATGTCAGCAAGCTCCAGTTAAAATTTCATAAATTTTGGAGTTGATTTGCTACCTCAAACAATTCTGCAAAGCCTCAGTTGTTCAAGTTTAAATTTAAAAGCTTGCACTGTTCCTTGGGCTGAGCCACCTTTTTTTTGGGTTGAACCCAACCCACTCCTCAGCCCATCAGACCTCCTTTCCACCTTGATGAGGTCGTAGCCGTTGGATTTAGATCCAAAGGCCACGACCTCCTAAATCAACGATCCTGATGAGGTCCTCCCGCCTTGATGAGGTCATAGCCGTTGGATCACATCCAAAGGCCATGACCTCCCTTCGATATCTTGCGCCCAGGTCCTCCACCCTTCAAGGTCCTCTTGACCTTGTGGACCTCCTCGGGTTAGCCTGTGCAGAGACCTCCTCGCGGTCAACACCGCGAGGACCTCCCTCGCTACCTAACCACCCGACCTCCTCTCCACCTTGTGGAGGTCGTAGCCGTTGAATTGAGATCCAGGGCCACGACCTCCACGCCAACCATCGCAGCCAAGATCTCCCCCTCGCCTTGTGCGCGTCAGACCTCCTGCGACGTGAGGTCGTGGCCGTTAGATGAGGATCTCACGGCCATGACCTCCCTTGTGCGTTCTTGTGATCCTTGGACCTCTGTCCCATTTTTCCTCGTGCGCATCGCGTTAGAAATCGTGGGGCCACGACCTCCCGTCCAAGATCGTGTGGTGGGACCTCCTCCCGATCACTTTAAGCGTAACGGTTCAAAAATAACATCCGATGGCGGGACCTCCTCATTCACTTAATCAACGGTGGGCTTGAGGACTGTTCTTTTCTAGCTTGGGCTCGCGTCGAAGCCATGGCGAGGGAAGGTCGGCTCAAAGTCTTGTCAATGGCTCTGCTCTGGCGCATTAAATGCGTGTCGGCCCCTTTTCGCCCACTTGGCCATGCTCGACTACCTACTCTGTCCCTCCATCTTGTCTACTCCATGGACCTCCGTGGACCTCCACAGGCTAAGCTCACCATGAGCTTAACCCGTGGTCTGAGACCTCTCTGCCCTAGGTATAAAACCTCCTCGAGCTCCCTTTGGCTTCCTTTACACACTAGTGAGCCTTGCCATGCACGTGCTTGGTGAGCCCCTCCTCCTTGACCTCCTTTTTCTTTGCCATTGTTGTAGTCCTTGGAGCTCCTCGGTGGCTTTGTTCCAGTGGCTCCCTCTTCAACCCCTTGCTCAATTGGTGCTTCCTAAACCTCCTGGAGTTAAACCTAACACATGTTGGGCTGACATTTTCAGAGGAGGCTTAGCATTGGAGCTTGGAGCTTGGGATTGGGCAGTGGAGCTTCTCATCTTCCCCAACTCCGGTCATCACTTCCACGACCTCCTCAGCACCTTCTCGACGTCCAGGTAACCTCCTGGTAGTCTTTAGTCTTTGAGCACATCTTGATTGATTTCATTGCGAGCTTTACTTCTTGATTTGGTCGTTTGGCGTGCTTGTCACATTGTCCTCTCCGGCTCATGGCGTTCAAGCGTCGCCGCCGCCGAGGTAGGTCGTGTGTCGCTTGCAAACACTATTGCGCTGCGTTGGTGTCCTTGGTTGGCGCCGGTGAGGTTCTCATCGCCGGCGGCAAGCCTTGGAGCTCACTCGGGTTTTTGTCGGACAAAAACGGCAGCGTCGTGTCACCTTCGGACAAAGATCCTCCGCTTTTAATGTCGCAATCATTGTTAATCATGGGGGTTGGCTTTAACTGCCTTTAATCCTGTCCTCATCGCGCATTTAAGGCCTCGCTGGACCTCCTTGTGTCAGCCATGACCTCCTTGTGTCCAGCGCATTAACTTCATGTCGTAGCGTCTTGTGCCTTGCTGAAGCGAAGAGCGCTGGATCTGGCCGTCCAAGACCTCGCCGAGGAGATCTTGAGCGCCGAGACCTCTGCGCATGTCGGGGCCGTCGAGACCTCCCTTGGAGGTGCTGTGGCGCAGACCTCGCGTTGGACCTCCTCGAGGTCATCTAGACCGTTTAGACCTCCCTCGCTTCATCCCCACCGTTCCGGACCTCCCTCCGGTGTTGTGGTCTGTTGGATGCACCATCAACGGCAACGACCTCCCCTCTGCTCGCGCGCACGTTGCTGGGAGGACATGGACCGTTGGATCCAAGATCCATGGCCCATGACCTCTGGACCTCGCGAGCGTGCGTGTGCGTTAACCCCTGGGAGGTCTTGAGCCGTCAGATCTGAGATCTGTGGCTCATGTCCTCCCCAGTCTTAATGGTTTTTAGAAATTCCAGTAAACTCTTTATTGGCAAACTGGAAAAGGTAATTACTTCAAAATTTCATATCTAATTCAATTTAAGTCCAAAAGTAGTTATTCAAATTTCTACAGCTCTGGCTTGGACTAGACTTTAATCTAAAAATGATTGTAAGTTGAGTTCAGCTCCAGAACATAGATTTGCCAATAGGTTTTAAAACTAACTTTAAATGTTACACTAAAAATAGTGTTTAACTTGTAAAATGCATAGGTAATGCTCTGTAGATTATTTTTGAGTGAATCCAACTTTGTTGGTTTCCTCTATTAATTAACTTTACTGTAAAATTAGTTTTGAACCTGTTACTGTTTTTAAAAAGAATACTTATGCATTTTAATTTTGTTCAAGTTCTTGTCTTTGGAAAATTGTAAGACATGCATAATAGCTCCAAATGAGATGAACTCAATTGTGTTATTCATCTCATAAGGTGCTGGTTTCACAGTAAAAATATCAGCATCACCACCCTTCTAGAAAATGTTGCCAAATAATTAAATTAGTGAATAGTGGCAGTTTGGTATTTTTAGGGCTGAGCAGAGTTGTTTTGCTCATAACTTTTGCATTGAGAATCCAAATCAATTGGTTCTTGTTGCTAAATTCCCTAAAAATCATCCTCTTTCTTCTGTAGAAAATTCAGAGCATTTGGAGTTTGTTTGCTGTGCTGTCTTTGTCGTTTTCGTCGTTCTTATCGATTCTTTTCGTCTTTTCGATTAGGTGTTGACGAGTGTGTTGATCCCGTGAGCGATCCTCAGCAAAATATTGAGCAAAATCAGCAAGGCAAGCAGTTTGATCATCTCCATACTGTCCCATTACTTTAAGGTCTAATATATTGTTTTACTTGTATGTATGCATTGCTACTTTGTGTTGAAATGTCGCTAGTGATCCTATAGATGCATAATCAGTAGGTAAATGTCCATTCTCTACTACTAAGCCTAGGATTACTTGCTGTGATGTGGAGTTCGTTGGATGAGCTCTCATCACTTAGTAGATCACGTTTTGATATGCTTAGCAATGCTTAGATAACGGTAGAAATGGGCGGTTGTCGACATTATGTCGATGACCTTGATCACACTAAAATTCTTATTCCTTTTTGTCCATCTTGTGCTTTGTCACTTTGTAAACAAATAAAACAAACATGAAAACAAATCTGTTATTGACTTGGGCACAATGGATGTTGGTGTGATTTGTTGGGTGTGAAAGGAATGGTGCCTAAGTCCCCAAGGACCGAGTTACTTGCGCCACTGATCCAAGCACTTATGCGTGCTAACCACGCTTGAGGATATGGGACCTCTCTTGGCTAAGTACTTTGGGAGGTGTTAATTGGGGTTGCGGTGAGTAAAACTATTTTATAAGGGAAAGAGCACTGCGATTCTTGTGCATTGGGTGGTGTCTCCTACCTTACGGGTTGTCGCGACTCTTAATTAGCATCGCTCATTGGAAATGCCTCATAGGACTTAGCCGTGCGGCATACCAAAGGAAGTGTGCTAATCATGTGGCTAAAAGGCGATCTGGCGTGTGGGTACATTGGTACACCTGCGAGGTTAAAACTATTGAATAGCCTCGCCCTAGGTTATGGACATGCTTGGTGATTTCCATAAGAACTAGACTACAACATTTAATTAAAACTTGATGGGTTGGTATGAATGGATGTTCATGCTATTGTTGTGGTGGCTATTGGGTTAGTCACTTCGGGATTGTTGTTGTCTATCTATTGTTACTTGTCTCGTTGTTCTTGCAAATTAAAATGAATTACAAATCTGCTTTGGAAATTATTTAAATATTGCAAATGAAAACTTGCTTTATGCTAAAATAAGTCCAAAGCCTCATCCACTAAATAAAGCTTGCATGTAGTTAAACTATAGTTACTGTTATACTACACGTCGGTCTTGAGTACATTATTTGTACTCATTTGCTTTGCTTAATAACCTTGTTGCAGAGGAGGTAGGGTCCAAAGGACTTTACTTTTGTGAGATGTCTTGCGGTTGGGAATCGAGCTAGGCGTCTTGGTGGGTTGCCTTGTGGGCTAAAGGCAAACCTTGTGGCTCTCTTTTGTTTATCGCCATCTTATGGCATGTTGCTTCATTGTGTTACTTGTATTAGTTGTATTTGGCCGGTCGGCCCTTTTGTAATAACTCTATATGTTGTATGTCTTTTAATCTAGTTTGTGCTTTGGTTCTATGTCTTGAATGGAATTGATGCATGATTTTGTAAAGAGGTGTGTATACTGCATTCTGGGAAGTATACATATCTCGAAGACACGGATTATTATGTTTGTGATGCTAGGGTCATTGGTTGACTAAGTATTACAAGCTTAATAAACCGGGGTCCTCACAAAAACCATAAACCTTTCCCCATGTTTTTCCAATACGACAGTTTTTTTTGTGAAAATCAAGACTATACCCGATGTGACTGCACTAGGCATGCTCATGACCGCGATCACGGCTATTGTAATACCCCAGCCCAACATTGAGCCCGGAACACCACTAAACTACACTACAATTTCAACATCAATTAACCTATAATTATAGCAAGCATATCAACGATAAAACCCGTCCATGGGTCACAATAACACAAGCATAATGATATGACAATCATAGATAATTTATTCCTAGGAGCATAGCAAGGTAATAAACCGAGATTAACGCAAACCAAAAGATTAAGTCTATTGAATGAAGAATCAACTCTAACTTATCATCTAAGGTTATTCAATACCATCATGTCCTAGATATAAACCATCATGCTATAATAAAAGTTTCTCATGACTAATGAATAAAATAATTGGGTGTAGGATTGTGATTCCAAGTGCGCTAGCCCTTCCTGAGTGAAACGTCATCAACGGTCACCTAAAACAATAATAGAGTAAGAATGAGTCTAAGACTCAGCAAATACATAATAGAGCCATAAACAACAGTTTATCAACCAGAATTAAGGTTATCATCGTCATCTATTTATTTAATGCCATTCTCATACTCAAATAAACAAGTCATATTCCATATAGGTAAATTTGCACAATTTCACAATTTACTCGTGTATGCGTATACACTATTATGCTCATGCTCATATGTATCTCATCAGCTAATATCGGTATAGCGGAGCGTTCACCTGTCGATGACACACTCTATCCTTCACTCCCCGGAAGTGCCCACTGAAGTAGGATTTTATCTAGAGCACTCCGGACTAGTCATGTATCTTTTTCACCGAACTCACCGGAATAGTTACATGACTTTCTCACCGACCTGGCTCGTGCAACTCCTGTCATGATGAATGTAAATGATGCAACATCTTTAATTATTCATCAACACAATCCATCTCATTAACTCAATATCTCATTCTCGTTAACTCAATATCATAATCTCATTCACTCAATGTCATCAATGTCATATATAAGAATGAGCTTAACAAAAGCATAATAAAAAGCATGACAAGTAATATTAATGACAATGGTGAATAACCCGTTGTTCACCACTCTACCATGTACTTGCCTCTTAGCCCTTCGAAGCCAGATGACGAAATTGTGACACAGCGTATGAGGACACAGTCCCTGAACAAGCAAGTAATAACACACACTCAAAAACATCATCAAAATCACATCATCACAACACCAACCCATCAAACTAATTGATCTCGCATGCTTACGCCAAACTGACCAAATTAATCCAAATCTATCAGACGCACTATCCGCTGTCTCAGTAGTAAAACATCTCTAACTTATTCATCTGAACTCCAAATTCAACCAACCAGGACTTTCTAGAATCCTCACAAAACAACATACATTTTTCTAGTTATGATGAAACTTTGATTCTACTGTTTTCTACCTCGTTTCTTTACCCAAAGACAGTTTTATCATCTTCTGGACAACAAACTTCCAAAATTCATATCATTTAATCTATTAATCTAAAAATTGTGTTCTTAGACTTTATGGAAACCTTAAGAACTTACCTATAACATTCATGTTGACCAAATTTACATATTAACTCACCTACTATTTTTAATCTACAAATTACTACAGACTATCAACACACGACAAACTCTACCGGACAGTAGAACGATAAAATTCATATCTCACAATCTATGCATCGGATTGACATGAATGAAAATTCTACTGAAAGCTATCGAAATTCTCTACATCCCTCTAATAGGTGACATTCTCAAATTAAGCCTCTATACTACCCGAAATAATCGTACAACAGAACAACAGAGTAATCAGATCTATTAATTGGCCCCTCGACTAGAAAATAGATCCCCTCGACTAGAAAATTATAAAACCCTCTCTAATCTCGATTCTAATCTCTAATTAAATTAACAAAACGGAGAGGAAACAACAGATTGTTACCCATGATGAAAACCCAGATCGCATGAGACCCTCCTCCTTTCCCCTTCTCCTCTCTTCCCTTTTTTTCTTCTCTTCTCTTTTTTCTCTACTGTTGCATGGCTGATATACACGTGCAAAAGGTGAAGCACCAATTATCTAGTCCAAGGCTACAACATTGCACTCGGTTTGCATGCAACATAATTATCTAGCAGTGGCAATACTAAGCAGCAGCAGCAAAGCAACGCGCATGCAGCCAGCACACACATGCATGCAAAGCTTCAAGCAGCAACGGCTGCATGCAGGTGACGTGCTGTGGCAGATGGCGCTGGCGGGTGGCGACGTGCGACCACGCAGGCAAATGGCGCTGGACCAACACGCGTGGGTAGCAGAGAACGTACGCAGCAGGTGAGCGGCAAACGGGCGATGGCGACTGGCGTCACGTGGCAGCAACTACGGCCTGCGATCACTTCAGAGGAAAATGGCGGCTGATGCTTGGCGAGTGAAAATTAGAGGCGGTGCACGGAGGAACAAAAACTGTTAGGGTTTCTGGTTTCTTTCCCTTTTTACCTCAGTATGAACAACTCTTCCCACATGATCCGTTCCAGAGAACGACTCCTCTCTAAAAACTCCAAAATATCCTGTTTTCACATATCTCCTTTTATCTAATTACGCATAGGTCCTCAAGAGGGTTGTAATTAAAATCTCCCACTAATCCCTTTCGTTCTCTCTCTAAAGCATTTCGGGTATTACAACTATTTAATTAGATTTACACTATGTAGAGAGGTACAATTTTACCCACAACACATAACTTATCTAGTTTGTCTAGGATATATCTATGCCATCGCTCACTACCTTAGGTAAGCAGTTTAGAGCACGTGTCGAAGCCTTTACATTATCTAGCCCTAACCTTGCACTTAGCCCATCGAATGTTGTTCCTCACTGAACTCAAGCATACTCGTCTCGGTGCTACATTTTTCACACTTCGCTCGGGTATCCCCATATTAGCGAGGCATTTGTCGTTATGTCGGCAATCATAACTCGATGCTCGCACGTCTCGTGCCTACCCCTCATGCAAGGCTAGATCTGGATAACTTAATTAGCTAAGGCCACCCTATAAATAGCATATGTGGTTGTACGCTTAGGCTTAGATTAGCGGCACCGGCGTTCGGTCCTTAATTGACCCGGGCAAGAATCTCCCCCTATCTATAAGCGAGACTCCTTTCCCACTCTCTTTAGAATATAATATAACTCGTCCACATCTAAAAGTAGGTTTTGCATTTTATTTTTATACAAAATACAGAGGCACACCCCTCTGGACATTTTCCATAAATCTCCCAAATTCACATTTTAACATATTATCCTTTTATTGATTTCTCAGAAAATCTATCATTCTAGTAGCAGTTGTGCGATATCTCGCACTCAAAATTCCTAAATGACATTATATATTGTCTAACCCATATCCTAATGTCTACAACAGTAAGGATATCAATATATCAAGGAGATATGTGCACCGAGTAGGATTTACAACTACCGACATACCAAACATAATAGTTTAATACTGAACATACACGCATGCAATAACAATTTTGCAAAACAAGGTACAATAAGTAAAATACTGGGATCAATATATATGATCAAAGGGGGTGCTTGCCTTGCTCTTTCTTATATTGTTCAGAGAGTGAGGTCACTTGATCATCGATAATCTTGCCCACGAACTCTAGTGTCTATTCGAAAGAACCAGCAAAACACAAATGGAGAAATAAATCCAACAGTAAACGAATCCAAATATTTTTGCATATTATTACAGTGGGTGATTTTATATGAATTTATCAAAAAGGTTCATTTAATTCTGAGTTCGTATGTAAAAGTTATTAACGTTTTGATTTGTGGTTGATTTGATACTGTTTTCTTAAGAGTTTCTCACCATGGCTTGCATGAGAGGTCTAGCTCTAATTCCATAACAATTCTACTAACAAGGATTAGCTTACTAATAAATTCTTGTTGTGCATTTGTTAAGTGAAAGTCTACTGTCACTGTGATCATTTATGAAATTCATAACTTTGCTTTCTTTCTGTTCATTTGTCTATTAAAGGCTATTAAGCCCTATCAAACATTTTTAATTACTAGACTTAGCTAGTATCATGTGGTTTGCAAATCCGAAGCTTCCATTGACTACTACAAAAATGCTAATACTAGAAGCCTGATCACAGACGGTTCATCAAAACCGCCTGTATTAAACACAATCTCAGACGGTTTTTGTTTACCGACCGTCTGTGTTATTTTCCGCGCTAAAAACCGTCTGTGAAGAGGTCATATCACGAGCGGTTCATATTTAAACCGTCGTGAAGTATCATAGGCGGTTACGAAAAACGATGCGTGATATTACCCAATATCACGAGGCGTTTTTATCGTAACCGCTCGTGATACAAACATGAACCGTCTGTGATATTACTATATATCACGAGGCGGTTTTGTTGAAAACCGTCTCGTGATAATTAACTCACCACAGGCGGTGCAAAGGTACATAGCTCCCCAACAGAGTCTTCTTGATCTCTATCTATGGCGCTACGGTAACCGTGGGAGATCTCCAAGCCCGGTGAGTCCATCGCCACTCTGTGCCCGGTTTGAGTATCGCATCACCTCACTGACCCGCTCGTGTGGTCCATTTCAGCTATTGTCACCGAGGAGCTTGCCGTCGTCGCCTCTGTTCACCGATCGACGACCAGCCGCCTTAGACCTTCCCCGACTTCATTGACACCTTCCTTGTGATCGAGGTGAGCTACTGGAGCATAAACATCTTTTAATTTGAGTATTTTCAGGCATTTACGCCGAAATCGCTAGTGATGCCTATGGCGCCGCCACGGGACATTACCGTCGGTTCACCTCAGGTGACCTTAGGGCCTCGAGCCACGACTATTAGCAATGCGATGTCACCCTAAACCCAATTTGAGCTTAAAATCTTACTATTTTTAATCATTTAGTTAATAAACTAACGAGTCTATGACATGTGGGACCGCCATAGATTTTATAAATAAAATCATGAAATAAAAAATGAGTCACAGACAAGTAGGGTCCACATGTAAGTTAATAAAATCCGGAAAAATGAAAAAAATGAAAAAAAAATACCACCTTTAGTTCAGAGAAAAATACTCTTTCTCTATTGGAAAGCATAATTAAGCCTCAGAAAATACGCTTTCGAAGTCACCCTTTTATTTATTTTCAGGGTTTTCAATACGAACCATGTGATGGACCGAAGCTGGATGTACGCTGAGAACCGTGTGAGTGAAGAGTACATTAATGGCGTGTGTGCTTTTACAAGAGTTTCCGAGGAGGATATGTTGAATAAGGGGGCGGAATATATGTACTGTCCATGTATTGACTGCGAGAATCTGAAGATGTTTAAGAACCGAGCGCAGATCGAAGCACACTTGATTCGAAGGGGTTTCAAAAAGGGTTATACACGTTGGACTAGTCACGGTGAAGAGCATATTATACAGGAAGTCAACGATATGCCGCCAGATGATGTCTATTGTGGTTCCGATTCGGATAGGCTGCACGATGACAATCTAGATCAGATGCTTCGCGATGCAGAAGGGAACTGTGATGAGAGGGAGTATATTCAATTTCGGGGCTTGATGGAGGACTCAGAGAAACCTTTGTTCCCAGGCAGCAAGCTGGAATACACAAGGTTGTCATTCGTGCTTGAATTGCTGAAATTGAAGGCAAGCAACGGTTGGTCCGACAAGAGTTTCACAGGGCTGTTAGGTCTCTTAGCGGACATGCTTCCAGAGGGAAACGAGTTGCTCAAAACCACCAATAAAGCCAAGAAGGTTCTTTGTCCATTGGGAATGGAAGTAGAAAGAATACATGCATCCGAACGACTGTATCCTCTACCGTAACGAGTATAAAAACATGCACGTATGTCTGGTGTGCAACGCATCCCGATACAAGCGTAAGAATCAATCAGATGACGACGAGGGAATCGAGGTGAAGAAAGGACCTCCTGCTAAAGTGGCGTGGTATCTTCCTGTAATTTCCCGTTTGAAGCGGTTTTTTGCGAACCCAAAGAATGCAAAACTGCTGCATTGGCACTCAGAGGAGCGTAAGAATGATGGAAAGCTAAGACATCCTGCTGATTCCGCCCAATGGAGAAACATCGATAGGAGGTTTGTAGACTTCGGTGCGGAATCGAGGAATATAAGGTTTGGATTGAGTACAGATGGAATGAATCCTTTCGGTAACATGAGCAGTCGACATAGCACTTGGCCCGTGACGCTCTGTATCTACAACCTTCCTCCTTGGTTGTGTATGAAGCGGAAGTATATTTTGCTGTCGATACTTATCCAAGGGCCGAAGCAACACGGGAATGATATTGATGTGTACCTAGCACCATTGATGGAAGATCTAAAAATGCTGTGGATTGAAGGGGTACAGGTATGGGATGCGTACAAACGAGAGAACTTCACTTTACGTTCCTTGTTGTTCTGCACCATAAATGATTATCCCGTCGTTGCTAATCTGTCGGGCTAGAGTACAAAAGGGGCCAAAGCCTGTACTCACTGCTTAGATGATACCGAGATTGTGTGGTTGTATCACTCGCGCAAAACCGTGTACATGCGTCATCGTAGGTTCTTTCGGAGGGCTTACCCATACCGCAGGATGAAGAAACAATTCGACGGAGAGAAGGAGGACAGTTCAGCTCCAAGGCATTTAAACGGAAAAGAGGTCTATGATATGGTTAAGGATTTAGATGTTGTGCTCAGAAAGGGATATAAATCGAGGACTCGTAAGAAGAACATGTGGAAGAAGAGATCAATATTTTGGGACTTACCTTATTGGGAGCACCTAGAAGTTCGCCACTGCATCGACGTCATGCACGTAGAGAAAAATGTATGTGACAGCTTGATTGGTCTCTTGCTGAACATTCATGACAATACAAAGGATGGTGTTAACGCACGGCTTGACTTGGTTGATGTGGACATTAGACCTGACTTAGCACCAACAAAGACCGATAAAGGATGAACGTACCTTCCCCCTGCTTGTTACACTCTATCCAAGGCCGAGAGAACTGAACTGTGCCGGTGTTTGCATGGTGTGAAAGTTCCATTCGGTTACTCCGCCAACATGAAGAAACTTGTTTCGATAGAAGATTTGAAGTTAATTGGCATGAAGTCTCATGATTGTCATGTGCTGATGACTCAAATGCTCCCTGTTGCAATTGGAAGTATTTTGCCGATCAAGATCTGAGAGACAATCATGAGGGTGTGTTATTTCTTTAACACAATTGCTTAGAAGGTCATCGATCCGCAAGGACTAGATACTCTGCAGGACTAGGTGGTGACGACTCTATGTGATCTTGAGATGTATTTCCCTCCGTTGTTTTTTGATATCATGGTCCATCTCATTGTTCACATTGTGAGGGAGATAAAGATGTGTGGGCCCGTGTTCCTAAGTAGCATGTACCCGTTCGAGAGGTTCATGGGAATTCTCAAGTCCTATATACGGAATCAATCTCGGCCGGAGGGCAGCATCATCGAAGGTTATGCAACCAAAGAGGTCATTGAGTTCTGCGTCGATTACATGGCTCAGGTCGAATTGATAGGTGTGCCTCGATCTCGCCATGAGGGGAGGCTCGAGGGTATCGGGACCATCGGAAGGAAAACAATCACTCCATATATGGATGTGTATGCTCAAGCCCATTTCACGGTCTTGCAACACATGACTGAAGTGTCCCTGTATATCGACCAGCACAAGGACGTGCTTCGGCAACAGAATCTGGAGCGGCCGGATGTTTGGATCACGAGACAACACAACAGACGGTTCAACCAATGGTTGAAGGAGCGACTCACTAGGAGCTCGTCAAGTGATATGCTGACATGGTTGGCAAAAGGGCCAACATTTACAGTTGTGATATGGCGAGGATACGACATAAATGGGTACACATTCTATACGCAAGCTCAGGATATAAAGAGCACTAACCAGAACAGCGGTGTCCGCATAGATGCATTCAGTACCGATGGGCTGAGGAGCTCCTACTATGGGCAAATAGAGGAGATATGGGAGCTTGACTACGTGCTTTTCAAGATCCCCCTATTTCGGTGTCATTGGGTCCATCTCCCACAGGTGAAGGTCGACAAGTACGGCGTCACTACCGTGGACCTCGAACGTGTCGGATACAAAGACGAACCATTCGTACTGGCTAACCAAGTTGTTCAAGTCTTCTATGTAACCGATCCGACAAATAAGAAGCGCCACATAGTTCTTTATGGAAAAAGGAGGATTGTCAGAGTTGAGAATGTAATGGACGAGGAAGAATATAATTAATTTGATGAGTTGCCTCCTTTCGGAAACGACATAAGGGTAGAGGAAGAAGAACGTGACGAAACTAGCTATATACGCGTCGATCATCATGAAGAGCTAATTTTTAAAGATTAATTGAACAATGTGTGTATATGCACGTTCTGATGAATTGTTAATTTTAGTTCATTTGAGTTAATTGATTTGTACTGTGAAATGAATGTGATTGTTTCTGAAATGAATGTGAATTGGATGTATATACATATACTTGTTGTGTTTTCTGCTTGTTTCAGAGGGCATGGCTAGCATTTCCTGAGGCTAGCCAATAAACATAACTAGATTAACAAATACAAAATAATATCACAGACGGTTTGTAGATCAAACCGTCTGTGATTATATATCATAGATTGTTCCTTGGTAAAAACCGTTTGTGATACAATATATCACAGACGGTTGTTGATTGGAACCGTTTGTGATACATCATATATCACAAATGGTTGTTGATTGGAACCGTCTGTGATACATCACATATCACAGATGGTTCTACTTTAGAACCGCCTGTGATATTATGTATCACAGATGGTTCTACTTTAGAACCGTCTGTGATGTCCATCCCTATTTGTGCACACCGCAATCGCCAAAAGAATGTGCTATGTCACTTTTTTGGACCAATTTGGGCTATGTAATGTATGGGCCGACTTGGCCCATATGGTGGACGGCCACCCAGGGCTGAGTACTATTCACTACACACTGTTCACGTGAACAGTAGTGCCACATCGCCTTCCTACTAGCTATGTGCAGCTGTTCTCCCCCTATTTAAGGTGGTCGCACCCCTCTAGTCTCCTCGGGTTTTGTTGGATTATAGTTTAGCCTTTGCTACTTTATACTTTATCCTCTTGTACGATGAGTACAACAACGACATTGTTCTTCGGAACTCTACTTATCAATATGAAACTATTTTCTATTCGCAATTTCCAATTGCTTATTATCTTGTTCTTGCTTGTTCTTTGATTGCTCGCAGGAATTGAACCTTGTGTTCAGGTCAACCGCGTTCTTGGCACGGTTGATCACGATTCTGAGTGTGGTTTGGCGATTGCTTGGTGTTCTGGTCGTAACTGGTTAGAAGCCTGCATCGTCAAAGTCGTTCTCCTCAAAATCGAAGTTATCATCCTATCGGAAGATCGGGACCCATTGTCTCATCACCACCTCCCGCCGCATCGCCGACCCCGGCGATGCCTACTGGCGACCTCCTTCCGCGCCTCGTCCTCCTGCCGCCTTGCCCCATCAGCCTTCGCCCCGCCTCCCATTTCCACCGCCACCCTTCTTCCTCCTCTCCGGCTGGCGAGATCCCCATGTGTCGCCTCCTTCCTCATCTCCGGCTGCTACCGCCACCAGATCCACCACCACCACTACAAGATGAACACCCCTTTGCCAACGCATATGTGCGTTGGTAAAAATCCAAATAAGTGTTGGTACGATCTATACCAACGCATTTACTATGCGTTCCCATTGAGGCCGTTGTGAGAATCTATTACAACAGATAAATAAGCGTTGGTAATAGATATGAAAAAGCGTTGCGCAGTAACAACAGATATAGTCATGTTGTAACTACACTTGTATGCGTTGTTATTTACTATGCATGGATGGCTTTTACTATTTTAACAATAGATATAATTATATTGTCGCAACGCATACAAGCGTTGGTACTTGCCAGACAAATGAGTTTTGCTATTTTGGCAACATATATAATTAGGTTCTTGTGGCGACCCACCCCGGGATGTACTGCAAGAGGTCGGGAGGACCATTTTTTTTTGCTGCGAAGTCACCACGGAAGGATGTGGTAGCACCGCATGGAGCTTCACCGAGGAGGTGCGGGACCTCCCAGAGGTCTTGCGGACCTCTGGAGGTCTTGGTCGCCATCGACCTCCCGGGAGGTCTTGAGGACCTCCGGAGGTCGTGGCCGCCACCGCCTCAGTAGCACCTCCAGCACATCACCAAGAGAGGTCGGCCAGACCTCCCAAAGCTAAGTCGTGGGACCTCCCTGGTGGTCCCGCCTGCATCTGAGCTAGTCCCGGGACAATCAAAGCTAGCTCGCACAAGAACACAAGCCAATACCACAACCACGAGGTCAAACAAAGAAGAAACAGACAAATAGAACTTATATAATAGGACCTTATGGTCAAGCTTGTTAACAAGAGGTCTGCCACTGAGGGCTTACAAAACCAACGAAGACTTACAACTGGCGACAAGGAGCTCTAGGGCTCAAACACCAAAACACGCAGAAGCCATCCAACAAGCACCACAGGCTGTCGGGTGGAGGACGTCCTAGGCATCTTAGTCGTCGAAGAACTCCTCCTCGAAGAGGTCTGACCGCCTACGCACTTGGTCATCCTCAAAATCTGCTTTGACACGGGGCTTAAGCCATGAGTACTTGGAATGTACTCACCAAGTCACGAGGAGCAAAGATGCAATAATATTCATGCAAGGACTTACCAATGGAGAGTTGTATGGTTAGTTTGCATAAAGCCAAGTTTGACAATAATAGCAATAATAGATTGTAAGGCGACAAGGTAAAACCATAATACATAATACTTTTGATGTTTTAATAAAAGGTGGAGTGAGCACCAACTCACGGCCTGACCAAAAATTGGGGAGGTCAGATCACACCGGTGGCGTGTCCTCACCCAAAACCCCTCGAGAACACCCATTCCAGAGGTCGAACCAACCTGGACCACTACCGAGCCAACCTTGACCCCTCCGAGCCGGCCAAGGTCTCTTGAGGCAAAGCCAAAGCATCTCGCTGAAGTGTCCGATGGCACAAGCTTTTGAAACATCTACCCTTGCACCATTTCCGAGCATGTCCATGACCAGGGCGTGGCTATTGAATAGATCTTTTACTCTGCAGAGGTGTACAACTTTACCCACAATCCACGACGGATGGGTTCCGGTCACCCTGCTCACTTCCTAAGGTGAGCGATCTAGAGAGAGCGGCAAGGCCTTTACAAAGCTTTGAGCCGACTAGGGTTGCCCGCTAAGGTTTATAATCCCTCCAAAGTGGTCTAGAAATCCACGGGGTTATGGGGTGCCCCTCTTGCGCCAACGAATCACACGCTCAACCAAAACAGCCCCAAGCCATCTCATTGCTAATTATTCAGCCAGACCATTCCCATAAAATGATCTTGTGGTTGCACTAATTGGCCAGTTCAACAGAACACAAAGTAAAGTCCTTAAGCGTGCTAAGGCAAGACTTCCACAATCCAGTGTGCACAGCACCCACTACTCACTCCCTGCCTTCTTGCCTTAGCAAAACAAGTTGTATTAGCCCATGCCAAAAGACCACCCAGTCCTGGCACACAAATTTTAACCAAGTGGTCTCACACCACGATCGACACAAACTTAGGCATCCCGCCATAGTCGCTCAACAATGGCACCAACCACACATTTCATAACTTATTAGTCAAGATTATTAGAGATGAAGCATGATACGCTCAAACCACGTTTTCTAAGCGAGGCTATATAAGACCTACTCCCCACGTTGGCAAATAACAGAGAACACCAACTAAATTATCCACCCTAAGGCTCACAAGGTGAACATGATAACATGATGGAGACAAGGTACAAAGGAGGCATAACGACAAGTAGGCAAGTAACTACTGTTAAACCATTTTCTTATAAACATAGCCATGCATGATAAAGTAAAACCGAAATACATTTGCAAAACTTGGTTCAAGATGATCAAAAGGAGGTCTGTGGCTTGCCTTGGTCAAGTAGTGGAGAGCCTTCTGCAAAGAAGATTTGGGTCCAAGATTTCCTCGAACTCGTGATCTACACGTTAGCAAGAGAACCAAATAAGCAAAACCACACTAAGCAGAGAACAACAAAAGAACCAAAAAGGAACTCAAACCAACTCGGCCAAAAGGAAACCAAGAGGCTTAACACCGCCTCAAAGAGCCCCTGGGAGGGTCTTGCGCAAGGAAGAACCGAAAGCAGAGGAGGCAGGAAGGAAGAAATGAGCAAAAAGATTACAAAGGCACGCCTCCGGGCTATATATAGCGGAGTTGGTGGAGTGCACCAAGAAAAAGGTTCAATGGCGTGTAGGCAATCGGGACAACTAGGGCAAGGCTTGCCCAAAAGAATTGAAATAAAGTACCTCGGATGTGGTGCATTTAATGTGACCGACACCTATTAAATCGCATGAGTTCTGAGGCAAGAGCAATAATTACAAGGTGAAGAGGGTGGCAAGTGGGGCGATCAAAAGGGTGCACCATGGTCAAAGAGATGGCCCCAGAAAAAGGGTCATTCCGCCAAAGACCATCGCGAGGTCCTAGGCAAGAGGTCCAAGACACTCAAAGGGGAGGTCTGGACAGGAGGTCCAAGGACTCAAGAAGAGGTCTGGACAAGAGGTCCTCAAAGCTCAACGAGGAGGCCACGACACTCGGACTGCACAAGGGAGGTCTAAGGGTCAAGATTTCAAGGAGGACCTCAACGGTCCAGATCAAAGGGCGCAGGAGGTCTGACGAGTAGATCTCAAAAGGGAGATCTAACGGCCAAGATCTCAAGGGAGGACCTCAACGGTCCAGATCAAAGGGCGCAGGAGGTCTGACGAGTAGATCTCCAAAAGGAGATCTAACGGTCAAGATCTCAAGGGAGGACCTCAACGGTCCGGCTCAAAGGGTGCAGGAGGTCTGACGAGTAGATCTCCAAAAGGAGATCTAGCAGTAAAGATCTCAAGGGAGGACCTCAACGGTCCAGATCAAAGGGTGCAGGAGGTCCTAACGAGTAGATCTCCAAAAGGGAGATCTAACAGTCCAAGATCTCAAGGGAGGACCTCAACGGTCGAGATCAAAGGTGCGAGGAGGTCCCGACGAGTAGGAATATTCAAGGTTAGGAGGTGGTCTTTACAAAAGACCAAAGAAGGACCAAGGAGGAGGTGCGAGCGGCTAGATCTCAACAAGGGAGGTCTCGAGCGGCTAGATCTCACCAAGGGGAGGTCGGCGGCTAGATCTCAACAAGGGAGGTCCGAGCGGCTAGATCTCAACAAGGAGAGGTCTGAGCGGCTAGATCTCAACAAGGGGAGGTCTCGAGCGGCTAGATCTCAACAAGGGAGGTCTGAAGAAGCAAAACCAAGCGTGGCTTGGGGGGCAAAGAGGTTTTGAAACACAAACCCGAGTGGGTCCTTGACAGAAAACCCCAAGCAAGGAGAGGTTTGAGCAGAGGAGATGTGAGAGAGGTCGGATCTCAAAGAGATTCGAACCAACAAAGGAAGTTAAGAGAGAGAGAAGAGGCGAACAGGGGCACTGAAAAGCAGGAGAACCACAACCCGAGGGCGGCAAAGACACCACAGAGAGCCACTACCAAAGAAGGAACACCAACAACGACTTAGTTAAGGTTTGATTATTTCCAATTGAACTCTCAGTTCAAAAATCTCGGTTTAAGCTTTGGATTCTCAATAAAGCCAAATGGTTACTTTTATTTTGAAAACTTGGCAAGGACTTAAAAGAAGCGGGACGTTACAAACCTTCACCCTTAAGGGAATCTCGACCCCGAGATTCAGGCTGAGCTAGGGAATAGGTGGGGGAACTCCTTCCTGAGGTCCTCTTCTCGTTCCCATGTCGCCTCGGCTTCGGAGTGGTTGTTCCATTGCACCTTGCACAACTTGATGGTCTTGCTCTGGTAACTCTCTCGACCGCCCGTAATCTTGATGGGGTGCTCTCTGTAAGTGAGGTCTTCTTGGAGGTCCACTGACTTCTAAAGGCATTTGGTCCTCTGGCATTCGCAAGCATTTCTTCAAGCTGTGACACATGGAACACATTGTGAACTCCAAAGAAGCCGAGGAGGGAGGTCCAACGGTAGGCTACTTCACCTTCTGCAAGGATGGAAAGGGTCCGATAAATCTTGGAGCAAGCTTCCCACTAACTCTGAACCGCTGCATACCTTTGAGAGGTGAAACCTTGAGGTAGACCTGGTCTCCTGGGACAAAAGTTAGGTCTCGACGCCTAACATCTGCGTAACTCTTTTGCCTAGCTTGAGCAGCCTTTAACTTCTCCCTAATTGATCTCACTTGATCCTCGGCTTCTTTCAGCAGGTCCGGGCCAAGAACTTGGCCTTCACCCGGTCTGTCGATTAAGAAGCGGCCCAACACTTTCTCCCATAAATAGCTTCAAAAGGGACATTTGGAGACTCACTTGGTAGTCAAGTTATTATAGGAAAATTCAAGATATGGTAACATCTTGTCCCAACTAGATTGTCTTTCTAGAGCGCAAGCTCAAAGATATCCTCAAGGACTTGGTTAACTCTCTCAGTTTGGCCATCTGTTTGAGGATGGTATGCTGTACTAAAGTTGAGGTCGGTGCCCAAGGCATCATGTAGCTTTTACCAAAACTTGGAGGTGAATTGAGATCTTCTTTGGAACACCATGAAGGCACACCACTTTTGCCATGTAGATTTCGGCTAGCTTGTCTCCAGAATAAGTAGTCTTCACAGGAATAAAGTGAGCCATTTTTGTCAATCTATCCACTATGACCCAAATAGAATCAAAACCAGCTTGGGTACGAGGTAAACCAGTAATAAAATCCATGCCGATCTCTTCCCACTTCCACTCGGGTATGGGTAAGGGCACTAAGAGTCCTCCGTGTCTTTGGTGCAATTGCTTAACTTTTGGCAAGTGTCACATTTGGCCACAAAATCGCTATTTCCTTCTTCATTTTCGCCACCAAGACAATTCCTTGACATCTTGGTATATTTTCAGTAGCTCTGGGTGTATGGAATACAATGCCTCATGTGCTTCTTTAAGTATCATACCCTTGAGCTCCGTGTTATTGGGCACACAGAGCCTCTTATCAAACCGCACCGCACCTAGGTCATCTATAGAAAACCTTGCGACCTTCCCTTCTCTTATGTTGGTCTTGATCCCTTGGATGCTAGCATCTCCATCTTGGGCTGCCTTGATCTGTTTTTGCAAGGTAGGTTGCACTTCTAGAGCTGCCAAAAACCCTTCTTCTACTAACTCAAGTCTAAGCTTCAAGAATTCTTCATATAAGGCAGGTTGGCTCTCCTTAACCATCAAAGTATTGACATAAACTTTTCGCTCAAAGCATCCGCCACCACATTGGCCTTGCTCGGTGGTAGTGAATTCCACATTGTAGTCCTTAATAAGCTCAAGCCACCTTCTCGCCTCAAATTCAAATGCTTGTGTAAAGATGTACTTTAGGCTTTTGTGGTCATGTAAATTTCACACCTATTACCAATGAGGTAATGGCGCCAAATTTTAAGGCATGAACCACAGCTGCCCAACTCTAGGTCATGAGTAGGGTAGTTTGCTTCATGAGGCTTCAACTGTCTTGAAGCGTGACGCTACCACTTTTTTCATCTGCATTAGAACACAGCCAAGTCCTTGCTTTGATGCATCACAATAAACTTCAAATCTTTCCCGACATCTGGAAGAACCAAAAGCTGGGCAGAGGTCAACTTTCTCTTGAGCTCTTGGAAGCTCTGTTCACAACTGAGGTCCAAAGGAACTTCTTTTCTTTCTTTTGGTGAGTGAGAGGTTTTGCAATCCGGAGAAGCCTTCAATAAACCTTCAGAATAACCTGCCATGCCAAGAAAACTTGAACTTGAGGCACGGTCCTAGGGGTTCCCAATTGAGCACATCTTGAACCTTACTAGGGTTGTGAGACACTCCTTCTTTCGACAAAACATGCCCCAAAAGACCACTTCTTTTAGCCAAAACTCACACTTACTAAATTTGGCAAAGAGTTGATGAGCTCTCGACTTTTCCAAAACCGAAAAGAGATGGCTTGTATGCTCCTCTTCACTCTTGGAGTACACTAGAATGTCGTCAATAAAGACAATGACAAACTTGTCTAGGTACTCCATGAACACTCGGTTCATCAAATTCATGAAATAGGCAGGGCATTGGTCAGCCCAAAAGACATGACAAGTGAATTCAAATAACCCATACCTAGTTGAAAAATTTGTCTTAGGGATGTCTTCCTTGCGAATCTTAAGTTGGTGATATCTGTTCTCAAATCTATCTTGGAAAACACAAGAACCCCCTTCAATTGATCAAATAAATCATCAATTCTTGGCAAAGGATACTTGTTCTTGATGGTGACATCATTGAGAGCTCAGAGTCCACACACATCCTTTGAGTGCCATCCTTTTAGGCACAAAATCACCGGGCTCCCCAAGGTGAGGAGCTAGGTCTAATAAAACCCTTGCTCTACAAGTCTTCCAACCGCTTCTTCAACTCCACATGATCATCAACATGCAATCAGAGGGCCTTTTGGAGATGGGGAGGTCCACAGGACAAGGTTTATGACAAACTCAAGGTCTCTGCCTGGGGCATTCACTGGAGCTCATCAGGAACACATCCACAAATTCTTTAACAACAGGACATCCTCCAAAACTCGAACTTGAGCACTACAAGATAGGGCTCCTTGGAGTTTCTCCGAGGTGGCGAAAACTTCACTGAGGGCACCACTAGGGCTGGTCAAAGAGATACTTTTGCCACTACAATCCAACATGGCATGGTGGTTAACTAGCGATCCATGCCCAAGATCACATCTAGGGACCTAGTGTCCAAAAGGATAAGGTTGGCTAGAAATTCTACTCCTTCTATGACCATTTTCACTTGTGGACAACCCTGGTTCGTGCTTAGTTACGAGTAGGGATTGAACCAACAAGGTAGACTTAAGAGCAACAACTCGGCGGTGCTTTGCGGCAAAACTCCGAGAAATAAACGAATGGGAAGCTCCAGAGTCAAATAAAATCGCAGCTTGTCATGAATTTACTAGGAACATACCTAGTACCACGCCCGAGGAGGTCTCAGGCTTCTTCCATCGCCACATGGTTCACACGGCCCTTCCAAAAGTTTGGGAGGTTTCGGCTTGAGGAGGTCCTGCTACCTGAGAGGTCTTGGCCGAGGGAGGTCTCAAGTAGAGGTCTTGGTGGTTGGCTCTGTCTTTAGTGGGCATTGATTAGCAAAATGCCCCACTTGGTGACACTTGAAGGTGTGATCCCATTTCTTTGTGGAGGTCGTTAGGGTTGTCTTGGTCTTTGCCGGTGAGGATGCGGCCGAGAGCAGGACACCAAGGAGGTCTTAGCAGAGGTCCCGAAGGTCCAGAGGTCCTTGGCGCTTAGGTTGGTCTTGCACAAAAGCTTTGTGGCGCTGGGAGGTCTTTCTTTGAGCACCGAGGGTGGCACCTTTCTCTTGTAGGACTCAGAGAGTTCTCTTGGGATTCCTCAATGAGCATTGCCTTGTTCACTATATGCCGAAATCGTGATAATCGTTGCCCACAACTTGAACTTTTAATTTGGGATGGAGGCCTCGCTTAAAGCGCTTGCAGCGCATCATCCGTAGCCACATCTTTGCGAGCATAACGCGACAATTGAGTGAACTTAGTGAGATACTCACTTCTCGACATGTTGCCTTGCTTGAGCTCTCTAAACTATTCCTTTTCATCTCTACCTTCCCATCGGGACATGCGAATGATGAAAAGCAACCGTGAATTACGCCCAAGTGATCCTCTGGGGTGACATGTGAGGCACAAAATGTGTCCCACCACTCACCGCAGTCCTTCCGGTTGGTGTGAGGCAAACAAAACCTTCTCCCTGTCTTCACGGCGAGCAATATCCGGCTTCTTCTCTGTTGATCTCACCAATCATCGCATCTAAAGGCTCGGGAGAGCTCGAAAATGTAGTAGGCGTGTCTTCATGAACTCGATGACCTTGATTGATGGTGAGTGGGGGGTGGAGGTGGTGGAGGCTAACTGCAGCTTGACTATTCGACTCATCATGGCAAGTAAAGCATTGGTGGTGCGGCTTTGTTGCGCCATAATCTGGTTCATAATTCGCATCATAGCGCTCATCATCGAGCTTGTCCGCCATAAACCGCCCAAAACCCGGTCTGTTGTTGCCTTTGGAGGAGGTGGGGGTGGAGGCAAGCTGCTGCAGGGGCTCACCTGCGACTTGTGGATCGCCGAGTCTGCACCATCTGGACAAAACTCTAAAGGTTTAATAGGTAAGAAGGAAAGCATAAAGGGTAAGAGGATCTGAGAGAAATAAAGATAGGGCATCTATTAGGGGGGCTTGGTTAACCCAAGAGAGAACCAAAAGGCCAGGAGGCCAAAAGAGGCAACAAAAGCTTCAAAACAGAGGTCTTCAAGACCCAAGCTGAGCGAGACTCAGAATAGGACCACTAATCCTAACCTCTCTACAGTCGGCCCTATTGAACTACTTAGTTAAGGTTTGATTATTTCCAATTGAACTCTCCAGATTCAAAAATCTCAGTTTAAGCTTTGGATTCTCAATAAAGCCAAATGGTTACTTTTATTTTGAAAACTTGGCAAGGACTTAAAAGAAAACGGGACGTTACAGTTGCTACAACGATTATAAGTGTGTAGAAGTCAAAGTAAAAAAAAATCATTATCGGTCATAGCATAATTAAAAAGAACACTCATATATTATAAACAAATTGTTGCTTTACACAGAGAACCATCCACATAAGACATGATATAAATATTTTACTTTAACATCATTTCCTAACAGAATTTCCTAACAGAATGAAATCTAAATGTAATGAAGATCTTGAACATCATTTCCTAACAGAATATAATCTAAATGTAATGAAGCTCATCTGCCTATGTCACCATTCTCCACCTTGCATTGAACATGTCATCCATAGCATCATCCATTTATCTTATCAACCTACAATGAAAAATTAGAGTCCATTAATGTACCATTAGGAAGAAACAAAATCACAATATTAAAGTAACAAAACTAAACGGAACACCGTACATAAGTTGATGGCCACGCAATATCAGCTCCTACTGCATGACCAATCAAACAGCAATATCAGTTCCTATTACATGACCAATCAAACATTGTGCGAGTTTTAACTGTTAGATCACCATGAAGGCAAGAACTGAGTAAAAAAACATATTTAATATCATCAATAGTTATTACTAGTTGTGTATGGCTAGCTAACAATGCTAGCCAGTAGGTTCCATAGTGGCACAACGTCTAACTGCATGCATATTGCCACGCGAATTATATATTCTAGATCCATGTCATTAACCGGACTAAGACTCAAGGGAACGTTCCGATCGAGCTAGTCTCCAAGAATCTTCTAGACGCTGGGACTCTTCAAAGTCTTAATTAGGAGTCAGGACCGCCATAACAATATATTACAGAGGAAGATAAAAGATGCCTAAATAGGGTGCTTAGTATTCATAATTTATCATGTTTTAATGACTAGGAAAGAACAAAAATCTATGCTAGAACTAAATGAACTCCGAAAGAATATACATAAATACTAAGATGATTGCTACCACATCTAATTTTGTTCAGGACTGACACATCGGAATGGCAATGATACAGTATAAAAATGAGCTCGGTTATGCACTACCCATTAGATTTTCTTGTATCTGGGCATAGCCCAGTTAGGTGTATATCCAACTTAAAATATTTTTATAGGATCAGGAAACTGCCAGTGTTTATATACTACTAATCACACATCTTTTCATTGCGTGGTTGCATCTTTAGGCTGGGTAGAAGTCATTCATGAACTTGTTGACAGAGTTAATTGAATATTGTAATGTTATGATCAATGTCCATATCAAATGCACCTCTAGACGGGTAAGTCATGTCATTTGTTTTATTGCCAAAAGGAATCTCATTTCACTTCGGGCATGATATTCTGATTGTGCCTTGGCGATTGCTAGAATTAGTCGATTTTCTGAGCTTTGCATTTGATGAAGTAAACTTTTGTATTTAGTGCCCGAATTAGTCTTAACAAGAGGTGCATTTTCGAGGATGTTCTTATCTCCGGTGAACATTCTCGTGTTTATGTGTTGTGTCAAGAGTCATGACTGATGGTGAAGGACTCGCAGGATAACAAAGTTGCATCAAGTGCTCTTTACGTTCTTCTTTCCAAACATGTCACGTATTTTACCTAACATAGTTACAAAAAAATAGTGTTCTCAGAGCCTTCTATTTTGTTCTTTTATGCTTATGTCCCGAGTACAGAAACTTACTAAGAATTGAGTAACATCATTGAATACTTTTACTTTATATTACTCTTTCATTTGCTACCTGGCTGCCATAAATCTTGCAAATGCCTTAGAATCTCAGTAGTTTGCTTAGTGGAAGATTAAATCACACATATGTTTAGCTAACTAACAATCTGACAGATGGACGTGGTACTGCTAGTAGTACGTAATATAGACGAAGACCACTTGCTCAAACAGAAAAGGAAAAGGCATTTCATCGGTTTAGAAGTGGTAAACTTCACCCGGCTTTTACTAAAATGAAAATGATTTTTTGTGTGGATGACAACCTCACACAATGAATGGGCAGGTAGCCAAGCAATGGTAACGATGGAGCTTTGTCATCTTGACTGGCTCAGTACAAATTACTGATCAACTAATATAAGCAAAATAGAAATATGAACAGATGTTCGGTGTTACATTGCAAAAATAATTTCAACGTTCAACAAGCGAGTAATCAACCTTTCTTATCATGAATACTGAAGAACTATGTAATTACCTTGAATGTCAACATTAACGTCATCATCCGGCCTTCTTCAAGCAGTGGGTAAGGCAAACAATTTCTTCAAGCTAGAAACAAGCAGTGGGTAAGGCAAACATCAAAATTAGTTTCAGGTTATAACTATTTCACCTTGGTGCTTACAGTATGATGCACAACGCTTACAGTATGGTGCTTTGGTAGCCTTCTTCAATAGTCAAATTTGCAAAAGGCTGAAACTTCTCTTTAGCATCATTATCAACCGAGCTAATGTTGAAGAAAAGGAGAACAAATAAGACACTCCATCTAGGAACCAAGTGAATCAAATAAAAAGCATTGGTTCATGCTTCCGAAATTGTTGTAAGGTGCATTCAAAATATGGCAAGAAGGTTGCATTCAAAATTGACAAATATGGCAAGAAGGCTCCATTCAAAATTTCCGCAAGAAATAATAATTGGTTAAGTGGAGGTAATGGACATGTAATTAAAAAAGTGTAAGACACAAACCATGAGAAACCCGACCTTTAGTGAGTTCCTAAGTTTCATGATGTGTATCCTACAAGAGTGGGAAAATGGTGCCACATTGCGGTGTCTGAGGAGACAGAGACTCACTGGGGAGGCGGCGTGACGAGGAAGGCAGCGTCTGGTCTTCGAGGGGAGGCAAGGCCAAGGCGGGCGCGTTGGGGGAGGAGGAGGCGGTGGCTTTGGGGGGAGGAGGAGGCGGCGTTGGGGTAGGGAGGCGGCGTGGGGGGAGAGGCGAGGAGGCAGCGTTGGGGAAGGGAGGAGGCGGCCGATTGGGGTAGGGGAGCGGCGCGGGGAGGAGCGGCGGCGTGGGGGGAGGGGAGACGGTGGCGTGGGTGGGGAAACACGAAGGAAAGTAGGAATCGGCCAAGAAGAGGATTCACGATATGGAACAGAAAAAAAACAAGAGATTTGCATTACAATGGCCACGCGATATGGAACAGAAAAAAAGAGAAAAGATTTGCATTACAATAGTATTTTGTAGGTAAGAAAAAGTAAAAGAAAAAACTAGGCATTTTAAATGTTTGCAACGTATAAGGTTGCAACACATGTTATATGTAGCCATCAACATGATTTACGACGAATAGATTTTGCAACAGATATTATGTGTAGCCATAGTATTACTTCGCAACGCATGCATAGAACGTTGCAACGTATGCGTTGGTAAAGGAGTGTTCATGTTGTAGTGCACCTCCCAACAGCTCTTAACCTAACCATTTTTGGTCGTCATCACCCCCCCACGATCTCGCCTACTGCCGTCTCGACACACCGCCGCGACCCCGGCCTCCCTCTAAGACCGGGGGATACGGGTGAACCCAAACCATAGACGGGTGAACCCTAACTCTAATCCGCCGGCCACCGTTGCCGGGCGCCGGAGAGGAGGAAGACAACCTCGCCGGAGCACGAATCTCCATACCGATCCGAAGGTGAGAAAATCGACTGTGATTTTGCAAAATTCCAGGCACATAGGAAATAGCAAATCCCATAGATATATATGCCCATATAAAAAAAGCAACACGTCCGTGCATGCACGCCTAGCACGCTACAAACTTGGCATAAAGCAGCCGCTCGAACTCCTTGAGATTTGCAGCCTCCATACACATCAGCACGCGGACGACGCCGCTGCCGTCGTCTGCAGATGCGCCGTTCATCAGGTACACAAACCCACCGCGGACCGACTCCGCACGAGACATCGCTTGCGGCTTCCCCCACCCGAAATCCGCGTCGTACACTGGCATGCCCAGCCAGCTAGTGATCCTCAGCTCCGTCTCCGGCATACTGCCCCTCAACGGCCGGCCGTCCCTCTCGGCTAGCTCGAAGTAGTCGATGGCCGACCGCACCAGCTCATCGTCCATCTGGCTGATGGCGCCTCTGATCCGGCCGGCGACGGCGGCCAGCGTCTCCGAGGTGATGACCCCCGCCGCGGCGGCAGTGCCTAGCCAGACGCACGCGTTGCCGAAGTAGCGCTCCGGGAGTGGTGGCCTCAGGCTGCGCCGGGCGTTGGCAGGGAAGGTGAGGCGCGTCTTGTCGTCCGGTGGTAGTCGCCGGGCGACGCACGCGCACTGCCACACGTGGGCGCTCACGGCGCAGAAGGTGCTCGCGCCGCCGCAGGTCCGCTTAAGAGCGGCGAGCTGGTCCTTGGAGATGGCGAATACCTCGCTGACGACGGGTTCCGACGTCTCGTAGAGGGTGACCTTAGGGCAGAACACGGAGAGAGCGCTGGGGTGGACGACAGGCGGGGAGCGCGCACGGAGGAGGGTGCGGTCGTGGCAGGGTAGCTCCACGGCGGCGCCGCCGCCATCCCTACAGAAGGCAGACCACGTCTGAAAGAAGTGGAACGCGCTGTTGCCGTCGATGACGACGTGGTGGAGCGCTGTCCCTAACGCCACCACACCACACTTCAAGAAGGTCACCTGCATGCATGCAGACACGTCACTTACTACTGCTTCGCACGCAAATGTACTCCTATTACTATTTACTAGGTACCTCGGTAAGCACCCGAGTGCAAACTGAGGGCCAGATACTACTATTACTATTTACAATTCTTAAGCAAATTGAGGGCCAGATATGCAAAGTTCAAGGATTGCTCGTGAGGACATGAACGACCTGTATGGCCATCATGATTGACGACGGCTCAATGCGAGGAACAAAGAGCCTCCTTAGCTCCGGCGATGGTTTGAGGTCGCTGAAGTCATCGGCGGTGAGCTCGGAACGAGCCACGACAAAGAGCGCGCCCTCGCCGTTGCAGTTGATCTCGATCCGGCCGTCATCGTCGACGGCGAGGCGGCCAGCGAGGGGGT
The DNA here is from genome assembly GCA_036346405.1 of Phyllostachys edulis. Taxonomy (NCBI): domain Eukaryota; kingdom Viridiplantae; phylum Streptophyta; class Magnoliopsida; order Poales; family Poaceae; genus Phyllostachys; species Phyllostachys edulis. The sequence continues at coordinate 91,964,841 of CM070545.1, forward strand.
AGAAGGCCACCAGGGCCTTAGCCATCGCCGCCTTGAGCCTGGACACGTCGAAGAAGTCGGCGGCGCCAGCGCCATCGGAGCGGTAGAAGTAAACGGTTGGGGTGTGGCCTCTGTTGGCCAGCACGAGGTCGAGTGAGGAGAGCCAGAGCCCTTTCGTCGGCGTCTCCTCGCTCGGCGCTACAAAGCACGACTCTACCACTTGCACTTGTTCCGCCGAATCCATCGTCTCTCTCTCAGTGACTCACACACACTCATGACCGGACAAAACTATTAATAGGGATCCCATCCCATTCTTGTGGTAAGAATTAAAACTCTAATCGATCGATTGGTAGATTGGGTCCAGCGGCACAATTAATAATTGATGGAAAACGTGTTGGAATTTTTCTTTTATCTTTGCACTGTCTCCCCTGCTCGGTAGGGGGACTCACTAGTCCCTGTCTCCCGGACTTGACTGATCTGACCCGTGACTGATCTGACCTCCGTTGGAACAACGCAACACAGCCAAGCAGCTCTGTTCTGACTTCACGTTGTAAGTATTTCACGTGAAAGTAAACTGACCGAGACGAAACAATAATAGCAAAGCACAAAAAACGATCTTAGTTGGGAGCACCGAACAATCCTCTTTTTTCTTTTTCTTTTTAATTTCTTCAACTCATGCCACACAGGAAGTTACAGGCAATCACAAACTATTATACGGACTCCTAATCCAACTCGACTGCTACTCGGACACGGAAGTAAACGGAAACTCACAAAAAATTTCTAGAACAAAATTAGATCTAACAATTATCTCGTTAATCTTATTTATTCTTCTTGATCATGCCAATCTTCTTCTGGTTTTCTGCCTCCTTCTCGACTGCTGCTTCCAGCAGGGTCCTGTACCAACCGATTTTCTCCCTCCCATGTCTCTTGCATGTCCATGCCACATGAACCCCCCAACTCCCGAGCCTTTGCTCTCTGCCGTATGTGTGTGGAACTCTTGGCGATGGGACGTGTTGACTTGATCATCTGAACCTCTGCCTTGGCCTCCTGGGACGCTGTCTCCTGCGCCTGCTGCGTGCCCACGGGGCCCGCCGGCTAGATCAGCAGCGCCATCTTCTGCGCCTGAATCACTGCCCACACCGGAGAAAGTAGTAAAACAACAGCTGCAGCCTCTGAGTCCCGCACGGGAAGAACCCAGATCAGACCCTTCTCCACCCGTTGCCAACGCTCCTGCTCTACCAGCTTCACACTGCTGGGATTGGTGCAGCGGATCCGCACGATGCTCTTCTTATCCTGCTTCGTCGACTCTCCCCTAGAGTCACCAAACACCTTGCTACCTTGCGTGCGTGCGCCTCCTGTGCTAGCAGCCCCTGCCGCGCATATGCACCTCCATGGCCACTACCTCCTGCGCTGCCTTGGCCTGCATGCATGTGGGCCCTATCGGCTCCAGCTGTTTGTACGCTGCGCCGTTCATACGCGTAGGACTTGTCACCCCTTGCAACGCCCTACGGGTCGTCTGGACCTCTCGAGGATCCGTCTGCTGCGCCTCCCGCAGCAACTGCATACCACTCCTGGGTCCCGCTATATCCTGATTTAATACTCCAGTTCCACTCTGGTTCCTCCAGACTGTCGTTTACACAAACCGTTTACAAGTTTCCAGAGAAATTTTGTACAACCGGTTCGGGGATCTTTTCACCTTCATCAACAGATCTTTGTTCTTATCGATCATAGACACGCACGAACTCATCCGGTAGCACCACCTTGCACCCCCCGTTCCACCAACTGCCCAAGACTGAGTATGTTGTTGCATAAACTCGGTATATAATATATTTCAGGCAGCATCTTCTGATCGTCGTTCTTGCATCGTAACAACATTGATCATTTGCCTCTTATCTGCACTGTCGAGCCATCGCCAAACTTGACTTTGCCCATAATCTTCTCATCGAGCTGATGGAACATGGAGCGATCTCTTGTCATGCGATTGCTTGCTCCATTGTCCAAGTACCATAAATTAGTGTGATCGTGGTTGCCTCCCTCCATGTGTAGTTTAGGAATTACGTTCTGCTCGTTTAGCATCACCATGAACGGTGCCTTTTTGACACATAAGGAGAGAAGCAGAGTAGGTTCGTCGTCTTCACTGGCTCGGGTGAGGTTTACCTCCTCGTTCTTCTTCTTGTTTTGGCAATCCGAAGCTTAGTGCCCATACTTGTCACAGTTGAAGCACTTTATGTGGCTGCGGCACTCCGACGCGTAGTGTCCGAATTTGTCACATTCAAAACACTTGACATGTGACTTATCACAGTATTTATCACCACCGCCTTGCCCAGCCTTGTCTCCATGGCCACCTCTACTACCTCTCCCTTGCTGGTCGCCTCGCTCGCGCTCACACTCGTGGCTTTTTGATGATCCATGGTCGTCCTCTTCCGACGATCCCCTGTGAAACCGTCTGCCATCGTTTCTTGTATCTCCGTTTAACAACAACGTCTGCTCGTTATGGGACTGATACCTTTGCTCGTTATGGAATTGATACCCCTTCAGTAGTTCCTCATGCGCCTTGAGGGAACTGGTGATCTCCTTGATCTTCTTTTCCACCAGATCCGAGGAGTACATAAGGGTGGTGACGATAGATACGAACTTTTCTGGTAGCACGTGCATATATTTCTTCACTGCTACAGATTCCTCCATCTTATCGTCGAGAGAGACAATCTGATTGTACAGTGAAGTCAACTTGCCGGTGAACTCGTCCACCGACTGGGTTTCTCCCATCTGGAGATTCTCAAACTCGATGTGCAAATTCTAGAGCCGCACCTCCTTCACGCGGTCAACTCCCTCGTGCATTGTCTGAAGCATCACCTACGCCTCACGTGCCGTCTCCTTGCCGATGAGCTGTCGGATCATGGAGTCTAGCACCGCCTGATAGATGATGGCCAAAGTCGTCTGGTCCACCTTGTCATCCACCTCCTTGTCCTTCGCCTTCGGATCGACCGCACCCTAGACTCCCTGGGCGCGTATGTTCACTTTCATCTTCATTGCCCACACTGGGTAATTGTCGGTCGTCAAGACAGGATATAGGAGGGAGAACGGCCTATCCCGAGTCTTCGCCTTATCGTCCATGATCTTTAGGTACCACCAAGATCAGAACGCTCTGATACAAACTGTTAAAAATTTTCTTTATCTTTGCATTGTCTTCTACCGTATTGCTTCGGTGTTTTTCATAGGAGCTTCGTTCCAGAGAAACAATATGCCCTGCTCGGTCCTTGTGATGCGCCCCTGCTTAGTAGTGGGACCCACTAGTCCCTGTCTTCCAGACGTGACTGATCTGACCTCCCGATGGAACAATGCAAAGCAATAGCGGCGTCTGCTTTTGGCTTCACGTTGCAAGTGTGACTGCTACCCTGCAGACTTTTGATTTCACGTGAACGAAAACTCGCCGAGACAAAACAATAATAGCAAAGCACAAAAAAACGATCTTAGTCGGGAGCACCAAGTGCTCCTATTTTTTTGCTTTTTTTTATTTCTTCAACTCACACCACATAGGAAGTTACCGGCCTTATAAAGGTTGATCAGAAACTAGTATACGGACTCCTAATCTAACTCGGTTTCTACTGCGATTACTACTCAGACACGACAAGTAAACGGAAACTCACAAAAAATTTCTAAAACAAGACTAGATCTAACAAAATGTACATTAAAGTCCATTCAATGCGCCACAAAAAATTTGGATGACATATAGTTGCATTTATCGAGAATAACAGGAGAGAGAGAATCGGATGATTCGGCTCAGCTGTGATACGCTGGCCTCTTCCTTCATTTGTAATGCGTGTATCTGTACACCCATACACAGGAGGTTACAATCCTGATCCTATAATCGAGGGATACAGGAGGATATACTGCTGTGTACAACCATAAACCGGATCCTGTACAACAACTAGGAAACTTATCTTCACATTCCCCCTCAATCACAACATATGAAGGTTGAGATTGTGTTTAAAGATATTCAGCGGTCGTATAGGCAGCGGCTTCGTAAAGCCGTCCGCAACTTGATCTTGTGATGGAGTAAATCGAATGTTGAGTACCTCCGTGCTACTCTGTCTCGGACAAAGTGGAAATCTACCTCGATATGTTTGATCCATGCATGAAAGACCGGGTTTGCTGAGAGATATGTAGCGTCGAGGTTATCACACCAGAGACAAGCTGTTCGGGATTGAAAAATGCCAAGCTCACCAAGCAGTGACTGCACTCAAACAATTTCAGTAGCTAAAGCTTTATACTCTGCCTCCGTACTCGATTGTGAGACCATAGCTTGTTTCCGAGCACTCCACGAGATCAGGTTTGATCCAAAAAATACTGCAAAACCTCCTATAGATTTCCGATCATCTGGACACCCAGCACAGTCTGCATCAGAGAAGGCACTCACTAAGGTTGATGTCGAGTTGCGAATTACCATACCAGTCGTGGTAGTGTGTTTGAGGTACCGAAGTATCCTCTTTACCACCATCTAATGCACGCTGGTTTGAGAATGCAAAAACTGACAGACCTTGTGGACGGACAAGGCGATATCAGGCTAGGTTAGTACCAGGTACTATAGGGCACCAACAGTGTTGCGATACTTGGTGGCATCGGCAGATCTAAGAAGTGTATCGGCAGAGACCGAGAGCTTCTCAGAAGTAGACATAGGAGTCCTCACACCCTTGCACTGTGTTATCCCTGCACGCTGCAACAGGTGACCAACATACCAAGATTGTGACAAGATGAGCACATCACCATGTTTCTGTACTACAATCCCAAGAAAGAAATGAAGATCACCAAGATCTTTAATGGCAAACTCAGTTTGTAAATCATGAAGAAAACTGTGAATGACAGTTGGAGATGATCCGGTGAGAATGATGTCATCCACGTATATGAGGATATACATCACCGTACTGACGTGGCTGTAGACGAACAAAGAGACATCAGTACGAGATGGTATGAAACCCAACACTTGAAGCTTGGAGCTAAGCCTAGAATACCATGCATGGGGTGCTTGTTTGAGGCCATATAAGGACTTATGGAGCTTGCAAACCAGATTGGGATCCGCTGAAACATACCCAGGAGGTTGTCGCGTAAACAATTCTGCATATCTAACTACCGCAAACCCCAGCCTTTGGACACGGCAATGGACAAGACGAGCCGGATGGTCGCAGGCTTCACTACCAGACTGAATGTGTCTTCATAATCAACCCCATACTTTTGCTTAAAACCTTTAGCCACGAGCCGTGCCTTGTAACAATCAACACTACCATCCGCTTTGCGCTTCACCTTATAAACCCACTTGCAGTCAATTAAGTTCTTATTGCATGTCGGAGGAACAAGACTCCATGTGTCATTCCTCAGAAGTGAAACATACTCATCATCCATGGCACGTTTCCAGTTAGGATCTGCCAGAGTTGCTGTGAGAGACTCGGGCTCGACTGAGCAGCTGTATGCATAGCACACAGTGCCATCGATGAGCTGCTTGGGCACATGGATGTTGTTGCGTAGCCTTGTCGTCATCGGGTGACTACGAGCCAGGGCGGTAGCAATGGTGGGTGCCACTGTGCCAGCAGATGCGTCGTTTAGTGCATCAGCCGCTCCAGCAAGTGGTTCCGACCCAGTGGCCGGAGCTGCACTAGTCGAGACGGATGACGCACTATCGGGCGAGGCTACAGGAGCATGCATGTCTGGAGCAGCATGAACGGGCTTGACATCGTCATGTCCAGTACTAGCAGCCAAGGACACAGGGAGGGAGGTAGTAGCAGCACCGTGCATGAGAACAGGATCATGCACAGGAGGGAACATCTCAATAGCATCATCCTGCAGCTACACAAAAGCATCAGTCTGCAAAAATGCATGGTTAAAAGGTAGTTCATTAGTCATATGGCCATTGAGGAATGGATTGTTGGGCACGGATAACAGAGGCAGAAGGAGTGCATGTTCAGAAACAATTTGTGGACCGACGGATGAAGAGTTGGCAAAAGGGAAAACATCTTCGTCAAAGACGACATCACGGGAAATATACACACGTCTGAACTGGAGATCAAGGCACTTATAGCCTTTATGATGGTTACTATAACCAAGAAAAACACACCGATGAGAGCAAAATTGGAGCTTGCGAGCATTATAGGCCCTATGATGAGGCCAACATGTGCACCCGAATGTCTTCATAAAAGGATAATCCAGTTTAGTATTGAATAGATTTTTGAGGGGGGTAGAATTTTGGATGATTTTGCTCGGCAGTCTATTTATGAGGTAGCTAGCAGTGCTAAAAGCCTCATCCCAGAATTTGAGTGGTACACAAGAATGCGCAAGAAGAGCTAATCCCATCTCAACAATATGGCGATGTTTGCGTTCATCCGCCCCATTCTGTTGGTGAGTATATGGACAAGAGACATGATGATCGATGCCAACTTGTTGAAAAAATGAATGTATTTTTTGGTACTCCCCTCCCCAGTACGTTTGCATGCATATAATCTTCCTATCAAGAGTACGTTCCACAAGTGTTTGAAATAGGACAAATAGTTTCAGTACATCAGATTTACTTTTAAGAGGATATAGCCAAACAAATTTGCTTAAATCATCAATGAAACTCAAATAATATTTGTATCTGCCAGCCGAAGTGATGGCCAGATCCCATACATCTGATATGAGTACACAAGTTCCAAAGGATGAGACAAAATTTTATTTGATCTAGGAAACGAAAGCTAATGACTTTTGTCCTGTTGATAGGCATCACAGACCGACACTTTATGATAGGCATCACAGACCGACACTTTATGCAAAACATTAGAACAAGGAAGATTATTGACTCTAAGGACTTGCTGAACAGTAGAAAATGCCGGATGTCCTAAGCGACTATCCCCTACATTCCCCGCAAAGAAGTGTTCTCCTCGTTACCCGGTCCTTAACAAGAAAATAGCTAGGATGATATTGTTGGTGATATGCCCTAGAAATGATCATAGAGATGATTGTATCACGTCTATGTTTATGAGTTATAGAATAAATATCATTATGTTCCTTGAACGAGTCATTAGTTATAAAGATTAACAAGTATTGACTTGTTGGTGAAACTCTTTAACTTATATCATGTCGTTCTAAATGTATCCCTGGTCGAATGTCACTAGTCGAAACACTAGTGACTTATCGACCAACACATGTATTGATTGATGACCATGTTTCACTGGTCATGGATATAAGGATATCGAATCAATAATATGAACACATGTTAGAGAACATGTTATTGATTGACCCACCTTGAGACACTATTGAGATTGTTATAATTTTATATGTCATCAGTTGGTCTCAAGCATTGATGATCTATAATCCTTAGACCTGAGACCAACATGGTTTCCTACATGTGTAACAGTACACTTAGGGGTTGCCAAACTCTAGTCCGTAACTGGGTAGTTATAAAGGTAGCTTTCGGGTATGCTATGAAACATGTGGAGGGATGTGATTGGTCAGATACGGGATTTGCCCCTCCTAACATAACAAGAGAGATATCTCTAGGCCCCTCAATGTGGCCGGATAAAGAAAGTACACAGCTATGCCACTGGTGGTCGAAGAGTTCGACCACATGAAGTTATCCGACACTTGATCGAGAAAGTATTGAACAGTCCATGGATGACAAAATATCTCACCTCGAGTTCAACCAGATATCGTGAGGCAAAGGGAGAATACATGAGCTGGTCGTTCAGTTCGATCAGATATGGATTGTTGTATGGAGATACGAGCTGGCCGTAGATTGGTCGAACATAATCACTGAGTGGTCGAAACCTGGTCGTAAGGAGTTACAAGCTGGTCATGACTTAATATGAACTGGTCGTATAGAGATATGAGCTAGTCGTTAGTGATAAAGACCTAGTTGTAGATCATATTGCATTAAGGTTTGTCTGATATAATTTGTGTGTATTCAGGAATCGTTATGTCCTACTAGGAACCGCTAACAACTCGTGCTCGGAAAGGGTTTCTGAGTCACAGCCGATTACGCATGAACATGCAGGGTCACACACTTAACGGGTTGGAACAAATGTGCTTCGATAGGATCCATCATGGGCCCTATATAAGAGGATGCATGAGGCTGTTGGGAGAAGATATACGAGTTGACGTGAGTTGCTCCAGCGAAACCCTTGCCGTCATCTTCTCAAGAGAGCTCTACCGTGCGAGTTGGTGCTAGCATATCGATGTACGGTGTTCCTTCCCTGGACGTATGAATACCGTAGAGGTGCTACTGCAGTTGCTGTTGCGCTCGAGGACGATCAACAACTTCACAAGGAGCACAATTGGTTGCTGGAGGAGACGATCCGTGACGAGGACACTGGACGATCGAGTACAACCACTATATCAACACGCTCGATGTTGGATCAGACTGCTCCAACTCTTCTTCCGCTGTACTGTGCGTCTGGTGGTAACAATTTGCGATTTTCTACTTGCTTGGCTTCCTGGTTACGTGGTAGAATTTTTGAATTGCTAGCTAGTGTAGCCTACTCGTATTCCTTCAGATATTCAAGAAAAGTGTTGTTATCAGATGTGAGACGATGAACAAACACAAGATTTTTTGTAGCATTGGGCACATTAAGAATATTTTTGAGGAGAAGATCATGAGTTGGGATGTTAATTTTACAATGGCCAATATGCCTAATAAACATACATGTCCCATTCGCAATTTGCACCTGATCTCGTCCATGGAACTTGTTATGGACAGTCAGCTTATCAAGCTCGCTAGTGATGTGGTCAGTGGAGCCTATGTCGGTGTACCAGTTGGTGTCGACGTTGTAGGAGTTGGTGTAGGCTGCTATACGAGGCTCATCCGCTTGAAAGGAGTGGTTGAACCTCTCATAGCACTTGATCGCCACATGCCCGATCTTGCCATAGATCTGACACATGGGTCGATTGGCGCCCTTCTTGTAGCCAGAGTTCTGACCCTGGCCCTTGAAGTTGTCACCGTCTTGCCGGTTCCTTTGAGGAGGCGGTGGCGCGCAACCCTTGCCGCGACCACCTCCACTACTGTAGTGATTACCTCGTGAGGTAAGATTCACCGAAGAGCCACCGATCTGGAGCGCCGCATTCTACTGTTCTAGGCATGTCTCAAAGCTCAAGAGATGTGCATAGAACTCGTTGAGGCTAATGTCGTCAACCCTTATCGTGATCGAGGTCACCAATGGGTTGTACTTAGTGTCCAGCCCCGCTAAGATGTATGAGATGAGCACGTCATCGCTGAGCGAATGGACGATAGATGCCATCGTGTCAGTGAGGGTCTTCATGCAACAGAAGTACGCGGCTGCACTCATGTCATTCTTCCGAAAACTTGAGAGTTGTAGGTGGATTTGTATGAGCCGTGCCTTGGACTGCAGTGAGAACATACGTTCAAGCACCGTTCATACTGTGGCAGCCGAGTGCAGGAGTAGGACTTGTGACAGCATCTCCGGTTCAAGTGACGCTAGGAGAGAACTGAGCACTTGCTGCTCCTGACGTACCCAGGGTTGATACTCTGGGTTAGGGACCAGTCGGTTCACCTTCTTCCTATCCTCCATGACACTCCCCATCACCATCTTTGGGGGAGCAGCAGAGGTTCCATCAACAAAGTCATCGAGGCCAGCACCGCGGAGAGCGACAGAACTTGAGCCTTCCACGGGAGATAATTTTCCTACCCTAGCTTCATGTTGACGAGATGGCCAAAACCAAAGGTGGAAGAAGGTCCGGCACTGCCAGAGGAAGTTGAGCCAGCTACCATGGATGGATGGATAGGTAGGTTAGACGTGCGATGGAAGACGACGCTCTGATACCATATCAAGAATAATAGGAGAGAGAGAGAGAGAGAGAGAGAGAGAGAGAGAGAGAGAGAGAGAGTTGGATGATTCGGCTCAGCTATGATACGCTGGCCTCTTCCTTCATTTATAATGCGTGTATCCATAAATAGGAGGTTACAATCCCGATCCTATAATCAAGGGATACAGGAGGATATACTGCTATGTACAACCGTAAACCGGATCCTATACAACAACTAGGAAACTTATCTTCATAGCATTCGAGGTAGGTAACTCATACGGCATATGGGATGCTTGGCTTTTAATCTGCGACACTTCATAATATATGGATCAGTGGCATGCATCCCGCATTCTTTTATGAAATGGCTTGCATGTTTCCATGTTTATGTCCATTTCTCCCCGATACACATGGATGTGCACCAATTCAATCGGTCCTCGTAGTTAAGATAGGTAGACGAAAAGGGGGTTCATCTGCGATTTTTTTTTGAAATAATATTTTAATTTTAATTTTACAAAACTAGGGAGTCGCCCCAAAAAATTACAAAAATAGGTCACTATCGCTAGTTCATCTGATGACAGGAACCCTGAACAGTGGGGGCAGGTTCCTATCGCTAGTTTAACTGACGATATGAATCTAGAAATTTTTAAATATAGTAAATGAACTCAAAAAATTACAACAGTTTTTGTGGAGTAGCCAGATAGAGTGTTCTTGCTGGTGTACTTTTTCCATAATTTTAGTCATTCTGAATTTGTCTCTAAAATTCATTTAAGTATACTACTTGTAGAATTTGTAAATATATAAAATGAGGTCCAAAAATTATGAAATTTTTTTGAACACTCTTTTATTAGTGTAATTGTTTGTGTAATTTTTTAGAATTTTATATATTTTAAATTATCTAAAAACTATGGGTTTACACAATCAAGTACACTAGATCGAAAACCTAAATTTAGAATTTTGAGACAATTTAAGTAACATATAAAATTATGAAAAAATTACACAAACAATTACACTATGTAAGGAGAGTTCAAAAAATGTCATAATTTTTGGACCTGATTTTATATATTTATAAATGCCACAAATAATATACTTAAACGAATTTTGGAGACAAATTGAGAATGAATAAAATTATCAAAAAATTACGAAGCAAGAACACTATGTCGGATGGTCCACAAAAAAATCATAATTTTTTGAGTTTGTTTTCTATATTTAAAATTCCTAGATTCCTATAAATCGATTGAACTAGTGCGAGAACGCCTAATCGTTTCAGTGGTCCCTATCGCCAATTGGCGATAGGAGCCTGTCGCTAGATGAACTGACGACAGAGACCTATTTTGTAATTTTTTGGGATGACTCCCTAGTTTTGTAAAAATAAAAATAAAAAATATTTTTAAAAAATAAAATTCGTTCATTTGCCAGAAAAGTGGCAACTATTTTCTACAGAAAATAAGTTTATAATAGGTGCATCTTTAGAGCTAAATTTAAAAGTATGATGTGCTACAGTCAAGGCAATGTAGCAAATCTAAAAGCCACATAAGATCAAAGTTGCCTATATAGGAATGAAAAAAAAACAAAAAATGAAAAGTATTGGAAAAATACATACATGACACAATTTATTTTCCAACATAGAATAGACCGATGAGTAGAGACATACGTATTTTGGTTTCGAGAATAGATGGCAGGAGCTCTCCACATCCATTATAGAAGAAGATGGCCCTGTTTTTGTCGCCCTGTAAATCTAACTGACATTCCCAACTTGTTTTGTGTCTTGGACGACTGCCCTCCACGGTTATATTATTGAACCACAGCTTGCTATGGGTGAGGACCTTGTTCTTGAAACCTCTGAGGTGGTGGTGCCAGAGGACGTGTGTTCGATGGTTGCCAAACGTATGGTCTCGGCGTGCCGCTGCTTGCTTATTTCTGCGCTAACCACTTGTGCTTGTGGCTTTTCACTACTGTCCGAGTGCTATCTTCAACCCGGATTGCCTCGTTGATCAAGGTCTGAAAGTTGGGAATGTCGTGGGTAGCAAGTGACCACTTCATCTCAATGTTGAGGTGCTCCCGGAAGAGAGCAATCTTCATTCCTTTGTCCAATATTTCGGAAGCAGCACACCGGGCAAGGTAGTTGAAACGATAGAGGACCTCCATCATGGTCATGTTTCCCTACTTGAGTTCATAGAACTTCCGATTCTTAATGTCCATAAGCCCCGTTGGGATGTGGGCATCATAGAATGCCTTCTTGAAGGCGACCCAAGTGAGGATCTGGCCTTCCCCAAGAATGGCCTGATGGTTCTCCCACCAAGCGGTTGCTACAGCTGCAAGCTGATAAGATGTATATAGCACCTTCTCCTCATCATTACATTAGGCAATGACAAACTTGCTCTCGACGGTACAAAGTTAATCATCGGCGTTGAGAGGATCTACTGCAGACGAGAAGGTCTGTGGCCTGAGTTCGCGTGAACTCGCCCATCCTTGACTGTGGTACGGCGGCAGCTCCACCTCTAGTGGCAGTAGTGCCCATGTTGGAAGTGTTCTGCACCAACTGTTGTAGCAGCAACGTGTTTGTCTGGCGCCCTTGATCGATCATGGCGAGCACTTGTGCCATTTGTGGGTGGTGGAGGCAACACTTCTGCTTCTACAGTGGCGTGCTGATCCTCAGGAGCAGATGGGTGCAACGGGTTAGGTTGCGAAGGATTGAAGACCTCGCCTTTCGGTTGCTATGATCTAGAGGTAGCTCCCGATGCTATAAGTTGGTTAACAGAGCATGTTACCGATATCCTGTTCATACAACACGCATGTTAACAAATATGCATAAAAGGAGGGGGAATAAGTACAAGTTAAGCGGGTCCGCGAGTTACATCATCCCATACAAAAATAACTCATCTAAAACTGAAATATGGATGTTTTTAAATCATAAGGACATCTCTCATGAAACGTTAACATATTAGTCAAGTTTTTACATGGGTCGCATGTCCGTTGCTTAAGCATTAAAAAAAGCAACTAAACCACCATAAGTAGCAAATTAAAATCATCATACACTAATCCCAAAATACTCAAAAGTGCTCACACTAATCCCATACTAGTGAGCTCCCACTACTAGTCTAGATCTAGACGTCGTCGTTGCACTCGGCGGTGTGAAGCGAGTCCAGTGCAGCGAAGGATGGACCAACGAACTCAATCATCTCATGCCCGTCATGACGAAAATGGCATCGCTGCACCACTCGTGGTGGCTCCTCCGTATCTGTGTAGATGGCCATCACGCAACGACGGTGATCGACAGCCGACATACAGGAACGCTGGGTACCTGATCGGATGTAGATGGTGGACTCTGGTAACTCCTTAGCAGGTGATAGTACGACATCCTCCCTGCACAATAGCTCCCGTGAAAAGAGTCCCTAGGCCACCATGGGAGCGATGTTGTCCTTGAGGGTGGAGATCCTCCGTCGAGACTCCAACAGCTCGCAGGTCACGCGACAGAGATATCTATCCAGTGATCTCACGAGACCAGTGAGGTGTAGGTGCGGAGTGGTATCCCCTCCATGTGGTAGGCGTGCTCCTCCCTATCCACCATCCATGCGGGGAAGTGGATGAACATGTCCTCCAACTCGGGCAACTCGTGTCGCAGGCGCACGATGATGACGTAAGATGCATCGCAAAGCGGCATCAGGACGCAAGAGCCCCACTTGTAGTAATGGAAAGAGGGGCCTTCAAAGTGCCATCCCTGGATGAGCACCTAGGTGAGGTACTCGGTGGACGCCACAATGGAAGACGTGCTAAAGACTGTGTACTGAGACGTGTATGGCCAGTGGATACGCTGTAGCATTACCCATAGGGTATGTTGTAGTGTATCCTCCTCAAAAGCGCTGGTGCGGTACTGGGGTTCCCATGGGGCGGTCTTCTACAATTTATGAAAAGGGAAAATTAGTGATCATTTCTATACAAAATGAGAGACATAGATAAGAAATGACATGAAGATAAGAAAAGAATTGTATCACAAATTTTTATTTGTTCTCTACATTATTTAACCAACACCTAAAGTTTATTTTCAGGTCATACTACCCCCTGGTCTTTTTGTATAAATATACCTCTATAATATCAAATTAATTTAACACCAAATGAAGGTAGGAGGGGTTAAAGAATAATACATCACATAATTTTCAGAATATAACTAGTTTCTGAAATTTTCGTAAAGAGCCATCTAAGGTGACATTTTTGCTAGATTAAGAGTGGATTTTCCAAAGATCTTCGTATAGGATGTTTTAGGGACTTGTACAAAACATTTTGGCTTTGTTTTAATACTTAAGATATGATTAAAACATTTATTTTCAGAGGACATATCTTCTCCCAAAACTAGGATTATTTTGAAGGAAGATGAGAGGAGAATGCTAAGAGGGGAAAGATTAGCAAAAGAATGACTTAGAGAATGTATAGGAAAAATATATACAAGAATGCAAACAATTTATTTTCCAACTTAGAACAGACGATGGAGATTTTTTTATTAATTAATCCTTTTTCAAATTTTATTTTAAAGTTAACCTCCGGCGCACTTTATTTCCAATTCTGACCCCTTTGGTCACGCCATGGGTGGTGGCGTGACAAAACAATACTATCACGCCAGCTCGTTTATGGGCAAACTCTTGTCACACCACCATCCATGGCGTGACAGTGTTGTTTGGTCACGCCACTGGTAGTAGCGTGACAAAAAGTGCTATTTTTGGGATTTATCCTACGGCGTGATAGTGTTATTTTGTCACGCCACCATCCGTGGCTTGACCAAAGGGGTCAAAATTGGAAATAAAGTGCGCCGAGGGTTAACTTTAAAATAAAATTTGAAAAAGGATTAATTAATAAAAAAAGTTCGACGATGGACGATGGTAATATGTTCTTCATGAGATAATTTCTTTCTTTCTTATTTTCGTGCAATTTTGTTGTCATAAGAATAAATGTGTGTAATCATACATCTTGTTCCTCTCTCTCTCTCTCTCTATATATATATATAAAACAAAATACAATCAGTGAAACATTGGAATACATTGGGATACCACCTCTTGTGGAGTGGAGTTATGTGTGAATGACTTTATCTACTAGAATTTAAATTCTGGTACCCACCTAACGCTCACGTAAGTGCACCTCAGTAGGAACTTTATCAGTTCGTAGATTTATACCCAATCTCTGTGTTTCTAAGCATGTGCTAGGAAACACACCCTCATGTATGTGCATGCACGTGTAGACATCTACCTTGTAATCGCGAAAAAGAAAAACATTGGAGTACACCTAATGATACAGCTAGAGAGGTGCAGTGCAGAGGAGAGCACAGGGCCTTGCATGAGAGATCGACAATGCACAGGTCTAGCACAATCACGCGCCACACACAACACAATATATGGATCCTCTGTTTTTTTTTTATTAGACAGCAAACCATGCATGGCAAAAAGTCAAAAGAACCGAACATGCATGCAGAAGCAGCAGCAAGCAACTCACCTCCTTTGTGCAGGTTCGTTGCAACATGCTATTGTGAAAACTCAAATGACCCCTTTTCATGCCCTTCCTATTTTCTAGGCATCAGATTTGCTCAATGGCACTCCTAAACGTCCGTATTTAGCTTGATAACAACGAATACGTATTGGATTGCATTATGTCACTCTAATGGACTTATTTGCTGCCAAAAAGCCCTTCCGGCTAAATATTAGGTCGAAACCACCCTCTTTGTGTAAATTCCGCGGAAACCATGTGTAAACATTTTAAAAACATATAAAAAAAGGAGATTCAATTATTTGCCACTATCAAACATGCGTAATTGATTATTTGCTACTGATGTAAGTATGACATGTAGTCCCGAGACCTATATATCATACTCACATGCAGTGGCAAATCATAAAATCCACTCTTTTACAGTGGCAAATAATCAATTATTCCTATAAAAAATAGGAACGCGATATTTTATATCAAAGTCAATTTTTCAAGGATATACACCATCATATTCTTGTCGACGCGCGCGTGGCGTAAATAGGGATGGAAAATGGTAAAGGATAATCCGTTTTATCCGATATTCGTATCCGAGAAAACGCAAATGTGGTAAGTAAAATCCGCATTCGAATAGTATTCATATCCATATTCGGTGTTATTCGTATCTGTATTCGGTGTTATTCGTATCCAGAAAAAATGGATAGTATTCGTATCCGTATTCGGTGTTATTCGTATTCGGGAAAAAACCCGGATAGTACCCGAAAAAACAAATACTATCCAAGAAAAACGAATACAAATACTATCCGTTCTTTTCCCGGATACGAATACGAATACTATTTGTTCTACCGAGATTTGTTGTAAAAGTTGTAGGATATTCGCACTCGACCGAATTGAGTACATATTCGATTCGAATTCGTATTCGTTATGACATTCGATTCGTATTCGTATTCGAGAATGTTCGAATTCGTATTCGTATTCGTTTTAAAAATAGAGATTCGTATTTGTATTTGTATTCATATTCGTTTTAAAAATAGGGATCCGTATTCGTATTCGGGACTATTCGATTCGTATTCGATCCGTTTCCATCCCTAGGCGTAAATGCTACGGAGCAATTTTTTTTTCAAGAATATACACATCGGAGTAAATGTGATTGATTGAAAGCATAGTTGTTGAATCTCCATACATCATCAATAAGCAAATGCACGCTTGGGACAGGAAGCACAAAAACCACAACGACTGCTACTGGTGAACCAAGAAATAAATGCACGAGTTTGAAAGAGCACAAATTAACTAGACATTGGCTTCTCTTATACTCGTGCATAAAAAATGTGAAAGCGGTTGAAAGCGCATAACTCACAAGAACTAATGGAATGGTTAGGCTCGGTTTGGCTTCCAGTAGAAGCTGGCCATACCTCCACTGAATTCAAAATTCAAATTCAGCCTTTTTTTTAGGCCGGTTTGAAA
This sequence comes from Phyllostachys edulis, assembly GCA_036346405.1. Taxonomy (NCBI): domain Eukaryota; kingdom Viridiplantae; phylum Streptophyta; class Magnoliopsida; order Poales; family Poaceae; genus Phyllostachys; species Phyllostachys edulis. The sequence goes on from CM070545.1 coordinate 91,981,530, forward strand.
ATTTACTTGGACCCAACGGAGGCTAGTTACCGGCGAAACCACCAGTAACTGGCCGGTAGAATTTTCCCTGAGCCCACGTGCCACAATATTGGCCACCCACCAGTCATCTCTCGATTCCTCTCCTCTCCACCATCAATTTCTCCCCTCTGATGCGGCTCGTGCGATGAAACGATGAACGGAGGCAGGCTACGGTGGTAGCTTTAATTGTCCCGATGGTTCCAGCAGAGGGGTGGGCTTGCAAGACAGCAAGAGGTGGCACCGACAGGTTCTGCGGCCTCTGAAGGTGTCAATACAAATCTTAAGGAGGGCGCGACCTGCTTCCCAATGGTTCCGGTGGTGGCGAAGGTTGTTGGCTAGAAACTGGATAGATACACACGTAGAAGAGGAAACGAGAAAACACCAACACCATAGAAATTTTGCGTTGTGACTCAACTCAGTGGCGGAGCCAAGAATTAGAAATAATATGGACCAAATAAGTCACATGGTACAATAATACTTATTAAGAGCGGCCAAATTGTAGTGGTACTATTAAATTTTGTTGAAACCTAAAGAGATAAATGTTGAGATCATGAGGGGGGCCATGGCCCCCACCCTAGCTCACATTGACTCTCGTTGTTACATCCAAGCAACCAGCAGCAACTAGTTATATAGTATACAATAAATAGACTCCAAAACGGATACCAATCCGTTCAGCAAGCATACACATATACAGACCGGAGACGCCACCTCTACGACTCGGACGCCATGTATGACTCCAACTAGAACACGACAACAAAAAATATAAACAAGATTACAACTCTATCATTCACTCCCATAATCTTGTTGTTTGTTCTTCTTTTCGCACAATCCAATCTTGCATCTCCATGACACATAAACATGTACTCGAACTGAAAACTCAGCTACCAGTTGGACTCAACTTCAACTTGTCTCATGCACACTCGGCAGGAGACGGTGGCACAACTCGAATACGTCTTGGACTCTTACTCATTGAGGTAGTTGGTCACAACTACTATTTTCCCAACTCATACTTGACTTAGGATGGCGAATACATCTTCTCAACGTCCCAGACTCGTCTCTAGCTCGACATGAGATTACAACTCACAAATCTCAGCCATGAGTAGGGCTAGCTCATCATCTTCTAGCTTTTCTGCAAAATAAGCCTTCTTTTCTTTCTTCTTGGAACGACACTCTTGAGGCAAAATGCCCAATTTGGTTTTCATTTTTACACAATAAAAAAATTAAAGATCTAAAAATACTTTCTAAACTAAAAAAATAGTAAGATAACTCTAAAAATTCTACAAAAGTTTTAGAGTAGTCAAACAGGATATTCCTGTCGACGCGCACGGCATAAATGCTACGGAGCAAAAAACAATTCAAGAATATACACATAAAAGAGTAAATGTGATTGATCGAAAGCATAGTTGTTGAATCTCCATACGGTCTTGCTATTTTTAAGTTGTCTGAAATTTTTTTAAGTTTAAATCACTTGTTGTGATCATTGGATTTGTGTAAAGATTAGTGTGTCATATGATTGGATATTGATTCAATGGATAAAAGAGGTGACTTATACTTAAAAAAAATTTAGTCACCTTATAAATAGACAGCCCCATCTCCATACATCATCAATAAGCAAATGCACGCTTGGGACAGGAAGCACAAAAACCACAACGACTGCTACTGGTGAACCAAGAAATAAATGCGCGAGTTTGAAAGAGCACAAATTAACAACACATTGGCTTCTCTTATACTCGTGCATAAAAATGTGAAAGCGGTTGAAAGCGCATAACGCACAAGAACTAATGGAATGGTTAGGCTCGGTTTGGCTTCCAGTAGAAGCTGGTCATACCTCCACTGAATTCAAAATTCAAATTCAGCCTTTTTTGTGGCCGGTTTGAAAATTTACTTGGACACAACGGAGGCTAGTTACCGGCGAAACCACCTGTAACTGGCCGGTAGAATTTTCCCTGAACCCACGTGCCACAATATTGGCCACCCACCAGTCATCTCTCGATTCCTCTCCTCTCCACCATCAATTTCTCCCCTCTGATGCGGCTCGTGCGATGAAATGATGAATGGAGGCAGGCTACCACCTTGGCACCGACATGTTCTGGTGCCTCTGATAGTGTCAATGGCCCTATAGAAATCTTAAGGAGGGCGCGACCTGCTTCCTAGTGGTTCCGGTGGTGGCGAAGGTTGTTGGCTAGAAACAGGATAAATACACACGTAGAAGAAGAGGACACGAAAAAACACCAACACCATAGAAATTTTGCGGTGTGACCCAACTCAGTGGCTGTCGGACCTCAGGTTTTGAATACTCAAAACTATCGTGTATATATCGTACTAGTCCCGTGATCAGTAGCTAGTATATACATTCACAACATTGATAATCACATCTATACATAGATACATACATACAAATAAAATAAATGTGGTACATAACTTAAGCGATTATAAAATTTACATTACAAGGGCCGACCGGTCAAATAAAAGCTCAAGTATCAGAAGTAGCGAATGAAACAATGGAACCTTAATATGTGGAAAGTCCAAAGTCCAGTGTAACATCCCAAAGTTACATTACTAAAATAAAAATAAATAAAGTTATTATTTTATTGGATTTTCGAAATTTGAAAGAGTTTTATTGCTTTATTTAAATTTATTAAAGTCTTTGAAGTTTTATTGGATTTAAATTGAAAAATAAAATTTTAATTAACTTCTAGAATTTTAAAAGTTGTTTCCTAATTATTTTAAAGCTAAAATAAATTTATGTGCAAAAACTATTACCAATTTTAAGTTGGAATTATTTTATTTAAGTCCAAAATAACTCTAGAAATTTCTGTGAATTTTTCTAGAATTTTTGGATTTTATTTGTTATTTTCTAAATCTTAAATAAATTAATCGAATTATTTAAAATCTTAAATCAATTGAAATTCCAAAACGACTTTTGGGTCGAATCTCCGTTATTGACCCATCTTTCCCAGCTTTCGGCCCGGTAAAGCGACCCATCGTCGATTGTTGGATAAGATCCAATGGCCAACACGCACGCTTGCCCGCACCTCCTCTCCACCCTCACTACCAGGTGGGCCCGCCCATCTTCTTCTACCTCGCCCTCCTCCTTCCTCGCGCAAGACCCACATGCCTCCGCCATTGCCGCACGCGGGAGCTCCATTTCCGCCGCGATTTCCTCCTCCCCCCTACGCGGTTCCGTGCGCATTGAATTCCTCAATCTTCGCCGCTCCCAATTTCAGCCGTTTCCCCCTCCATCACGCACGCATTCGCCGGAATTTCGCTAATGGCCGCCGAAATCGCCGCCAAGCATCTCGCACCCGATCTCCTCCCTCACCCCTTCCTGGCCCCTATAAAAGGGAGCACGAGGAGCCCCTCCTCTCACTCATTCCATCCCCCTCACTCACCCCCTCCTCCCCCGCTCTCTATTGGCCGGATTTCACTGGTGAAAAGCTTCGGCCGAAGCTCCTTCTGCCGCCGATAGCGCCGCCGTGGGACCTCTCTGGCCACCTTCATCTCCGCCGCCAGCATCGCCTCGTCGCGGCGCACCCTGTGCGCTCACCCACTTCTCCGAGAGCCCGTTGGAGCGCCGCCAACAACTTGGCGCAAGAGGGGGTTGGAATCCAGCAGGTGGTTAGCCCAATGGAAGCGAAACCTTAGCGAGGCGGGACCACGGTGGGATGATGCTTTGTAAAGGCCTCGTCATGTGCTCTAAACTGCTTACCTAAGGTAGTGAGCAATGGTATCGACAGATGCCAAATAAACTAGAGAACTCGTGTCTTGTGGGTAAAGCTGTACAACCTCTGCAGAGTGTTAAAGAACTATTCGAATAGCCGTGTCCACGGTCATTGACATGCTTAGCAAAGCCACTCAAAGTTAGACTTTGTTTTTGTTTTCAAAATGTTTTGTAAAACAGTTTTGACATGGATAGGTGTCCATGAGAAAAGTTATGGGTTGAAGCCCCGGGTTGGTGCCCGTGTTTAAGTTAGTGTTAGGTTGATGCCTACACCAGCTTTATTAATTCAGCTAAAACTCAATTTTAGCGATTGTGAAATTTGAGCTTGTCAACTTAGTATGGTATTTAACTTGTCAAATATTGCTTTTGCACAAACAACCCTATAAGCCTTCCTTATTAATATCCATGCATGCATTAACTCTGTTATTGGGTGTAACTTGCGAGCACAAAAGTTGTGCTCATCCTTACTTTATGCAAATAAATTTCAGAGGAGAAGGACTTTGCTACCAGTATGGATCTCAATGACTAGGCCGCTACCCCAGTCGATTGCCTGTGGCAGATCAGCTGGACTCCACTACTTCTTCGTCTTCCGCCGTGTTCTTTATTGTTGGCTTGTAAGTTTTTATTGTAATAAACTCTGTTGATTATTGATATAATTGTGCGATTTATGGATGTTACCATATCTGTTTACTATGTGAACTAGCTACTGATTATGGGACTAGTTCAGAAATGCACAGAAAACAAGTTCTAGAAAGACCTGCCACTGAACCCTCTGGCACTTGGTGCAAAGAACGCGTCGTCCGGTGTAGGCTCATCCTCTAAAAGTCTGAACAACAATTTAAACAAGATTGAGTACATTGCGTACTCAGCGAGACTTGTAGTGTCGGACCCTCGGGCGTGGAATACCCGAAGACCCTATGTATGTACTGTACTAGTCCCATGATCAGTGGCTAGTACACACATTCACAATATTTGGCATTGACATCCATACATTCACATATACAAAGTAAAGCAAAAGGGTATTTAACTTAAGAATGTAAAGTTATTACATCAATGGCTGACCGGCCAAACAAAAGCAGGTATCAACAGAGTAAAAGTAGCAGCGGAAGTAAAGGTAATGAAAGTAAATAAACTCCAGCGGCATGCCCATCCGACTCTCAGGCAACTGATAAGAAACAAGGCCTATATAGACCCGTCACCGAACCCTCCGGTTCTGGGTTTGAAGAATGTATCGTCGGGCATCGGCTCATCTTCAAAATCTGAACAACAATATAAGCCAGATTGAGTACAATGTGTACTCAGCAAGACTTGTAGTGTATCACAAAGTTTATATAAATGCAAGGCTATCAAAGAATGAGGCTTTACTCTACAAGTTATTTAGCAATAAGCAGATTTTATTTGCAATATCAATACGTAGTATTTTGCAACGGAAAGTTTAAAAGAGTAGTTAAATATGTACAAGACAGTAAGTAAGCAACAGAATGAATAATAACAACAAATCGCAACCCTCCTCGGTTGCGAGCAACAAAATAACAACTCGCAACCGAGGACAAATCACAACCCTCCTTGGTTGCGAGCAACAAAATAACAACAACTCACAACCCTCCTCGGTTGTGAGCAATATTTCATGTTCAACCATGGACATGGCATTCAACTCAAATATAAACCACAAACAATTCCCATGTTTTTCCAATAAAACAGTTTTTGTAAAAATCAAGACTATACTCGATGTGATCACACTAGGCACGCTCATGACCGCGAGCACGGCTATTTAAGTAGATTTACACTCTGCAGAGGGGTACAACTTTACCCATAGCACACGAATTCTCTAGTTTGTTCGGCATTTGTCGATACCACTGCTCACTACCTTTGGTAAGCAGTCTTGAGCACGTGTCAAAAGCTTTACATTATCTAGCCGTAACCTTGCACGTAGCCCGTCGAATGTTTATCTTTACTTCACCCGGGTACACCCCCGTCTCAGTGAGGCATTCACCGTTATGTCAGCAAATCAAACATGCTCGCACATCTACTGGCACATATGGTTGTAAGCTTAGGCTTAGATTGATGGCACCGGCGTTCAGTCCTTATTTGACTCGGGCGACAATCTTGTGAGGACCCCCAGGTTATTTCCATAAGACCGAGGCCTTTCCGGTCTTATGGAAATAACTCTAGGCCTCAAGTAAATGAATTCCAAGTTAACTCCATCAAGTGGGAAGTCTTGACCGAACTGAAGCTCCGATGATCATGCGTATTGCTCCACTGCAAGCACTTCATGATAACAGGTTCTCCAGCAGTCCAAGCCCACACTTAATAAGTTAAAAGGGAATTCATCAACAGCGAGTATGAGACCATATTGGCTCCCAAAATCAGCGACCAACATGCTCATACTCTCATTCGACGTTGATCATATACATACAACATTCATTCATTGATAATTCAAAAGACATACATTATAATAGTTCAAGTCTACGACTATTACAAGTGACCGACCGGTCAAATTCAAAAGAGAACATTAAGTAGCAACGGAAGAAATGGAAATAAACCAAAAGTCCAGCATGGTGTGCCCCATAACCCATGGCAACCATCTGGGAGTTAAATAATAGTACTATTCGTTAGCTTCGCCTAAATCAGCGCTAGCGAACTCGTCTAGCATTGAAACATCTTCACCTGAATTTGCAGCAACAGGGTTAAGTACAAATGTACTCGTGAGTCTTACATAAAGGAAAAATTATTTATGATTAGAGGTTAACAAAGGATGGCAATAGTGGCTTAGTTTTGCAGAAAACGCAACAAGTCTTATTCCTACACATACTAGTTTTACAATTGCCATTTAGAAAACTGATTTAAAACAAAATTAAAACATGTGCTAAAGGAATTCATTAATAAACAAATGAGTCAAATAAATACCAAAGTGGCAGCCCACTGATAAACAATAAAGCATAAAATACCCATTCATGTTGAATACCAAGTTGTAACGATGTCAATTTTTAATTCAAAGTCTAACGATAATGACTCCCGAATTCAAGCAGTCATCCGTAACCGTGGACACGGCTATTCGAATAGATTTATCTCTACAGAGGTGTACTACTTTACGCACACGACTCGACCAGCCCGTAAGCCTCCGGATAATGACACACTTCCTTAGGTATGTTGGCCAGGGAAATCGAGATTCGATATTTTTCAGCAAGAAAATTCCATTGAGTTAGACTACCCATGCGAGATGAACCCCAACTTAGTACATATGCATATACCAAAAGCTAAACGGGCGCGCACATTGTGTCGGACTGGTCAGTGTGAGGTAGTTAGTATGTTGGTTTTCCTCAACATAATTAATCGTGCTCCCATGCACAGTATATATCACACTGGGTTCCTAAGGAACATAGGATTTCACGGTCTCTATGTCGCCAGGAACCCGATTGTGATATATATGCGATATCCATAGGAATGTGATATATCTTGTGCATCGATTAATTATGTTGAGAACCAACATACTAACTGTGATATATCATATGTACTAAGTTGGGGTTCATCTGCATGGGAGTCTAACTCGATTAATTATGTTGAGGAAAACCAACATACTAAGTACCTCATTATGAGCTTACTGGTCGTATTCAAGTAGTAATGGGATAAATCTATTGAATATGCTTTATGCTTGAATTAGTCATTATCGTTGACTTTGAATTAAAATTGACATCTTACAACTTGGCCACTCGTGGGCTGCCACTTTGGTATTTATTTGACTCATTTGTTTATTAATGAATTCCTTTAGCACATGTTTTAATTTTGTTTTAAATCAGTTTCTAAATGGCAATTGTAAAACTAGTATGTGTAGGAATAAGACTTGTTGCGTTTTCTGCAAAACTAAGCCACTATTGCCATCCTTTGTTAACCTCTAATCATAAATAATTTTTCCTTTATGTAAGACTCACGAGTACATTTGTACTTAACCTATTCTGTCGCAAATTGGTGAAGATGTTTCAATGTTAGACGAGTTATTACTGATTTAGGGCGGCTAACGAATAGTACTATTATTTAACTCGAGATGGTTGCCATGGGTTATGGGGCACACCATGCTGGACTTTTGGTTTATTTCATTTCTTCCGCTGCTACTTAATGTTCTCTTTTGAATTTGACCGGTCGGTCACTTGTAATAGTCGTAGACTTGAACTATTATAATGTATGTCTTTTGAATTATCAATGAATGAATGTTGTATGTATATGATCAACGTCGAATGAGAGTATGAGCATGTTGGTCGCTGATTTTGGGAGCCAATATGGTCTCATACTCGCTGTTGATGAATTCCCTTTTAACTTATTAAGTGTGGGCTTGGACTGCTGGAGAACCTGTTATCATGAAGTGCTTGCAGTGGAGCAATACGCACACACACATATTTCACACAACCTAACTTAAGCATAGGCACTGGAATAATTCAAGGATAACCTCATGAATAGGACATAACTAACTACACATCACAAAAATATCGACATAGCAAAAATAGCATGCAAGCAATTATCATTGCACTAACTAATCAAAACTGGGATCAAATATGATGCAAAAAGAAAGTTCAAATGATGCTTGCCTTGCTGGTATTCAATTTTTTCTCTTTCAGTAGCGAAGAAGTCTACGTCAATTACTTCGGACTCTATAGAATAAAGATATTGATAAACATCGAGAAATACCACAAAATTCAAATTGCTCAAAAATGAATGAAATTTCTGCAGTGGCTAGATGATGATTTTAGATGAATTTAGGTGAAAGATTTATTCCATTTGGAGTTAGTATGTGAAAGTTATGGTGGTTTGAAAATCAAATTTATGGAAAATCTAGAAAAATGACCTTCGGCCACTATTCATCTTAATTTAATTATTTGACAAAAATTTGTAGAGCATTGGTGGGAAAAGAGGATTACACAGGTAATTAGGGAATAAAATTATAAGATCAAAATAACTGGGTTCATCCCATTTGAAGTTTTTATGAATTAGTTATAAATTTTCAAAGTTAAAAGCAGTTTCTAGTTCAAAAATAATTGAGTTTTGGATCACTTTCCAAAAACTATATTTTTTGGGACAGAGTCAAGTTTGAAACCTATTTTGAAATATATTTCATTAAAGTTTAAAATAATCTACACTGGTTTCATTCATTATGGAGTTAAGATGATTTAGTTATGTATTTTTGAAATTATTCACATTTTCAGTGTGTAAATAATTGATTTCCCGAATTTTTAAGGCAATTAATACTTTTCTTACCGGCACTGCACTAGCCACAGACACTGATGGGAGGGGTCCAGTGCATAGTGCGTTTTTCATTTAAACCTCCGACAAGAACGAACTAACATGTGGGGCCCGTTGCAATAGACATGGTCCATTGAACTTGGTGCACCGTGCACTGCGCAATTAGGGGCTAGGCCCACATGTGATACACTCGGAGCTTATTACTTAACCTGTTAACACGTGATTTTTTGACAAAGATCCGCACTTAAAGACTAACGATTACACTTAAACCCTAATGACAAAGCTACAGTGCTGGTCGAAGCGTCCGACAAAATGAGCTCTGGCTTTATCGAAGCATTGCCAGCGATTTAGGCCACGGCGAAGTCAACCAAGGGCATGAATGGATAGCTAATAGTGATGCGCACCTAATGGTGGTGGTCACAATGGCTGAGTCGGCCTGTACCGACGGCTAGCCAGAGAAGGGCGGCGCTACCACTTACGGCAAACATGCATGCAACGTTATAGCTCCGCAATGCACATAGAAGCGGGTGCCCGAGCGTCTAAGGACTATAAGGAGGCTACCTGAATGATGGAGAGGAGTAGAGGTGGCCGGAGATGCTCGGAACTAGGCCAGCGATGAAGAAGACGACGACGGTGCTTGCGGTTCATGGGGAGAGGATGCTTTGGGCAATGAGAAGGCAAAAGAAGTGTTGGGATAGCTTAAGGTCCTCAAAAGAATGCTCTAGTAGCAAGGAATCGAAGAATGGATTACCGGATCAAAGTGGGAGGTGAAGAGTTGTTCTTCGACCGAAAATCAAATCCAAAAGATCCTGTCGTGCATTGTCGGAATTAGTTGAGGGAAAAATCTAATCATGCTAAAAGACACAAAGTGACGCGCAAGGTCGAGGTTAAAACCTACTAGAGGTGAACAAGACACGGTGGTGTCCTCCGGAGCTGAGAATGGCACCAAGATGGTTCGAGAGCTACAAGCCAAAGCACGAGCTGGGGTTAGCTAAAATGGAAACGGCATCGAAGAAGAGCGAGAAGGGTAGCATTGGGCAGAAGCTTACCCAAGTAGGTTGCACTGGAGAGCTTCTTCTTCCTCAGCCACCGAGAGGAAGAATGGTGAAAAGGTGACTCAATCGGGATTGGGTCTAAGCCCGAGGAACAGTAAAGGGTTGACTGGTTTTGGATTCTAACTGATTCTACTTTGACTGGGCCACTAAAAATAGCAAATAAAATCATAAAAATCTGAAATAAATCAAAGGCATTCCTAGGAAGGTCTAGTGCTCACAAAAATTCTGAAACCTCACTGTTCAATATTCATTTGCTTAATTTTAATTCAAACCTAGAATAGGTCATTGAATTGGGTTTGAATTTTCTAAGGGTTGAAACTAGTCCCATAAATTTGCAAAAAAAATTATATTTATTCTTGATAAATAATATATTATTTTAATAAATTATTTCCCTGGGAAATTTTACAGTATTTGTTCCTATTTTCAATTAGGAAGTTGCTTTAGGTTAAAGTTTAATCTGGTGATTAAGATTTTTCAAGTGCAATAATTTTTGCAAATGCTCAAAAACACAATGCATGCTCATGAGATTCATACTAATCCTCATTAATGAACTTGGGGATGTGAGAAACCTCCCCCCCTTACAAAAGATCTCGACCCCGAGATTTGGGTAGGTTGGAAGTTGGACAGAAAGGTTCTAAAGAAGATACAATATATGTTGTTTTGATTTCCTTTAAAGATAGTGCTAAGATACCCTAACATGGTTACAAGGAGTGGCTATTACATTTTCCTTTCCATTGCTTTGTTTTACCTTCTTTTTTTTTTCATTTGAAGGCACTTCAAGCGGAAGGAAAAAGATCGAGATATTCTGTTCGCATTTGGTCTTCATGCTCCCAAGTTACTTCATCTTCAGTATGGTTGCTCTACTGAACTTTTATGAACTTGATGTTGCGATTTCTCGTCTTGCGCTCCGTTTCTTCAAGAATACGAATCGGGTGCTCCCGATAAGAAAGATCGGGTTGCAAGTCGAGTTCATCTAACTCGGCTGCTTCGGTTGGAACTCAGAGGCATTTCTTTTGTGGTGATACATGGAAGACATCATGCACATCTGAGAGAGAGGGTGGCAACTCCAATTGATAGGCCACCGATCCTTGTTTCACGAGAATTCGGAAAGGTCTGATGTAGCGAGGTGCTAATTTGCCCTTAACTTGGAAACAAGGTGTTCCTTTCATTGGGGTGACTTTAAGGTAAACATGATCGTCCACCTCAAAACTCAACTCACGACGACGACGGTCGGCATAAGACTTCTGACGAGATTGAGCCGTCCGAAGTCGCTCATGGATTTCACGAACTCGAGCTTCTGCATCCTCTACCAAGGTTGGACCATAAAATGGTCTTTCCCTGGTATCAGACTAGTTTAAAGGCATCCTACAATCTCTCCCATACAAAGCCACGAAAGGTGACATTTGTATGCTTAATTAATAGCTATTGTTGTAGGAGACTTCACATAAGGTAAGTATTTTTTCCCAATTTTTGCCGTAGGACAGCACACATGCTCGGAGAAGGTCTTCCAATATGTGGTTCACCCTCTCGGTTTGTGCTCCCATTTGGGGGTGATATGTGGTGCTAAAAGAGAGGTTGGTCCCCATTGCTTGATGGAGATAGTTCCAAAAATAAGATGTGAATTGAGTACCATAATCTAAGACGATCACTTTCGGTATACTGTGGAGACACACAATCCTTGAGATACAAAGCTCTGCTAACTTGTTTCTGGAGTAAGTGGTTTTGACAGGAATGAAATGAGCAACCTTCGTTCGACGGTCAACAATCACCCATATAGAATCTGACCCAATTTGAGTCTTTGGAAGTCCGATGATGAAGTCCATCCCGACTTCTTCCCATTTCCACTTAGGAACGGGTAGCAGTTGGAGTGTACCTGCTGGCTTCAAATGCTCAGCTTTCACCCTTTGACAAATATCGCACTCAGTAACAAACTGTGTGATTTGTTGTTTCATTCGACTCCACCATAGTCTCTTTTTTAGGTCTTGATACATCTTGGTGCTTCTAGGATGTATAGAGAATCGAGAGTTGTGAGCTTCCTTGAGAATCAACTCCCTCAAGTTGTGGTCAAATGGCACCACTAAACGGTTCCTGAACCATAGGGTGCCTTGAGCATCTTTGGTGAAGCCTTTGGCCTCGCCCTGCTTCAATTTCTCCTGGATTTGGGCCACTTCCATGTCGATATTCTGGGCTTCCTTGATTTGGTCCTCAAGTGTGAAATTCACTTGTAGGGCAGTAAGAGACCCTTCTTCAATTATCTCAAGACTCAGAAGTTGCAATTCGGCACACAAGCCTGCCGAAGTGGGGATTACCGATAAATAGTTGCATTGAAACTTTCTACTCAACGCATTGACCACTACGTTGGCTTTTTGTAACGTCCCGTTTTTCCGGAGTTTTGAAAAGCTTTTAAAATTAATAACCATTTGGTTTTGATGAGAGTTCAAAGCTTAATTTGAAGATTTCAGAAATTTGGAGATTTAACTTGAAATAATCAAACTTCAACTAATCCCTTTTTGGTTGATCTGGAGTTATTGTTGTTCCTTGGCTTTTAGCCTCTTTTTCTCTGTTGGCCTTGTTTGTCCTCCAGGACCTCCTTTCTTTCTCTAGACCTCCCTCTCATTTGGACATTTCTCGATGCAGACCCTCCTTTTGTTGGACATCTCCGATGCCCAGATCCATCTTATCTTCGACCTTCCCTTCTCTTCTTCTTCTCTCGGGACTTCTCTTGAGTTCTCCTTTGTGGACCTCTTATCTCTGATCTCCTCCCTTTTGGAGATATCCTCCTTGGGTCCTCCCTTGCACCCAGACCTCCCTTCAACCGGACCACCTGGTAGTCTCAACTTCGTTTGTCCTCTAGACCTCTCCTTGTAATCTTTGTTTGGACCTCTTTTAGTCCAGACCTCCCCTTTGTCAATTTGAATCTCTTTGTGCTTAGACCTTCCCTTGGGTCTAAGCTTTCATCTTTGACTAGATCTCCTTGATCTAGACTCCTTTCTCTTTGGACCTCCCGTGGACCTCTCAGCGTTCATTTGTAACCCCCGAGTTCATTTGGGCGTCCCGAGAATTCCTCTGGACCTCCAGGCGCCCTTTTGGAACCCTCCTCGAACTCCCTCATGCCCGATCGGATCTCCTTGTCTATTTGGACCTCCCTGCGTTCAAATAGTTCTCCCTGTCTGTTTAGACCTCACTGTGGTCTAATAGACCTCCTGTATCCTTTAGGACCTCCACAGAGTCCTTTAGGACCTTCTCGGCCGTTAGGACCTCCTCTCTGGAGATCTTAATCGCTCAGACCTCCCCTTGTTGAGATCGGCCGTTAGGACCTCCTCTCTGGAGATCTTAAGCTGCTCAGAGCCTCCCCTTGTTGAGATCGGCCGTTAGGACCTCTCTGGAGATCTTAACCGCTCGAGACCTCCCCTTGTTGAGATCTGGCCGTTAGGACCTCCTCTCTGGAGATCTTAACCGCTCAGACCTCCCCTTGTTGAGATCGGCGTTAGGACCTCCTCTCTGGAGATCTTAACGCTCAGACCTCCCCTTGTTGAGATCGGCGTTAGGACCTCCTCTCTGGAGATCTTAACCGCTCGAGACCTCCCCCTTGTCTTGACTCGTCGTTAGGATCTCCTTTTGGATATCTTAGCCGACGAGATCCTTCCTCTGTTGGATCTAAGGTCGAGACCTCCTTAGGTCTAAGACCTCCCTAGCACTTGGACCCACCGTTGGCTCCTGCGGTCGTACCGCTTGAGGCTTTGCCTTCATCACCTAAGGACCGTTCGATCTTTGTTTGGATGGCCGAAGGCGAGGGCACGTTCGGCTGGTCCGAACGTCCCCTTTCCTCCCGGCCGCCGATCTAAATCGAGCGGCTGGTCCTATTGACCCGTTCGCTCGGTCCGAACGGCCCCTTTGTTTTGCGCCATCCGATATTGATCTAACGGCCTCAGCCTTTCCCCACGTATCCTTGTCTCCGCGGACCTCCCTTGGCTTGAGATTTTGACCGCCAGATCTCCCTTTTGGAAATCTAACCGCCAGGACCTCCCTTTGCTTGAGATCTTGGTATCGGACCTCCCTTTGGAGATCCAGTGTCGGGACCTCCTCGTTACCTTTAAATCTTGACCGTTCGGGTCCTCCCTTTGAGATCTTGGCGTCGGATTTTTCCCTTTTGGAGACTTTGGCCGTCGGGACCTCTTTGCTCTTAGGGCCTCCCGGCGCCAAACCCCTTGTGCTTTGGACCTCTTTTGAGGTCTAGTTTTCTTGTGATTTAGACCTCTTGGTGGTCTAGACCTCCCTGTCGCGTTTAGACCTCTTTGTGGTCTAGACCTCCCTGTCGCGTTTAGACCTCTTCGTGGTCTAGACCTCCCTGTGTTGTGTTTGGACCTCCCTTAGGTTCAGACCTCTCTGTGTTGTGTTTGGACCTCCTTTAGGTTCAGACCTCCCTGTGTTGTGTTTGGACCTCCTGTAGGTTCAGACCTCCCTGTGTTGTGTTTGGACCTCCCTTAGGTTCAGACCTCCCCGTGTTGTGTTTGGACCTCCTTTAGGTTTAGACCTCCCTGTTGCGTTTGGACCTCCTTTAGGTTCAGACCTCCCTATGTTGTGTTTGGACCTCCTTTAGGTTCAGACCTCCCTGTTGCGTTTGGACCTCCTTTAGGTTCAGACCTCCCTGTGTTGTGTTTGGACCTCCTTTAGATTCAGACTTCCCTGTGTTGTGTTTGGACCTCCTTTAGGTTCAGACCTCCCTGTTGCGTTTGGACCTCTTTTAGGTTCAGACCTCCCTGTGTTGTGTTTGGATTTCCTTTAGGTTCAGACCTCCTTGTGTTGTGTTTGGACCTCTTTTAGGTTCAGACCTCCCTATGTTGTGTTTGAACCTCCTTTAGGTTCAGACCTCCCTGTTGCGTTTGGACCTCCTTTAGGTTCGAGACCTCCTGTTGCGTTTGGACCTCCTTTGGGTTCGAGACCTCCTGTGTTGTGTTTGGACCTCCTTTGGGTTCGAGACCTCCTGTGTTGTGTTTGGACCTCTTTTGGGTTCGAGACCTCCTGTGTTGTGTTTGACCTCCTTTAGGTTCGAGACCTCCCTATTGCGTTTGGACTTCCTTTGGGTTCGAGACCTCCTGTGTTGTGTTTGGACCTCCCTAGGTTCAGACCTCCTCTTTTGTGTTTAGACCTTTGTGGTCTAGACCTCCTGTTTGTCCTTTGGACCTCCTCGTTGGACCTCCTCATGGGATCTCCTCCTTAACCTTCTCCTTGGATTTCCTCTTTGGACCGTGGACCATGCCCTTTGGTAGTGCATGCACCCTCTGTTGGCTCCTTCGGTAGTCTTAAGTGCATTTGATGTGGGTTGAGTCACATTAAATCTTGCCACCTACCTTTGTACTCTTCTCTACTTTTTGTCACATCCTTGTTTTCTTTATCTCTTTTAGTGCCTTGTGGCGGTGTGCTTTTGTACCAATACATTGAATTTGGTCACCATACATTTCTGATGTTTCTATTTCCATTTCCTTTAAATAGAGCCCCAGGGACACCCACTGCCTCCCTGTTCTTCATTTCGACCTCTGCTCCTAGCTCTTTCGGTTTTAAGGTGCTCCCCAAGCTCCTCTGGTTCGGACCTCCTTGAGTCTGAGCCCTTCACTCGTTGGACCTCCCTCCCATGGGATTCCTTCCTCTTGGACCTCCTCCTCCCTGTGGACCTCCTCCTCTCTTTTGGTTTCAAGTAAGTTCTGTTGGTTTTCTTGGAGTTTCTTTTGCTTACTTGGTTTCTTTTGCGAACATGTAGATCTCGGTTGATCGTTGAGAAGCTCGTGAATCAAACTCCATCAGCCGAAGCTTTTCCTTTCTCCAACAGAGGCAAGTCGTGGACCTTGATCATCTTGATCCCACTTTGCAAAGCAATTTTGATTTATTAAACTTGCACGGCTATCTTTATAGAAACTGGTTTGGGCAGTAGCTATCTTTCCTATTTGACATTATGCCTCCTTTGTATGCTTGAACTCAACATGTTGACATGAACTCTTTGGATACCTTAGGATGGATACTTTAGTTGGCATCTTTTGCTATAGCCAACATGGGACCGTATACTTATTGCTTAGCCTTGCTTTTAGAATCGTGGGTTGATGAATCATGCCTCATCTTTAATAATCTTGACTAATGAATTATGGAATTTGTGGTCGGTGCCTTTGTTAGCGACTATGGCGGGATGCCTAAGTTGTGTTGATCGTGGTCTTGAGATCACCCTAATAATCTGTTGTGCCAAGGCGGGTGGTCTTTTGGCGGGGTTAATTACAAAATGTTTCTTTGAGGCAAGAAGCGTGAAGTGAGTAGTGGGTGCTTTGCACATTGGAATGTGGAAGTCTTGCCTTAGCACATAAGGACTTAACTTTGTGTTACTGTTGATGCAGGGCCAATTAGTGCAACCACAAGATCACTTTATGGGGGTGGTGCAGGCGAATAATTAGCAATGAGATGGCTTGGGGCTGTTGTGGTTGGCGTGTTGATTCGTTGGCGCAGAGGGCACCCCATAACCTGCAGATTTCTAGACCAAAGGGATTTGCGAAACCTTAGCGGGCGACTCAGAGCCATTCAAAGCTTTGTAAAGGCCTTCTGGCGCTCTCTAGACTACTCACCTTCTGAGTGAGCAAGGGTGGCCGGAACAGATCCGCTAGAGATTGTGGATTGTGTGTAAGTTGTACACCTCTGTAGAGTGTAAAATCTATTGAATAGCCAAGTCCTTGGTTATGGACATGCCAGTGAAAATGGTGCAAGGGGTAGCTTTGTGAACTTGTGCTTCTGGACACTTTTGTGAGAGGTCATGGCTTTGCCTTGAAGAGACCTTGGCGGCTCGGAGGGTCATGGTGGCTCACTAGGTGGTCGAGGCGGGTTCGGAGCTCTGGAGTGGGTGCTCAGTGGCGTGGTTGAGGTCTGGTCATGGGTGTGACGGACCTCTCACGGTTGGTTTTAGTAGTCTGGAGTGGGTGCTCGGGGTGGCCTTGGATGTGAGTGGGTACTCACGGCCTCTTTTGAAATCAAATGTATCTATGTACTAATGTTTTAACTTGAGCTTTTCAATCTACTTATTACTTATTGTCCAATACTGCTTTGTGCAACTAACCATCCAACTCTCTTTTGGCAAGCCTTGCATAATTATTTGTTGCATACACTCCCCACGGCTTGCTGAGTACATTCAATGTACTCATGGCTTTTGCCCTCTGTTTTGATCGGCATTGCGGGAAGTTCGAGGAGCTCAAAGCTCGATGAAGTAGAGGTCTTTGGAGACCTTGCGACCTAGGGGCGTCCTCCGCTCGATAGCCGATGGGCTGATCGGTTGGACCTACCTCTGACGTTTGCCTTCATTGTTCTTGCTCTGTGGTTGTAGCCCTTGAGGCAAACTCTGTAAAGCTTGGCGGTTTGGTCTTAAATATATATTTATTGTTTTGTCTCCTGCTCCTCTTAGCTTGTGTATGGATTTGATTACACTTGTGTTGAACTGTCTTGAGCTAGCCATTACATTCTGGGACTAGCTCGGTGCCTGAGGCGGGACCTCGAGGAGGTCCTCACGGGACTTAGCTCGGGAGATCTGTCGGACCTCCCGATGATATACCTAGAGGTGCCACTGCGGGTTGTTGGCCAAGACCTCCGGGAGGTCTTGAAGACCTCTGGGAGGTTAGGAAGACCTCCTCGGGAGTACCAGCGGTGCTTGGCCAAGACCTCCGGGAGGTCTTGAAGACCTCTGGGAGGTCCTCAAGACCTCCCAGGAAGTATCATGACTCAAAAAAATGGTCCTCCCAGACCTTTGTTGTATATCACAGGGTGGGTCGTCACACTTTTTCGGATGATAATGGAGTCCCATATCATAATCCTTGATCAACTCGAGCCATCTTCTTTTCTTAAAGTTCAGATCGGCTTGGGTGAAAATATATTTGAGGCTCTTGTGGTCTGTGTAGATCTCGCAACGATTACCGATGAGGTAATGTCGCCAAATCTTCAGAGCATGGACTACAGCTGCTAACTCTAAGTCATGAGTAGAATAATTCACTTCATGAGGTCTGAACTGTCTTGATGCATATGCCACGACTCTGCCTTCTTGCATAAGTACACAACCGAGTCAGTGGCGAGATGCACCACAGTATATGTCGAAGCTCTTGTAAACATCGGACAGAATGAGTACTGGAGTTTTGGTCAGACATTCTTTTAAGATTTGAAAACTTTCTTCGCACTCCGCTGACCATTCAAACTTCTTTTCTTTCTTTAGAAGTTAGGTTATCGGCTTTGCAATTTTTGAGAAATTCTTGATGAATCTGCGGTAGTAGCCCGCAAGTCTAAGAAAATTACGGATGTCGGTGATGCTTTTGGGTTGTCTCCAGTCAAGTACATCTTGCACTTTGCTAGGATCAACAGTGACACCGCACTTGAATAGCACATGACCCAAGAAATGAACTTCATGAAACCAAAACTCGCACTTGCTGAATTTTACATAGAGTTGATGTTGATGAAGTTTCTCCAACACAAACCGTAAGTGCTGCTCATGTTCTTCGTCAGACTTGGAGTAAATAAGGATGTCATCGATAAACACAACAATGAACTGGTCCAAGTAATCCATGAAAACTGAATTCATGAGGTTCATGAAGTATGCCAGTGCATTTGTCAATCCGAAGGAAATGACAGTGTACTCGTACAAACTGTAACGAGTAGAGAATACCGTCTTCGGTATGTCTTCAGCTCTGTCCTTGATCTGATGATAGACCAACCTCAAGTTGATCTTAGAGAACACTTGAGCACCACTCAGTTGGTCAAATAAATCATCAATCCGAGGAAGTGGATATTTGTTCTTGACAGTGACTTCGTTTAGCGGGCGGTAGTCAACACACATCCGTAAACTCTTGTCGTTCTTCTTGACAAAAATAGCCAGACATCCCTAGGATGAGGATCTCGGCTGAATAAAACCCTTGCCTTGAAGATCATTGAATTGCTTCTTCAATTCAACCAACTCATTTGGAGGCATTCGGTACGGCTGTTTTGAAATTGGCGCAGTACCGGGTGCCAGTTCGATCACAAACTCAACTTCACGGTCAGGGGGCATGCCTAGGAGTTCTTCAGGAAAGACATCTAGGTATTCACATACCACTGGTACCTTCTCCAATTCAAGAGTGGTACTCACTTCTAAAGTATAAAGATGAAAACTGATAGTTTGTGGAGCAAAAACGACTTGATTGCCGTCTTCACTTGTGATAGAAACTGATAGCCGAGCACAATCAATTTGACCCTGATTTTTGGAAAGCCAATCTATCCCTAATATAACATCAATACCCATTGAATTTATTACTATTAGATGTGACAAAAATTCAATCCCTTGAATTTCCACTTTTACGTCTAGGCAGACTTGATCGGTTTGCAGAACCGATCCCGGAGACTGAATTTGGTAAGGGGGCTGAAGTGTATGCATTTGAAATTGATGATGTACAGAAAACCCTCTTTTGATGAATGAACGAGATGCTCCTAAATCGAACAAAACAGAAGCTGGGTGCGAATTAACATAAAGCGTACCCAAAACAACGACCGGTGCGTCGTTTGCCTCCTCGGCAGTGACATGGTTTACCCGACCACATGCTGGGACTTGAGGAGGTGTAGATGTTGCCCTCGGGGGTGGTGAATTCCTCGCTAGAGCTGGTGTTGGGGTTGGATAGACTCGGGGCATCCCACGTGCCTTCGCCAAACACCGGTCAGCGTAGTGCCCGGGACGGCCGCAGTGAAAGCACGTCATGCCCGGGTGGAAGGTGTTGCTGTTCGGGGGCTGACTTCCCCCATTCTTTCGCTGTCCCGTAGGTGTTGGAGGTTTTGGTGGCATTGGGGCTTAAAATTGGGGTGCTTGGGGCGGACCGGTGCACGGTCTTAGAAAACTACCGCTTGCTGAAATTTGAGCGGCTCTCTTCCTCTTTCTCAATTCATCTAGAGCTTGACTCTTGTTCTCCACCACTATGGCCTTATTGACCATATGCTGGAAGTTCCTGAAGTCATGGACGACAAGAGAAAATTGCATCTCCTCCGTTAAGCCATTCATGAAACGGCTTTGACGGCGTGCATCGGTGGAGACGTCATCGAGAGCATAACGAGCTAAGAAGTTGAACTCATGCAGATACTCTGTGACACTCTTCTTTCCTTGCTTGAGCGCAAGGAATTGCTATTGCTTGATCATCATCACACCTTCTGGGATGTGAGCCTCTCGGAAAGCCGCCTTGAATTCGTTCCATGATGGAATGTCTCTGTCAGGCTGCATGGTGGAAAAGTTGTCCCACCAAGCGCTCGCGACTCCTTCCAGCTGGTAGCTAGTGAACAAGACTTTCTCGATGCCAGCGCATTGAGCAATTGTTAGCTTCTTCTCAATGGTGCAGATCCAATCCTCCACCTCCATGGGATGTTTAGTACCCGAGAAAGCTGGAGGATTTGTTCGCTGAAAATCAGTGAGTCCCCCATGTGATCTATGTGTTCCTGCTCCTCCTAATGTAGTGTCCTCGAGTGCGTGCTCTAGAGCTGAGAATGGCGCCAAGATGGTTTGAGAGCTACAAGCCAAAGCACGAGCTGGGCTTAGCTAAAATGGAAACGGCATCGAAGAAGAGCGAGAAGGGGCATTGGGCTGAAGCTTACCCAAGTAGGTTGCACTGGAGAGCTTCTTCTTCCTCAGCCACTGAGAGGAAGAATGGCGAAAAGGGAGGGCTACGAGGGGGTATTATGCTCGGGGAGTGACGGAAATGGAGGCGGCGTGAAATGGAGGAGCTTCAGGAGTGATCAATTTGTGCGGTGGCTCCCGGTATTGACGGAGCCGTGTAGCATGCGGCGGCGATGAGCTCTGCACACCCAATGGATAGAGGAAGGAGAAAGAGCTGACAAGTAGGGCCCAGTTGACAGCGGCACACACGCGGTGTGAGTGGGAGCCTGGCTCGGTCACAGTGCAGCTAGGTGGTTGAGCCAAGTCATTTCACCCGGGTCGGGATGTTTTGGACGGTCCGATTGAGATTGGGCGGTCCCGATCGAGATGGCTGTTCGTACGGTCTGAACGGCCCAATCAAAATGGTCCATTTGATCATGATCGGATGGTCCGATCGTGGATGGTTGGGTCAGAACAGTGTAAGGCTCGGTCATGATGTTTGGACCACTCGATTATGAACGGACGGTCCTGATGCGTGGCGCGTTCGGACGGTCCGAGCGGCCCAATTGTTTTGGACGGTCTGATTAAGATCCAACGGTCCACTTACGTTGCACGTTCAGACAGTCCGAACGGCCCCGCTCATATCTGACGATTGAAATCAAATCGGACGGTCTGCGCATGTTGGGTTCAACCAAAAGAAGGCGGCGCGGTCCGATTGAAAATGGGCGGTCCAGATCGAGTGGGTTGTTCGGATGATCTTAACGGCCTAATGTATCCGAAAGGTTGATACCAAATTGGACGGCCAGAATGTGTTGGGTTCAACCAAGTCAAGGTGACTCGGTCGACATTGGGTCTAAGCCCGAGGAACAGTAAAGGGTTGACTGGTTTTGGATTCTAACTGGTTCTACTTTGACTGGGCCACTAAAAATAGCAAATAAAATTCTAGAAATCTGAAATAAATCAGAGGGGTTCCTGGGAAGGTCTAGTGCTCACAACAATTCTGAAACCTTACTGTTCAAGATTCATTTGCTTAATTTTAATTCAAACCTAGAATAGGTTATTGAATTGAGTTTGAATTTTCTAAGGGTTGAAACTAGTCCCATAAATTTGGGAAAAATTATATATATTCTTGATAAATAATATAGTATTTGAATAAATTATTTCTTTAGGAACTTTAATAATATTTGTTCCTGTTTTCAATTGGGAAGTTGCTTTAGGTTAAAAGTTTAATCTTGTGATTAAGATTTTTCAAGTGCAATAATTTATGCAAATGCTCAAAAACACAATGCATTCTCATGAGATGCATACTAATCCTCATTAATGAACTTGGGGATGTGACAAATCTCCCCCTATCTTCTAGTGAGGTACACCCCTCACTCTTCTTAGAATAAAATAACTCGCCTGCGTCGAAAACACGGTTCTTTATTTTTGTTTTTATACAAAATAACAAAGGCACACCCATCTGGACATTTTTCACAAAACTCCCAATTTCATTTTTATTCTATTGTTCTTTTAATATTGGTGTGGAAAATCTATCACTCTATTTAGCAGTTGTGCGATAATCGCACTTGAAAACTCCGAATTGACATTCTATATTATCAAACCCATATTCTAATGGCTACAACAGTAAGGGAGTCAATATTCCAAGGATATGTATGCATCGAATAGGATTTACATCTACCGTATTCCCAACATAGCAATTTTTCAACAAACATACACACATGCATAATAGATTTTGCAAAACAAAGTACATTAATTAAAATAGTGGGATCAACATGTTCAAAGGAGGTGTTTGCCTTTCTCTTGTTGTTCTTAATACGAGGATGGTTGGTCATCAAATATATTGATGGAACAATCAACGTCTATTTCAAAATGAGCGGAAAACAAATTAAATAATGCAAATAAATTTAACAGAAACCAAATCCAAATATTTTTGCATATTCCGGTAGAGCATTATTTTAGATGAATTTAGAAACAAAATTCATTCAATTTGGAGTTTGTATTCAAAAGTTATTAAAGTTTCAAATTGGCTCAGTTTAAAAAATACAGGAAAAGGAAAAATGACGTCGATGGCGCATTTTTCGAGTTTTACATTTTCCCACAGAGAAAATGTATTCTTGCATACATTCTATTGAGGTTTAAACTTTCCAGTAAGGAAAACGCATTATCCTCTAGGCTCTCCGAGGTCTACGCCTTCCAAATAGAGGAAGCATATTTCCTTCGAACTTAAAGCGTACTTTCTATTTTCTTCTGATTTTATTTAGTCTGGCAGGTGGGGTCCATTTGTCAGTGACTAGGCTCATGGAACAGTGCATAGACCGAAGGTCTATGTGCACTATGCGCGGCCCACCGGTGGTTTACTGTGCATTTAAATATGGTGGGACCTACGTGCCAGCAACTTTAAAGGAAACTAGGTTTTAATGAACTTCGTTTACTATTTTTTTTGGGCCCACGCGTCAGTGAGACCTATCAGTGTTTAATCAGCGTTAATTAGTGCTTTGTCCTAACCCGGCCGGGATTTGGTTTTAATTACACTGCTACAATGCATGTCCATTTTAGGCAACCTGAGGCGGCGGCTTAAGGCGGCTGGCTTGCCGAGCTTGTCACCGTCGATGGTGTGCAGCGGTGCGAGGAAAGCCAAAATGGGTTCCACTGCTCGATCTTGCACCTAATCGTACCGGCGGTGATGGCTGAGATGGCCGGTAGCGGTGGCGTGACGAGGTTAAGCGGTGGCGGTGCTATAGTTTCAAGCCAATAACCAAACCGTCGACACTTCCAACTAAATGACATGTGCATGAGCTACTAGAGGTTGCTAGGATCTCACCGAAAGCAAAGAGAGGCTCTGGGATAGCTTGGAGACATCCGGCGATGTGAACTGAGGTGGCGGCGGTTAGCTCCACGTGGGGAACTCACAGGGGAGCATGAGGAGGCACAACAAGGCTTGGGGGAAGGTTGATGGAGTCCTAGGGGTGCTCCTAGTGAATGTCCATCGCTAATTGCGGCAACAAAAGTGGCCGGAGATGAAGAAGAAAGGGCTTTAGCGAGCTCCTGTGAATGGAAAGTGAAATCAAGTGAGTGGAAAAGATACTGGTGTTCTGGAACACAAGGTGACACGAGTGGCACGAAGAAAAACCCTTCGGGGTGCAGGAATGGTGGTGGTGGCATGGCGGCCGACAATGGGGCTCGAGCTCTCTCGTGTTTGTGCTCAACCAAGGGGAGGAGAAGGTAGGGAATGTCGAGGAAAGGGAGAGAAGAAGCTTTGGTGATCTTCTTATAGATGGACGGGCAGAGAAACGCGAGGGAGAGGGCGTGTGCCCGCGGGCAAGGCGGCGATGCTCTTAGAGGCGTCGAGTGACAACAGGCAGGGATGGGCGAGCTAGGGTAGGCTTGGGCAAGGAAGAGATCGGGGAGGTGATGGGGGCGGTTGGGGAGGCAAAACCATGGCGGTCTGACCAAAGCGGTGGGCGTGGCGATGTGCTTCTTCTTGGGCGAGCTCGCATGCGTGTGACTTGAGGGGCGAGTGAGGTGATCGAAAGGTCCTGCTAGTGGGGCCCACTGTCAGCGAGAGGGAGAGGAGGAATTAGGTTTTGGGGATTTTCAGGTTGAATTGTTTGCCGAATTTTTATACTAATCAAATGAAGTCCAAATTTTATGAAAATTTTTGTGAGGGCTTCTGACCTAATGTATTTCCTTATGTAAAGTTTTTAGGACTTTATATTGTATATGATTTTCCCTACAACTCTTTTAATTTTCTGTTCTTATGTATTTGCATTTGTGACTCCTAAGGAAATTTTATATAAGTTATTTTTTAGATTATGCCCTGAGCAAATTTTGCACAAATTAATTCTCTCGACTATTTTATTTTGTTTTATCAAATTTTCCTTTAAGTGCATGTTTGTTTGTATTTCATTATTTGTTTTTAACTAAAGGTTCAAAAATCAAGCAGGTTAGATTTTCATATGTAAGATGATTTTTAGATTTTCTTATGTAGGATGATCAAAATAATTGTCCCAATGCATTATTATTATATATCCCAAAAATGTGGATTTTGGGATGTTACATGTAGTATATCGCAAAATTTATATATATGCATAACTGACAAAGGATGAGACTCTATGCTACCAGTTATTTTCAGTATTAAGCAAGTTTTATATGCAAATGGGGCAAAGCAAAGACCATTTGCCCCTACGTACATTTGATGAAAATAAGAGAAAGAGCCGGAAGGTGGGGCCCACGTGTCATTGCGACAAAGGGAGCCACCTATGATTGTGGCGGCAGGAGCGCGGGAACTTCTGTTGGGACGACAAAAGATTTGGGTAAAATGGAACCAATCTCCACAGCCACGACGGCCTTCAGGGCAAGTTCCCACATCGGATAACTATTCGATGCCAGAAGGAATTTTCCCGTTGTTTTCGGAACAGTACAAAGCCAGATTGTTTTTCAGAAAGAGCAGGCTCTCTCACTTGTTGGGAAACTATGGGCCTGGCCCAGAAGCCGGCCCATGTATGGGCTCCCCATCCCAAACCCTAGCAGAGTCTGTAGCCTATAAATAGGGGGTGCTATTCATTGTAAGCAATTGATCGATTGATGAAGGAATAAAGAGAAGCAAGAAGCCCCCTATATCTCTGTGTTCAATCTACTATTCTGTTCTTATGTTCTTGCATTGTTCTAAGCGATTCTATGCTTGTTTATGAGGTAATCGTTCGGACTGGACTCACCAGCGATGGTTACTCAACACGTTATCAGCACGATCGACTCCGGCCTACTTTACTCGGATCGAAAGGTAATCGTCGATGAATGACGCTCGTAGGTTGAATCGTTTTCTAGATTGCTTTCAATTCTGCAAATTCGCTTTCTAGATTGGTTTTCTATGGTGCAAATCCATTCTAATCTACCATGAGCTGACTTGAAGTCGCCGACACAATGTCGATGGGTAGATTGCACGAAAGATTGGATGTCGATTGTACCGTAGATTGAAAGTTGCAACTCCGTTCTAACCTACTGCGAGCCGACTTGAAGTCGCCGGCCAAGCCGATCGGTGGTTGTATGAAAGGACCGATGTTAATTGCACTACATCTCATTGCATCGTATGAATAGTATACATGTATGAACAAGAAAAGAAATAAAAGGGTGAACCGGCTAAGAAGCGCCACGCGCATCACCAATCTGTGCTACTTGTATGCTAGCACTACTAAGCTACGTCGACGCCGTACGTCGTCGTTTTGGGTATGTGTGCCAGAACGCGCCGCCAAGAACCGATCGTGAACCGATCTACAGTGAAACAAAAAAAAATTGCCGACGGCCTGGAGCCGCCAGCAAGAAGCTCTCTCACTGCAGCTAGGCCCGGCCGCGCTGCCCTCCGCAAACGCACGATCGCCACCGGATGGCGCGCCGTCCTTCTCGTGCGCGCCGCCGCATTAAAGCGAAAAAAAAAAAAAGGCGGGAGGGTGGAAGCAGACCCACAAGTGCCTCACTCGGCGGCGTGATGGAAGCGCCGCCGCTTGAAGAAGCGCCGACGCCACCGTTGCCGCCTCCACGCCGCGCGCCTCGCGCGCTTCTGCAGCGCGTAAGCAGCGCCACCGCCGCCGCCTTGCTCATTGCTGCCGCCGCGTGGTGTCGCGCCCGTCACCGCCGCCGTCGGCCGGCTCGTCGGCGCCGCCGCCTCGGCTGCGCTGAGGCGCCCGAGCCGCCAGCTTCGCCCGCCGCCGCCGCTGAGCAGCGCCGCCATGGCCCCATGCCCGCTCTCCTCTCGCCCCGCCATACTCTGCCCGCTTGAAAGAATTTCTCGCGCGTCGCTGGCGCTGAACTGCCCCGCACGGCTCATCAAGAAATGCCGCCGCCATTTTTTGGGCGGGGTGGAAACCCTACGGGTCCTACCCCGTAAGCAACTCTTGAACCGGCCTTAATGGGTGGGACTTATGAGCAGGGAAAAGGCGGATGGCGGCCGGATGGGCTGGTTTTTCGAAAAAGAAGAAAAAAATCGGGAAAAGCAAAAGAATTCCGAATTTTGTGAATAGGCCCTCCGAAAATCTGAAATTTACGCGAAAAATTTTCTCTGAACTGAAATTTCGCAATTTAACCCCTAAAAATTGCAGAATTCGCCGAAAATTCATTTTCCAGCAGAAAAGTGCCTCGGGAATTCACATTTTGAATCAATTTTTGCATTTGAAGCATGTTTAACTTTGTTATTGTTATTTCTATGCAATTTATTTATTATATTTACTGTTTTGATTATTTGTGATTGTTTAAATTACTTTTAATCACTGAAAATAGCAGTAAATCATGAAAATACATAGAAAACTACGGGATTACGAACCGAGAGTTCGAAGAGCATTATAAGAATTTTGCAACCATTTTATGTAAATTACTAGCAGTAATCTTATGAACTATTTGCATGAATCTGAAGATGGTCGGCATCACGAACCGGGAGTTCAAGAAGCTCGACCCAACATGGCCAGAATTTGTACAAGTCTTCAACTCTGTGATAATGTAATCACGGATAAGCAGAAGATTGAGAAGACTCTCTCTACCTTTCACCAAATGCGGTGAAATCCACACGCAACTATCATCAAGACGGCTACACGGAGTATGCCGCATTAATTGACACCATGCAAGGTGCAGAAGCTTAAGATAATGTTCTAAGGAAGAACTACATCTCATAGCCACCTAGTAGCAATATTGGCTATGAAGCCAATGCTAGCAGCTGCAAGGTGATAAAGCCTCTCACGAAGGAGAGGAGTAAGAAGGGTAAGGTCGTGAGTGCTTGCGTTATTGATGCTTTCTAGTCTAAGAAGAAGGGCATAGGATGACCTAGCAAAGATGACCCCATTATCCCTCCTCTGGACATCGCAGCGGCCGCAGCCGTAGTTGTCCAAAAGGAGAAGATCTCCATGGAGCAGATTGAGGCAGAAGTTTCTGAATACTTCGTTGATTCGATCTAGTGCACTCATTGCACTTGGATCTTTTATAGTAACTTGTAGTTTGTAATTGAAGCAGAATATTGAATTATTTTTGAATAATGGTTGTAAGCTCTAGTAGAGCAAAGCATTAAATTCTTATAACGAGTCCTGCAAGACTTATTCCCGTATTTATAATAACAAGTTATGTTCTGATATTTGAAGTATTTTATTTATGTGTTGCTTGCTTTCTGCTACATATTAATAAAGTACATTATATTAGAACGCGTGTGGCGCCCTATTGGAGGAAGTGTGTTTAGCCGGTAGCAGCACAATAAATACCATCTTGAGATAGACGAAAATCTTTCAGTCGATCAGCAAGAATGCTGGTAGTCTTACGACAATCGTATGTAGCGATACTTGTATAATAGGCTCAGGAAGGGCCTCAATTATACCCCTAATGGGCACAACTTTGGTCATTAAAGAAGCCTCGTTGTACCCAGAATCGACCAGAACTCTCAAGGATATTCGCGCAAACGGTTTCCACGTAGAGACTGAAGAAGAGTATGGTAAGAAATACCTGCTCATTATAAAGCGTGAAGAAAGTAGAAAAAATGGTATCAGAATGACTTCCTTCTTTTGAAACTGGGCTATACTACACTAATATTAAGGCACCTGCAGCCTATACTGCCCTGAAAACCGTATTTAGAAGCTCTGAACCTTTTCTATCTCTGTCATGATAGATAATGCCAACTAGGTCTTAGAATGGTGAGAAATATAATTAACAATTCACAGGGACATAATGT
Source organism: Phyllostachys edulis (assembly GCA_036346405.1). Taxonomy (NCBI): domain Eukaryota; kingdom Viridiplantae; phylum Streptophyta; class Magnoliopsida; order Poales; family Poaceae; genus Phyllostachys; species Phyllostachys edulis. The sequence goes on from CM070545.1 coordinate 92,009,879, forward strand.
CAATGTAAAGAATTTCCCGAATCAGAAAGATTTTGTGTGCCCTGCAGGTGCCACCGGGAATTTAATTACTAAACCTTCTGCTCTGAAAGCGAAGGATGAAGTCCCTACATTCCTGGACCGTATCTAGGGAGACTTTTTGCGGTCCTATACAGCCCCTGTAAGGGTCATTTAGGTACTTTATGGTGCTCATCGATGCTTCCCCGAAATGGTCGCATGTATGTTTATTGTCTACGAGAAACCGGGCTTTTGCAAAGCTAAATCTCGCAGATAATTAAAATTAGAAATAATTTCCACGATCATCATGTGAAGTCCACCAGAATGGACAACGCCGAAGAATTTACTTCAAAGGTATTTGATGATTATTGTATGGCAATAGGAATTAAAAGTTGAGCATTTTATACCGCATGTCCATACCTAGAATGGACTAGCAGAGGCATTAATTACAAGGAGTAAATTTATTGCCTGACCACCTTTGAAGAATTGTAATTTACCAACTGCATGTTGGGGACACGCATGATCTGCTTTCATGACAACTCTCATCAATTTTAGACCACTAGCATATAACATCCATTCACCTGTGCAACTAGCGCAAGGGTCAGTACAGAAAACTTCTCATCTTTGAAGGTTTGGTTGCAAGGTTTATATACCTATACCATTACCACGAGAAAGCGCAATGGGCCTTCTCAGAAAGTCGGGATATCTGTTGGTTAGGTGGCAAACATCCATAATCGGTATTTGGAACCTATGATGAGAGATTTGCATATTGCGGATTCACCGATAGTATATTAGATGAGGCTAGTTTCCGTCATTAGGGGGAGGAAATCAACCCCTTGATGAAAATGTCGGGAAATAGAAAAGTCCAGAAGATAATTGCAATCCAGAAGATAATTGAAGTCTAGAAGATAATTGAAATCCATTTACATGACCCGCGCACTAGTAAAGCAAATAGAGAAGTCCAGAAGATAATTGAAGTTTAGAAGATAATTGATTTGCAAGCATTAGCGAATCAACTGCCTAACCACTTTAGTGATTTGAAGAGCGTGACCAAGTCGCATATGCATGTACGCAATGCACCGGAGAGGGTTGAAATATCGATGAAGGTATCCCTAATCCCGTCCTAAGGCCTCTGAAAGGATGAGAACTCCGGCCCCTCGAATCCTAAGTAACCGGGGACGCCTGGCGAAAAAGGATAAGAAGGACTTGACACAGCCGATCACGGAAATTCCCCAGAACCAGAAGGGGAGCCAGTTGAGACTGGCACGATATGGAACCCGGAAAAGGCATACTAGAATTGAACATCCCCATGAAGGAGACATCGGCATGGATGTGTGCGCACATCGAATTTGAAAAACTAAAGGGACTTGCCCCCCGTAATTGAAAGCAGCGGTGAGCAAGTAGAAGCATTAGAAGAATCACCCCTTGAAGAAATAGCTATAAACTTTATGACCTCGGGAGAATTTATGAACAAGACAACAGCCAATGTCGACATTGATTTTGCAAAGAAAATTGCCACAATCATCGATCTTGATCCAGAGCCTGTATCGCTCGCCGAATGAAAAGATCAGATTGGGAAGATTGAAAGAAGGCAATAGAAACAGAATTATTATCTTTGAATAAAAGAAAGGTGTTTAGGCATGAAAGCATTACGCCTCCCCATGTGCACCTTGTAGGGAATAAGTGGGTATTTGTTGAAAGAGAAATGAAAATAATGAAGTAAAGAAAGACTTGTTGCACAAGGTTTCACTCAACATCCGAGGAGTTGTTTATGAAGAAACCTATTCCCGGTCATGGCGGAATCACCCTTTAGATATTTAATCTCAATGGCGACAAACTTGAAGTTAAAAGTGAAATTAATGGATGTGGTAACAGCATACCTTTATGGAATATTGGATTCGGACATTTATATGAAGATACCTGAATGTATCCCTGTCCCGAACTAAGACAGAGCAAATACAAATCTATACAGTGTGAAACTCAGAAAGTCACTGTATGAAGTTAAGCAATCAAGCAGGATGTGGTATAATCGCTTGAAGCGACTTTCTATGCAAGAAAGGCTACACGAACAATGAGAATAATCCCTGTGTATTTATACGATGATCGCAGGATGGATTTTGTATAATCTCAGTGTATGGAGATGATCTGAATATCATTGGAACACTGAAAGGTATTAAGAAAGCAAGCTCTTACTTGGAGTCAGAGTTCGAAATGAAAGAATTGGGTAAAACCAAATATTGCCTAGGCTTGCAGCTTGAGCATACCCCTGAAGGGATTTTAGTACATCAGTCAACCTACACTCAGAAGGTATTAGAAAGGTTTGATTTTGAAAGACATACCCTTTGAAATTGCCAATGGTCGAGAGATATTTGCAGCAAGACAAAGACCCGTACAGACCTAAAGAAGAGGGGGAGGAAGTCCTAGGACCGAAATTCCTATACTTAAGTGCGATAGGAGCACTCATGTATTTAGCAAATTGTACTAGATCGGCCATTGCATTTGCCGTTAACCTATTAGCAAGGTATAGTGCAGAACCTATCAAATGCATTGGTAGGGAATGAAGGACATCTTCCAATACCTCCAAGGAAGTAGGGAACTTGGTCTATTCTATAGAAAGAACCAAGCTCTGAATATGAATGGCTATGCAGATGCCGGGTACCTGTAGAACCCGCATACAGCTAAGTCGCAAACAAACTATGTATTTCTGTGTGGTGGAACTGCAATTCCATAGAAATCATCTAAGCAGAGTCTTGTATCGACTCCGACGAACCACTTGGAAATCATAGCATTGTACGAGGCCTCACGAGAATGTGTTTGGCTTCGACGGATGATTCACCACATCCAGTAGTCGTGTGGATTGAATACGCGCAAACCCCGCTATTATCTATGAAGATAATGCGACTTGTGTTGCACAAGTGCGAGATGGGTTATGTGAAGAGTCATCTCACAAAGCATATCAACCCCAAGTTCTTCTATGCTCATGAATTGCAAAAGATGAACGAAATTAAAGTACTGCATACTAAGTCATGTGAAAATCTTGCGATTTATTCACTAAGTTACTTCTAGCATCTAGCTTTGAAAGGTGCATCTGCTGAATTGTAATAGCGAGACTTAGAGAAGTGCGAGAACTTCGGGGAGAATCTTCACGAACTCATTATTGAAACTTGATCACGGAGATCGAGTACCCAAAGAGTAAATCCTGGAGATTAAAAGAAATTGGGTGGATTGTACTCTTTTTCCCTTGACGAGTTTTCCTTAATTCTCTCGACTATTTTATTTTGTTTTATCAAATTTTCCTTTAAGTGCATGTTTGTTTGTATTTCATTATTTGTTTTTAACCAAAGGTTCAAAAATCAAACAGGGTTAGATTTTCATATGTAAGATGATTTTTAGATTTTCATATGTAAGATGATCAAAATAATTGTCCCAATGCATTTTTATTATATATCCCAAAAATGTGGATTTTGGGATGTTACATGTAGTATATCGCAAAATTTATATAGATGCATGACTGACAAAGGATGAGACTTTATGCTACCAGTTATTTTCAGTATTAAAAGCAAGTTTTATATGCAAATGGGGCAAAGCAAAGACCATTTGCCCCTACGTACATTTGATGAAAATAAGAGAAAGAGCCGGAAGGTGGGGCCCACGTGTCATTGCGACAAAGGGAGCCACCTATGATTGTGGCGGCAGGAGCGCGGGAACTTCTGTTGGGACGACAGAAGATTTGGGTAAAATGGAACCAATCTCCACAGCCACGACGGCCTTCAGGGCAAGTTCCCACATCGGATAACTATTCGATGCCAGAAGGAATTTCCCCGTTGTTTTCGGAACAGTACAAAGCCAGATTGTTTTTCAGAAAGAGCAGGCTCTCTCACTAACACATGGAACTTGGAAGCAACAATTGATGCCCGATGCCGATTCAACGATGGTCATCCTCTAGGCGCACCATGCACGTGTTGTGACTTTACCAGAACCTTGATGCATCTCGATCGATAGAGGCGATGGCAATGTTGGAAATTTCCTTTTCTACTCCGGCTCCTCTCTAAACAGTTAGACATGTAATCACTTCTGGACAGGACGAGGCAAAAAAATGTTTACCCAAAGAACTACACAGTGATAACTAAATACCAAAATATACTAATTATAAATATTTCACTATTCTATATAAGCAAACAAAAACTATATAGAAAACTCCGTCAACCATAGGAGTACAATGCTCCTACTAGTCCCCGTCCCTGCTTCTGGAGTGAAACCAGAGTTTGTATAACCGGTTGAAAAAGGAACAGACCTACTTTGGTCGTGTCCTCTCTCGTTTCTCTCGAAAAAGTAAGCATTCGTTCTTAGGCACTGTTTCCGTGCTGGTGACAGACCGAAACCAGCCTAGGCTGGCACAAGTCTACTCCATCCTTGGTCATACATAAGCACTAGGGGTGAAAACAGATCGAATATGTTCAGGTATTGTTCTTTTCGTATCTTAATCCATATTTTTACTCTAGATACAGATATAAATACGGATTGTTTGGGATACGGGCATGAGACCGATGTAGATCGAATTTAAATCGGTTACGGATAGCTTGACGGATAGTATACACATAAAGGAAAGATAAAACTTTACCAACAAAAGTATCAAATTATGCTATCTATTAGAGAATTATTTATCCTACTTAACAATATAAACATAATCAAATATAAATTCATATTATATATTAGTCGATAGCTAGAAAACAATAGAGGATATTAAAGAGTATTGATGTTTATCAGATATCTAATTTGTTGATTTATTGGATATCTTTCGGATATCCTATAACCCTTCGCATGTACTAACCCATATTTCATAATATTTTTCAGATACGAATAATATCAGATACGGATCAGAACTAAAAAATAGTATTTCAAATAGAATTTTTTTAGATACGGCGGAAAGTATCCGTCCCATTTTCACCCTGATGAGCACAACCAAATTAGTCCTGCCTGCTCGGCCCAAGAACACTGGGCGCATGGGCTCTAAGGCTTATCGAGAACTAAGAAACAGACAAGGTTCAGTTGAGAGGCTTATCTCGTCGGAGGCTGAGGCAGAACCCAGCCGCACACTACACGAGTGACCAGGACAGAGTTGACCGGCTGTGCTGCGTCCTGGTTGCCGGGCGTGCCCACTGCCTTGCGAGGGACTGAGAGCGACCTGAGCAGACAGGCGAGAGGGTGGCCGGCGCGCCGACGCCACCGGCCGGCGACCACCACGCCGAGCGTGTTCTCCCGTCAGGCGTCCGGCGTGCTTTCGTATTTGCAAAGAGCACAAAATTATTGTAAGTTTTAGTTTGGGTGTCTTTCTTTGCGCCCCCTCTCATCCGTGTGATTCTCTGCTTATCTTTTGGTTGCGAGTGCTTCAGTAGTCGCTATCCATCAACGGCAATTGATTAGTGTTTCATTCACAATGATAGTGGCTTAAATCAATAGGAACTGTCACATGAAACATGGAGCCCCAATATTCTCGGTGGCCAAAGAAAAATCCAAAACACGAGTTTAATAAAAGATTATTGTCTCCATTGACAAATCAATTAGATTTGGAAAGCTCGACCTCCAACATTTAACTTTGAATCTGGACCAAAGAAAATAAGGGGCATATATATATTTTTTGTCTTCGATTACGTGGGAATTTATAGCCCAGATTTAACCTAGTGACTTCTTTTTCTATCGTTCTAATAATATGGTAGACATTCGTTAATTTTGTTGTAACTAGCTGAATTTTCGGCGCTATTGTGCAGCTTGCTACTACAATACATATTCTTAAAAAAAGAATTTACGATTGAAAATATAGTTGTATTTTGTTATACAACTGTAATTGTTCGTATATATATCTAATTAATCTGTACCGTTATAATATGAAACTGTGAAAATAAGCGGTGTAGATATTTCCCCTTTTTTATCCGATTAACAAGGGAATTTCTAGCCTTTGAGAACGGATATGATATTTGTGGTTTTAATAATATGCAGAGCTAGCTACTACAATACATATGCTTAAAAAAAGGACCTATGATTAAAAATAGAGTTGTATTTGTTATACATCTGTAACAGTTCTTATATGTATCTGATTAATCAACACCATTATATTTTGGACCCACAAAAATAAGTGGTGCAGATGTTTCTCTTTTTCCTCTGATTTACATGAGGATTCCTAGCCCTTGAGTGCTACCATTCTGAATCAACGTGACTTATTATTTTTGTCGTCTTAATAATATAATAGATATGCTAGTAAAATATTATGGAGTTATTGTTAGAATAGGACTTTATTTGTATTTCCTTATCTGTATATGGCAACCCTCTTTGTACTCCCTATATATATTGCCCATTGGGTCCTCTTGAATACATACACAATATTCATAACATGGTATCAGAGCTAGGGCTCTAACCTAGCTCTTCCGCTTCTTCCATTGCCACGTAAATCGTCAAAGGTCATTGCCACGCCGCCGCCCTTCGACGCGACAACAGATTCTACTCTAACCTGCAAGCCCGACGCTCCATTGGTGACGACTCGATCCCGACGCCTCCGCCTCCACGACGCCTTGGTCTCAGCACCATCGCCGCTTGGGCCGAGCCAGCTCGCTTGAGACCTCGGTGCATGCTGCCGAGCCGAGGACCCGTCATGCCATGATCCAACAACAGAGCCCGACTGCCTCGCCTTGGCATGATCCACGGGCGGGTCACGCCGTCGCCGCCGATCCTCTCCCGGCGCCCGCGCCGATCTGCTTCGGCCGCCGCCGCCGCTCGGCGTCGACCCTCCTCGGCGGCCATGCACACGATCTTCCTCGGGCCGGGCTGCCGCGCCGCGCCGATCCTCCTCCCGGCGCGCCGCTGTGCGAAAACGGCTAGGGTTCCCTGCCGTGGCGTGAGTTGGAGAGTTGGTAGTAGTGTTAACTTAGCCCAACAGAAAAAAATCAAAAAACAAAAAACCTAGAACGTTGTTCTAACTGCCGGCCAAATCGGCCGCTTGTTGAACCGTTGCCTTGGTCGCCGCGCCATCCAAAGCGACCTCACCGATGGCTTGTTCCATCACCACGATCCCATTCTCGGGAACAAAGCTCTATGGGGCGAACTACGAGTTGTGGTCTTCACTTATGGAGATCACGCTCGATGGTCTTCGCCTCTGGGGACATGTCCTTTGGTGCCCGACCTTGTCCGCTGTCGCCCGATCTGACCTCCTCCCACGATCTATCGCACCTCTGCGCAGAAGACGAGGCCGCCAAGAAGAAGGCGAAGCGATATTGCTGCTGGCGATCTTTGGCGATGAGGCCTTCGGTATGCCATAGACGCTTTTGGTATTTGGTGTCTTGATGAGGCCGGTTCGAGCCATCCTAGTGGTCGGCGTCGGCGACTCCATCGGCCGGACATTGTTGGTCTGCGTGCCCTCGTCGATCTGGTATTACTTGCGCGAGCGATACCGTGAGCGGCGATGATTTCGATTCTTTTTCGCGGCGTGAGTTGGAGACGCCGCCGGAGGACTCCTCCGTCGATGACTTCTTCCGAGCCTTGGCGATCTTTGGCGCCCGGCTCGAAAGTAGCTTCTCCGCTCTGTCGAGTGTCATAAAGTCTTGAGGCGGATCGTGATCGCCGCTTTTATGACTTCGTCTGCCGTCTTCGCCCGAGTTTGAGCTCATTAGGCTCAAGCTCGCTGGCCGCCACCACGACCAAGCGATCCGAGGCTCTTTCGACGCCGGCCGAGGAGCTTCGCGTGGATTAGCGGACCTGTTTGTTCATTTGTGCTTGCTACCCTTCTTCTTCGACTACACCAAGCGGTTTACGCTTTGACTACTGATCCTCCACAGTGTCATTTACGCTCTGTTTTGCACCAACCGGGTTCAATGCAATTATTGCAAGAACTTTGGGCACGATTACGGCGTTGTGCGGTAAAGCGAGAATAAAGCGCGTGGAGTTGGGACGCTCAAGGGAGGGAGGAGGCCCTTCCTCCACAGAGACAGACCAACACGTCATGATCTTCTCGGCGAGGTGACTCTGTTCAGCAGATTATGCTGAGCTCTAGTTCAAGATAGCTCTCTCTCGGCTCGGCGAGTTACGCCGATCTAGTTGAGCGTCTCCTCACAGTACTTCTTGAGTTCTAGATTTCGTGCCTCTTTCCACATGACACGAGACTCCACATCTCTCATTTCAGTAGGACCTCCTGTTTTCCTATCTCGATTCGAGATAACCGGCGGTACTCCTTTGTCTGTCGGCGATCGAGCACTCTTTGTCGTGACTTTTACTGTTCCATTTGTTTCTCATGTTCCTCGACTTACCATGCGGCTTCTCTTAGTGGGTCAACTCACCGATCTCGATTGTAGAGTTGGTTTTGACTCTCACACTGTTTTGTTGGGGCCATGCATGAGCGGTAGATTGGGGTGGCCGGCGTCGTGAGGGATCGTCGTGGTCTCTACATTCTTGACCGCCTCCACCTTCCGTCCACTTCAGTTGCTCCTATCACCTCTACATCCACTGCCACTGCTGCCACCACCTCTGGAGTTTTTGCGCAATGGCATCATCGTTTAGGTCACTTGTGTGGGTCTCGTCTTTCTTCATTAGTTCGTCAGGGTGTTCTTGGACGTGTTCCTGTTGACACGTCCATGTTTTGTCAGGGTTGTAAGCTGGGCAAGCAGCTCCAACTTCCTTATTATTCTAGTGAGTCCTTGTCTTCTCGTCTTTTTGATTTAGTTCATTCAGATGTATGGGGACCTGCGCCTATTATATCTAAAGGCGGGCATAAATCTTATGTGATTTTCATTGATGATTATTCCCGTTTTACATGGATTTTCCCTATATCTAATCGTGGTTAGTTTCTTGCGATCTATCGTAGCTTTGCAACGATGGTTCGTACTCAGTTTGATTCTCCCATCCGTACTTTTATTTGTGATTACGCTAGCAGTCTTGCTCGTGCTTTTAGACGGTTTCTTTACGAAAGGGGCACTCTTTACTAGTCTTCTTGTCCTGGTGCCCATGCTCAGAATGGGGTTGCTGAGCGCAAACATCGTCATCTGATTGAGACTGCCCGCACTCTTCTCCTTGCCTCTCACGTTCCACCACAGTTACGGTGAAGGTCGCTTCTCTACCGCATATCTCATCAATATGTAGCCTTCCAACGCTCTTAAGGGTGTCATCCTATAGATCGCCTCTACTCTCGAGCCCCCAAAGACACTCACCTTCGTGTTTTTGGTCAGACTTGTTTTGTTCTGCTTCTGCGAGCTCGTGAACGCACTAAACCATCGGCCCGGTCGGTTGAGCGTGTTTCTTAATTCTGATTCGAGCATAAGGGTTATCGTTCTTTGGGATCCTACCTTTCGACGGATCGAGATTTCACGAGGCGTTGTCTTTGACGAATCTCGACCTTTCTTCTATCGAGATTCGGCTCCTCCCGCCACCGTTGAGTCGCTTTCATGGTTGTCTCTTCGACTCTTCTCTATTTCTCCACTATCACGCAGTCTTCCCTGGTTTGTCTCCGTGGTTCATTCATACCTTTCGGTCTTTGCCTCTTGCAAGACTGTCTCTTGTTCCGCAAAGACCACCGTCTCGTTTCTCTGGTGTTCACTTCTCCAGCGTCCTTGTCCTCCACCGATCTCCTCTCCGGTGTTTTGCCGCCACCCACATCCGATTCTTCCGATGATGCTCCTCGTTCGTCGCCGTGATCGGGCATCCTTCGACCTCGATCGTCTTGGATTTGCTCAGATAGCTCATGCTCTCTGTCCATCGAGCCTAGTTCTTATTGTGAGGTCTCCTCATTACGAGTGGCGGCTTCGCTATGGCAGAGGAGCTTGATGCTCTTCGACGACGGAGACTTGGGATATTGTACCGACACTGTGCATGCTCGTCCGATCACGTGCAAGTGGGTGTACAAGATTAAGACCCGATCGATGGTACTATCGGCGCTACAAGGCTCGTCTTGTGGCTCGTGGTTTTCAGCAGAGTATGGTCGTGACTACGATGAGACTTTGCCCTGTTGCCCTATATGACCCTATTCGCGCTCTTGTTGCGGTTGCTTCTATTCGCGGTGGTCTATCTCTCATTTGGATGTTAAGAATGCATTTCTTAATGGTGTTTTGCATGAGGAGGTCTACATGCGACCACTACAGGTATTACATTCTCGATGGGCACGTCTGTCGCCTTCGTCATGCTCTTTATGGCCTCAAACGGGCTCCTCGTGCTCGGTTTGCGCGTTTACCTCGATGATTCTTCTTTGTCGGTTTCCACCGTCGGCCCCATGATCCTGCTCTTTTTGTCCATCTCTCATCTCGGGGTAGGACACTGCTTCTTCTGTATGTTGATGATATGCTCATCACTGGTGATGATTCCTTATTCATCACGTATGTGAAGAAGCACCTCAGTGAGCAGTTTTTGATGACTGATCTTGGTTCTCTTACGTACTTCCTTGGGATTGAGGTCTCTTGCATGCACGAGGGCTACTACCTCTCCCAAAGTAGAAGTATGTCCGGGATCTTCTTGATCGATGCAGTCTCGACCGACACTGCGACCGCCGAGACTCCTATGGAGCTATCCCCTGACTTCGTGCCACTAATGGTGATCTTCTTGAGGATCCTACCGATATCGCCATCTTGTTGGGAGTTTGGTGTACCTTGTGAGCACTCGTCCCGATATTGCTTATCTTTGTTCGTATCTTGAGTCGGTTCATGGCTCGTCCTACCCATCTTCACTCTGATCACCTTCTTCGTGTTCTTCGCTACTTGCGTGGGACCATCTCTCGTTGTTTGTTTTTCCCTAGCTCTACCTCACTACAGCTTCAGGCGTACTCCGATGCGACCTGGGCGAGTGATCCTTCTGATCGTCGTTCTCTTTACGCTTCTTGTGTTTTCTTGGCTCCTCGATTGCAGGAAGACTAAGCGGTGCGATTCCGATTCGGCGCAGAGGTGAGTTGAGAGCTATGGCGGCGATGATGCAAGCAGAGGTTACTTGGTTGAGGTGGCTACTTGCAGATTTTGGAGTGCCTGTGATGGGACCTACGACTCTTTTGTCTGACAGTACAGGTGCTATTAGTATTGCTCGGGACCCAGTGAAGCATGAGCTCACCAAACACATTGGTGTGGATGCTTCATACACTTGCTCACAGGTGCATGAGGGAGTACTTGCTTTACAGTTTGTACCATCAGAGTTGCAGGTTGCTGACTTCTTCACGAAGCCACAGACTAGGGCACAACATTTGTATTTTCTCTCCAAACTCAGTGTGTGTGATCCACCATGAGTTTGAGGGGAGGGTGTTAGAATAGGACTCTATTTGTATTTCTTTATCTGTATATGGCAACCCCCTTTGTACTCCCTATATATATTGCCTATTGGGCCCTCTTGAATACATACACAATATTCATAACAGTTATAACATTTTGAAAGTACTTTGACGAAAAATGTAATTGGACCGTCTACCATTTTTTCACCCGGCCAATCTTTAAACTTTCATATGCACTGGGTGTCAATGTTATATACCAAATGTTCTTCAGAATGAAAGAAAGAAAGTTACCAAGTGGTTGTTTGGATCTCAGGAATAAGAAATGAGTTTTAAGAAAACTAGTTTTAAGAGAATTTTTAGCAAAACTGGTTTTAAGTTGTTATTCTGTTATGATGAATTTATAGATTACTTTGTTTGGATCTAAAAAATTAAAACAAGCTTTCACTAATTTTATGTTTGGCTAATGATATACTCTAAAATGTATTTTACTTTAGGTTAACATACAGGATCGATCTACTCATCTGTACGCCCTGTTAACTCACCTCTCTTACTTTCCCCTCTGATTACTCGCCTCCTCCTCGCTGCTATCTTGCTATTCCTGCTCCCGCGCCATCACAGAGAGCGGCTGCCCCCGGCGGACCGCACGGTCGGGAGGTACCCACCGTAGTGCGACTGGGTCGGCGCAGCGGAGGACGAGACGTCGACGCCGTGGAAGCTGGCGCTGACGCGGCGGGAGAGTTCTTGTCCCGGGCCGTGGCCGTCGTGGGGCTGGGGGAAGGAGTTGCGGCGGAGGGGAAGGGGGTTGTTGGCGGCGACGGGGGCGGCGTGGTGGGGGTTGGGGAGGAAGAGGCGGAGGTGGAGGTTCCCTGCTGCACCAATACCAGAGTGGCGTGGATTTTTTAAATGAAGGGTGTGGTAGTTGTCTATCGCTCTAACGACTCCTTTTCCTGTCCTAACAGATGTTGTTTTAGTCTGAAACATCGGAAACAAGTCATGGAGCATAATGATCGCTGATTGCAGATTTTGTAGTAATCCCATGTTTGTGGTTTTTATACCTGGCGTGTACATATTTATTGAGATTTGAGAAATAACGCTTCCAATTAATAATTATCTTGGATTCTGTAAATCAAATTGTAATACTACTAATACTAGTTCGTTACATGACACAGAGACAGAACACGCTGATGGAGGTCCAAGTGGTAGAGACCTGCTTTGTAGCGCCGAGCAAGAAGACCCCGACGCAGGAGCTGTGGCTCTCCAGCCTCGATGTTGTGCTGGCCAACAGAGGCCACACCCCACTCGTCTACTTCTACCGCTCCAACAATGTTGCCGCCGGCTTCTTCGACGTGGGCATGCTCAAGGCAGCCATGTCCAAGACCTTGGTGGCCTTCTATCCCCTCGCCGGCCAGCTCGGCGTTGACAGTGACGGCCGTGTCGAGATCAACTGCAACGGCAAGGGAGTGCTCTTTGTCGTCGCTCGCTCTGAGCGCACCGTCGAGGACTTCAGCGATATCAAGCCGTCGCCGGAGCTAAGGAGGCTGTTTGTTCCCCGCCTGGACTCGGCGGAGCCCCCCTGCGTCGTGCTCGCTGTTCAGGTTCTAAAATTCTCACAACACAAACTCTTCAATTAGTGGTCGAGATCGAGCCACAGGGGTGTGAATTTCTATCTTGCAGGTGACCTTCTTGAGGTGTGGTGGAGTGGCAATAGGGGTGGCGGTTCACCACGTCGCCGTCGACGCCCCCAGCCTGTTCCACTTCTTCCAGATGTGGTCGGCCTTCACACGGGACGGTGACAACGCCGTGGTGGAGCTTCCGTGCCACGACCGCACCCTGCTGTGCGCCCGCTCACCGCCGGTCGTCCACCCCGACACGCTCTCCGTGTTCTGCCCGAAGCTAAACCTGTCCGAATCGCTGGGGCCCGTTTTCACCAAGATCTTTTCCATCTCCAAGTACCACGTATCCACTCTCAAGCGACTATGCGATACGAGCACCTTCTGCGCTGTCAGTGCCCATGTGTGGCAGTGCGCGTGCATTGCTCGGCGACTGGCTCCGGACGTCCAGACACACCTCAGTTTCCCGATCAACATCCGGCGTCGCGTGAGGCCGCCTCTCCCGGACCGCTACTTTGGCTGCGGGCTCATCGTCGTGGGCTTGGCCGCCACGGTGGAGGACATTGTCTCGGGGACGCTGGCCTCCGTCTCTCGCCGGATCAAAGGCACGATCGACCGGGTGGATGACGAGCTGGTGCGGTCAGCCGTCGCCTACTCTGAGATTTCTGAGAGAAATGGCCGGCCGGCAAAGGGCAGCATGCCGGAGACAGAACTAAGGGTGATCAGCTGGCTTGGCATGCCCGCGTACGACGCGGATTTTGGGTGGGGGAAGCCGCGGGTGATGTCGCGCGCAGAGTCAGTCCGTGGTGGATTTGTCTACTTGACGAGCGGCGGGCCGGCGCACGACGGCTCTGTGCGCGTGGTGATGTGTATGGAGGCGGCACGTCTGGATGAGTTCGAGCGGCTGCTTTATGCCAGGTTGGAGCGGCTGCCGTATGCCAGGTTCTAGCTAAATAGCAAGACAGCAACAAGTACTGCTTGCTTAAGAGACGACTCGCCCCGTGCGTGGTATAGTGGTATACTTCGAATGTACTAAAAGAACAATTTGAATGGTGTAAGTCTGTTTTCAATGTTAGGTATATGCGTACTTTTATGATTATTTTAATTCCTAAAACAATGATTATTACAAAAGCAATATATATAGTAGATATATTTACAACTACGAACAGTAACATAGTTATAATATCAAATACACTTATCTTATATATATGTGCTAATGAAGCAAAGTCTAGAATAGGAATTCTACTAACAAAAGTAGAAAGCATCATCATTGCATGACTAAATTCTAGCAAGCAAGGCTTAGTCACGACAAAAGAGATCACCGCGACTGACAGAGAATCGCTTCGGCAATGGTCGCTGTACAGTCGGATGCAAAGATGACGCTAAGCCGATGATGAAGGAAGCCGTGAATAGTCGCGCGAACACTTTCCAAAAACCTAATTTGCTCCAACCTGTGCAGGATCACGAGGGACGTCGACTTCAGAGACACCGCTCTCGCCGTGATGGTGCACATCGGCACAGGGATGGAGTAATCGAGGTAGAACAGCACAGAGGAGTAGTCAAAAGATCAGAGGTGGTTCTCATTCGTATCACTGATGAATGGACACTGCTACAAAAAGGCTAATATTGGATGCCTCATCACAGATGGTTGACCAAAACCGTCAGTATTAAATACAATCACAGACGGTTTTGGTTTAGCGACCGTCTATATTACTAGCTACGCTAAAAACCGTCTGTGAAGAGGTAATATCACCGACAGTTCATATTGAAAACCGTCTGTGAAGTATCACAGACAATTATTAACAAGAACCGTCTGTGATATTACTAAATATCGCAGATGGTTTTTTATTATAAAAAAAAATTACAGACAGTTTGTATTAAAAACCGTCTGTCATATTTCCTATTCCAGATCGGTTCCGCTACCCAAATCCCCTTATATATAATGCCTACATGCGCCCAACTACTCCAGATCGATTTTGCCACCTCCTCGGCGCCACCTCCCCCAAACCGATCGAAACGCCCCGCCCCCCTGATGACGCCGACTACCGTCATGAGCTCCTCCGCCTCTGGTTGTGACGCCATAGTTCACTGCAAAAGACACTCTTGTCGTAAGATTGTCTTGTGTAGTGTCACCGTCGTGACACAACGGTGATGCTGCCGCCACCTCTCCTTCATTGCCGGTGATATCCAACATCCGATCCCCTTCCCCCTCGTCGTGACACAGATTTGAAATTACGAAATTGATGGATGGCTAGGGTTTCGGCCATGTAAATCTTGATACTTGTGCGTGTGAAAATTAATTGTTGATGCCTCTAGTTCTTTAGGGGCGGCGGAGGTGGAGTCCAGCGGCGATGTGGGCAGCAAGTTGGTGCATTTTGATGGGCCAATGGCGTTCACGGCCAATGACTTGTTGTGCGCGACTGCGGAGATCACGGGGAAGAGCACGTACAGGACGGTGTACAAGGTGATGCTGGAGGACGGCAGCTTGGTGGCCGTGAAGAGGCTGAGGGAAAATATCACCAAGGGCCAGAAGGAGTTCGAGGCTAAGGTGGGGGTGCTCGACAAGATCCGGCATCCGAATCTGCTGGCATTGAGGGTATACTACTTGAGGTCAAAGGGGGAGAAGCCTTTCTACATTCCATCACGCTGAGATTTCTACTTTGCTATGTATGCTCTTCAGGATTCTTAGTTTCTGCTAAGTAGTTTATTAAGTAATCAAGAAACTTTTTTTAAAGAAAACACTTTTTGTGTGGAAGGAATAAGTAATCAAGTAACTTTAGCTACACATTCTGTTAATTTAGTTATATCTGCAATTTCTAATTGCTTCTAATAGATAAGCAATTAGAAAGAGCAATTACTCTCAGAAATTACTCTGAGGAACAAAGACGTTTCAGAAATTGCTAAGTCTGAACATTTACAAGATTCTGACGATGCCAAGATTGATATAGCTATAGTTCTGTCTACAAGTGGATATGGAGCATGCTGAAAATTTTGAGTTCTAGTGATTTTAATTCAGCTATTAGAATGAACGCCTCATGTCAGTATGAGTATAGATCTTGACATCTGAAAAATCTCATGTTAGTTCAGAGAATTTCATGTTCATCATCAATTCAGAAAGTTTAGTAATAAGATTCTGAACATTTCCCATAAGAACGAATACCTCAAGTATTAACAAGTGAAGAATTATGAACATTTCGGTCATGTTTTATTACAGGATGAAGATATGACGCCAAAGTCTATTGCGCGATGGTGAGATCTCGTTCTCATCAATAGGCCTATTTATGATAACGAGATCACCATCTTGCAGTAGACAGTATAGCTATCATAGAGTAGACAGTATAGCTATCATAGACGGTTCTTAACTAGAACTGTTTGTGATAATAGATTATCACAGACGGTTCACAGTAAGAATCGTCTGTGATAATAGACTATCACAAATGGTTCTTAAGATGAGATGCATATGAGCATGAGCATGATGGTGCATTCGCATATATGAATAAATTTTTAAATTGTGCAACTTTACCTATATGGAATATGGCTTAATTGTTTGAGTATGAGAATGGCATTAAATAGATAGATGATGATGATAACCTTGATTATGGTTGATAAACTGTTGTTCATGACTTTATTATGTATTTGTTGAGTCTTGGACTCATTCTTATTCTATTGTTGTTTTTAGGTGTCTGGTGATGGCGTTTCACTCGGGAAGGGCTAATTATTTGATTCATTAGACATGAGAAACTTTTATTATAGTATGATGATTTATGTTTAAGACATAATAGTATTGAATAACCTTAGTTGACAAGTTAGAGTTGGTTAATCATTCAATAGACTTAATCGATTGGTTTGCATTAATCTTGGTTTATTACCTTTCCATGTCCCTAGGAATAAATTATCTTTGACTGACATATATATGCTTGTGTTATTGTGGCCCATGGACGGGTTTCATCGTTGAAACGCTTGTTGTAATTTATTATAAAATAATGTTAAAATTGATAGTTAGTGTAGTTAGTGGCATTCTAAGCTCCGTGTTGGACTGGGGTGTTACACCAGCGATGCCGAGTCTGTGCGGGTGAGTGTTTTGTATCTAGAGAGCTCCGTGCGTCGCACTTTACTCCTGAAATTTGGTCGTCGTCTTTATAGCCACAAAGGCGTCCCATATTTCCCGCGACAAGAATTGATACTTCGTGAAGGGCGTCTGACCCGTGTTCACGTACTTCATGACAAGCGTGCTCTTGAAGGTCCTCCACGCGTGACACATTGCGAGCAACGCCTACCGTTCCACACGTGCCTTATCTGCTTCTGGGATAGTGAACGAGGCTGAAAGTTCTGTCCATAGCTGGCCTCTCTGTACGTCCGTCAGAGACTTCCAGCTTGGTGTGGTGATGGGGTCCTGTTCCCTTGCAAGTATCCCACAGATGGTCTGGAATATCGCCGTTGATATATGGGGACTCAGAGGGACCCCAGATGCACTGACCTCCGTGATGATCAGTCAGCCCGTAGGCAATTTCGATATTCCTCTGCCATCTCGCCTACGTATCACTTTTGTCGGACATCCAGACGCTTTCAGCGACGTCGATGCCGGCGGCGAAGGCGGTGCAGACACCATCTCGCTTACTTGCTATCTATATAAGTTACCTTGTAAACACATTAATTATATAAACAAATAGAAGTTACCCATTGAACTTAAATATAGAATACGTAGTAAAGAAAATAGAAGTTACCCAAATAGTGAGTTGTGAGAGTGAAGGGGATAAGGGGAGGGTAGTATGGTCATGCACAGGGCAAGGCAAAGAGTCACAGCCGAAAGCCTCAACTTTAACATTAGAAACACATCAATAAACAACATAAAGCACAAATGATTGATGATAGTGTGTGCTCTCAGAAGGAGAGTTACAAAAGAACAAGTATTTGTCATCTCAACCCTATTATCTATACTCTTCATAAATTAAACATGACAATACAGATTCAAAATTTGAGCTCAAAATTAATTTCAGCATAATCATAAGACAATAAAGCATTAATCCACTAGTATTTAAATGACCAAATCAACATATACAAATGTAAATCCTCCAAGTCATTTAAACTGAATGAAAAGGTAAACATATACCACATGTATATGAAATAAATCAGCATAGAGCTTAGAAATATGATGATATTGAGTGCTCTCAGAAGACGAGTTGCAAAAGAATTAATCTTTGCCATCTCAGTCCTTTAGTCTATACTCTTCACAAATTAGATAAGAAAACTAGAATTCAGATTTTGAGCTCTAATCAATGCTTAACTAGACTGTTAGAACAATCACATGCATAAGAAGTTCAAACTGATACTTTCTGTCAACCATAGAAGATTATAACATGAATCACTTAGATCATTACTACAAATCAAAAGTCATTAGACCTTTAAAGAAATCATAGAAACATACAGATTCAAGTAAAGGTCTCTTCTGTTAAGGAAAATAGCAGGAAATCAGACTAATTGATCAGGTAACGCACTACAGAAGTATTGGAACTTCTAAATACAATTTGACAGCTACAGGCAAACTAGTGCTTTAGTGGAAGAGGACGCGACGAGCTACGTCGAAGGGGGGAGGCGGCCGCTCGTCGAGCTGGAGTCGGAGGAGGATGGCCCAGAGCTGGCGACGAAGCAGGGGGTAGCCGGGTGTCGTCGATGTCAGAGGCGGCCGTCGAGGGAGGAGGCTTCAGTGGAAGAGGAGGCGAACGGGTGCTTCAGTGGAAGTGACGAGTAAGGGCAAAAACCCTAGCGGTTCCCAGTGGAAGTGACAAGTAAGGGTAAAAACCCTAGCGGTTCCTTCCTTATAAAAGGCTATCACAGACGGTTCTATTATATAACCGTCTGTGATAAGTAATCACCGACGGTTCCATAATAGAACCGTTTGTGATAAACTCATATCAAAGACGGTTCTATGGAACCGTCTGTGATAAGTAATCACCGACAGTTCCATAATAGAACCGTTTGTGATAAACTCATATCACAGACGGTTCCATAATAGAACTGTCTGTGATATGCTACCATTCTATTTATCCACATGAACCTAGTGACATGTCCATAACACAACTCCAAATAATTTCACTAAAAATTAATTTATCCACTGACAATTCATTTGACTTCAAAAATTCATATCTAATTCAACTCAACTCCAAATCAAGTGAAACCAATTTTGATACTCCACATTACAATGAAGTCCACATTGACATCAATATCAAAGATGACAAGTCCATAACACATTAACACATGACAATTCCACATTGACATCAAAATATATAAGAGATTACAAGTCCATGACACATGGCAAGTCCACATTGACATGTCTCATGTTATGGAATAAATTACAATGGAGTAAATTCTTAATTAAAATATAGCCCTTCATGATGATCGACGCGCATATAGCTAGCTTCCTCACTGGGTTCTTCATCGAGCCTGATGCCGTCCCCAAAAGGAGGCAACTCATCAAATTGATCTCCACGATATTCTCAACTCCGACAATCCTTCTTTTTCCATGAAGAACTACGTGTCGGTTCTTATTTGCTGGGTCTGTTACATAAAAAACTTGAACAACTTACTTAGCTAGTACGAATGGTTTGTCCTTGTATCCGACACGTTTGAGGTCCACAGTAGTGACGCCGTACTTGTCGACCTTCACACCCTGCGGAAGTTTAACCCAATGGCATCGAAACAGGGGGATCTTGAAAAGTACGTGGTCGAGCTCCTAAATCTCCTCTATGAACCCATAGTAGGAGTTCAACCCACGTGGCTTTGGCGGTATTGAGCGCTTTCGTGAAAGCGCATCTATCTGGACACCGCTATTCTAGGCGTGCTCTTCCTATCCCGTATGTCGTATAAAATGTGTACCCATTTATGTCGATCCTTGCCATGTCACAATTCTAAATTTTGCCCTTTTGCCAACCATAGCGGCAGATCATCACTTGATGACCTCGATGAATCGCACCTTTAACCATTCGTTGAACCGACGGTTGTGCTATCTCGTGATCCAAACCTCCGACCGATCTGGATTCTGTTGGCGTACCATGTCTTTGTGCTCGTCAATGTACGGGGATACTTGGGTCATGTGCTGCAAGACCGTGAAATGGGCTTGAGCGTACGAATCCAGATTGAGAGTGATTGATTTCCTTCCTATGGTCCTGATACCCTCCAGTCGCCCCTCATGACGAGATAGAGGCACACCTATCGGTTCCACCCGAGCCATGTAGTCGACGCAGAACTCAATGACCTCTTCGGTTGCATAACTTTCGATGATGCTGCCCTCCGGTCGAGATCAATTCCGTACGTAGGACTTGAGAATTCCCATATACCTCTCGAATGGGTACATATGACGTAGGAACACAGGGCTGCATATCTTTATATCTTTCACAAGGTGAACAATGAGATGGACCATGATATCTAAAAATGATGGAGGGAAATACATCTCAAGATGACATATAGTCGTCACCACCTCGGCCTGCAGAGCATCTAGTCCTTGGGGAACGATGACCTTCAGAACAATTGAGTTAAAGAAATAACACAGCCTGAAGATTGCCACTCGGACCTTGTTCAGCAAGATACTCCTAATTGCAACAGGAAGCATGGGTGTCATTAGCACATAACAATCATGAGACTTCATACCAATTAATTTCAAATATTCCATAGAAACAAGTTTCTTAATGTTAGCGGAGTAATCGGACAGAACTTTCACACCATGCAAGCTCCAGCACAGTTCATTTCTCTCGGTCTTGGACAGTGTGTAGCAAGCTGGGGGAAGATACGTTCTTCCTTATCGGTCTCTTTTGATGCTAACTCGGTCCTTATGTTCATATCAACCAAGTCACGCCGTGCATTAACACCATCATTTGTTTTGCCACTAATGTTCAGTAAGAGACCAATCAAGCTATCACATACATTCTTCTCCACGTGCATGACGTTGATGCAATGGCGAACCTCTAAGTGCTCCCAATAAGGCAAGTCCCAAAAAATTGACCGCTTCTTCCAGATATTCTTCTGATGGGTTATTAATTTACATCCCTTCCCAAGCACAACATCGATATCCTTAACCATATCATAGATCTCTTTCTCTCTGAAAGCCCTTGGAGCTGAACCATCCTCCTTATTTTCGTCGAATTGTTTCTTCATCTTGTGGTATGGGTGACTCCTGGGAAGGAACATACGGTGATGCATATACACAGTTTTGCGCGAGTTGTTCAGCCATACACTCTCCGTACCATCTAAGTAGTCTTGACAGAGCTTTGCCTCCTTTTTAATCTTGGCTTGAAGCCAGTTACCAAGGGCAGGAAATTCATTGATGGAAGCGAGAACAACATGGCGCGTAAAGTGAAGTTCTCTCGTTTATCGCATCCCATACTTGTACCCCTTCATTCCACAGTGTCACAAGATCTTCCTAAGCAATGGTGCTAGGTACACATCAATATCATTCCTGGTTGCTTTGGCCTTTGGATAAGTAATGACATCAAAATGTACTCCCGCTTCATACACGTACCAAGGAGGAAGGTTGTAAATACATAGATTGAGCGCGGGCGAGTGCTATGTCGGTTGCTCATGTTATCGGCAGATTCATTCCATCATACTCAACCCTAACCTTATGTTCCTCGGTTCCGCACCGAACTCTTTGAAGCTCCGATCGAAGTTTCTCCACTGGGCAGAATCAACAGGGTGTCTTAGCTTTCCATCTTTCTTACGCTCCTCCGAGTGCCAACGCAGCAATCTTGCCTCCTTTGGGTTCGCAAATAAACGCTTTAAACGTGGGATCACAGGCAGATACCACAACATCTTAGCAGGAGGTCCTTGCTTCACCTTATTAGTATTCTTACTCTTGTATCAGGATGCTTTGCACACGGGACATACATGCATGTCTGCATACTCTTTACGGTAGATGATACAATCATTCGGACATGCATGTATTCTTTCTACTTCCACTCCCAATGGACAAAGAACCTTCTTTGCTTGGTAGGTGGTGCTGGGCAACACGTTTCTCTCCAGAAGGATGTCCGCTAGGAGACCTAACAACGCCGTAAAACTCTTGTCGGACCAACCATTACTTGCCTTCAGTTTTAGCAGTTCAAGCATGGTTGACAACCTGTATTCCGGCTTGTAGCCAGGGAACAAAGGTCTCACCGAGTCCTCCATTAAGCCCTCGAATTTACAAAAATCTCTCTCACTGTAGTTCTCTTCTGCATCGCGTAGCATCTGATCTAGATTGTCATCGTGCGACCTATCCTCATCAAAAGCACAGTTCACATCCCACATATCGTTGACTTCCTCCGTGATGTCGTCATTATTAACTTCTTGTATAATCTGCTCTTCACCGTGACTTCCTCCGTGATGTCGTCATTATTAACTTCTTGTATAATCTGTTCTTCACCCTTTTTTGAAACACATTCGAATCAAGTGTGCTTCGATCTACGCCGGGTTATTAAATATTTTCAGAATACCGCAATCAATGCATGGATAGTACATAAATTTTATCCCCTTCTTCAACATATCTTGCTCAGCGGCTCTTCTAAAAGCAAACACGTCATTAATGTACTCTTGACTCACACGGTTCATACCGTACATCCAGTTTCGGTCCATCTACGCTACGCATGTAACAAATTAGTGTCAAATTAGATTAATAAACTGCAAGTATGTACTCTTTCTATTTACCAAACATACTTAAATTGATTAGCAATTAATTTATAGCAAACATAAAGGGTTATAGATTGTTACCCTCGGAGCTCACAACGAAAATACCAAATATCTC
Organism: Phyllostachys edulis; assembly: GCA_036346405.1. Taxonomy (NCBI): domain Eukaryota; kingdom Viridiplantae; phylum Streptophyta; class Magnoliopsida; order Poales; family Poaceae; genus Phyllostachys; species Phyllostachys edulis. The sequence goes on from CM070545.1 coordinate 92,032,479, forward strand.
TCGAGAATCCTCTCCTTCTCATTCTCCTCCCTTCCTCCTTCCTTCTCCTCTTTCTCCTCTCTTCCTTCCCTTCCTTCTCTTCTCTGTTGGCGGCGCAATGGGGGAGGACCTTGTGGGAATGGAAATGGGAATAGGTAGGGGGGTCTGTCGGGACCAGGCATTTGTAATGCCAGCCTATCACAGACGGTTCTTATTACGAACCGTTTGTGATACGCACCTATCACAGACGTTTTTTTAATATAACCATCTGTGATAATTCACAGACGGTCTTTATTGAGAACCGTCTGTGATACCAGAGATTATCACCGACGGTTCTTTAATAGAACCATCTGTGAATTATCACAGACGGTTCATAATAAGAACCGTCTCGTGATAGGTCGGCATTACAAATGTCGGTCTCGACAGACCCAACACGCGATTTCTTTTGAACAAATGCGTGATGAAGCGATCTCTTGTTATGCATTTTGTAGTAGTGTAATCTTCATAACCAATGATTTATTCAAGGAACAGGATAACATATTATCTAATATTATGAACATAATTAAATATGATCATCTCTATGATTGCCTCTAGGGCATATTTCCAACAACTACAAATCACTTTAGACTAGTGAAAAACTTATCGGCGAGATTTCGCCGGTTACCGCCGGTAACCGGTGTTACCGGTGGTAACCGGTAGGAATTAAAACCGGCAAAAAAAATCGGTTTTGATGAATTTTATCCAAAAAAAATTCGAATTTGCTTGAATTTTGTTCGAATTTGATTTTTTTAAAAAAAATTAAAATCCCAAAATTTCAAGAAAAAGTTGAAAATTTCGGTCGAAAATTGGCCGAATTTTCCGATTTTCGGCGGTAACCGGTCTTACCGGTCCCTCCGTTAAAAAAAAAACCCAGCCGAGAAGTTTTTCACTGCTTCAGACAAGCATTGTGGGATTAATCCCACTATCACAACTCTATATGGGCTGCACTACGGACGGCTGGGGTATTATAGGTTCTCTGGCTGGTTCTGTATTTGCGGCAACATTTCTGGAAGACGCCTCGTACACAACCTAGCATGAGTTGCCTCTCGCTGGTAAAACGCGCAGATTCCATATTTGGAAACGATACATGGTACGCTTTAATTGCCACCAGCTTTGTCCCTCCCATATATGTATGTCTCCCAGCAAGAGCACTGTACAACCGAGACCGAGAGAGATCTAGACAAGAAGTGAGGGAGGAGAGATAGATAGAGAGTGGTAGGGAGAGAACAAAGATCAAGATGGTTGTTAGGGTTAGGGTGTCTGGAACTCGCCCGGGGCCTGTATCTTCTTCTTTGCCGAGACGTGCCAGCGGTTCGTACCTTCCAGGCAGCACCGTTGAGGTGCTCCACAATGGCGCGTGGGTTCTTGCCATCGTATCCCTGTACGGCAACTATCCCGGCGGCACCTCCCTTCGCGTCTCCATCGACGGCGGGGAGCCGACGTACTTCCCAAAGTGCGACGTCCGACCTCTCCACGCTCGTGCAGCGGAGTCCGTGTCGTCTGTGATGTCTTCCACCAACAGCGCGAAACGTCGACGCCGACTTCGTGGAGAGCTCAGGAGGAACATCAACGCGGCGTTGCTGGCGCTTGACCGCGTCGACGCCGAGTCCGCGGAGAGCAGCAATGAGCGTTAGGTAGTATGGTTGGGCGCAGCGCATCGATATATGATGTAGAATTAGTTTCTGTAGATTTAGGGTTATAGATCTGTGGCTTAATTTCTATGTATCCCGTTTCTTTAGGTGTTTGTTTATGGCAAAGCTCAGGAGTACTATTCGTATCGACAGTGTATGTTTGACCTATTTTGAGGATTGTATGGCTTCACTTAATATTATTGAATAAATTATTTTATAATTAATATCCAAATGTCTCGTTTTGATCCACCGTGCTTAATTTTTGTTTGTGAATTTTATGGGCTAGTTCATTGAGTAAACCCCCAAAATTGATGTGCCTGTCTGGATCGGATAAAATACCATTTTATAAAGCCACGAACTAAAGGTTAAAAACTAGGTCAAACATGTGCTAAATCTTTCTGAAATCTATGTTTTACTTCATGGATTAATCCTGAAAACTGTAAATTGTTGATGAAAATCTTAAAAGTTTGTATCATATATGCGTCAAGGTATAATTTATCATTGTAGATTGATGTGTTTTGTCTTCTCAACATGTTGACCTGGCTGTATATTTAAGAGCTATTTTGTCTTCCAGTGTGTGGATATCATGGGGATATACTCATGATCTTAGGTGATGAGACAATTGGCAATAGCATTTGAGTTTTGTTGAATTTCGAGTTTTCAGCAAATATCAGGATTTTCGGTAAAAACCGGCGTTTAAAGGGCGGTACGACCGCAGAGAGGTATGACCGCAAGTTGTGTGGCGGTAGTACCGGATCGCGGTTATACCGATTGGTAGATTGCGGTAGCTTATTTCCAGAGAGGATGTTTTGGGAGTTCTGGTCTTCATTGGAAATCGGAACGATCGCAGTTATTGGAGCTGAGACGACCGAAGATCGGTAGTCTGCGTGGTAACTCTGGCCAGTTGTACCGATTATGTTGCGATTGTCGGCCATTTTGGAGTTTTGGTTTTGGGATAGGTAATATCCTTGTTTATAATGCATATGTGTTGCATATTGCATGTTTTGGCTAATGTGGGTCAAGTTGTAAAGAACTTGTTCCTGGATTCGTGTTTGCTTGTCTATTGCTCTGTAAGTGACTTGGAGGTCAACGACGGTCAACGGCGAGGTGGATCGGGACTAAGCTTGGAGAGCTGAGGTCCAGAACGATCAAGAATGCCGGGTGAGGTCAAGTGACTCAAGCATGGCGCAGAATGGATGAAGATGACCGAACGGGCAGTTCGGTGCGACTGGTTGGATCAAGCGGTGCGGGGGTCAGTGCAAATGCCAAGGTGGTCCGGTGGGAACCGGATGGGAGAGACTTGCCGACACTATGAGAGCCGCTGGATCAACCCACACGTGGCGAAGCATGGATGTGTTTCGCGCAGTTTGGACTCGGTCTTTGGAAAAGATCGAGAAGGGGTATTTTGGTAATTTTACCAAATACCGTCTTGGTGACCTAATGCCAACCCGCGGCGCAAGACGGTGCGTCAAGAAGTGGATTAGGTCAAGAGAAGTGAAGACGGCGCTTTAAGATGCGTGCGTGTGTGACCCGTTTGTATTGGGCCTTAACGGGAGCCTATTAGGGTTTGTCTTCTAGAAGCTCTAGGCCTCATATAAATAGAGAGGGGGCTGTTCACAACAGCCTTAAGCACTTCATTTGGAGAAACCCTAGTTTGTCTTAGGGATTAGAGAGGAGAGGAGAGACTTAGGCTCTAGAGAGATGAGTTGAGTGTGTGCTCATGGATTGAGCTCTTGTCCTCCTTGAGGGAGTGGCTGTAACCAGCAACATCATGAATCAATCTTTGAATGATTTCTCAAAGTGAGCTCCCTTCTTGTGTTCTTCCTTCTCTTTTGATGATTTTGGGTGCTTCATTGATCCTATGGTTTTTGGTTGGTTTCTTACCCTCATTTACCTTGCTGTGATGTGTGGGAATACATCTAGGATCATCTAGATCATCAATCTCCCACGAGCAAGTTTTGGATCAAGTTTTTCGTTTTTACTCGTTTTTGAACCCTCCTTCGGTAAAACTGAAAAAGGTCAAAACTTTGACGTAGATCTGGACGATCGTTGCTTGGAATAGGTTCTTGACATCATTAGGAAGGTGTGTTTCAAGTTTTGTGAAGTTTGGAGTTACGGATCAAAAGTTACATCAATTTTTTATTTTGTTTTCAGGCTGTTAACTATTCATTCGCATGATTTTACTGTTCACGCGAAGTATCCATCGTTCATCGATCGTCGAAAATCGGATCAATCGGCTTTATTCATCTGCTCGACCAGTCTTGTTTATCGGTGATTTTTGTGTTTTTGGTCGTTTCTTTTGGGGATTTGAAGGGGTTTCAGTACAAGGCTTCCGCTACGCTTATGTATATTGATCTTCATAGTTCTCATAGCTATTGGAGCCAATATCATGTTTGAATCCGAGCAAAGCGAAAAATAGATAGTGCTCCTATTCACCCCCCCCCCCCTCTAGTCGCCTTTCTGATCCTACATAGTGACACAATGCTTGCACACTAGTACGATTTTTACACCATGTTTAATTTATCAATGTTTATTCAATAGGACAGAGGAGGATGGAATATGACAACCTACCTCCAAGTAAAACACATTTCCCAATTGATTTAGTGTTCTTTTTAGATTTGTTATATAATCCTAGGCAAAGAAGAGGGCATCCAGTTAATCGAGGAGAAAATGAAATGACAGTTTAATTAATATTATTATGATTATAATGTAATAAATTGAAGATTAAACTCGGCCAAACAGTTTTTGAATCCCTCCAACAGTCCAATATCACACTACTATAAAACAGGTAATAGTGGACGCCTCAGCACAAACTGTGTTAAACTTATCACAGGCGGTTCCTTTCGAACCGTCTGTAATACACAACTATCACAGACGGTTTTTTAATAGAACCGCTGCGTGATAATTCCTAAGCGGTTTTAAAAAGAACCGCAAATGCGTGATAATCTCTGCTATCATGCATCGCTTTTTTAAAGAAGAAACCTCTATGAATTATCACAGACGGTTCTATTCAAAAACCGCCTGTGATAGTAGCATATCACAGATGGTTCATAATAAGAACCGTTTGTGATAGGCAGACATTATAAATACCTGGTCCCGACAGACCCCCCCTGTCCATTCCCATTTGAGCCGCCACCCCTGCTACCTCCTCCCCCATTGCGCCAGCTTAGAGAGGAGAAGGAAGGGAAGGAAGGAGGAAGGGAGGAGAAGGAAAGGAGGAAGGGAGGTTAATGAGAGGAGGAAGGGAGGAGAAGGAGAAGGAGAGGAATCTCGCGGGATATTTGGTATTTTCGTCGTGAGCTCCGAGGGTAACGATCTGTAACCCTTTGGTTAATCGTTAATTAATTTAAGTATGTTTGGTCAAAAGGAAGAGTGCGTACTTGCAGTTTATTAATCTAATTTGACACTAATTTGTTATATGCGTAGTATAGATGGACCGAAACTAGATGTACGGTGTGAACCGTGTGAGTCAAGAGTACATTAATGGCATGTTTGCTTTTAGAAGAGCCGCCGAGCAAGATATGTTGAAGAATGGGATAAAATTTATGTACTATCCATGTATTGATTACGGTAATATGAAGATGTTTAATAACCCGACGCAGATCGAAGCGCACTTGATTCGAAGGGATTTCAAAAAAGGGTATACATGTTGGACCATTCACGGTGAAGAGCAGATTATACAGGAAGGTAATAATGACGACATCGCGGAGAAAGTCAACGATATGCCTGATGTGGACTGTGCTTTTGATGAAGATAGGTCGCACCATGACAATCTGGATCAGATGCTACGTAATGCAAAAGAAAACTACAGTGAGAGAGAGTTTTGTAAATCCGATGGCTTAATGGAGGACTCGGTGAGACCTTTGTTCCATGGCTACAAGCCAAAATACACAAGATTGTCAACCGTGCTTAAACTGCTGAAATTGAAGGCAAACAATGGTTGGTCCGACAAGAGTTTCACAGCGTTGTTAGGTCTCCTAGCGGACATCCTTCTAGAGGAAAACGTGTTGCCCAGTGCCACCTACCAAGCAAAGAAGGTTCTTTGTCCATTGAGAATGGAAGTGAAAAGAAGACATGCATCTCCAAACGATTGTAACCTCTACCGTAAAGAGTATGCAGACATGCATGTATGTCCCATATGCAAAGCATCCCGATACAAGCGTAAGAATACTGCTAAGGTGAAGCAAGGACCTCTTGCTAAGATGTTGTGGTATGTGCCTGTGATCCCACGTTTGAAGCATTTATTTGCGCACCCAAATAAGGCAAGATTGCTCCGTTGGCACTCGGAGTAGCGTAAGAAAGATAGAAAGCTAAGACATCCTGCTGATTTTGCCTAGTGGAGAAACTTCGATCGGAGCTTCGAAGAGCTCGGTGCAGAACCGAGGAACATAAGTTTAGGGTTGAGTACAGATGGAATGAATCCTTTCGGTAACATGAGCAGACGACATAGCACCTAGCCCGTCAATCTATGTATGTACAACCTTCCTCCTTAGCTGTGTATGAAGCAGAAGTACATTTTGATGTCACTACTTATCCAAGGGCCAAAGCAACCTGGGAATGATATTGATGTGTACCTAGCACCATTGCTGGAAGATCTTGTGACACTGTGGAACGAAGGGGTACAAGTATGGGAGGCGTACGAACGAGAGAACTTAACTTTATGCACCATGTTGTTCTGCACCATCAATAATTTTTCTGCACTTGGTAACCTGTCAGGCTTTAGTACAAAACGAGCCAAAGCCTATCCACACTGCTTAGATGGTACGAAGAGTGTATGGCTGAACAACTCGTGCAAAACTATGTATATGTGTCACCGTAGGTTCCTTCCCAAGATTCACTCATACCACAAGATGAAGAAACAATTCGACGGAAATAAGGAGGACGGTTCAGCTTCAAGGGCTTTTAGAGGAAAAGAGATCTATGATATGGTTAAGGATATTAATGTTGTGCTTGGGAAGGGACGTAAATTAAGAACGCATCAGAAGAACATCTGGAAGAAGTGGTCAACTTTTTGGGACTTGCCTTATTAGGAGCACTTAGAAGTTCGCCACTGCATCGACGTCATGCACGTGGAGAAGAATATATGTGATAGTTTGATTGGTCTCTTATTGAACATTAGTGGCAAAATAAAGGATGGTGTTAACGCACGACGTGACTTGGTTGATATGAACATAAGGACCAAGTTAGCACCGAAAGAGACCGATAAAGGACGAACGTACCTTCCCCCAGCTTGCTACACTCTATCCAAGGCTGAGATAAATGAACTGTACCAGAGCTTGCATGGTGTGAAAGTTCTGTCCGGTTACTCCGCTAACATTAAGAAACGTGTTTCTATGGAAGATTTGACATTAATTGGTATGAAGTCTCATAATTGTCATATGCTGATGACACATATGCTTCTTGTTACAATTATGAGTGTCTTACCGAACAAGGTCCGAGTGGCAATCTTGAGGCTATGTTATTTCTTTAACTCAATTGCTCAGAAAGTCATTGATCCCTAAGGACTAGATGCTCTGCATGCCGTGGTGCTGACGACTCTATGTCATCTTGAGATGTATTTCTCTCCATCATTTTTCGATATCATGGTCCATCTCATTGTTCACCTTGTGAAAGAGATAAAGATATACGGCCCTGTGTTCCTACGTCATATGTACCCGTTCAAGAGGTACATGGAAATTCTCAAGTCCTACGTACGGAATCGATCTCGACCGGAGGGCAGCATCATCGAAGGTTATGCAATCGAAGAGGTCATTGAGTTCTGCGTTGACTACATGGCTCAGGTGGTGGAACCGATAGGTGTGCCTCTATCTTGTCTTGAGGGGAGGCTGGAGGGTATCAGGACCATCGGAAGGAAATCAATCACTCCCGATCTGGATACGTACGCTCAAGCCTATTTCACAGTCTTGCAACACATGACACAAGTATTCCCATACATCAACGAGCACAAAGACATGGTACGCCAATAGAATCTAGACCGGTCGGAGGTTTGGATCACGAGAGAGCACAACCGTCAGTTCAATGAATGGTTAAAGGTGCGATTCACTAGAAGGTCATCAAGTGATGATACGATACTATGGTTGGCAAAAGGGCCAAAATTTACAATTGTGACATGGCAAAGATACGACATAAATGGGTACACATTTTATACGGCAGCTCAGGTTAGGAAGAGCACAGTACAAAACAGCGGTGTCTACATAGATGCGTTTCACGAGCAGTTCGCCGGGGCACGTGGGTTAAACTCCTACTATGAGTTCGCGCGTAGAGGAGATTTGGGAGCTCGACTACGTACTTTTCAAGATCCCTCTATTTCGATGCCATTGGGTAAACTTCTGCAAGGCGTGAAGGTCGACAAGTATGGCGTCACTGCTGTGGACCCCAAACGTGTCAAATACAAGGATGAACCATTCGTACTCGCTAAGCAAGTTGTTTAAGTTTTTTATGTAATGGACCTGGCAAATAAGAATCACCACGTAGTTCTTCGTGGAAAAAGAAGGATTGTCGGAGTTAAGAATGTCGTGGATAAGGAAGAGTACAATCAATTTGACGAGTTGCCTCCTTTCGGAGACGGCATCAGGCTCGAGAAAGAACCCAGTGAGGAAGCTAGCTATATGCGCATCAATCATCATGAAGGTCCATATTTTAATTAAGAATTTATTCCATTGTAATTTATTCCATAACATGAGACATGTCAATGTGGACTTGCCATGTGTTATGGACTTGTAATCTCTTATTTTGACGTCAACGTGGAATTGTCATGTGTTAATATGTTATGGACTTGTCATATCTGATATTGATGTCAATGTGGACTTTATTGTAATGTGGAGTATTAAAATTGGTTTCACTTGATTTGGAGTTGAGTTAAACTAGATATGAATTTTTGAAGTCAAATGAATGTCAACGTGGAATTGTCATGTGTTAATGTGTTATGGACTTGTCATATCTGATATTGATGTCAATGTGGACTTCATTGTAATGTGGAGTATCAAAATTGGTTTCACTTGATTTGGAGTTGAGTTGAATTAGATATGAATTTTTTTTAGTCAAATGATTTGGAGTGGTGTTATGGACTTGTCACCAAGTTTTGGAGTCAAATGAATTTTCAGTCAAATCTTTTGGAGTTGTGTTATGGACTTGCCACCAAGTTCATGCATATCACAAACGGTTTTATTATGGAACCGTTTATGATATGGACCATATCACAGACGGTTCTAGTATGGAACCGTTTATGATTCCTTATCACAGACGGTTCCATAATAGAACCATCTGTGATATGCCTTTATTAGGAGGGAGCCGCTAGGTTTTGTGCCCTTACTCGTCACCTGCCCTTAGTCTCGCCCGTTCACCTCCCCAACGCCCTTATCCCCTTGCTCTCCGGCGCCGCCGACTCCAACACCTCCTTCGGTCCTCGCGCCACCGACTCCAACGCCTCCTCCGGTCTTCCCTCCCGCAGTCGACTCCAGTGCATCCTCCGGTCCTCGCGCCGCCGGCTCCAGCGCCTCCTCTGGTCCTCCAGCTTCCCTCCTCTTCAGCGGCCGACGGTTTGTTTCCCTTCTCTTCTCAATTCGTGGATGAGTGGGGGAAAGAAGATGAGTGCGTGAGTGGGGGAATGAAGGCGAGGCTCTTTGTCCCAAACAGATCAAGTGGAATGTAGCTAGGGTTTGGATGTTGTATGTGATGATGAAACATGGTCTAGAAATTTTAGATTAGGGGTTGATTTGTTGGAGCTACTACTTATGATGACCACCTTTTTTGATCTATGCTCTAGTGGAATGTTGATACTCTACTGCTCTTTTACATTTTGTTAGGTTCATGTTCATATGTATATATCAGTATTACTACTTTGGTGGAATCCGATGTTGCTGATTGATGAATGCATGTAAAGTTTTATGTAGTTTAACCTACTAATATGTGTCAAGAATAATATTTAGGCTGTTTTTTTAACCAAATATGTGTACCTTTTGATAGACTGTATTTTAGATTATAGATTTACTTACTTGTGGTAAGAATATTAAGTTTATGCATGCTATTTCTAAATCAGTGTCTCGCTTAGTGCCATTTTTGTCACTGTATCTTCTTTTGGCAAATCATCTCAATGTTTATGTTTGTAAAATCCTTTTTTTGTTGCATTGACTTCGCTGTCCAGTTGTTTGATACATTGATTCAAAGTATGTTGTTTATATTTTCTTGAATGAACAAAAAGAATGTCCATTTTTTGTGAATATATTGTCTATTGATGTGAATGTATCGTTTGATACTATTTGTGTAATAGATACTCTGCTTGCAATCTATTTTTAAAAAACTCTCAGCGTTTTTAATTATTGGTATTATATGTGCAGATTCTTCAATATTAATGGTATTTGTGCTAAATATCATGAGATTATGGCCATGGTGGGTGTTCTTGGGCATTGAGGGTGATGGTGGCATGGTTAGCTTCAGTGGGCTTGTGAATTCTGCTCTATGATGAAGATGGTCAAATACTGGAATTGAACTGATAATCAATTCATATTTGAACTCTACTTTGTTACTTACTACTGTCATCTTGATCTGGTGGTTACTAGCAGGCTTGCTGATATTGTGCTTTGTATTCAGTTGCACTAAGGCTTTTGAAGTCCTGTTGGTAATATGAATTTCTGTGTATAATCAACATTGGTTCCCTTTGACCGAAAGTTTACTCTGTGATCTTTTGATTTTAAGGTCATTTGATAGTCTAGTAAAGTATTATTTAGAGCTCAAATTTTGAATCTGTATTGTCATGTTTAATTTATGAAGAGTATAGAGATGGCAAAGACTTGTTCTTTTGCAACTCTCCTTCTGAGAGCACACATTATCATTAATCATCTGTGCTTTATGCTATTTATTGATGTGTTTCTGATGTTAATGTTGAGGCTTTCGACTGAGACTCTTTGCCTTGCCCTATGCATGACCATACTACCCTCCCCTTATCCCCTTCACTCTCACAACTCACTATTTGGCTATGGCCGTGATCTAGTCCAACTGTATGTCAATCATGCTCCTTACGTATATTTTTGGGAAAGTGTACAGTTAGTGTTTTTATCTATTCTCTTGATTGTGTGCCCAGTATTATATATTTAAGTTCAGTGGGTAACTTTTATTTGTTTATATAATTAATGTGTTTACAAGGCAATTTTAGTTAATTGGTTGGGTAGCTTATATAGATAGCAAGTAAGCGAGATGACGTCTGCACCGTCTTCGCCGCCGGCATCGACATCACCGAATGCGTCTGGATCTCCGAGCAAAGTGGTACGTAAGCGAGATGGCAGAGGAATATCGAAATTGCCTGCGGGCCGACTGACCATCAGGGAGGTCAGTGCCTCTGGGTTCCCTCTGAGTCCCAAGAAAGCAGCGGCGAGATTTTGGACCATCTGCGGGATACTTAGAAGGGAACGGGTCCCCATCACCACACCAAGCTGGAAGTCTCTGACGGACATAGAAAGAGACCAGCTGTGGACTGAAATTTTAGGCTCGTTCACTATCCCAGAAGCAGACCAGACACACGTGGAACGGCAGGTGTTGCTCGCAATGTGCCACGCGTGGAGGACCTTCAAGAGTACGCTTATCACAAAGTACATGAACACGGGTCGGACGCCCTTCACGAAGTATCAATTCTTGCCACGGGATATATGTGATGACTTTGTGCGGATGAAGACAATGGCCGAATTTCAGGAGCAAAGTGCGGCGCACAAAGCTATCCAGGCACAAAACACTTACCCCCACAAACTTGGCACTGCTGGGTACGCGGGTAAAACCACAAAATGGGCGGCGCAGGACAAGAACGCAACCGAGCCATTTGCTGGGATCACAGACGAGCGTGCCCAAAGCTGGTTAAGAGCGAGGGCATCAGTCACGTCTTCAGGCAGCACCTCTTTCACGAACTCAGCAGACAAGGCAGTGTCCCAACGTCTGGTAAATATGTCGAACTACCTAGTTGTTAATAAGTCCATAACTTTATAGTGTCTATAATAACATGATAACCTCTTGCAGTATGCATTGACTACCGAATCTTCCCAAGGCTCCTTAGAAGTAGACAGGGAGAAGGATATACTATCTACAGCCCTGGGAAACAAGGAGCACCCGGGTTGTACATGAGGCATTGGGGTTTACGTACCTTGGAGTGATGGATTCCGACACGACTCTGACACGTATAGGAGTAGGAAGAGATCTAAGGCCAAGCACGAGACCCGGTTAGAACAGGTGCTTATTGCAAAATTTCAAGGACAAATAACAAGATTGCAGGATCAAATGAATCAACTCCTCAACTAGTCACAAGTCGCACCCGTTATTTTGGAAGCCAGTCCTCCTCAACATCGGAGTAGCGTCGCGTCCACTCCAAATTCTGAACATGACGACATCCAATTACCTATTGATGACATCAAGGTAATGTACATCTCTGGAATGCTAAAAAGATAGGCCTATAGGACGCCTAAGCTAATTGCGTATCGTTTTGTAGAAGCCAACGCCCTGCAAGCTCCAAGTGAGGATGGTTGGATCCATTTCTATTGAGGCTAGGCGGGGGATGGTGTATCCACACCAGGAAGGGACAGTGCAGCACGGTGCCCAACTGGCGCATGGTTACTCCAAGGTCCAGGTGGACATGGTACATGATAATTTCATGGCCGTCCCACTGGAGATTTGCCCAAACGAAGATATCAGAACACTAGGGGATGCCATGCACACTTTTATCCAGTGGCCCAAAAAGGACATCACCCTGGATGAAGTAGTGCTGCGATCTCGACACGACCATTCCTCTCCAATGGGACCCTCGATGACTGCACCTCAACCTTCGCTTCAGAAGGCCACCTCATCGGTTCCCGTGGAGAAGACGCCGAAGGAACAAGAAAAACGTGCCACCGTATCGGTTCCCGAGTCGTCTCATAGGAAGACGTGTAGCGGGCCAGTCATTAAGACCAAATCGAATTCGAAGAACATTAAGGCGCGTCCCAAGCCCTGGAAATACTCCATCGGAAGTCCGTTGGCCCCCGACATAGTATTAGCCCATGCTGGAGTAGGTTGTCAGGCTTTGCATGTTTGGTATATGCGAAAGACCAAAGAGAAGGGGTGCGGAAGACCAAATAGAAGGGGTGCGATACTGGAATCACCATCAGATACACGAAGGAGCATTTCTTCCACAAGCCGGGCCAATTCGTCATGAGCTTCAACGACTTATTCGACCTATTCAACCTCGATGCCCTCGATGCCTCGCTTCTACGATGCTAGACATTGTAAGTGTGTACAATCAAGTTCTACACTCACGTAATACCGATAAATATCACAACTCATTGCTTATGTATAGATACATGATAAAAAAAAGCACGGGAATGGTCTGAACCGGTGGGTTTCCTCGACCCACACGTGGTCTCTGAGCAAACCATCAACTAAGACGCATCCTACGTCAAGAAATATCTAACGGCGGGATTGCTTGATCAGGACGACAAGGACTACATACTGGTGCCCTACAAACAGAAGTAAGTGCTTCACTACTTGCTGTATAAATTTCATTTGTACTTTATACGCAGCAGGAACTTAGGTTTAATAACTATAGCGACATACATGAGTAGGTACCACTCGATCCTTTTAGTCATTATACCAAAGAGGAACAAGGTAATATACCTTGATTCCCTACTCAATAAAACCCACGACTTCAGCCTTGTGAAAGGAATACTCGACAGGTATGCTCATTTTCCCCATACATAACTCTATTGTAGTCTTCCTTCATTTGAAATGCCCGAGAATAACTTTCTGGAATCATATAGGTCGTTCATCACCTATGTTGCCAATGGAGGGGCATACAAGGGATCAAGTGCCACACTGCAACACAGGATGCGATTTCTGGTATGCGCTACAACACAATAATCCTATATCATACTTCGTAATAATGCGTCTCGAACTGACTATACCTATATATGTAATTCTATTTTTGCAGTGCCGCCAGCAAAAAACAACATCACCTATGTGCATTCTACATTTTCCATCATATGCAGCAAATCAAGGGTGCAAAGATGAAGGATCCCGAGGTTTGTCAATACAATTATTTTCTAATTATAAATTTAAATATATATATGCTTACTACTTTACTCTTGCTAGCGACAGGGCTTGAACATAGATTTAGATGCACTCGTTGTGAAAGATATCGCGGACGTTCGAAGGAAGCTCCGTGCCATCATCAAGACAGAGATCATTAACGTCGGCGGAGAGTTTCACTCTGTCGACACCTCTCAACCACCTTCAAACAATTGATTCAATTGTAATCCAATTGTAACTATAGCAACAATACTTGAACAAATTCTTTTGTAATTGATTTTGAGTTGTAAATGATCTTCGTGTTGGACCGAAAAGGCGACTAGAGGGGGGGTGAATAGGAGCACTATCTATTTTTTGCTTTGATCCGATTCAAACATGATATTGACTCCAATAGCTATGAGAACTATGAAGATCAATATATCTAAGCATAGCGGAAGACTTGTACTTAATCCTTCAAATCCCCAAAAGAAACGATCAAAAACACAAAAATCAGCCTTATGAGCAGTCTTGATGAACGAGAATAATCGAACCGGATGAAGCAGTGGCGGTCGTACATGATCCGGTCGAACCGGATGAACAGTGTCGTTCGATTCGCATGAACGATAAAATCAAAGTAATGCACAATAAACAACCCGAAAAACGAAAACAAAAATCGGCGTAACTTTTGATCCGCTTGGCCAAACTCCACCAAATTTGAAACACATCTTCCTAATGATGTCGGGAACCTATTCCAAGCAACGATCGAGAAGATCCACGTCAAAGTTTTGATCTTTTTGCATTTTACCGAAGGAGGGTTCAAAACCGAGCAAAAACGTAAAACTTGATCCAAAACTTGCTCGTGGGTGGATGATGATCAAGATGACCTTAGATGGGTTCCCACATATCCCAACAAGCAAGATCAAGAAGAAAAACCAAGCAAAAACTCACGGATCAAAGAAAGACCTCAAATCACCAAATAGAGAGAAAGAAAGCAAATGAACTCATCTTTGAGAGAACTTTCTTTGGATTGATTTGATATGGTATTGGTTTACTGACCACTCCATCAAGGAGGACAAAGACTCAATACATGAGCACGAAATCAAATCCAACTCTCTAGAACCCTAACCTCCACTAATCCTCTCCCTAAGCAAACTAGGGTTTCAAACACAATGAAAGGGTTGAGGTGGCTGTCCAGCACACCCCTTATTTATAGTGGAGACTTAGACCTTCTAGAAGAGTAACCCTAATGGGCTCCCGTTAAGGCCCAAAACAAACGGGTCACACACGCACGCATCTCAAAGCGCCGTCTTCACTTTTCTTGACCTAATCCACTTCTTGACGCACCGACTTGCGCCGCGGGTTGGCATTAGGTCACCAAGGCGGTATTTGGTGAAATTACCAAAATACCCCTTCTCGATATTTTTGCAAAGACCGAGTACTATCTTCGTGAAGCACCTCCATGCTTCGCCACGTGTAGGTTGATCCAGCGACTCTCTTCATGTCGGCAAGTCTCTCCCATCCGGCTCCCACCGAAACCACCATGGCACTTGCAGACCCCCGCCGCTTGATCGAACTCCGTCGACCGAATCGCCTGATTCGGTCACCTTTGTCTGTCTTGCGCCATGCTTGACTCCATTGACCTCACCCGGCATCCCCAATCGTTCTGGACCTCAGCTCTCCAAGCTTAGTCCCGATCATCCTCGCCGTTGACCGTCATTGACCTCCAAGCAACCTGCACAACAATAGACAAAGAAATCGAATTCGGGAACAAGTTCTTCACAACTTGACCCACGTTAGTCAAAACATGCATCATGAAACACATATGCCATGAAACCCATGAACTTGACCTAACCCAAAAGCAATTCTCCAATTGAAATGACAATCAGCACAAAATCGGTACTACCGCCATGTTATGGCCGGTACTACCGCACTACTGAGTATCAAGACTCCATAATCGCGGTTGTACCGCTACCCAGAGAAAACCAAAACTTCCCAAAATACACTCGTTCTGGAAAAACCATACCGCACACATGCGGTCATTCCATGATGCGGTACTACCGGCGACCAAGGCATGGTACTACCGCACTACGGTCGTACCGCGGCTTACACGCCGGTACGACCGATTATCCTGAAACTTGCAGAAAACGCTGTTTCAACAAACCAAAAACGACATTGCCAATTGTAACATCATCCTAAGATCTCAGGCATATCCCCATGATATCCACACTTCGAGTTGTCAACAATTGATTATTTGTGATGTATCTGTTTTCTGCATGCTTGTTTTCAGAGGGCATGGCTAGCAATTCCTGAGGCTAGCCGAAAATCAAAAAAAATTAGATAGGTATAATGAACTATCACAGACAGTTTTTTGTTGAAACCGTCTGTGAAGGGCAAGTATCATAGACGGTTCTATTTACAAACTGTCTGTGAAGGGCTAGTATCACAGATGGTTTTATTTACAAACCGTCTGTGAAGGGCTATTACCGCCTGTGAAGGGCTAGTATCACCGATGGGATTGGAGACATATCACAGACGGTTTGTATTTACAAACCATCTGTGATATCCTACGTATCACAGACGGTTTTTAGTGGAAACCGTCTGTGATACTGGCCCTTCACAGATGGTTTTTGGTGGAAACTGTTTGTGATACTAGCCCTTCACAGACAGTTTCAACAAAAAACCGTCTGTGTTGTGCCTTATCACAGACGGTTCAAAAACCGTTTGTGATAACTGACTATTATTACAGACATACAAATTCAGACGGTTCAAAAACCATTTATGATGATGGCTCCGAACCATCTGTAATGACCCTGTCTGTACTAGTGTCACGTACTAAAGCTTACTTCATATAGTGACTTCAACTTCGATCGTGTAAAGGAACTAAAGATTTTTTTTTAAAGAGGGGAAAACCCTGCTTTTTATAGAAAACATATAAAAGTCCTTACAAAAGACAAGAAACAGAAAGCAAGACTGTGGAAACCAGTTTGCAAAGCAAGCTCAACAAAAGAGCATCCCAGCTGCCAGCAAGACTATTACAAACTACAAAACCTTCTTACCAGAAACAACCCCACTACCAGCTAATCTTTATACAAGCTATTAGAAGAGGAAAAACTCCTATAACAAAAGTTTTTAACCCAAGCTTCAGCAGTTTCCATGAGACTTTCCAGCTTGTCACCATCAACCCCTTTTAAAAGAACTCGCCAGTGCTGCAAACAAGATAAAATTTTGAAGATCACATCTACTGGATTCTTAATATAAATCCTCTGAAACACCATTTTGTTCCTAATTCTCCAAAGAGTCCAGGCCGTAGCTGCAAAACTAAACAAAGCAACATTGTAATTATTAGCCCCTTCTTTTCCAATTAATTCAGTTGGAAATCATCTAAAGAAGTTGGATGATGCTCCCAGCTAAGAATCACTTTTATACAAATCCAGAAAAAATTCAATAAACTACAAGAAAACAGGACATGGTCAATATTATCTTCCAAACCACACAGAAGACAGTTTGTATTTCCTTTCCAACCCCTCTTCTTGAGCTGGTCCAAAGTTTTGACTCTATTTTGATAACAAAGCCATACAAAGATTTTGACCTTCAAAGGAAATTTGTTTTTCCAAAGCTTATCCATCTTTCTACTATTAACACCCCCAAATAACAAATTCTTATAAAAGGATTTTACTGAAAAAACCCTAGATTTTTCTAAACACCACACTGGTTTGTCCCTGTTACCATCAAGCTCAACCTCCTTAATATCCTTCTTAATATCCTCCCATTGTTGATTTTCTTCTACCCCAAAACTTCTAAAGAGAATGTCCCAACTATCGCCTCTCACCCCAGCAGCCACACTCATGGAAGGAGACTGAAAAAGGTTGAACAATCTATTGTATTTAATCTTAAATGAACATTCATTGATGCAAACATCCTCCCAAAAGGAAATATGCTGACCATTCCCCACCTTATACTTAGCACCCAAAATGAAAAGTTTTTTGATTTTCATAACATTTTTCCAGAACTGAGAACCACCTAAAATTCTAGCATCTTTGAATACCCCTGTAGGAAAATACTTTGCTTTTAAAATTTTAAACCAAAGTTCCTTGTTAGCTGAGGTAATTCTCCAAATCCATTTGACCATGAGACAGTCATTCATAACCCTTGTGTTTATAATCCCCAAACCACCAAACTTTTTAGGCCTACAAACAGCACCCCAATTAACCATGTGATACTTAAACTTATCACTAGCTTCTCTCCAAAAGAATCTGGCTCTAATAGAATCCATCTTTTTATGAGTCTCATCATTAAGTCTATAGAACCCTATTGTGTAAATTGGAAGACTACTCAAACTACTGTTTACCAGAACCAATCTGCCCCCAGAAGATAACAGATTACTTTTCCAATTGTCTAGCCTTTTACCCAGTTTGTTAATCACATTCTCTGCTGCTTTCACCCCTATACATCTATTTCCAATTAAAATGCCCAAATATGTCATGGGTAGATGAGCTAACTTGCAATTGAATGTGTTTGCTACTCTATTGGCTTCTTCATTATCCACCCCTAGCACAAAAACTTCACTTTTGTGATAATTTATTTTCAAGCCTGACATCCACTCAAAACAATATAATAAAAATTTCAAGTTCAGAAAGTATTCCACCCCATAGTCCAACATAATCACAGTATCATCCACATATTGCAGAATTGGGACCCCTCCAAGAATCAAATGAGATATCACCCCCTTAACCAAACCTCTATCTTGAGCTTTGCTAATTATTTCTGCTAAAGTGTTAGCAGCCAAATTGAAGATAAGAGGAGATAAAGGGTCTCCTTGTCTTAATCCTCTAAAGTTTTAAAGTAAGGGCCCATTTCTCTATTTATATTAATGCTAACCTTTCCCCCTTTGACTGAACTCATCACTATATTAATTTTATCATATGCTTTCTCAAAATCCAGCTTCAGAATCACCCCCTTTCCTTTTTGAAACTTTAAACTCATGAAAAATCTAATGAAGAGCCACCACCCCATCAAAAATATTCCTTCCCTTGATAAAAGCAAATTGACTCTTATTAATTATTTTACCTGCAATTAACCCCAACCTATTAGCCAAAAGTTTAGTGAGGATCTTAAAGCTGACATTAAGGAGACAAATAGGTCTATACTGTTTAATGCTATTTGCCTCTTTGAGTTTAGGAATCAGAGTAATAACCCCAAAGTTTAATATTTTCAAATCTAGGTTGTAATACCTCGAATATCAATTAGGGAGAATATTATTCGGAGAGGGAAATTTATTTAATATTCGTTAGTAATTGCAATAAAGAAAAGAGAGAATAATCAATTGAAAAGGGTTTTACTGCAAAGTTTCTCCAACGTGGGCTTGGGCGGTGGCCCAAAAGCCCATGTGGGAGCCGGCCATAGGGGGGGAGGCGCCACCCTCCCCCCAAAACCCTAGCCGCCCCCACCTCTCCCCCTTTTCTCCTTGTGGCCGCCACTTCTCCCTTTCCTCATTGCTGGCCACCGGCCCTCCCCTATTGTTTGGTGCCCCCATCTCCTCCCCAAGTCGTGAGCTCCTACTGCTTCACCTCCCCGCCATCCCGTCCTCCATCGCCGTAAATCCCATGCCTTGGTGGTCGCCCGTGGAGGAAGAAGGAGGGGAGGGAAAGAGGAGAAGAAGAGGAAAGGAGCACCATGCGGGGGGAATTCAGCGATCTCCTGTGGTTCTACAAGGGTAACAATCATTGTTCTTCGCTGGTTGGGTCTTAGTAGATGCGAAATTGTTTATGTTTAGTGGATCAAAGTCCCGCTGCGATTAGATCAGTTTCTTCTTTGTGCGTCTGTTTTCATGTGTTTAGATTACGAATTTGAGGATCTCATCTCCTAGAGTTATGTGGGATTCGTTCTTAGCTTTCCGTATACTCAAAGATCACTCAATTCCGACTTACGGTTTAAAAGTTATGATGAAGTCTTCTCTACTGTCCAGGAAGTCTGACGTGAATTAACAGTCACTTTGTTTATTAAAATACGATTTTGTTAGGAGCTGATTCAGATATGTTGCCCAAAACGAATTCTGTATATAATTTCATCAGCTTTCCGGATTGTTAAAGAACACTCTTTTTGGATCTGTAGAACAAAAGTTATGTATGTTTCAATATCGCTGTCCAGATTGTATGTCGGATTCTGACAGTAAATGTGACCTGTGTGCCACTTTTTGTTAAGGCCAAATATGAGTTTCATGCCAACTAGACTTTTGATGTTTATATTCTTAGCTTTCCAGAATGATAATAATCTTGAATTTTGGTTAATCCAATCAAAAGTTATGAGTATTTCTTTACTTCTGTGTAGTTCTGCTAAACAGATTATATATTAGACTTTCATCTGAATGTTAGCCTACGTTTTTGGCCGAATTGGAGGATTCTGCCAACTAGACTATTGTGGAGGTTTTCGTTAGCTTTCTATAGGATCTGATATCACTCCGTTTCGAGTCTCAGAGCAAAAGATATGATGTTTTTAGTACCGCTGTCTAGTTTATCGTCCTGCTAGACTGTCGGTTAAATTGGATAGAACTTTTTTATGAACCTTGGGTTTAGGAAGATGAGTATAAGCGTTGCGATTAGTGTCTTATTCATGTTGATTCTTATTCAAGTAATTAAATTGTGTAGGAGGAGGGAATTCGAGTTTAGTGGCATCCTCCTTGCCTCATAACGCTTCGCAACGCGGAAGGCAAGTACCTTTGTGATTCATATTGTTGATGATTGATGGTTGCTTGTTGTACATGTTATTATTTCATTTGATGATCTATGAGTAGATTTCAATGCTTCTTGTTCCTTCTACGTGTGTTAATCCATGATTCCTGATATTATGATTTCCATATTCATATTCATTCATTCAATCACATGTTCATGAATTAGAAAGATCCATCATTTCAATATGGGCACGTAAGACCCACCATTCCAATGTGGGCAGATTTGGATCCCCGTTATGAAACGTCCTTCATGCGGGCCTTGGATCCCCGTATTTTGTAGAATACGGGCCTGAGTGAACACCGACGGGTGTCACTGGCTATACCGGTATAAGCAGAAGAGAAGAATGCATTTCATTCATTCAGATTATTTTCTGTCATTCTATATTCAAATTGTATAATGCAATGATTGTGTTCATATCCAGTATTGTTCTTATGATTCTACTATACTTGTTGAGTCATGGACTCATTCTTGCTGTGTTTCATTTGTTTTAGGTGAACACTGATGACAGCATTCTTGGGAGGGATTAGTCAATGACACTGGATTCACTTCACGTCATTCACATTTTTGTTATACGAACTTGTCCTTACCTTTCATTCGTTAAATAATGAATTGTAGTAAATAGAGGTTGATGGTTGATACTTTTCATTCGTTATGATATGGTTGAATTGGAAATGATTTAATGATCTTCGTATAGACTTGGAATAGTTTTATCATGATTGATTCATTATGGTTGGATGATAGAGTTTGACATGTCATTGAATTTAGATTAATTTCCTACATTTGCTCTATTAGATGTTGATCTTTATTCGATATTGATTGATATATTATTGAAAATATTTCGCATTGTTGTTGTATGTTAGCCTTTTAGGTATCATCTTGGCTTTCACATAGCCAGGGTGTTACACAGGTCTCCTGAAAATAGATCTTTAACCAAAGCCATAAACTGGGCTTTAAACAGCCCCCAAAACTCTTTAAACAAAATGCTAGGAAAACCATTCAGACCAGGTGCTGAATTAACAGGTAACTCTTTGATCACCTCCCACACTTCTTCTTCAGTAAAATCGCGAAGCAAGTGCATATTATCTGTCTCTGAGACTCTGAAAAATTGCCCCAAAAGCCCTCTGCCAAACCCACCTCTTGGTCTCCTTCTGAACCAAAAAGGTTTTTATAATAGTCATACACATGATCTCTGATCTCATCTCTACCTTTCAAAATGACCCCTTCATGCTCCAAACTGAAAATGTAATTGTAATACCCCGAATATCAATTAGGGAGAATATTATTCGGGAGAAGGGAATTTATTCAATATTCGTTAGTAAATGCAACAAAGAATAGAGAGAATAATTTGAATCAGAAAGGAAACTTCATTAAAATTCAGATTTCGAGAGGGATTTGGACCTTGGGCTTCTGGCCCAAGGCTTTGTGGACCTTGTGGGCCGGCCTTAGAAGGCCCAAGAGAGGGAGGGGGCGCCCCACCCCCTTTAACCCTAGCTGCCACCCCTTTTCCCCCTTGGCCGCCACCCCTACTCTCCTCTCCCTTGTGCCACCCCTCCAAGCTCCTCTCCAGGCCACCACCCCTCCAATCCAACACCTCCAGCATCTTCCCCTCCCTTGGTGCCGCCTCTCCACTACTAGCCAAAGCTACGAAAAAAGGGAGAAGCCGTGGGATTGCTCGCCAAAGGTGAAGGGAAGGGAGCGGGGAAGAGGGAGTTCTTCGTAGGGGATCTCAGGCGGGTTTCATTGGTGTCTTAAAGGGTAAAGATTGTCTCCCCGCTGCTAGATCAAGATAGATTAGTATTTTGTCACTGATTAAGGGCTTGTTGTCCTGCTGCGATTAATTTTAGAATTTGGTTTATTACTTGTACATCAGTTTGCGTGTAGTTAAAGTCCGAATTGGTGGATTTTGTCTCCTAGAGATTTGTGGGGTTCGTTCTCAGCTTTCTATAGGTTTAAAGATCATCCAAATCGGAGTTGTGGTCTAGAAGCTACGTTGATTACGTTACTGCTGTCCAGAAAGTCTGATGAGAATTAGCAATAGTTTTGTTTATTAAATAAGATTATGTTAAGGACTGATTTAGGGATTTAACCCAACATGATTGTTGTAGAAAATTTCCTAAGCTTTCCATATTGATAAAAATATTGAATTTTGGTTAATCCAATCAAAAGTTATGAATTTTCTTCTACTGCTGTATTTTCAGTCTGACAGATTATAGTTTAGATTTTCATCTGATTATTAGACACAGATGTTGACTGAATTAGAAAGTCTTGCCAACTAGGTTATTGTATAGGATTTTATTATATTTCCATAGAGTCTAAGATCACACATTTTTTAGTTTCAGAGCAAAAGTTATGAAGGTTTTAATACCGCTGTCCAGTATAACTTCTTGCTAGACTGTCGTTTAAATTGAATAGAGCAATCATATGAACCTCGGGTTTAGGAATATAAGATTAAGCATTGCAAGTAGTGTCATGTTCACGTTGTTCTTATTTGAGTAAGTTGATTATGTAGGAGGAGAGGCTTCGGGATTAGTGGCATCATCCTTACCTCCTAACACGTCGCAACGCAAAAGGCAAGTACAATTGTATTGTCTTGATTGCTATTTGTTTCACTTGATTGGTGAATGTGCAATGGATACTTCCAGTATTACTTATTCCCCTTCATAATTGATATACCATGATTCTTCGATAATTTGTTTACGTTCAACATATTCATTCGTCCATTCATTCATGTTTCACCCACGGGAGTGGGTAGTGAAGTCCCATCATTCCAACATGGGCAAATACATTGTGGAATGTATTGATGTTGTTTGCTCGTAATGCTTGATGTTCATGCCATGACTGATTTCTATAGTCTATGAGTAGTTTTCAATGATTTATGTTTCGTTCCACGTATGCTAAATCATGCTTCTGGAGATTTCATCTTTCATATTCATGCGTTCATTCATTCATTCATTGTTCATGTTTCACCCATGGGAGTGGGATGTAAAGACCCATCATTCCAATATAGGCATGTAAGACCCACCATTCCAATGTGGACAAATTGGATCCCCGTTATGAAACATTCTTCATACGGGCATTGGATCCCCGCATTTTGATAATACAGGTATGAGTGAACTCCGACAGGTGTTCACTGGCTATACTGGTATAAGTAGAAGTGGAGATCATGCATTTCATTCATTCATATAATTTCTGTCATTCTACGTTCATATTCAATAATGCGACTATCATGTTCTTATTCAATGTGGTTCATATTATTCTGTTGTACTTGCTGAGTCGTAGACTCATTTTTGTCGTGTTTATTTGTTTTAGGTAAACATTGAGGACGGCATGCTTGGGAGGGGATAGTCACAGATCACTTCATATTATTCACTTTTTAATTAGATGAACTTACCATTACCTTTCATTTGATAATTATTGGATTGTAATAAATGGAGTTCGATGGTTGATGTTATCCTTCATTATGTTATGGTTGAATTAGTAATTGGCTATAATCCTTCAATATGTTTATCATAAATGATTCAATATGATTGGATATTTAGAGTCTTGATAGGTTGTTGATTTATAATTCAATTCTTATAATCATTCTATCGTTTATTAATCCTTACCTGTTATTAGTTAATAGATTGTTGAAATTATTTCATATTGTTGATGTTTGTTAGACTTTTAGGTAATATCTTGGCTTCCGCATAGCCAAGGTGTTACAGTAATTTTTCCTTCGCCTCCCATTAGTACAATTATGAAAATAACATGTGTTGGAATCCCCTTGTGTAATCCATTTTACACTTCCTCTTTATTGCCAATGATTTTCTTCCACTTCATACAACTTTTCTAAATCAGATTCCAGAGAATATCTCTAAATTCAATCCTCATAACTCAGCCCCTGAACTCTGCCTCAGAATCCAATTTTTTAAGCTGCTCCAGAACACTTTTCTTCTGTAGTTTGTACTCCCCATTTAAATTGGCTCCCCAACCTCTCAAAAATCTTCTTAAGGATGATATGCATCCATTCCATCTATTCATACAATAGCAATCTTCTGAAGCTCTATTATTAATCTCACTCCATTTATTCTGAATTAAACCCCTAAAATTCTCATAACAAAGCCATTTTTTTTCTCAAAGAAAAATCTTCCTGTCTTAACCTTATCTCCCTCCCCATAATTCAGCAAAATAGGACTATGATTAGATCCAACTCTAACCAGACAGTGCACATGGCAAAGAGAAAAATTGATTTCCCAATCAGTTGAAACTAAGACTCTATCCAAATTCACCATAATTGGAGTATTCTGCTTGTTAGACCAAGTGAATCTAGCTCCCTTTTTCTTTATTTCTAAGAGCTTATTCTCATAAATAAACTCATTAAAAAGATTCATCAAACCAACATGCAAATTACTAGTATTTTTATCTCCAGCCACCCTAATCAAGTTAAAATCACCCCCATTACCAAAGGAAGCACAACACTTTTATATTTTCTATCCAGTTCATCCACAAAGGTCTGAGAGAGCTCATACTTGGCAGGGCCATAAACTACTATCACTTCCCATCTAAAGTTAGTAGCTCTATTTCTAATCCCCATGCTGACAAAAAATCTCCCTGAGTCATAATAGTTTCCCTGAGTCATACTGAGGAACTAAAGATTAAACTAGGCTAAAGAGTCTTTCAAACATCATAATACATTTGTCACTCTTTAACATTGTATATATAGCCCTGATTTCTCCAAATTGCTTATGGAAATACTATACATAAAGCACTACCATTGGAGAGTCGGACAACTTCTAAGTTAACTAGGAGCTAGGAGCATATATGATTTTTCCCATTACTTTGTTGCATTGGTATATTTTTACGTCTAGATTTGCATCCTTAACATAGAGATAGTCAAAGTGATATGCTAACATCTTGGTTGCTACTATATCTTTTTATATTTTTTTTGATAAACTATTTTCCTTTCAGTAAAAAAACAAAATTTTCCGTATTAATTAATTGTTTTTGCAGTAGTTTTCGTACATATTTTAGCGAATGTAGTAATACAACACCAGTCAACTAGCCCTCGAGAGGCCATGCTAAATAGGGGGATCTTGCAAGCTCTGTAACATAATCCAGGAGACTTGCCACCTGTTCAAGGAGTGCAATTTCTCAGCTGCGGTCTGGATAGCCATCCGAGCAATGATTTCTGCCGACTTCAACATCGCATATATATAGCACCAACGGATCGATTGAAGATTGGTGGCTGCAATGCCGAAAGCAGGTTCGCGAAACAGCCCGGAGATCATTTGGCACCCTAGTAATTCGAGGGTTCAAAATTTCGGCCGACCCCGGTAAAATTTTCAACCGGTAAAAAAAATTCGAATTTGCTAGTTTTTCGTCAAATATAAAGGAAATTTGTAACCATACGCAGCCTTGGAGGAGGGAGGTTGTGGGTTCGAATCTTAGTTTTGCACTGTCGTTTTAACTTCAACAAAAATTCAAATATTGATTTGAAAATTTCGGCTGAAATTCGCCAAAAACATCTGATTTTCGGCCAAACCGGCCCTACCGTACCGCCCGGTAAAATATTTTAACCGGTTACCCAATCCTTGGGTAATTCTCATCGGTTGGAGGATCTAGAAGGAATGAAACGTGAGAATTATTTAAAACAAATGTAAAATGCTGGACTATATAGCTTCGGCGATCAGAGAAGAGTTCCGACTCCGAGCATTATTGCATTACTACAGTCATGTACATTAATGCATTCAACATAATAGAGACCATGATGCATATTGAAACCATTAGTTAGAACAAATTGATGCAGTGTCATATTATCATTAAGTATCTGCCTGCATTAATCAATGTGGCGAGTACATACATATATATGATATTTGTTCCACTAGTTAAAGGAAAACTAGATTCAAAATTTGCTGCAATCATAAGACCTTTAGTTATCGTATGTGTAATTCTTTGATGTTTTATACTCCCTCCGGTCAACCATACATGACGCCAGCTAGTGCTAATTTGCATTGCCAAACGTCATGTATAAACAAACAGAGGGAGTATCACCCTAGTGATGTGGACGAGAATCCCTATATATTACAAGTCATGCATAAGGAGCATTTTCACTTAATAAAAGTGTGCATGCGGATGCAACGAGAACAATGGATATCTTACTTTTAATAAGAAACATACCTTTCGAGGACCATGGTATAAGCATTACTTTCTGATTCAACAATTCATTTTAAGGGCAAATATATGCACAATGAGAAACATTGTAGCCAAAAAGGCTGTTCGGCATAACTACACGACATGAGGCAACGCAAAACAGTCACTGGGTTTCACAAATAAAGGACAACATATCCATTGTGGCTCTGGAGGAGTATTTGGATGTGGGCAACAAGATTGAGGGCATCCATCTGCTGGAAGATATGGAGGATTGACTTATGGAAATGGACATCAAACCATATTTATTCTGCTCGATCAGCATACTTGCCTTTTTTTTCATGGCGCCACTGTATTTCCTTGCAGCAAGCAGGTTTGGGGCACTTGGGCACCACTGAAATTTAAATTCTTCGTATGGTTAGCACTCAATGATCGTTGTTGGACAGCTGAGAGGTTGCAACAGCGCGGTCCCCCTCATCACGCTCGCTGTGTTTTATGCAACCGAGAGGTGGAAACAATTAATCATATATATTGACACAGTGTAGTTTTACAAGACAAATTTGGTTTCAGATTTTTTGCTGTCTACGATAACAGAGACTCATTCCTAGTATTGGTGATGTGCTTGGAGATTGGTGGCTTTCAACGTGTAATCTCTTGCGACCTGAGCAGCTTAAGGGTTGCAATTCCATCATCATGCTTACCATCGGAATTATTTCGCTACAGCGGAATGCACGATTATTCAGTTACTCCTCCAACGATCTCTCCAATGGCGGACCTAATATTGAAATTTAGGTTGGACGGAATAACAATTTGCAATCACTTTCAATAGAGCATATAACACTAAATGGATATCAAAACTACAATCTGAACATACAAAGATAGATCAAATGTAGAAAATGTACTTCATCAATGAAGTTTACATAACAATTTGCCACCAAAATACTAAATTATTGAATTACTAGTAATAACCTGTCAAAAGTAGATGGATGGTGAGTATTCAGATTAATTAATCATAAAAAATTATTAAATATGACAAACAGAAAGACATACCATTAAATTACTAATTACGTCTAGGAGACTGAGGCAATTTCATTCTCCGAGATTTCATGGCTTGAAATTTTTTCTTAATTCTATCATGATCAAGTCCTTTAAATATCTCCCGCTCGATGTAGCACACCATCAAGTCATTGAGCCACTCATCGGATAGTCTATTGCACAAATCGGTCTTAATAATATTCATAGCCGAAAAGACTCTTTCAACCGATGCTGTTGCCACCGGTAGGAGCAATGCTAACTCAATGAGGCGGTAGACCAATGGAAAAACAATATGTCTGATGCGGGCATCCCGGATGATGAGGATATTCCTACAACTCTGGCCTGTTCGGACACCTCTACGACTAGTTCAAACATTCCTACAACCAGCTCAGTTATCCATACGACCGGTCCAATGACTCGAGCCAGAGCCAAGCTACTGAACCAACAGGTGGTTTTATTTCTTAATGAGTTTCCTATTAACGATAAAGAGAATTGTCTACTACCTCATGCAAGAACTTTGTGCATTCTCAGGTTTGACATGGAAGTTGCATGGGAGACTCAGAGGAAGAAGGAAGCCTACGACCAGGTCTATGACCAGGTCCACGACCAGGTTGAACACTGTGAAGGCCTCGGAGGCAAAGCAATAGAGGAGACTCATGGAAGATCAAGGGAAGTCACTTTCAGTTGTCTTTACCAGAACTATGAACAGTCTCAGAAGATATACGATCAATCCAACAACCAGGTCCACGACCCGATCCACGATCAGGTCTTGAACAATACTCGATGTAAACAGTACTCATTGCGAACAGTATGAATCGGTTAGGATTTAGAATTTAGAGTCCTTGTCCGACTCGATTAGTTGCGCTGGCCCTAGCTTTTTTTTACGTGACTTGAGGGAGGTTCACTATAAATACCACCGTGAACCCTCCATGTATCCCTTAGACCAGTTTATGCATAAGACTGAAACATAGCTATTGCTTGTTCTTTCAAACCAGAGTTTATGCGAGGACTTTGAGAGAGAATTGGGCGGTCCATTGGTTCATCCTGCACTTCAAGGTCAAGTTGTCGTTCTATTGGGAATTTGGGGCTTGGCGATCGTCGTTTGTGGTCTCGCAACGATCAATTATCTGGTGTGTTTTGGGCGTACTCCAAAGAGTTGAGGGTTCGTGCATTGGCGCGAGTGTTCAGCTAGCGACTTCGTCTTCTTCGCATCTTGTATCTACGGTGCTTCACTGAGAAGATCGAGCAACCCCTGTATCAATGTCTTTCTGTTTCAACTATCTTGATGGCCAAACTTACAAAATCATGACAGACAATGAAATCATCAATTCTTCGGACATAAAGAATGTAGGTTTCAAGTTGATCCCTTATAGCTGCACGATCAGTAGTGGAGAAATCTATATCATAGATCTCCGTAAATCGAGCAATCTTATCCATATCAAACTTAGAGAATGTGTCTCTTGGATCAAGACAAGAAAAGCAAACAAGCAACTCCGAAGATACCTCATTGAAGCGATGATCCATCTCCGTATCAATAGCATCAACAGCAGCAAAGAAAGTATCAACACGATAATGGTGGTCTTGAGTGACCGTGACCCCATCTAGCCTTGATCGGCCCCATCTTGGTATCGCTTCATCCATATTCGATACTGGAATCTTGTTTGCATCACAAGATATTTTGACTTCTGCAAATAGAGGCTCCCAACCATGGTTCCTCAAGCTGATCAAACGTGTTTTACTACCTGAGGATAATTACTAAGGTGACAATGGTAAGGACAGCAAAATATCATGGTGGGTCAACGCAACAAGTAGGATTAACTACCAACTACACCAATATACCAAATTTTATAGAAATTACACGCATGCACATACATTTGAAAAGCAATATACATAACAAAGAAATATCGGATCAAACATGGTCAAAGTATGTGATTGCCTTTCTCGTTGAACGTTGGTTCTTGCTCTGGTTCGCTGACGATAGTTCGGAATATCGGTATCTACACACATAACACCAAATAGCACAAATAAGACCCAAAAAGGATTCAAACAGATGCCAAATCCCAATACGATCCAAACCCGAGCACTCACTGCATGAGCCATGCAATAAACTTAAGGCTTTTTACTGCGAGGGAAAAGGACACGAGATGGCACAAGAACTTGAAAGGAGACTCACCATAGAAGCGAGAACACGACGGCGGAGGTGAGCGAGTCCGCCGGACTTGAGGAAGACGACGTGTTCCCGCTTTTTCGTAGCTCCTACTGCATCGGCAACCAAGGGAAAAGCATTAGGGAGGTGCAAGACAAGCTTTGACGTGGATGTCGAGGGGAAAGAAGATCACCAGAGAGCAACAATTTTTTGGTTTTCGCGAAAATGGAACAAGTGGCGAACTAGGAGGACGGTGACGCGGTTGGAGGGCTTAAGTACCGAGAAGAAAGGCATGAGAAAACGGCGAGAAGGTAGCGCTCGCGGTGAGAACTCGAGACCGCGCTCTCTTCTCTGCCCAAACGGACAAACGAAGGGGACAAAATGGCTTGATGAAGCACTACGACGACGGGGCAGGGTGATGCGAAGGTGACAACGACGCCAGGTGTTCAAACCACGGGCGGCTCGGTCAAAAACAGTGGGCGGACGCAGCATACGGTGATGGCTGCTCATGACGGACAGCAAACAAGCAGGGCGGTGAGGTGGAAGATGGGCCCTACAGCGTGGGCCCTAACCCCACCAGTGAGCGGAAGGAGGGAGGAAGCGAGCCAGTACCAAGCTCTATCATCACGCACACGCATCCACGGTGTCGCCCTGCCGTGGATGGAGGTGGAAGAAGCCGTATACAGGCGGCCCCTGCATAGCAGTGAGAGGAGGTGAGGGAGCAGAGGCGGCTGCAGGAGGTTGCCACATGGGCTAGAATAGGAACGGGCTAGGCCAACAGTAGAGGAATTCAGCCCACAGAGGGAACCGGATTTTAAAAATAGTTTTCTAATTGTTTTAATTCCGAAAAACAAATTTGGATTTTTAAAATCAGCAAACCAACTCTGAAACTTATGAAAAAATTTGGAGAGGCACTTCAGATTATTTGGAACCCAAATAAATTATCTCTAGGCTCTGGTGATGTTTCAAATATATATTTTTAATTCAAAAAGAGCAGCTGAAAATTAAGAAAACATTTTCTTAAATGCAGAAAATTTTGAAAATGCTCAAGAAATCAGAAATGAACACTTGTAAATTACTTAAGTATATTTTTGAAATTTTGGGAGGTTACAAAAATTAATGTACCTCAAAAGAAATCTATAATAGATGAACTCTGTACGTATGCACCTTTCGGCAAAATTTCCTCTGAATGTTGCAAAAAGATTGTTATGACCCTGGAGACCTGATCTACAACATTAGCAAATGATGCAAGTGCATTGTACAAGTCGTCTAGTGGTTTTAAGCTCAGAAATCCTCTGTATATAACACAAGTGTCATAGCGCAAAAGACAAAACAATAGTTGGCATTGTGTTCTCCAGGCAGCTGCATATAGCATACGGACCGGATCCCAAAACTGACATTTTTCCCTACCAAATGGTACACCACAAATTGGTCAAACCGGTTCGTTTTGGTGGCTGGTTTTTTTGGGTTGGGGTGGAACGAACAGCCCTACATACAGTAGGGACCTGCTTACCTTCAAAAATCTATACTTAAATCTTACAAGATGTAAATTCAAAGTTCCGACTACTAGTTGAACATGGAAGTGTTTTTTTTTCAAAGGAGAAACTTGAAAGGTTTAGCAAGGCTAGTGGGAGGGGATGCATGTTTGGTTCCTTTGCCTAGCTAGCCTTACTTTTGGGCAAGGTGAGCAAGGATTTCCTTGCTTTCGAGGGTGAGCCAAATTGGGTCTCTTCCACTAGTAAGGATTGTCTTGCCCGTTAGCAAAGGCTACCCATAGAACCAAACATGTCCTTATTATTCCCTTGTATTATTCATAATAGTTTCATAATTTAAGATTTAATGGTGAGTTGTTTTTGCGGATAACTTTATGTATTCCTTGTTACGGAATTTTTTTATGTAAGATAGCTTGATTATAAGTTGAGTTTGCTGCTTACAGCTTGATTATAAGTTGAGTTTGTTGCTTCCAATCTTTTCTATGTAGTATAATCCTAGGTTCTTAGCCCTTAAGTTTCAGACAATTCGATCTTTCTGAAGTATGACATGTCTTTTATCTGTCAGATTTGTTGTTTTTCTTAGTATTTCCATATGATCCTTTATTTGTAATATTTTTAGCTTTCATAGCTTAATTGTTCTACAGAGCATTGTACCTAAGATAATTGCACGGTTTTCTTGGACTGTTCCAGTTTATTCACTATTGAGTTTAGCCGTTTACCTTTTACAGGTTGCAGTGAAAGTATCAGCTGTACTCAGGTAGCTGACGCGAATAATTGGATAAATTAAGCAGCAGAGGAAGATTTAAATCGGTGGCTTCAACATCAACTGTTTGTTGGGTCCTCCTCCCATCAACCAATGGTGGTGTATGCCGTTTTAACTGGACATGTGCTTGCTAGTTATGTTTCTCGTTTTGTTATTGAACAATAAATATGAAGGTCAGGACAATGTATGAATTCTTAAGATTGCGCTCTACTATCGTGTGCTCTGTGTCGATGGTAATGGATTTCAAAATGTCTAGTATGATATGGATATTGCATCTTTCTTTTTAGTGACATTTGATCCGTTAATATTGCTATCAACCATTTTGATGGCACTATCTAACCCGAATTTTCATTACTTAATAATAAATAATAATTATGCAATTAAACAAGTAGGAAAGGTAGGCAACAAATTATAGATCTAGGCAGAACGCGGTCTAAACCAGCGTCCAGAGCTGGACTCTGTAGCGACTCGCCAACAACGACCACATCGCGCCGCTATGCGGAACTGCGTCCGCGCGTGGTCCGCACCAGCCAAATCATTCTGTTCGTTGATCCTTCTGGCCTGGCAAGTAAACAGGTACTACCTCCGTTCTTGAATAATTGACGTTGGCAAGAAAAAAGTGCAGCTACCGGACGTCAAGTATATTAAAACGGAGGGAGTAAGTCGCGCATGTGTTCAACGTTTTCTAGTTTACCTGGTTTTCGAGGGGGGTGAATGATTGTACTGATTTCTTGCTCACAAATCAGCCAAACTCGCCGTGCGCTAGCTCTTCTCACGACCTCCTCAAGGACCTCTTCAGAACCTCCTCGAGGACCTCTTCCAAGAACTCTCACGCACAGCTTGAACAAAAACGATCTTGAGACAATGTCGAATAGATCTTATCTCTTACTCCCTCTGTTTTTTAATACATGACGTTTGACCAAGCGTGCAGTCAAACTTATATAACTTTGATCATTACTTTTCATATGATTTTGTTAGTAAAAAATTACAAAATTATTATATTATGAAAGTATTTATCATGACAAATCTAATGATACTATTCACTCATGATCAATCTAAATAGTTTTTCATATATTATTAGTCAAAGTTAGATAAGTTTGACTGCACATTTGGTCAAACGTTTTGTATTTAAAAACAGAGGGAGTATTTCTCAATCTTGTTCTGTGTCTACAAAGTGCTCTTCAAGCACTCCTCAAAGCTCTCGACCGAAAGACCACTAAAGCTCTATAGCAAAAGCTATGTACAAAAGTTGTCATAAAAGCTACGGAAAAATACTTCCCCTCTGCCTTCTTTTATAGGCAAAGACCAGTCCGTGTCCTCAACGACACGGTCACCACAACTTATCTCAACGAGTACCAAGGGACCCGAAACCCTTCCAAACACGGGTTTTTCAATATCTCTAAACCTTCCAGATATTTGAACGCCTTCCATATCTCTTCACACGTCGTGCCCCTCCCGAAGCTTCTCCGTGCATTATACAACCACCTTTGATCTCCACGTGCTCCAGCGCAAGCCCAACCACCTCGTGACATCCTCGACCTCCTCGACCTCAAATTTTCCCATCCTAGTTCCGGTCCTCCTTGTCATCGACCATGGTCGTCTTCACGCTCAACCTACACATGCAAAGACCAAAGAACATATTTCAAGCACAAGTTCTCCAACTTGACCAATATTAGTTCACACACGCATATCACACACTATCAATCATCAATAAATACTAACCAGATCAACCTTGAAGTCTACGACCACTTCAACCAAGTCCGCGACCAGTTCAGTAGGTCTATGACCACCTCCAAGACGTCCACAACGTCTTCAATCAGTTCCAGTAAGATTACGACCACCTCCAAGACGTCCACGACGTCTACGACCACTTCCATCAAGTCTACGACCACTCACCTGCACCATAGCACTTGAAGCATACAGTATTAGGAATGAATAGGGTGGTCTTGTGGAGACCTCTGGGTGGTCCTGAAAAGACCTCCGGGTGGTCCTGGAAAAACATCCTGAAAGACCTCCTGGGAGGTCCTGTGAAGACGTCTTGGGAGGTCCTGGAAGACCTCCTGAAAGACCCCCGCAAAGACCTCTTGGGAGGTCCTGGAGGACCTCCTCAAAGACCTCTAGAGAGGTCCTGAAAGACTTCCTCAAAGACCTCTGGGGTCGTCTTTGAAAAACATCCGGGGTCGTCTTTGAAAAACTTCCGGGAGGTCTTTGAAGATCTCCGAGTGATCCTAAGAAAATGTCCTTTTTGCAAAGACAACCCTCTTGCTACAGTACCTCGGAAGATCACCTCGCTACAGTGCTGGAAGACCACCTTGCTACAATACTGGAAGACCACCTTGGTGAACAGTACTCGGAGTAGCAGTACTTCGGAAGACCTCCTCGCTACAGTGCCTCGGAAGACCTCTCCGAGGGAGGTCCTGGACGGTCCAGATAGGGTGGTCCAGATTGAGCCACGTTGGTGCTCTTGAGGAGATCCTAAACGGTCCAGATAAATCCACGTTGGTTCTCCTGGGAAGGTCCTGAGTGGACAAGATTGCACTACGTTGATTCTTCTAGGGAGGTCCTGAGTGGACACGATTGATCCTAGGGATGTCCTGGACGGCCGCGATTGAAGCGCGTTAGTTCTTCTGAGGAAAGTCCTAGATGGACGCGATTGATCCATGTTGATGCTTCTGGGGAGGTCCTGGACGGTCCAGATTGATGTGCGTTTGGTTCTCTTGGGGAGGGACCTGGATGGTCCAGATTTATGCGCGTTTGTTCTCCTAAGGAGGTCCTAGATGGTCCAGATTGATGCGTGTTATCTCTCCAGAGGGAGGACCTGGCTGGTCCAGATTGATGTGCGCAGTTCTCTTTAGGAGGTCCTAGATGGTCGAGATTGCTCCAGGGGGAGGTCCTGGACTACCTCCTTAGAATCACAAGGGACAACCGACCACCTGAAACTTTCGCAACCGCAAATTCCAAAGCAATTCACAAGTCAATTATTCATTAACAAAACCACGACAAAGCCGCATGGTCTAACAATCTCCCCCCCTGATGAATACATTGACAACACTTTAAAATAGAGAGTAGAATTTACGAAAGGAAAGTTTCAAAAACTGCAAAGCATCAAATCGAGAAAACTCAAACTCCCCCTCAACACAAGCACAAGCACAAATTCATTTCTTCCAACTTTCTCCCCCTTTGGCAATGTACTCAGCAAGAGTTTCCAAGAGAGAAAACATCAGAGAGAAAGTAAGGAGAGTAAAAAGCAAGAAGCTGTGCCAATTCTTCAAATCAATTTAATAGATTGACCAAGCCATCCTTTTTTAGTAGAGCTTAACAAGATCATATAAAAACATGTAGCATGTAGCAAAGTCAAAACAAGTTTGTAGAATGATTAAGCAGTTTTAATTTAATGACATGGCATCTCAAACAATGACTAAAACGATTATAAGACTACAAAGAGATGTCACCACGAAAAGTTAAAACCTAACAGTGAGGCAAACGTTAAATCTAGATGAGCTATCAGTCTCATGTTAACACCCTATTGCTTCACATTCAAATCTTATGCATGTGGCATGCTTGTAGCATACTTCTTTTCAAGGTGGCATGCTTGAAGCACACTTCTTTTCACTGGTGGCATGCTTGAAGCATACTTCTTTTCATTTAAACACTTTTGTGTGCATTTTTTTTTTCTTTTTGAATACATAGATATGTATGGCATTCTTGAAGCATACATCTTTTCAAATAACTCTCTCATTTTTTTTTATTTAACAAGCCAAAATGGGTGAGCATTACAGGATTGTAATGAGAGACATACTTGCTCCAAATCTATGATTTAAAATAAGACTCACAAACAGGCTCATCCTTTTCGATGAACATCACAAAGTGATAACAATAATCAATCTAGTCAAAGTATTCAGCCATGTCATGTTTTAGTTCTTATGTAGCAAATTAATTATAACCAGTAAAGATCAAAGATACACAGCACATGAATAAATTTGATAAAGAAAGCTCTACAACTCATTTGATTTCAATGGCTTGGACTTGATGATCTGTTTGGCAAGACAAGGCTTCTGAACTTTTAAAATCCAAACTCCCCCTCAAAATGAGCCCATTGGATGAAACACACCCAATTCACTTCGCAAAAAAGCAAACCGAGCAGTATCAAGTGGTTTTGTGAAAATATCAGTAACTTGAGACTCTGTATCAATAAAATGCAAAGCAGCATCTCCCTTTTCAACATGATCTCTCAGAAAATGATACCGAATATCAATGTGTTTGGTTCTTGAGTGTTGCACAGGATTTTTTGCAATACAAATAGTACTAGTGTTATCATAGAAAAGAGGAATACTATCCAAATTTAAGCCAAAATCCTTAAGATTATAAGTCATCCAAAGCAATCGAGAGCAACAAGAAGCAGCAGCTACATATTCAGCCTTAGTTGTGGAAAGAGCAATAGACAATTATTTTCTAGAAGCCCAAGACACAAGAGATGTACCTAAGAAGTGACAAGTGCCAAAAGTGCTCTTCCTATCAATTCTACAACCCCAAAATCAGCATCTGAGAAAGCTCTAAGGGTAAGGCAAGATGAAGAAGAATACCACAAGGCAAATTCTAAAGTTGACTGAAGACACCTAAAGATTCGTTTGACTGCTTGACAATGTAAAGCACGTGGGGAAGCTTGAAACCGAGCACATAGACATACAGCAAAGTGAATGTCTGGCCTTGAACCAGTGAGATACAGAAGTGAACCAATCATGCTTCTGTACTCTTTTTGATCAACAGACTCTCCATCCTCATCAGGGTCTAACACTGCTGTAGATCCCATTGGTGTGGAGACTGGTTTGCTTGTCCCTATTTCAAAACGGCGAAGGAGATCCTTGGTGTATTTGGTTTGATGAACAAAAGTACCCTGCTTTGATTGCTTAATCTGAAAACCTAGGAAGAACGTGAGTTCTCCCATCATGCTCATCTCAAATTCTCTGCTCATAGTATCTGAAAACTTTGAAACAAGAGCATGAGAGGAACCACCAAAGATGATATCATCCACATAAATCTGAATAAGTAAAAGATCACTGCCATGCTTGAGTGTAAACAAAGTTTTATCTACCTTGCCCATTTGAAAGTCATTACTCAGTAAATATGATTTAAGCCTATCATACCATGCTCTTGGAGCTTGCTTTAAACCATATAAAGCTTTGGACAGTTTGTAGACATGATCAGGAAATTTCGGATTTTCAAACCCAGATGGTTATCTTACATAGACCTCTTCCTCAATATAGCCATTAAGGAAGGCACTTTTAACATCCATTTGATACAACCTGAAACCTTTAGAAGCAGCAAAAGCTAAAAGAATTCTAATGGCTTCTAAACAAGCAACAGGTGCAAAAGTTTCACCAAAATCAAGACCTTCCACCTGGGTAAAACCCTGAGCCACAAGTCTTGCCTTATTTCGAACAACAACACCATCTTCACTTTGTTTATTCTTAAAAACTCATTTGGTTCCAATGACATTGTGACCAAGAGGAGGTGAGACTAAGGTCCAGACTTTGTTGCGCTCAAAATTTTCCAATTCCTCATGCATGGCATTAATCTAAGACTCATCAGATAAAGCGTGATTTACATCTTGGGGTTCAAAAGAGGAAACAAAAGCAGCATGAGCATATGATGTATTGGAGTTATACCTGTTGCGAAGAACCCTCTCACTTAACTCACTAATCATTTGTTCAGGAGGATGACATCGTTGAATATGCAGAGGAGCCTGTGCAGTCGTTGGTGACATAGTTGTAGCATTAGTGGCCTCTACCTCATTGGAGGTAGGAGCAAAGCCACTGGATGTAGTCTTCATTGGTGTAATGTAAATCGGGGTAATCCTTTCATTGTCGTCTGAATCATAGAAGATGTCTTTGGGTACCTCATTTTATTGTATACCTGTAGTGTCGGTTCTAATACCTGGACTAGCCTCATCAAAGGTGACCTCGCAGGTCTCAGCAATTTTGTTAGTTTCTAAATTGAGTACACGATAGCCTCGGGTGTGAGCAGGATATCCAAGAAAAATATCATCTGAGGATCTAGATTCAAATTTATCAAGATTTCCATGTTTAAGAATGAAACACCGACAACCAAACACCCTCAAATGAGAGATCTTAGGAGAATGACCAAAGCGAAGCTCATAAGAGGTCTTATTCAATTTAGCACGCAAAAAAACTCTATAAGAAATATAGCAAGCAGTGGAAATAGCTTCAGACCAATACTTGCTAGGAGTAGCATGTTCATTCAACATTGTTCTTGCCATCTCAACCAAGGTTCTATTTTTACGCTCTACAACACTATTTTGTTGTGGCACATGAGCTGAGGAGAACTGATGGTCTAAACCTCTTTGAGTACAAAAAGAAGCAAATAATTTGTTCTTGAATTCAATTCCATTATCACTTCTAATCGCTCTAAGTGCTCCTGGGAGTTCAGTGGCAAGTCCAAGGATAAGCTCTCTAAAGTGACCAAAGATTTCATCCTTAGATGCCATGATAAAAACCCAAGAGTATCTAGAGTAATCATCAACAATAACAAGAATATACCATTTACCTCCAACTGACTGAACTCTGGCAGGACCTACAGTGTCCATGTGCAATAATTGACAATGTGCATCAGTCATGACAAGAGAGAGAGGAGGATGAGATGCTAAAACCATCTTACCATGCCGACATGGAGAACACATAAAATTCAATGATCTGTCAATTTTAAGATTAGGCAAACCTCTAACAAGATTCAAATTACTGATACGAGCAAGATGATCAAAACCAATATGACCTAGTCTTAGATGCCAATGAAACAAATCCTTGGAATCAGATGAAACAAGACACCTAAGCTCAGATGAAGAAGAGTATGCAAAATCACCTTTAAACAATCGATCAACTCGAGTAATCTTACAAACTAGATCACCAGATGCATCTAAAATGCAGCAAGAATGTTTCTGAAAGCTTACCTCAAGAAATGTTTATGAAAGCTTACCTCAAGATTGTCATCAATCAACTGTGAAACCGAAAGCAGATTGTAGCTCAACTTGCTGACAAGAGCCACATCTTTTAAAATGAACTTGTTGCTGACGCGCACAGTACCTCTTGCAAGAACGCGTCCTTGCGCATTGTCGCCAAAAGTGATCATCTCATCACCGGTGGCATGAGTGAGGGAAGAGAACCATCGTGAGTCTCCGGTCATATGGCGAGAGCACCCGGAGTCAATGAACCAAATGTTCTCCTTCCCCTTGCGACGAGCCTATAGAGCACGAACAATAGTCGGTATCTTAGTACTAGGGTTAGCAAATAGGGATTTAGGTAACCAGTACTGAGACACTCGATGAACAGGAGCAATAGCCGAAAAATACAAAGAATTGTTAGATTCGGTGTACTGTTGGTTAGACCACCGTTTAAGTGTTGGTCTAACCACTGTCCTGTCCGACCGTGTGAAGGATTCTGGTCTAACTGGTCCTGTCACAAAAATCCCAAACCTGCCGAGTGGGACGTCTTTCTTAACCTGTCTCTCTTTTCTTTCTTTGCTTTCCGAAAGCAGTATTGAACCAAATGACCTTCTCTACCACAATGAGTTCAATGATACTTGAATTTATGAGAAGTTGTATCTCTTGCCTTTACAGCACTCACTTTGGTAGATGAGTTTGTTGTTGTGGATATCATGGGGATATGCCTGAGATCTTAGGATGATGTTACAATTGGCAATGTCGTTGACGGTTTGTTGAATCACGTGTTTTCGGAAAAGTTCCAAGTCTGTCGGGGCCTTTGGCGGTCGGCCAAGCCATTTTGGCGGTCGACCGCCATTCTGTTGGTTTTCGAAATGGTCATTGGCGATCCGACCGGCCAGTGGCGGTCGAGCCGGCCATGGAAGCTGATCGATCGGCTTTGGTGGCGGTCGGACCGGCCACTTTATGAACTGTGGATTTTGGGTGGGCCAAAAATAGAAGGTGTAGGCAAGTGAAGGTGTACGCACTTGGTCTCATAATTTTGGAGCTTCGAGCAAAAGTTCTATTGGTTTGAAAATTCGATGAGGTTTGATTTCGGGATGGGATTTTTGATTAAGTCATGGGTGGCGGTCGAGGCCGGCCTTTGGTGGCGGTCTAACCGGCGGGAGCGTCGAGCAAGCCAAGGTGGCGATCGGCCGGTTGTGAACTTATTTAAATCGAGTCGCCGTGGCGGCGATGTTTGGAAGTTAGGTCAAGTTCATGGGTTTCATGGCATATGTGTTGCATGATGCATGTTTTGACTAACGTGGGTCAAGTTGTGAAAGAACTTGTTCCCGGAATCGATTTCTTTGTCCATTGTTGTGCAGGTTGCTTGGAGGTCAATGACGGTCAACGGCGAGGATGATCGGGACTAAGCTTGGAGAGCTGAGGTCCAGAACGATCGGGGATGCCGGGTGAGGTCAATGAAGTCAAGCATGGCGAAGAGGACAAAAGGTGACCAACAGGCGATTCGGTCGATCGGTTTGATCAAGCGGCGGGGTCGATGCAAGTGCCATGGTGGTTTGGTGGGAGCCGGATGGGAGAGACTTGCCGACATGAAGAGAGCATTGGATCAACCTACACGTGGCGAAGCATGGAGGTGCTTCACGAAGATGGGACTCGGTCTTTGCAAAAAGATCGAGAAGGGGTATTTTGATAATTTTACCAAATACCGCCTTGGTGACCTTTTGCCAACTCACGGCGCAAAGATGGTGCAAGGTGAAGTGGATTAGGTCAAGAGATGAAGACGGCGCTTTAAAATGCGTGCGTGTGTGACCCGTTGGTTTTGGGCCTTAACGGGAGCCCATTAGGGTTACTCTTCTAGAAGGTCTAAGCCTCCACTATAAATAGAGGAGGGAGGTGGCTGCACCC
Source organism: Phyllostachys edulis (assembly GCA_036346405.1). Lineage (NCBI taxonomy): Eukaryota > Viridiplantae > Streptophyta > Magnoliopsida > Poales > Poaceae > Phyllostachys > Phyllostachys edulis. Next base: position 92,073,300 of record CM070545.1, read on the forward strand.
CCTCAACCCTTTCATTGTTTTTGAAACCCTAGTTTTGCTTAGGGAGAGGATTAGTGGAGGTTAGGGTTCTAGAGAGTTGGATTTGATTTCGTGCTCATGTATTGAGTCTTTGTCCTCCATTGATGGAGTGGCTGTAAACCAATACCATATCAAATCAATCCAAAGAGATTTCTCTCAAGATGAATCTATTCTCTCTTTTTCTCTCTATTTGGTGATTTGGGGTCTTTCTTTGATCCATGAGTTTTGCTTGGTTTCTTGCCGTGATCTAACTTGCTGTGACATGTGGGAACCCATCTAGGATCATCTTGATCATCAATCACCCACGAGCAAGTCTCTAGATCATATTTTGCATTTGGCTCGGTTTTTGAACCACCTTCGCTCAAACTGAAAAAGATAGGAACTTTGGCATGGATCTTTGAAATCTTCGATTGGAATAGGTTCCTAATATCTTTAGGAAGGTGTGGTTCAAATTTCGTGAAGTTTGGCCTTACGGATCAAAAGTTAGGTCGTTTTCGTTTGGATTGTCGGGCTGATTTTGCTGATTTTCTGTTCTTTGTCAGAGCGGTCGACCGCCCATTCAGAGGTCGACCGCTAGGCAAACCGGTCAGACCGCCCCTGTGAGAGGTCAGACCGCCCAACACTTTGAGATTTGAGTTTTTGGTTATTTTTGGGTGTTTTGCTTTGGGGTTTGATTGGATTCAATACTAATCTTCCGCTGTACTGGTATATTGATCTTCATAGCTTCCATAGCTATTGGAGTGAAATTTGTGTTGAATCTATCTTTTGTGAAAAAGTGAGCATGCTCCTATTCACCCCCCCCTCTAGTCGCCTTTTCGGTCCAACAAGTGGTATCAGAGCCTGGTTAGTTCAATCTTGATCTTAACCAGTCACTGAACTTGCGATGGATAAGTACTCGACCAAGCCGCATGTCTTCGATGGGCTCGACTATGCCTATTGGAAGAATCACATGCGAGTTTTCCTTGAGAGCGAAGGACAAGCTATATGGGAGGTTGTTCGAGCTCATTGCTCGTTGCCCGAAGTTGCTACGCTTGAAGCCCGTGACCCTTTTGGCTAACAACAACAAGGCAAAGAACCTTCTATATCTTTGGGCTTGGTAGGCAAGAGTACGATAGGATTTGCAATCTTGCGATCAAGACATGAGATTTGGCACACCCTCGAAACTTACCATGAGGGATCGTCCCAGATCAAGCAAGTGCGTCAGAATGTCTACAAGCGAGAGTACAACAAATTCAAGATGTGTCCTGGTGAGAGCATCGATGAAGTCTTTACTCGTTTTAACAAGGTGATCAATCAGATGAGAGCTGTTGACATTGAGTACTCTCAATCTGAGAATGCCACCCACCTCTTGGCTGCAATCAACACCAAGGAGTGGGAGATGAAGGCAACTGCCATAGAGGAGAATGTCGATCTCTCTAATCTCACTTTGGAGCTGCTTTATAGCAAGCTAAAAACTCATGAGATCAAGAGAGGCGGTAATCCTAAGAAGGATAACATGGCTTTGGTGGTGATCCTCTCAAAGGACTCTGATGGTTCTTCCGAGTCTTCTTCGTTTTTCTCTTACGTGTTTATCTCGCTATTCAAGAAGAAGAGTTTGAGAGTCTTCCTGAGGCTGATTTAGCTCTTTTAGCCAAGAAAGTCACACGGGCATATAACAATGTCAAAAACAGAAAGAGAGGTGGCCCTGTGACATGCTATGAGTGTGGAGAGCTATATCACATCCGGGCCAACTGCCCCAAGCTGAAAGGTAAGGGCAACCATAAGAATGAGAAGCTTGCCTGGAAGAAGCCTAAAGGGGGCAAGCCCAAGTATGATGCTGCCAAGCTCATGAAGGCTGCTCACCGAGTCCTTGCCGCTTTTGGAGATCAATCCATGAGCGATGTGGACTCCGGGAGCGAGGAGGACAAGGAGGAGGAGATTCCTCAAGACAAGAAGGGGAAGGCCAAGGACTTCACCGGCATGTGCTTAATGGCCGACTCCATCGACGCCGATGACAACGATGAGGTATTTCCATCCTATGATGTCCTTTCTGCTAGATGTGATAACATGTATGAGCAATTGCTTAGTCAAGATAAGGCTTTAGAGTTCACCATGGCTAGGAACAAGGATTTAGAGTCACAAGTCGAGAATTTGACATTAAAGCTTGTGAATGCTAAGAGTCTAGATGTTGATGAATGTTCATCCTGCCATGCTTTGCACTCCGAACTGTCTAAACTACAATCTGCTCATGATATTGCTTTGCATCAACTTGAAAATGCTAGAACTGAGCTAATTGATGTTAAATCTGCTCCATGTGAAAAATTCTTAGAGTCTGGCAAGTTGGATGCTTCTGGCAATGTGAAATCTAGCTTTTGCTCTTTCTGCTTAGAACGTGAACATGAAGTTAAGGATATTCTAGAAGCAATTAGAGCTAAATTTGCCAAGCTTAAGGACACAATTGATTCTACATCTTGTGCCTCTTGTACCGCTTATAAGCTTGAAGTTGCTCATCTTAAGGAGAAACATGCTAGAGCCATTAAGGGCAAAACTTGTGAATCATGTGCTAATGTTGAAAAAGAGAATGCCTATCTCAAGGATACTTTAGAAAGATTCTCTAATGGTGAAAAACAGTTAAACATGATTCTAGATAAATCTAAAACTCCTTTTAAGAAGCAAGGTTTAGGATACAACTCGCCAGACATGTCCAAACCTAATGTCATTCGGTATTGGAAAAAGGCTTAGTTGAATTCAAAACCCAACACGCAAAAAGCTGTCTTTAAATCATAGGTTTGTCCAACCTTCTTTTGAGGCAAAAGGTGCTTCTCCCGGTGGTACAAAATACCATTGCACCTATTGCAAGAAGAGTGGACATTTGGTTGAGTTCTGTTGGCGTAGGTTGAAGAATGCTAAGAGAAATATTGCTAGAATGTCATTTAACCAACCTAGAGCTTTTATGAGAGATGGTCACGCTCAAAAGAAGAAACCCAATCCAGGATTTGTTGCACATGCTCATCACCATGTTCCTAGACAGGATGCATCTCAAGTTCTTGTTGCCATTGCTCATAATAGAACTGCTAATAAAGTCAAGGATAGCACATCCGCTTTGCATACTACTTTCATGAGGCGAGTGTCTCGATCTTTGGATTCCCAAGTCGCTTTTAACTAACTTGATGTTGAGACACATCGCTCTTTTGTTCCTTGATTTTCGGATTGGCGCGGAAGGGGAAGAACACATGGTTCGTCGACTCCGGGTGTTCACGCCACATGACCGGAGACTCAAGATAGTTCACCTCCTTCACGCGATCAATCGGTGATGACTTCATCACCTTTGGAGATGATACACAAGGGCGCATTAAAGGAACTGGAGTGATCAGGGTGAACGACAAGTTCATTCTCAAGGACGTCGCGCTTGTGTCTAAGCTAAGGTACAATCTCCTTTCTGTCTCACAGCTTCTTGATGATGGCTATGAGACTCGTTTTAAAAAAAATGCTTGTCGTGTGCTTGATTCTTTTGGTGAGCTCGTTTTTGGGATTTCTAGAGTTGGCAGAATTTTTGGAGCTGATTTTTCTGAATCTCTTGCTGGATCCCTTAAGTGCTTAATTACTTCTTCTTCTGATATCTGGCTTTGGCACCAACGTTTGGGGCACATTGGTTTTGATCATCGACACGAGTTAGCGGCCTTGATCTCATGAGAGGTTTGCCTAAACTCAAAGTCATCAAGGATCTTGATATATGCATACTGTAGGCATGGCAAGCAAGTTGCCGCCACACCCGTCATTGACTATGGTTATGGCCTTGACGACCGACAGCTTGCTTCATATGGATCTTGTTGGTCTGCTAGGGTTGATCGATCGGTGGCAATTGGTACATTCTTGTCATAGTCGATGATTTTTCGAGATACTCTTGGGTGTTCTTTCTTGCTTCGAAGGATGAAGCTTTTGATCATTTTCATAACCTTGTTCTTCGTTTGGCTTCTGAACTTCCTGGTGCCTTGAGAGCGATCCGTAGTGACAATGGCACGTTGTTCAAGAATGCTTCTTTTGCCTCTTTTTGTGCTGAGCGCGGTATTGAGCATCAGTTCTCTTCTCCACACGTCCCTCAACAAAATGGCGTTGTGGAAAGAAAGAACAGGACTCTAGTTGAGATGGCTAGAACGATGTTGGATGAGTATAGCACACCGAGGAGGTTTTGGGCCGAAGCTATTGCTACAGCTTGCCATATTTCAAACCGTGTCTTTTTGAGACCGTCTTTGGGCAAGACTTCATATGAGCTTCGTTTTGGCAGAAAACCCTCTGTCTCTCACTTTCGAGTCTTTAGATCGAAGTGTTTTATTCTCAAGACAGGAAACCTAGATAAATTTGAATCAAGGACTTGTGATGGTTTATTTCTAGGTTATCCTGCTCATTCGAGGGGTTTTCGGGTTTTTAATGTTGAAACTAACATTGTCCAGGAGACATGCAATGTCACTTTTGATGAGACTAGCCCTGGAGCTAGATCCGATGTTTGGTGACTTACTGGTGTGAGAGCATTTTGTTGAAGAAGATGAGGATGAACTTGATCTCGCTCCTCCACTTTCTGGTCGATGTTCCTATCCAAGCTGCCCAAGTTCTGAACCGTGACGATCGCTTCACCTCCAATTGAGGCTCTGCTTGCATCTTAAATCGTCGGCGATACTGCGGAGGTCGAGGAGACGCTATCTCCCCCAGGCGCTCCTTTGCACATTCAGAAGCAACACCCTCCGGATCAAATGATTGGTAATCTTCATGAGCGAGTCACTCGCTCCAGGTATCAAGATCCAAGTCTTTTCTCTCACTCTGCATTTGTAGCTTCTTTTGAACCCAAAGATATATCACATGCTTTATCTGATGCTAGTTGGGTCAATGCCATGCATGAGGAGTTAGAGAATTTTGAAAGAAATAAAGTTTGGAATTTTGTAGAACCTCCTAGTGGACATAATGTTATAGGAACCCGTTGGGTGTTCAAAAATAAACAAAATGAGGATGGTTCTGTGGTTAGAAACAAGGCTCTATTGGTAGCTCAGGGCTTTAGCCAGGTTGAGGGGTTAGATTTTGATGAGACCTTCGCTCCTGTTGCTGATTAGAAGCCATTCGCATCTTGCTTGCATTTGCTGCATCTAAAGGTTTTAGGTTGCATCAAATGGATGTTAAGAGTGCCTTTCTGAATGGTTTTATAGAGGAGGAAGTGTATGTTAGGCAACCCCCTGGTTTTGAGAATCCCAAGCACCCTGATCATGTTTTTAAGCTATCCAAAGCCTTGTATGGTCTTAAGCAAACCCTAGAGCACGGTATGATAGACTTAAGACCTTCTTGCTTAAGAATGATTTTGAAATGGGAAAAGTTGATAAGACTCTTTTCATTCTTAGGCATGGCAATGACTTCCTGCTTGTTCAGATATATGTTGATGATATTATCTTTGGTGGTTCCTCTAATGCTCTTGTTTCAGGTTTTTACGAGACTATGTCGAGGAATTTGAGATGAACATGATGGGAGAACTCAATTACTTTACGGGGCTACAAATCAAGCAATGCAAGGAAGGATCTTCATCCATCAAACGAAGTACACCAAGGATTTGCTCAAGCGTTTTGATATGGGTGATCGCAAGCCGATCGCCACTCCCATGGCGATTTCGATCGCTGGATCCAGATGAGGAAGGAGAAGCCGTGGATCAACGCGAGTACCGCAAACATGATTGGCTCCTTCAGTACTGACGGCCTCAAGACCGGACATCCACTTCATGATCCGCCTCTGCATGAGGTTTCAAAGCGCCACCGAGGACTTCACATCGCCAAGCCGTTAAGCGCATCTTGGTATTTACACTCTACCCTTCAAGATGGCATTTGGTATTCTTGTTCATCTTATTTGTCCATTCGGGGTTTTGATTCGATTTTTGGTCAGAGGCTAGATAGAAAGAGCACATCCGCACATGTCATTTCTTAGGCACTTCTCTTGTCTCTTGGTCATCTAGGAAGCGGTCTTGTTGCACAATCCTTCTTTTGGTGAATATGTAGTCAGCCGCTAGTTGGTGTACTCAGATTTTGTGGATGGTCTCCACTCTTAAGGATTTTGGGTTAACCTTTGCTAGTGTTCCTCTTTTCTGTGACAACACTTCTGCTATTAACATTGCTAAGAACCCAGTGCAACATTCTAGGACCAAGCACATAGACATTCGCTATCACTTTCTTAGAGACCACGTTGAGAAGGGTGATATTGTCTTTGCGTTTTGTGGAGTCCGAGGCTCAGTTAGCCGATATCCTCACCAAGCCTTTAGACCCAACAAGGTTTGCCACCTTAAGGAGTGAGTTAGGGGTAATTTATCCTTATGGGTTGGTTTGAGGGGGAGTTGGATCTTTTCTGATCTTTCCTTGTTCATTTGATCTTTTCTTAATTTTCTTTTTGAACTTGTTGATCTTTTTAGGCTTTTTAGGCTTTATGAGCTTTTCTTGCATCTCATTGTATCATATTGCATTTCATATGAAAAATCCAAAAAGATGCATTGTAATATAAGCTTTTCACTTATCTTTTAAAATTGATGAAGCTTTGCTTATTACCCTTTGGAGCTTTAGTGTTTCAATTCTTGCTCAATGCCATGTCTAGTTCTTTGACTTGCTAGAATTATCATGCTTTCACATGTGTAGCTAAGTCTTTGTTGTATGAGCTAGAACTTGAGAAACAACTTGAACTAAGAAATTTACAATTTGTGAATTGTTTAGCCAGTTGCGCATTTAGTGCTCCTTTTGTGACATTGGCCCTGTCAAAATTACTTTGTTAGCTCTTGAATCTAGCTTTGATCATTACTTGAGCTTCTTGTGTTCTTGAGAATATAAAAACTGCTCTTGTGAAAAATGAAAAATCAAACTTCAAGATTGTCTTATGCTTAAATTGTGCCAAACTACTATTACGAGACTGCATGTCAAAGACATGAACTTGGAGATAGTTTGATGATCCAGACGATCTCATAGGGATTGCTTGTCACAACTGACATGAACCTCAAGATTTGTCGCCCTGGTAGAAGCTTAGGAAGAGTTTGTGGATGGCTCCTAGTCCAGGATCTTCTTCACTAAGATATACATTTAATCAACTTTTGGTCGAAGCTTAGGATGAGTTTGTGGATGACTCCTAGTCCAGGATCTTGTCACTAAGTTAGATCATTAGTCAACTTCAATATTCATTGCAAATGAAAAACAGTTGAAAAATGGGTGTTTTGAGAAAATTGAGCAAAATGATTCAATTCAGGACCTTTTTGTCTCTTAATATGGTCATGGTTAGCTTTTGGATCTCACGTTGACATTTTGACATGGCCAGTATCATTTTAGGATCACTGTTGATGAACTTGCTAGATTTGAAGCTTTGCTTAAAATGCTAAAATTCATTGCTTTATATTGAGCCTTCTTGCTTAGCTTTGTTATATATGTTTTATCATGATCTTGCTAAGCGTTGTTAGGCTTGATATGTTGTTTGTGCAATTTTAGAAATGCTAACTTGTTCTTTTGGGTAATCTCCAAAGCTTCTTGTACTCAACAATTGAAAAATACAAAAAAAAAATTTGAAACCACTCCATTGCATTTCATGCATGCTCCTTCTTATGCTTTTTCCTCATTCTGCATTTGTCATCTCTGGATGAGAGGAAGGCGTGATTCCTTGATGACTCCATTGTCAAAGGGGGAGAAGATGGTTAAAAAAAAGGGGGAGAAAAGGGGGAGTTTTGAAAAAGGGGGAGTTACTTGGAGAAAAATGGAATTTTTGAAATTTTCTGAAATTTGAGGATCTTAGTGAGGGGGAGTTTCTTATTTGCATTCTTATGGTTTTATTGTCATTTCTGAACTTGAATTGCAATTCTTGATCCTCACAATGATCAAAGGTCATATCGAACAATTGTTCTTTCATATGGACCTTAAGTGAGTTTTTGACTCCTTTCTGGAATTTGAAGCTTTCATGCTTTCTTTTGCCGTATCTCACTTGCTGATACTATTCTGGAGCCAGCTTGGTCATTTCTTTTGCTTTTTCTTGTATTTGGACCGAGTTGTGCCTTTGAGCGAAAACGACGTGTTTTTACTTTTCAAACCTCTAAATTTGCATTTGTGAAAAATTGCCAATGTGTTCATCAAGGGGGAGATTGTGGATATCATGGGGATATGCCTGAGATCTTAGGATGATGTTACAATTGGCAATGTCGTTGACGGTTTGTTGAATCACGTGTTTTCGGAAAAGTTCCAAGTCTGTCAGGCCTTTGGCGGATCGGACCGCCATTCTGTTTGGTTTTTCGAAATGGTCATTTGGCGGATCGACCGCCAGTCAAGGTCGACCGCCATGGAGCGATCGATCGGCTTTGCTCGAGCGGTCAGACCGACCACTTTATGAACTGTGGATTTTGGAGCTAGGCCAAAAATAGAAGGTGTAGGCAAGTGAGAAGTTGCTTCTGCACTTGGTCTCATAATTTTTGGAGCTTCCAGGCAAAAGTTCTATTGGTTTGAAAATTCCAGTAGGTTTCAGATTTCCAGGATGGGATTTTTGGTTAAGTCATGGACTGGCGGTCGAGGCCGAGCCTTTGGTGGCGATCGGCCGGAGGGACGGTCGAGCCACCGCCAAGGTGGCGATCGACCGGTTAGAATCTGTTTAAATCGTCGCCGTGGCGGCGATGTTTTGAAGTTAGGTCAAGTTCATGGGTTTCATGGCATATGTGTTGCATGATGCATGTTTTGACTAACGTGGGTCAAGTTGTGAAAGAACTTGTTCGGAATCGATTTCTTTGTCCATTGTTGTGCGAGTTGTTTGGAGGTCAATGACGGTCAGCGGCGAGGATGATCGGGACTAAGCTTGGAGAGCCGAGGTCCGTAACGATCGGGATGCGGGTGAGGTCAATGAAGTCAAGCATGGCGCAAGTGGGATAAAGGTGACCGAACAGGCGATTCTTGGCGATCGGGTTTGATCAAGCGGCTGGGTCGGTGCAAGTGCCATGGTGGTTTCGGGGGAGCGGATGGGAGAGACTTGCCGACATGAAGAGAGCCATTGGATCAACCTACATGTGGCGAAGCATGGAGGTGCTTCACGAAGATGGGACTCGGTCTTTGCAAAAAGATCGAGAAGGGGTATTTTGGTAATTTTACCAAATACCGCCATGGTGACCTTTTGCCAACTCACGGCGCAAAGATGGTGCAAGGTGAAGCGGATTAGGTCAAGAGATGAAGACGGCGCTTTAAAATGCGTGTGTGTGTGACCCGTTTGTTTTGGGCCTTAACGGGAGCCCATTAGGGTTACTCTTCTAGAAGGTCTAAGCCTCAACTATAAATAGAGGAGGGAGGTGGCTGCACCCCCTCAACCCTTTCATTGTTTTTGAAACCCTAGTTTTGCTTAGGGAGAGGATTAGTGGAGGTTAGGGTTCTAGAGAGTTGGATTTGATTTCGTGCTCATGTATTGAGTCTTTGTCCTCCATTGATGGAGTGGCTGTAAACCAATACCATATCAAATCAATCCAAAGAGATTTCTCTCAAGATGAATCTATTCTCTCTTTTTCTCTCTATTTGGTGATTTGGGGTCTTTCTTTGATCCGCGAGTTTTTACTTGGTTTCTTGCCGTGATCTAACTTGCTGTGACATGTGGGAACCCATCTAGGATCATCTTGATCATCAATCACCCACGAGCAAGTCTCTAGATCATATTTTGCATTTGGCTCGGTTTTTGAACCACCTTCGCTCAAACTGAAAAAGATAGGAACTTTGGCATGGATCTTTGAAATCTTCGATTGGAATAGGTTCCTAATATCTTTAGGAAGGTGTGGTTCAAATTTCGTGAAGTTTGGCCTTACGGATCAAAAGTTAGGTCGTTTGCGTTTGGATTGTCGGGCTGATTTTGCTGATTTTCTGTTCATCGTCAGAGCGGTCGACCGCCCATTCCAGAGGTCGATCACCGCTAGGCAAACCGGTCAGACCGCCCTGTGAGAGGTCGACCGCCCAACACTTTGAGATTTGAGTTTTGGTTATTTTTGGGTGTTTTGCTTTGGGGTTTGATTGATTCAATACTAATCTTCAACAGTCTTGGTATATTGATCTTCATAGCTTCCATAGCTATTGGAGTGAAATTTGTGTTGAATCTATCTTTTGTGAAAAAGTGAGCGTGCTCCTATTCACCCCCCCCCTCTAGTCGCCTTTTCGGTCCAACAGTTGTAACACCAGCAGATTTAAAATAATTTATTTCGGTTCAGGTTCTACTGCAAATTTTCCAGGTTCAAAAAGCTCAACAATCTTAGGAGGATTATTCTTGGCATGCTCAACAAAGTTAAATCCTAGACCATGATGTTTAACACTAACTTTTGACCTATCTAGGATCATATTCAAATTTTTCTTGTCAAAAGAAAATCTCTCTAATGTGTTCTTAAGATACTCATTTTCTTTAACTAGAGAAGGACAAGCTGTGCATTTAACAGATTCATTCACAATTTTCTTAGAAGCACTAGACTGAGCCTTCCTTTCCTTTTCAGCAAATTCAGCAAGTTGTCTGGTCAAAGCTTCAATTTCTATTGTGAGTTTAGGATAATCAGAGCAAGAAGCTATCTCACGATAAAACATCTGTTGAATTGTGTCTTGAGATGAAAGTCTAGCTTCTAGCAATTCACAATTAGAGCAAGTTTTAGTTTGGGCATTTAACATACTTGACTCTAAACAAGTGGGTGCACTGAACTTGAGCTTTTCAATTTTAGAATTTAAGCTATCAACAAGACCATTATTTTCTTTTAGTTTCTTTTTTGTCTTTTTTAATTCAACAGCAAGTTTAATCAAACCATCTTCAAGTTCATCATAGGATGGTCTTACCTCATCGGGATCACTTTCATCTTCGCTGTCGCCGTTGTTTCTTGCCATAAAGCACATCCCCGTGAAGTCATCGTTGTCATTCTTCTTATTTTTAGGATCATTATTGTCGTGGTTGTCGTCGTCGCAGCTCTCATATTCCACATCGCTCAAACTAAGTTGGTCGATAGCCGAAAGAACTTTTTCAGTAAATTTTCGACGAAAATTTCCACCCTTAGGGTTCCTGTTCTTGGATGATCGACCACGGTAGTTTTTTTTTCTTCTCTGATCACCTTCCCTTTGAGCTTGGGACATTCAGTCTTAATGTGACCTGGATCGCCACATTCATAGCACTTGATCGAGTTTGAGAAACCTCTTCGCTTTTTCATCCTCATGTTGTTAAGTGCTTTGTATGCCCGTGAGGAGATCATGACCAAGTCTTCTTTAGGAAGTAGTTCGAACTGTTCATCTGAAAAAGAAGACAAGGCAGATAAAAGAAAAGAGTTCGAAGGACCAGCCTGCATGGGATTAGTCACAAGTGCTAAAGATAAAGATTTATCATTCTTGGATGACACAACTTCCATCTTATAGGTTTTCAATCTAGAGTAAAGATCATCCATAGTTAAAGTATCGAGATCGATAGTTTGATTAATCGTTGTGACAACCATCAACCATTCAGAACCTAAAGATCTCAAAATTTTAGAAGCATTATCTTCATCAGTAGGAATAACATCAACACCACGCAAACTACTTAGTATCTTCTCAAAGTAAGCAAAAAGATCATCAACAGATTCACCAGATTTCATAGCAAAATCAGAATACTCTTTTTGATAAAGATTTTTACGTACTTTCTTGATTTTAGTGGTTCCCTCATGATAATCGCAAAGAGTCTTTCATATTAAGTGAGCAGAAGTAATGTGAGCTACACGATCAAATTCTTTGTGAGAGATTCCTTGAAACAGCAAATTACGAGCTTGAGCATTAAGATCAACATCTATTTTATTTAGATTAGTAACAGCGGTAGGAACCACATAAGGGTTAGAAACCTTATTCCAAACATCATTACCTTGAGCCTCAATGTAAGCTTGCATACGATACTTCCAAAACGCAAAATCAGTACCTTCTGGCATGGGAGGACGATTCACACACCTCTCTAACGCCATAGCAACCTTGCTCTGATACCACTTGTAGGATCGTATAGCACAATCAGAGGGGGGTGAATGATTGTACTGATTTCTTGCTCACAAATCATGCGCAGGCTCTTCTCACGACCTCCTTGAGGACCTCTTCAGAACCTCCTCGAGGACCTCTTCCAAGAAGACCTCTCATGCACAGCTTGAACAAAAACAATCTTGAGACAATGTCGAATAGATCTGATCTCTTATTTCTTAATCTTGTTCTGTGTCTACAAAGTGTTCTTCAAGCACCCCTCAAAGCTCTCAACCGAAAGACCTCTAAAGCTCTACAGCAAAAGCTACGTACAAAAGCCGTCGTAAAAGCCATAGGAAAACACTTCCCCTCTGCCTTCTTTTATAGGCAAAGACCAGTCCGTGTCCTCAACGACACGGTCACCACAACTTATCTCAACGAGTACCAAGGGACCTGAAACCCTTCCAAATACGGGTTTTCCAATATCTCTAAACCTTCCAGATATTTGAGCGCCTTCCATACCTCCTCACACGTCGTAAGCCTTCAGGACTGCCCCTCTCGAAGCTTCTCCGTGCATTATCCAACCACCTTTGATCTCCACGTGCTCCAGCGCAAGCCCAACCTCCTCGTGACATTCTCGACATCCTCGACCTCATATTTTCCCATCCTAGTCCCGGTCCTCCTTGTCATCGACCATGGTCGTCTTCACGCTCAACCTGCACATGCAAAGACCAAACAACATATTTCCGGCACAAGTTCTCCAACTTGACCAATATTAGTTCACACATGCATATCACACACTATCAATCATCAATAAACACTAACCAGATCAACCTTGAAGTCTACGACCACTTCAACCAGGTCTGCGACCAGTTCAATAGGTCTACGACCACTTCCAAGACATCCACGATGTCTTCGATCAGTTCTAGTAAGATTACGACCACCTCCAAGATGTCCACGATGTCTACGACCACTTCCATCAAGTCTACGACCACTCACCTGCACCATAGCACTTGAAGCATACAGTATTAGAAATGAATAGGGTGGTCTTGTGGAGACCTCTGGGTGGTCCTGAAAAGACCTCCGGGTGGTCCTGGAAAAACATCCTGAAAGACCTCCTGGGAGGTCCTATGAAGACGTCCTGGGAGGTCTTGGAAGACCTTCTGAAAGACCCCCGCACAGACCTCTTGGGAGGTCCTGGAGGACCTCCTCAAAGACCTCTAGAGAGGTCCTGAAAGACCTCCTCAAAGAGCTCTGGGGTGGTCTTTGAAAAACATCTGGGGTCGTCTTTGAAAAACATCCGGGGTCGTCTTTGCAAAACTTCCGAGAGGTCCTTGAAGACCTCCGAGTGATCCTGAGAAAATGTCTTTTTTGCAAAGACAACCCTCTTACTACAGTACCTCAGAAGATCACCTCGCTACAGTGCTGGAAGACCACCTTGCTATAGTACTGGAAGACCATCTTGGTGAACAGTACTCGGAGCAGCAGTACTTCGGAAGACCTCCTCGCTACAGTGCCTCGGAAGACCTCCTCTCCGGGGGAGGTCATGGACAGTCCAGATTGAGCCACGTTGGTGCTCTTGAGGAGATCCTAAACGGTCAAGATAAATCCACGTTGGTTCTCCTGGGAAGGTCCTGAGTGGACAAGATTGCACCACATTGATTCTTCTGGGGAGGTCCTGAGTGGACACGATTGATCCTGGGGATGTCCTGGACGGCCGCGATTGAAGCGCGTTAGTTCTTCTGAGGAAAGTCCTGGATGGACGCGATTGATCCATGTTGATGCGAATTTGGTTCTCTTGGGGAGGGACCTGGATGGTCCAGATTGATGCGCGTTTGTTCTCCTAAGAAGGTCCTGGATGGTCCAGATTGATGCGTGTTGTCTCTCCAGAGGGAGGACCTGGCTGGTCCAGATTGATGCGCGCAGTTCTCTTCAGGAGGTCCTAGATGGTCGAGATTGCTCCAGGGGGAGGTCCTGGACTACCTCCTTAGAGTCACAGGGAACAACCGACCACCCGAAACTTTCGCAACCGCAAATTTCAAAGCAATTCACAAGTCAATTATTCATTAGCAAAACCATGACAAAGCCGCATGGTCTAACATGATCTGATATAATGATTTCGAGCTATACCCTTTTGTTGTTCACGTTGTGCTGGCCTTTGTTATAACCTAATCTAGGCTAGATTACTACGATGCAAGTGCTTGAAGAGGCGCTTAGCAAACAAAAACTGATTTCTTTTCTTTTCTTTTTGCCACATTTGGTAGATAAGGTGCTTATTTTGAAGTATCGATGTTTGAGTAGACAGTGGTGCTTATATATATAACTATATCTAATTAATTTATCGATGTTTGAGTAGACACCGGTGCTTATATATATAACTATATCTAATTAATAGATAATACAGGTATCTAAGTACCTACAAAGAGATGCTTGCATTAGAGGAAACTACTATTACATAAATTTTTGATGATGTAGCTATATTCTCTTTCTTTATGCACTCGTGTATAAACATCTTGCATTATATACATGGCCTTAATTCTTTTTATGTTTCTCGGTGGATTGGAGCTGCATCCTCCACCATGCTTCTACACTAGCTGTTATACATGCTCCAATTAACTTTCCGGGCCTGCCGGCCAAGGTGTAAAAATATTCAGAGCTTTGGAAGAAGCCGCACCAAAACAGGTTGCAGACCTTCATGTTATATATGATGTGCCGGACGGTGTGCAGGGAAAGAATCAGCATATCAGCCACAACAGAAAGTTATCAATAGAAAAGATCTTCCTGATCCTATACTATCTGCCTAGTTAACGTATAATACAATAACTCTAGCAGATTATATTACAACAGAACTCTAGCAGATCAGATTACAATAGAGTCATTCGTTTAACACACCCACTCAATCTTAACTGATCACGTCAGGTTGAGATTGTGTCGAAGGTTAATCATCTGTTGTGTCGACAGTGGCTTGGTCAGTCCATCTGCAACTTGATCTTGTGAAGGAATGAACCTGATCTCCAAAGCCTTTTGCGCCACCCTCTCTCACAAAATGTAAATAAACTTCAATGTGTTTAGTCCTGGCATGAAAAAATGGATTTGCTGAGAGATAGATGGCACCCAAATTATCACACCATAAGCATGGAGCCCTAGTCTGAAACACTCCGAGTTCACCCAACAACGATTGAACCCATATTATTTTGGTGGTAGCATTTGCCAAAGCTTTGTACTCCACCTCGGTGCTCAACCTTGATACAGTAGCTTGTTTCTCTGAGCTCCAAGAGACAAGATTAGAACCAAAAAATAATGCAAAGCCACTAGTTGATTGACGATCATCATGACAGCCCGCCCAATCTACATCGAAAACGTGCTGACAAGTGTTGATGCAGACGTGCAAATTATGAGCCCAACCGTAGAAGTGTGCTTCAGATATGAAGAATTCTCTTGGCTGTCGTCCAGTGTATCGTAGTTGGAGATTGTAAGAATTGGCATACCCTTGTTGACGACAAATGAAATATCTAGCCATGTCAAGGTCACGTACTGCAATGCTCCCATAATACTTGGGTATTTTGTGGCCTCCGTCTGTGATAAGATCTCTCCTCCTGTTTTCGACAACTTTTCAATTGATGACAGAGGAGTTGCTACTGGTTTACAATGTTTCATCCCAACCCATCCAAGCAAATCAGAAATATACTTGGCCTATGAGAGAACTGTAACACCCCAGTTCAACACGGAGCCCCGAATGCCACTAAACTAACCTAGCCATCAATTTTAACAACAATTAACATAAAATTACAGTAAGCATATCAAAGACAAAACCCTTCCACAGGTCACAATAACACAAGGATAACAATAAAGAAATCATGGATAATTAATTCATAGGAAATATGCCAAAATAATAAACCGAGATCAACGCAAAACTAAACCAATCAAGTCTATTTAATGAATAATCAACTAAGGCTAAGCAAAAATATAAATTCAAAATTATAACTTATCACACGAATAAGTTGTCTCATGATCAGTAGTTCTTGTAATTGAGTGACTGATGTGATTCCAAGTGTGTGCTAGCCCTTCCCATGAGCAACGTCATCAACAGTCACCTAAAAACAACAATAGAGCAAGGGGTGAGTCCACGACTCAGCAAGCACATTAATAAACAATGAGCAATGCTTAATCAACGGTAAACAATATCATCATCAACATCAATCGTTTCCCATTTCTTTATTCTCATACTAAATCATTCAATTATCTTTTCATGTTGTGCACCCCTATGCTACATGTCCATATGCACATCTTTCTCGTATACCGGTATAGTGTGAGTGAACACTCGCGACAATGTTCACTCTCAAGCCCGTCCTCCTCAAAGATCGGGGACCTCCTTCACTCCCAGTAGAGTTGTGATCACGATGATCATCTTCTCATATGCAATGATGTTTATGAATGCACAATTATTCATAGATTCATCATTATTAACATTATCCAACATTCCTATATCCATCAATACGAATAAAATCATGACCATTCACATTGCTTGCAATTAAATAAAGTAAAAGTACAAATAATGTAATGGTAATGAGTGGTAAAGAATACAGTGATCAACCAATGAACATTGTCTACCATGCACTTGCCTATTTATACCTGTGAAGTTGGATAGTGAAGCGGCGGCAAAGCAGAAGAGACCACATTCCCTGGACAAACAATTCAAAACACATCTCAAAACAATAACATCACAACACCGATACTTTATTCTAATCGTCAACGTACTTCTATGCCAAACCGACCAATTTAATCCAAAACTACCGGACGCATTACCCGTTGTCCCAGTGGTAAAACGGCTCTAACGTATTCATCCGAACTTCAAATTCAACCATCCAAGACTTTATGGAATTCCCACAAAACAATCTACAATTTCCTAGTTATGATGAACCACTAATTCTATCGTTTTCTACCCCGTTTCTTTACCCGAAGATTGTTCTAGAATCTGTCAGAACAGTCATTTCACAATTTTATATCTTTAATTTTAAAACTTGAAAATATATGAACTACACCAGTTCTAGAAACTACACAAAAAAAATTTACATTATTTAAGTTATCACCATAATTTAATTTTATCATCTACTATATGAAACTAACCCTTCTTCACGATCCGCTACCACGCCCAAAATCGACAAATGACCTTCCCGAGATCAGATCTTTTCGAGACCGTATCTTTTCACTCTCTACTCTGATTCTAATGATCCAGCCCTTCCTGGAATGCTAACGAGATTATCTAACTTTTCTATAATTGGACCAACCTCCGAATCGGAGCCTAAATACCCCGAATCGCCCTCGCAAGGTTCTGCATCTAACCTCGACGAACTAGGGCATGCCAAAAAAACAATATTAAGCTAAGTAAAACAATCTACAACCTTAACATCGACTAAACCATAACAAATCCTAGGGATTAATAGGCATTACCCTTAAAGAACACGAATGATCACGAAAACCCCACGAATTTTTCTCTCTTCCTCTTCTTTCTCTTCTTCTCCTTCCTTCCGTCCTCTTTTGCTGGTTCTTCCTTGGCAGCAACAGCACTACAGCTCGGCAGTGCAGCAAGCAAGGCTAACTAGCAGCACAACTTTCTCTCTCTACTATTGCAACCAGCATGAGTATGTGCAATGCAAGAATGCATGCAATGCAAGAATTAACTAGCAGCAACAGAGGGCACAACGCACATGCATGCATGCAGTGCAGGAGACTAGCAAAGCTAGCATGCACACGCACGCCAGTAGCAGGAAGGAGGGCGGTGCAAAGACTAGAGGAGGCGAGGCGGTGTCTTGGCAAAGAATGGCGAGGAAGTCAAGGCTACAGGGAGGCAGTGCAGGCGCAGAGCTAGGGCTCCCTACCGCCACCCCCTCTTAAAGAACAAAGCCTCTCCCCTTGGCCGAAAAGGTCGTAGACCGAAGGCCCAAGTTCTCTTCTCTTCTTCCAAATTCTAAAATTCCCTAATTAAATCTATTTAATTATCTTTCTAATTCATTTAATCTCCTAAAGCTTAAACATAATATTACAAGAACAATGCCATCTTCTTTATATACTAAATGCCCAAGAAGTAATGAAGATCTTCAAGATCTTTAAGAGCGAACTCAGCTTGCAAGCTACGAACCAACTCATGATGGTCTGATCAGATGAACTTGTGACAATTATATCGTCCACATAAATCAATATATAAACAACCTTCCCTCCCCTGTTATATATGAATAAGGATGTATCTGATTGGCATGGAACAAAACCAAACTCGAATACCAAGTGTCACTACCAGAAACTGTGTAGTTCCCGAGTGCCTATATCTTTCCCGAGTGTTTGGACGAAAACACTCGGGAAGGTCCCGAATGTTTCCGAAGACACTCGGGACAAAAAATCAACACTCGGTGAATTAACTTTCCCGAGTGTTTTCTATAACACTCGGGAAACAAAATATAATCCCGAGTGCATCGAAACAAAGACACTCGGGAACTTTTTTTTTTGGATCGCGCCTATTTTTTTCCGCGCCGCGCGCTTTTTTTCCCCACCGCGCCTTTTTTTTCGCTTTTAACCCATCCCAATCCCGCAGCCGCTCCCGTCTTCCTCCTTCTCCTCTTTCTCCTCCTCTCCTCCTCCTTTCCGCCACGCCACAGCTCCTCCCTTGCGCCCATTGCAGTGCCTCCTCCTCCAAACTCCTCCTCCCTTGCTTGCCTCCCCCCTGGTCTCCCTGGCGCCTCTCTCTCTGGTGCAGGCCCGCTGGGCCTTGACCTTGGCCCCGCGCTCTCCTCTCTCTCGGCTTGGCTCCCTCGCCTGAGTTCCCATGGTGCCTCCTCCAAAGGTGGCCTTGTGTGCCGGCCCGTTCCTGCATGTCTGCATGCCACCCTTGGCGCCTTGGCTCCAGATCTGCCGCCTCCTCCTCCTCCCGAGTTCGGCTCGCTTGTGCTCGCGGCCCAGCCGCCTAACGCGCCCGTGCGCCTGGCCTCGCCGCCGGCTCCACTCGGCACCTCCCTCATGGCGCCGCCCGCTCGCCTCGCCCTTCGCCCGCTAGACCCGGTTTGCCCCGTGTTGCCGCTTTCTCGGCCGAGGAGGCCGAGGCTTCTTGATGGTGTAAAGGAACTAGGTCCACGTCGAATTGTCACGGGTATGATAATTCCACTCATAGCTTTCATTAACAATGCACACTGCCTACACATAGTTGTGTCAATCTTAATCTTGGTTTTTTGTACATCTTGCTATATGTTTTCTACTCCGGTTGTGGTATTGCAAATTGAACCTCCTGCTATGCTGTTCTATATGTAGTTGTTGGATGTTGGGCACTCGGGAAAAACCAGGTTTCTGGTAGTGTGTGAGGTGCTTGTTCAAGACCATACAATGCTTTATCCGACTTGCAAACATGATTAGGAAACTGTTCACTCATGTACCCTAGAGGTTGCTTCATGTATACATCCTCTTCTAAAATGCCATGAAGAAACACATTCTAAACATCCAACCGACGTAGACTCCAACCTCTCGAGATAGCAAGAGACGATATGAGACGGATGGTGACCGGTTTGATCACTGGATTGAATGTATAATCGTAATCAATCCCATATCTCTGCTTAAATCCCTTGGCTATTAGTCTATCTTTATATCTGTCTATGGATCCATCAGCTTTTCTTTTGATTTTGAAAACCCACTTGGAGTCTATGAGATTCATCCCACGTTGAGATGGGGCAAGGTGTCATGTGTTGTAGCATTGATGTTTGAGTAGACACTTGTGCTTAACAGGTGCTTATACATTGTATTTCTTTAGTTTAAGCGAAATTCCTAACTAAAAAACAAAATCAATATTCTATATATAGAATGAATGGTATAGACGAGATTTTCCTATCCCTAAAAAAGGAAAAGATGACCCCCTTCTTCTTATACAACTAAGGAATAGTAATCTTTCTTTTATAGGTGAAATTAGATAGGATTTTAGATGTATACCATTCCTTGATTATATGAGACCAAAAAGAAGAAATGGCAAGAAGGTTCTATATAGATAGAGAAAGAGAAGAAAATTACAATGTGGAAAACAAGACAGGAATTGTGTACATATAACTAGGTGCTCGTCGCCATTCCAATTGGCAACAGGCACCTTCCCTGTACTGTTGAGCCCCCTGTCGCTAGTGCATAGGTCTTTGTACTATTGAGCCCCCTGTCGCCAGTGCATAGGTGCTTGTCGCCAATTGGAATGGCGACAGGCATTTTCCCTATACTGTTGAGCCCCCTGTCGCTAGTGCATAGGTCTCTGTACTGTTGAGCCCTCTGTTGCTAGTGCATAGGTGCCTGTCGCCAATTAGAATGACGACAGGCACCTAATTTTGTAAAAAAAAAATCAACTATTTAGTTTTGTAATTACCTTTTAAATTAATATTATTTAAAAAAATTGTCAATAAGCTACCTAGGATGAAGAGGGCATCCAGGTCCAAGTCTTCTGTTGTGTTTTATGCTCTCACCTAGGATGGAGAGGACATCCAGGTGGACACAACGATGGTAATCCACATACTTAATTTGCCACCCTGATAGCTACAACTGTTGAGAGCAGCTTGGCAATCGAGTGAGGCTAATCCACTGGAATCCATCATGAGTTGCCCCCTTTCCTGACAAAGTTTAACCAAGTTCCCTCCCGAAAGCTCATGGATATTTGATGGATAATGTTTATACTCGTACGTATGATACGAAACGTCTTTATGTGTGTAGTACCGGACGGGACTAGGGACCGGACGCTTTACTTTTTTTTTAACATAAAACGAGCATATATGTTTCAAGCATGCATGCTACATTGCTACAAGCACAAAAAAGAATGGTGTGGCCGATGAGTGATAAGTCAGCAAGACCATGTGCTAAATATTCTTGGTACTTCTCTCTAGCCAGCTCTGAAATACGAATCATGAGCTGTGAAAATTTAGAACGTGTGCAACATATCAAAAATTCATATGCATCATTTTAAAGAATATCACCATGAGCGTTAACATCTTCTCAAAGAACATCACCGTGAACATCAATGTTGCATCTGTAGAAAAAAAATATTGTATCTGTAGAAAAAAATGTTGCATACGGTTCACGGTGATGTTGCAATTTTTTCTAACGCGTTTTTTTTCCAGATGCTTTGTTTGATTTGTGATGTTGCAACCATTATCCAGAAATGTTGCAACCGTTGTCCGAAGATGTTGCAACCATTGTCTAGAGATATTGCAACCGTGTCTGGGATGTTGCAACAATTGTCCAAGGATGTTGCAACCGTTGTCCGAGGATGTTGCAACCATTGTCCTAGGATGTTGCAACCATTGCCCGAGGATGTTGCAACTGTGTCCAGGGGATATTGCATGTAACGGTGTACTTCTATCCCTTTTGCGTGGTGTGTGTTGCTCCATGCGTGTTCTCCTCCCTGGGGACTCCCCTTTTTTAACATAAAACGAGCATATATGGTCCTTGCATGTATGCTACATTGCTACAAGCAAAATTCCAATCACTTGCATTCCTAAATCCCAACGCACAAAAAAGGCAAGAATCACGCGCACCACCTAGAACAATAACGCGTACCGCACCGGCGTCCGATCCAAATGCCCAGATCGGACGTCCTTTCCGTAGTCCCGTCCATATTTGATCTGTAAGCCTAGACGGCTACACGTGAGCCAAGCTCTCCTGCCTTTACCATATCTCGGTCGTACGTGCGGTGCCAACGGCTTGGATCAAAACGAACTTTTTTCATTAATTAACCTTTTTTGAATTTTATTTTAAAGTTAACATCGACGCACTTTATTTCCAAGTCTGACCCCTTTGATCACGCCACGGGTGGTGGCATGACAAAACAACACTGTCACGCGTCAGGATAAGTCCCTAAAATAGCACTTTTTATCACGCCACTGGTTGTGGCGTGACCAAATAACACTGTGACAAGAGTTTAACCAGAAATGGGCTGGCGTGACAGTGTTATTTTATCACGCCACGGGTGGTGGCGTGACCAAAGGAGGCAGAATTGGAAATAAAGTGCGTCGGGGGTTAACTTTAAAATAAAATTCAAAAAAAGGTTAATTAATAAAAAAAATTGATTAAAACGAGCCAACAAAACCACCGTTCTCTCATCGAGTGCATTCCCAGGATGGTCGCCGCTGCTGCCGTCGCGCTCGCGATTTTGCCACCAGTGACCACCGGCGGCAACGTCCTCCCAACGTGTAGATATTGCTTTTACCTTCAAATCCCTCTCGCAGTCCATGCTCCGGTTCTAGTTAATCTGGATAGGATTTTGGTTTCCACTTGTTGGGAATCAAAATTCCCTTTGTGTACTGCTTGCAGCTTGATCAGAATTGGGTCTGATCACTGTCCTATAGTGATGAATTCAGGTGAAAATATTTTCAAGTCTGCCAAGAGATTCTTTTTTGAAAAAAAACTGGTTTGATCATGTTCATTTTAAAGAAATAGTGCTGGAGAAATGGTCTGTCATTGTTAAAAGAATTCCTGAGCAGGTTTATTCTTTGGACAGATGGAATGGGGGTCTAGCTGCTCTTAGACAGTTTTTGAGAGGATGGGGTGCCAACAATATTGGTGATCTTAATTTTAAAAAGAGGTACTATTTAGATTGTATTTCTAGATTAGACTTGAAGGCTGAGTGTAAAGACCTCACATATGAAGAATGGATAGAGAGGTACAAAGCTGAGAGTGAATTAGAACTTCTGTTTGATATGGAGGAGAAGTATTGGCAACAAAGGGGGGCAGTTAAATGGACCACTCATGGTGATGCTAATACTAGGTTTTTCCATAGTTGTGCTAATGGGAGAAAAAGGAAAAAATCATATTTTTGGTCTTGAGACTGAGACTGGTTGGGTGTCTGATGATGAGACAATCAGAAAACACATCTATGATTTCTATAAAAAGTTATTTGGACTTGATAATGAGCTAGCTGTTAATCTTGGTGAAGGGTTTTGGTCAGATGATAATATGATCTCTGAGACAGATAACTCTGGTTTAATTCAGCAGTTCTCTGAGAAAGAGGTTTGGAATGTTATTAAAGAGCTTAGTAATAATTCTGCTCCTGGTCCTGATGGGTTTCCTGCCTGCTTTTACAAATCTTTTTGGGAAGTTTTAAAACAGCCTTTCATGAGTTTGATTAGGGATTTCTTTGAGGAAAGGCTGGATCTGAGGAGACTTAATTTCGGGGTGATCACTTTGATTCCTAAAGTGAAGGATTCTAATACTATCAAACACTTCAGACCAATCTGCTTGTTGAATGTCAATTATAAGATCATTACCAAATTGTTGGATGTTAGGTTGGGGGGAGTGGCTCACAACATTATCAATGCCAGCCAGTCGGCCTTTATTAAAGGTAGGCACATTTTGGATGGGGTGGTTACTTTGCATGAAATCTTGCATGAACTGAGGATTACAAAGAAGAAAGGTGTCATCCTCAAATTGGACTTTGAAAAAGCTTATGACAAAGTTAATTGGGTCTTTCTGGAAAAGATTTTGACCTCTAGAGGCTTCTCAGCTAAATGGGCTAACTGGGTGATGCAGACTGTTAGAGGGGGAAAAGTTAGTATCAATATCAATGTTCAAGTGGGTCCTTATTTCGCCACCCATAGAGGTTTGAGACAAGGAGACCCTCTGTCTCCTCTCCTTTTCAATTTGGTTGCCGATGTGTTAGCTTCTTTGATGGGGAAAGCTCAGCAGCAAGGGTTTATTAAAGGGGTGGCTTCTAATCTGATTCCAGGAGGGGTCTCTATTTTGCAATATGCTGATGATACAATTCTTATGGTAGAGTTGGAGGAAGAGTTTATCTT
This sequence comes from Phyllostachys edulis, assembly GCA_036346405.1. Lineage (NCBI taxonomy): Eukaryota > Viridiplantae > Streptophyta > Magnoliopsida > Poales > Poaceae > Phyllostachys > Phyllostachys edulis. The sequence continues at coordinate 92,097,046 of CM070545.1, forward strand.
AAATCTGAAATTTTTGCTTTATTGCTTTGAATGGATGTTAGGGTTAAAGATCAATTATCATAAAAGCGAAGTCTTTGTTGTGGGTATTAATTAGGATGGTGCTCAGTCTGTGGCTGAGAAGTTTGATTGTAAACTGGGGCAATTTCCTTTGACTTAGTTGGGTATCTCTATTGGGGTCAAGGTTATTAAGAGGAAAGTTGCTGTTAGTATTCTCAGCAAGGTGGAGAATAGGTTGAGTAACTGGAAAGGGAGGCTATTGTCCTCAGGGGGTCGTTTGGTTTTGGTTAATAGCTGTTTAAGCAGTATCCCTACTTATACGATGGGGTTCTATAGGCTTAGTGAGGAGACGCATAAAAAGTTGGATTCCATTACATCTAGGTTCTTCTGGAGGGGGGTGAGTAATAAATTTAAGTATCACATGGTCAAATGGAAAGCGGTCTGCCGGCCTAAAGGTTTTGGGGGGTTGGGGGGTTATTGATTCCAGGCTGTTTAATGACTGTTTACTTTGCAAGTGGTTTTGGAGGATGAGTAAAGCTAGAAATGAACTCTGGTTTCGCATTTTAAAAGCTAAATATCTGGATAGAGGGGACCAAAATGGTTCTATGGGTAGGTGTTCTCAATTCTGGAAGAATCTTCAGAAAGTTAAGCACATTTTCAATAGGGGTGTGACTCATTTGATCGAAGATGGCAAGTCTACTCGTTTTTGGAACGATGTTTGGGCTGACTCTTGTCCTCTTAAGATCAGGTTTGATAAATTGTATAAAATCTGTAGTAACTCTGAGATCAGTGTGTCTAACTGTTGGTCTCAGGATAGTTGGTAGGTTGGTTTTGATAGAACCTTTGGGGAGGAAGAAAGGCAGCAGTGGGTGGAAATGAAACAGATTTTGGATAAAGTGTACCTTAGCAAGAACAAAGATGACATCAGGTGGTGCTTGGAAAAATCTAGTGTTTTTTCGGTCAAATCTTTATACAGTCATATGGCTTTCGGGGGTGTTATAAGTGTGAAGTTGAAAAGGTTGTGGGGAAGTAAGATTCCACTTAGAGTTAAAAAAAATTGTGGCAACCTTTTCAAGACAGGATTCAAACTGCTGACCAACTTATTCGTAGAGGTTGGCCTAGTGATGTGAATTGCATCCTGTGTGGGGTTAAAGAGGACACTAACCATGTGTTTTTTAATTGTTTGATAGCTAACTTTGTTTAAAATTGCATTAAAGAAATTCTTAACTGGGATTGTGTTCCTATCTCTTTTGATGATCTGCTTATGAATTGGTTGGGGAGGAGGGGGCTAACTACTATCATGTTGACCTATTTAGTTTTGCAGCGATTGCTTGGACCCTTTGGACTACCAGGAACAAAGGGGCTTTGGAGAGAGTTTTTCCTAATCAACCTACTTCAGTCATTTTCAAACTTGTATCTTGTTTGTAGCGCTGGCAAATCCTTCATTTTCAAACTTGTATCTTGTTTGCAGCACTGGCAAATCCTTCATTTTCAAACTTGTATCTTGTTTGCAGCGCTGGCAAATCCTTCTCAAAGAACCTGATAGAATGAAGCTGATTCAGTTCTTGGATAGAGCAGGAAGATGGCTTCAGAACTTTAATCACCAAGTGGCAAATTATTCTCCAAGGAGCTGATCTATGTTGGTGGTTTCTGGGCCGACTTGTTGTTTTGTCGCATTTGTCAGATGTTATTTTGTTTTGAGTACTGGATGATAGTTAGCTGGTAACCCCAGCTTCTCTTTTGTTCGCCGTTCGTTACTTTCTGGTGGTTGTAAGGAAGACTGGCTAATTAGCTTTCTATAAAAGCGGAATATATCCCTTTTGGAAAAAGAAAAAAAAAGATTTGGGGCTGCTTGCCATACTGGGCGTCGCCGTCAGTCCATCAACTGTCCTCGCCGGCAAAGGGTGGTGAAGGAAGAATCCACTCGCCCGAGTTAGTTAGAGCAGTGCCTCCTCGATTGGAGGATGTAGACCTTTGATTTTGGATGCAAGTACTGGTAACATCAAATACTTCCTTCGATTTCATATGATTGGATGTATTATGCCGAATTGGAGGGAGATTTTGAGTTGTTATTGCTCAGATTGCAGCTCCTTCAAAATTTGCTGGGAAGACGAGATTGATTCTTGGGAAACAAATTCATCGCCATTGTTTTCTATGCCAAATTGTTTGGGGGATAGGGAGAAAGAAGCAGCAGCGGCGGCAGAGTAGGGAGAAGAACCGATCGGGTGATAGATAGAGACGACGAAATAGTAGTGAGAGATAGTAGAGGAAGAAGTGGCAGCAGTACCAGTTTTAGGTGACTCTGCATCCAGGCCGTTTATTGGAAAAAGAAGGTCTAAGATTGCACTATGGCAGGTGCCGTACAAACTAAGAAAGGCAGGGATACGATCATACGATTCCTACAATGAGGTAGAACATACGCAGTTGAAGATTACAAAGTAGCAATCACATAAATTCGGCAAGCAAGTCGACAGGTGTTCTTACATGATCGACATGAAACCACCGAAAGATTGGTGCATTTTTTCCTTGGCCCTAAACCGCCTCTTTATTCACACGAGTTCTTTATTGGAAGTACCTTGAGAACGAACACTATGTAGCATTTGTGTTTAAACCTCTGGCAGGTGAAGTCGGCGAAATCTAATAATACAACAACAAACCTCCACTGGTGGAAAATTGGGCAGGCATCCAAAACTTTTATTCACTCAGCCCTGGGGAATTCTTGGGCTAGTGTCAAAAGCCGTTGTTTCACCGTTAGCCTGAAAGCAAAAGAAATAATAGTTACATCCATGAGCATTTAATAGGCTATAATCTTACATCTGGTCATCTTTTTAACCTCTCAATCTCCGAGAAGCAATCGACGACTAATTTTGATCAGTATGTGTTAGTGTTGAGAAAAGAAAAATGATGTTATCGAAAGTATTATTTAAACTAATCAACTCATGTCATTTTCACGTGGCCAATCCAAATACTTGCAAAAATATAAGGGGTCAAAGCTGAATGAACTGGCAACACATACCGTAGCAATATCCAAAATTCTATAACTAACTACTATCTTAGCCTAGGTGTCATAAATAGTTTAGCACATCTCTTCCAGGAGTTGCATGCCTACCCTAAAAATTTGGCACTTCATTTGCTTCTGTAAGAGTACAACCAAGCAGCTTGGTCAGCCTAAACGCAAACACATTCTGCTGACTAGCAAAAGTAACAACCAAACCAAACTTGTCACCCTATCGGAAAAAATGCAGTAAGAAATACTATTCCCACCAAGCAAAACAGATGAAGCTTCTTGCATTCATTCCCAAGACGACATGGAGGAATTGCAGCTTTTTTATATTTGAATGCTTTATTTGTATAAAACCGTGATAAACATCTGGACATTAAGTCATTAACACAGAATAGAAAAATAACAAAGCTAAATGAAGCATAGCAACATGCAATTTGACCTATTCTATTTGAGTGAGCAGGTTTATGTATGCCTGTTAGACTTGTGGTTTTGATATGGCATTAGAGTTCGTCTTCAGTGAAATTAATGAGATAATGGTCTAATTAACCTAAATCTTGTTCTTAAGTTCATGCATTGTTATCTGACTTGTTAACCCATAATGACTACAAGATTGAAGAAATGAAATGCCAGAAGATAGATAAATGAACCTCTTAGGTGTACTTTGCTGCTATATCACGCATCAGGCTTTCAGGAGCTGCAATAAAAAGAGATTGTCGGAAATAGTGCCGGTGCACTAACTTCATTTGGCATAATAAGGGTTATAGTAAAGTTAGAACATGATACCTTCTATACCACCAGTGAAATGCTCAAATTGGCCCATGGCCTGTCTAATAAACATTTCTACACCGCTGACAACTTTAACTCCAGATTCATCTGCTTCTCGTAGAAGCCGAGTAACTTTTGGGGCGTATACCGCATCAAACACTACATCATAGAAACTTAAAGCTTTCTGCAAATACAAAAGGAGAATTGATCAAATATACTGAGGGAGCAGACGGTATATCAAGGTTTATGCAGGACAGGTCCTGATATTTGGTGAGCCCAGGGCGAAACAAATATATAAGGCCCTTTTTACGAATATATGCAAAAAAAATTAGAAAAATATACATTTTATGCATCTAATATATAAAGGCATGTTTGGAATACATAAATTCCACAGGAGAAAATTCAACACCAATAGAAATCGGGAAAATTTCTAATGTTTTGGGATAACTCCATAGGAGTCTCAGCAGTACGAGTGTAAGTCAGACCAGACCAATCAAGAAGATCTTGGACATACTTCTGCTAGGAGAGGTAGTAGCCCTCGGGCATAAAAGAAACCTCAATCCCAATGAAGTACATAAGAGAACCAAAATCAATCATCAAAAACTGCTCACTGAGATGCTTCTTCACATACGTGATGAATGAGGAATCATCACCAGTGATGAGCATATCAACATACAGAAGAAGCAGTGTCCTACCCCGAGATGAGACATGGCCAAAAAGAGTAGGATCGTGGGAACTGATGGTGAAACCGACAGTAGTAATCACTGAGGTAAAACGCGCAACCCAGGCACGTGGAGTATGTTTGAGGCCATAAAGAGCACGACGAAGATGACAGGTGTGCCCACTGGGAACAGAATACCCAGATGGTGGCTGCATGTAAACCTCCTCATGCAAAACACCATTAAGAAAAGCATTCTTAACATCCATCTGAGAGATAGACCATCGGCAAACAGAAACAACTGCAACAAGAGTGCAAACAGTGGTCATATAGGCAACAGGGGAAAAGTCTCATCGTAGTCACGACCGTACTCCTACTGAAAGCCGCGAGCCACAAGACGAGCCTTGTAGCGCTCAATAGTACCATCAGATCGGGTCTTAATCTTGTATACCCACTTGCACATGATATTGAGCATGCACAGGTGTCGGTACAATATCCCAAGTCTCCGTACGTCGAAGAGCATCAAGCTCCTCTGCTATAGCGAGCTGTCACTCAGAATGAGGAGCCGCCTCACGATAAAAACTAGGCTCAGTGACAAAGAGAACATGAGCTATCGGAGCAAATCCAAGATGATCAGGAGGTCGAAGGGATGTCCAGTCACGAATGACGTAACGGGGAGCATCACTAGGAGGATCAGATGTGGGTGTCGACAAAATGCCAGGAGAGGAGACTGGTGAAGGATGAGGACGCTTGGAGCAGTGAATACTAGAGAAACGAGATAATGGTGTTACAGGAACGAGAGGCGGTGCTGTAGGAGGCAGCACCAGAGGCGGAGGTACAGAAGACTGTGACAGTAGAGAAATAGGTGAAGAGTTAGAAAGAGACAACCTAAGGGCATGTTTGGAACACAAATTCCACAGGAGAGTTCAACACCAATAGAAATCGGGAAAATTTCCAATGTTCCGGGATAGCTCCATGGGAGTCTAATCAGTGCGAGTGTAAGTTAGACCAAACCGATCTAGAAGATTCTGGACATACTTCTGCTGAGAGAGATAGTAGCCCTCAAGCATGGAAAAAACCTCAATCCCAAGGATGTACGTAAGAGAACCAAAATCAATCATCAAAAACTGCTCACTGAGATGCTTCTTCACATACGTGATGAATGAGGAATCATCACCAGTGATGAGCATACCAACATACAGAAGAAGCAGTGTTCTGCCCTGAGATATGGACAAAAAAAGCAGGATCATGGGAACTGACAGTGAAACCGACAGTAGTAATCACTGAGGTAAAACATGCAAAACAGGCACGAGGAGCCTATTTGAGGCCATAAAGAGTACGACGAAAACACGTGCCCACCGGGAATAGAATACCTAGGTGGTGACTGCATGTAGACCTCATGCAAAACACCATTAAGAAAAGCATTCTTAACATCCATCTGAGAGATAGACCACCAGCGAACAAAAGCAACTGCAATACGAGTGCGAACAGTGGTCATATGGGCAATAGGGGAAAAGTCTCATCGTAGTCACGACCGTACTCCTACTGAAAGCCGCGAGCCACAAGACGAGCCTTGTAGCACTCAATAGTACCATCAAACCGGGTCTTAATCTTGTATACCCATTTGCACATGATAGGACGAGCATGCACAGGTGTCGATACAATATCAAAAGTCTCCGTACGTCAAAGAGCATCAAGCTCCTCTGCTATAGCGATATGCCACTCAGAATGAGGAGCAACCTCACGATAAAAACTAGGCTCAGTGACGGAGAGAGCATGAGCTATCGGAGCAAATCCAAAATGATCAGGAGATCGAAGGGATGTCCAATCACGAAGAACGTAACGGGGAGCATCACTAGGACGATCAAATGTGGGTGTCAACAAGATACCAGGAGAGGAGACTGGTGAAGGACGAGGACGCCTGGAGTAGTGAATACCAGAGAAACGAGATAATTGTGTTGCAGGAACAAGAGGCGGTGTTGCAGGAGGCAGCACCGGACGCGAAGGTACAAAAAACTGTGACAATAGAGAAATGGGTGAAGAGTTAGAAAGAGACAACCATGAAATCGACTCAAAGGTGGAAACAGGACAAGGAGCCGAATCTCGATAGAAGAAAAGTCAAGATTCGTCAAAGACGTCTCATGAAATCCTGGTCCATTGAGCAGAAGGATCATAGCAGCGATAACCCTTATGCTCAGAACTATAACCAAGAAACACACTCAACTGACTGAGCCGATAGTTTGGTGCGCTCATGAGGCTGCAGCAAAACAAAACAAGTACAGCCAAAAATACGAAGGTGTGTACTAGGGGGCTCGAGAGTAGAGACGCTCTATAAGACCGACACCCTTAAGAGAGTGGAAGGTCGATATTGATGAGATATGCAACAGAGAAATAGCCTCACCTAGAACGTGTAGGAACGTGAGAGGCAAAGAGAAGAGCGTGGGCGGTCTCAATCGGATGACGATGTTTGCGCCAAGAACCTCATTCTCGAGTATGGGCACTAGGACAAGAAGATCGGCAAAAGTGCCTCGCCGTAAAGAAAGCGTCTAAAAGCACCGTAACAAAGACACGCCAAACAAAATCACAGTGAAAAGTACGGATGGAAGAATCAAACTGAGTACAAACCATCGTTGCAAAGCTACGATAGATCGCAAGAAACTGACCACGATTATACATAGGGAAAATCCAAGTAAAACGGGAATAATCATCAATGAAGATCACATAAAATTTATGCCCGCCTTTAGAGATAATAGGCGCAGGTTCCCATACATCTGAATGAACTAAGTCAAAAGGACGAGAAGACAAGGACTCACTAGAATGATAAGGAAGTTGTAGCTACTTGCCCAGCTTACAACCCTGACAAAACATGGCTGTGTCAATAGTAACACGTCCAAGAACACTCTGACGAACTAATGAAGAAAGGCGAGATCCACACAAGTGACCTAGACGATGATGCCACTGCGTAAAAGCTCCAGAGGTGGAGGCAGCAGTGGCGGTGGAGGTAGATGTAGAGGTGATAGGAGCAACTGAAGTGGACGGAAGGTAGAGGCGGTCAAGGATGTAGAGACCCTGACAATTCCTACGGCGCCGGCCAATCCCAAATACCGTCCATGTTTGTCGTTCCTAGATGAAACAAGAGTGATAGTCAAACCAACCCTATAGCCGAGATTGGTAAGCTGACCCACCGAGAGAAGCTGTATGGTAAACTGGGGAACATGGGAAACAACTGGAACAGAAAATTCAGTGGACAAAAGAGTGCCCTAACAGCTGACAGACAGAGAGGAGTACCGTCAGTTGTCTGAACAGAGATAGAAAAAACAAGAGGTCCTACAGAAGTGAGAGATGTAGAGTCCGGTGTCATGTGGAAAGAGGCACCAGAATCTAGAACCCAAGAAGTACCTGGAGGAGACGTCTGAGCTAGACTAGCGTAACCTCATCGAGCCGTGAGAGAGCGTGATGTAGAGCCCAGCGTAACTCATCAACAGAGTCACCTCGCCGAGAAAGTCTCGATGCCGGGTTCTGCCCTCCCATCGAGGAAAGGCCTCCCTGCCCCCCTTGGATCGTCCACCCCCACACGCCTTGTTCCGCATTTTTCGCACCACACAACTCTGGCAGTAGTACCCGAAGTTCCTGTAATAATTGCACTGAACCCTAGTTAGTGCAAAACAGAGCGTAAACAGACACTGAGGAGGGATCGTAGTCGGCGAAGCATTACGGTGTAGTCGAAGAAGGGGTAGCAAGTACAGTCGGAACAAACTATGCTACTAACCCACGGCGAAGCTCCTCAGCACTCAGCACAAAGCGTCAAAAGAGCCTCGGTGACTGTCGGACGTGGTGAGCGACTCAGCAGCTGAGCCCTAACAGGCTAACTCTGGACGAAGACAACAAGCGAAGTCATAAAGGCGAAGGCGGTCACGATCCGCCTTCCGCACCTTATGACGCTCCTAGCAGAGCGGAGAAACTAACTCGTCCAACTGGCACCAGAGACTAGCTAAGGCTCAGAAGAAGTCATCAACAAAGGAGTCCTTCTAGCGAAGCATCTCCAACTCACGCTGAAGCGTTAAAAGAATCGCGTCGCGGCTCTGCTGTATCGCCGCACCAACAATGTTCGGGTGGATGGAGTCATCGACGCCGACCACCAGATGGCTCAACACGGGCCTCATCAAGACACCGCTCAAAAGCGTCTATGGCATCTTGAAAGGCCTCATCAAGAACGCCGAGTAGCAAAGAGCGATGGTCTCGCCTTTGCGCCTCATCTTTTGCGCGAGGTGCGTAGTAGGTCGTGGGGAGGTCGAATCCGCGACAACCGACAAGGTCGAGTACCAAGAATATGTCCCCGAGGCAGAGACCATCGAGTGTGATTCCATGAGCGAAGACCACAACTCGTAGTTCGCTCCATGAAGCTTTGTTCTCGAGAATGGGATCGCAATCGATAACGGGTTACCCAGTGGCGGCGCGAGACTCGCGCGATCGACCAAGGCAACAAAATTTAACAGCGGTCTTTGGATGGCGCGCGCTTAGATCGATGTGTTTGTTTTTTAATATTTTTTAGAAAGTTGTTTTTATATAGAAACCCAATCGCTTATATCGGTAGAGGACGCCCGCCGATCCAATCGCGGCGCGAGCGTAAGGCGGCTCGGCGAGCGCGTCTGGCGGCGGCCAAAGTGGGCGCGACGGCGACCGACGGCGACGGCAATGGCGAAGCAGCGGCGTTGAAAGGCATGGCGTCGGGCGGCCCGCAAGAGATGGTGTTAGGCGGCAATGGCCAGCAGGACAATGGTCGAGGCGAAGGGCGCACACAGATTCGGCCACAGTAACCTGCTGGCGTCAAGGCGGCCGTGAGGTGACGGTGTCAAGAATGCATCGATCAACAAGGCGTCGGGATGGCAATGGAAGGAGCTAGGTTAGTGCCCTAGCTCTGAAACCATGTTATAAATATTGTGTATGTATTCATGAGGCCCAATGGGCAATATATATAGGGAGTACAAAGGGGATATTACAAGGGAATATGCCATACACATTAGAAAATACAAAAGGCATATAAGTAAATACAAAAGAATTCCTATTCTAACACCAAATGGTGAATAAAGATGTTTTTAGTGTTAAGAACTCGTACCAATCCCGAGTTTGAAACTTAAGTAAACCAAAAGGTTTAATTGAATAAGATGATTGCAACTGAGATATGCGACATAGATATTAAATTACTTTTATTATTTTCATGATTAGTATTGAAATTTATAGAAATTTTCTATGTTGAATATGCATGATTTCTTTCTTTGTAACTATAATTGATGCTCTTACCAACAAAGCTATTCAAAAGTGCAGTACAAACAAACTAGCTCTCTCAAAAACAAAACATCATGAACTAGCATTTCCACATACTACACAATCTGTATTATGAAAAAATAATGAAAAACCAACTAAATGTTACAAAATGGTACTAAAGTTGCATTGGCCTCAATGGATGGCCACAACGGCAGCTAGGGAAGGAACAGAGATATAAGTTGTTGCTTGCGAGGAAAACTTGTGCACACATGTGTGTGTGTGCATGCGTGTGTGCGTGCGCACGTGCGTGTGTGTGTTTGTGTGTGTGTGTGTGTGTGTGAGAGAGAGAGACACCTTTGGGATAGGAGTGCCATCCACATTTGGGTACATCCCCAATGATGTTGCATTAGCGAGGATCATCCCTTCTTCAGGCCTGAAAGTTTCCAGGTCGGCTAATCTCAGGGCATGACCACCAACCGCATTGGCAAGACTTACTGCCTTTTCTGGGGAAAATGAAGAATACTGTCACATTACATGATGTTCTAAAATACGACCATCATTCATCTAAATAACCATGTGGCTTACATCCAGTATGAACCAACAAGAGATGAAACAAAAAAAACATGTAAAATTGGTTGGATGGTGTCTAGTGCAAAGTAGGTTTACTATGCAATGGTGTATAGTGATCCATAGCTATCAGATGCGAAATAGAGGATCTAGATTAAAAGTACTTGGCTGTCCAACCCCCGACTTCCTTTGTCACTTCTTCTTCCTCATTAATCTGGTTCCTCCTTAGAACCATCCCCTTTCCAGATCAGCAACTACTACATTTTGCCAGTGCCTTCTCATATAGGAACAGCCCAACCAAATGGTGTGCAACTTGCGTTGTACAGCCAATAGCAGTAATGACGCTGATTTATAAGCTGTGGCCACCGCCTCCTATTCATGAGATCTTTACTTACTTCCTCTCCCCTTTTTCCTTGCACACCGATATTTGTAAGGCATCTCGATGTTTATTTATGAGAAAGAAAGGTTCTATGCAATAAGCCAATAAGACTCAATGCTCTCAAATGTTTGCAAATTGGTCCCTTCATGAAGCTTAATCACAGGTTGCTCTGTGATTTTGATTTGTTTCCAACTCCCGACATTTTCATCACATGGCATGGAGAAACTTAGTTATTAGAACCAATTTTTTAAAATAACGGAGTGAAGACACTATCAAAACACAGATTTTAGAAGCATGGAGAAACTTAGTTATTAGAACCAATTTTTTAAAATAACGGAGTGAAGACACTATCAAAACACAGATTTTAGAAGCAAAGCGATTTGAACGGGAAGCTCAATAGAAGGGGAAGATGGGAGAAGGGTGCGATTTTTTCCCCCCACAGTTCTATTTTTTATCTAATGGTTGAGGATCACTTTGCACCTCATTACATGAGGAGCCTGTTTTGCATAGGACACCAACCCCTTATAAATATTGATGCAATTGACAACAAGCACTATTGGATGCCAAATTGCAAATGCAGAAAGCACTGTCCAAATAATTACACAGAAATAAAATGATGCCCATGAAGTCTTCTTGCCATAGAATGGGATGCGGAGGCGTCAATATCTATGTATTCTTGCTGATTTGGACATGAAGATGGATCTATCGATGAGGTATAACAAATGTGCACATGCTGAAGAACATAGAACACCACTCATACAGAAATACAAAAATCTTACCATAGGTACGATTTGCTACTACAACTCTTGCACCCTTCTCCTTTGCCCCATAAGCAATTGCCTTACCAGCACCACCAGCACCTACAACAACAAGAAGTCTACCAGCCAACGGTGAGACGGCAGCATCCTTTGACCCCGGACCTGCGAAACATAAAGCTTCTGATATTTATCCATGACTCCCAAATAACTGTTACAACAGAATCGGTTAAGATTGTTAAAACCTCCTATGCCATCCTCAATAGCAGAAATTGCTCCAATGTAGTCAGTATTGTAGCCCACTAGTTTGCCATCTGGTCTCCTAATTATAGTGTTTATGGCGCCAATTGACTGCAGATTAACACGAGAAAATAGCAGGTCAAATAAACAGAAAGTGGAAGGTAATTAATGAACTAAGCACTAAAAGAAAGTGCAGTGCATCCAGGTACCTTAGCAACTGGATCATGTTCGTGGCAACACTGTACTGCATCCACTTTGAAAGGGAGAGAGCAACTGCATTACAGAAAGTCATATGGCATGAACTCAATTTTGCTCGTGTGAAATATACCAATAAAAGTCTTTCAATGAAGATGACTTGCTGCAAGGGGATTACAGAAGAACAAGTATTCTACTTCCTTTCAGGAACCGGTCATGCTCCGGTTCAACCCCTAAGTCGAGTAGCTTATTTTGAGCTATTTTGCCCAGAATGTGCACATCAATGTTTATTAAGTGTGTTAGAAATTTCAACTTGGAAAAAAAGATGAAAAATCACACCAACAAAACCAGAAGGTGAAATATATATATATAGCTAGATTCTGTTATGCAAACTCACAAGCGAACCGTTGGATGAGATTTGATGTTGTGGTATCCCTCAAATATGAATTCTCTATCTTTGAGGGGTTATTTCCAATATGCTCATCCATGTGGTCCTCAAGACCAGTTAAATCTAGTCCAGCCAAATAACCGTTTTTGTTCTAAGAAATCTAACATAGTTTTTTTCTATTTTTCTGAACTATAATTAGTACCTGAATCCTGAAAAATCCGGAGATGAATATGTGTCAAGAAATCTGGCAAGGTCGTCTGCCAGAAGTGGAAGATAAACAGCATTGTATCCAGCAGATTGAAGACATTTATTATGCAAAATTGGGCTCTTGCTCTGCTTTACTGGGTTGGCTATAAGCCCAAGAACCTTTGTATCAGGTCCTATATGCCTTATATTGTAAATGTCCAATAATTCTTCAACCGTTGGCTGCCCGGATGCTGATGTCTTTGTAGCATTGAGTATCCCAAAGGTAAGATATCCACCAAACTTGGGGGATAAAACCCTTGACATCAAACCTCTTTCACTCATCACCAATCCAATCATAGGCACCTGTCATTTCTATTGGTCAGTCAAATGGCAGTTAATACAACATGGCATGAATTAGAAAAGCCTGTAGCTTAAGCATAAAAGTACACTTCAGATAAACCATGACAATCAGCCATACTGTTGTGTACTTTACTACCTTTTAATCAACAACATCATGCATTGAAGAAGTAAAACATAAATGAATAAGCTAGAAAAAGAGCTCTAGTTTAACAATGTACTTAATTGTTAATAACAAGGTCACAAAGACACAAAGTTTGATAAAACAGAGCTATACAAAGAACTGAAAGAAGTATCCATTGAAAGAATGACTGATGTACAAGCTTTCATTTTAAATTACAATTGCAACAGGCCTACCTACTCACAAACAATAAAGACACAGACCTAATGTCTGATTAACATGTTCGAATAGGCTTAAAGAGTGTATAAGGGTTCACACGAAAACCTGTTGAGTACCTTAATTCTCGTCCTCTGTTGTAAGCAATCGATTACGCGAAGATATGGAATGCTAATTTGCACTCATTTGAAGTACACGTAGATTGGTTGGGGGTGTTAACAAAAATCACCCTAGCTGGTCACTGAGTTTGACAACACCTCTCCAACTTATTTTGTGGCACTCATGTAATATGTCCGTGCTGCTATGCCACTCTTGAGGGTGAGAGCAGAGACAGAAGATTAGTGGAAGAAATGAAATTTTGTTTAGAATTCTAGCCACTAACATGTGGGCTAGTATATTGATGATTGTTTCTAAAGTTTTTTATGGTTGTTCCATTAAAACTAGTGAACAAAGTAATGACAGGTGGGATTTTGTAAACCAAGATAACTTCTGGGGTGGTAAAATACCACAAGTTGTAGGGTTGTTTTCAAACTCAGAGTGACAACTGGGGGGTTTTCTGCAATTTTCCCTTTTTACATTTACGGAATTATTTGCTAAGTTTCACTGGGAAAGCAGGTGGAAATTTGAATTTGAAATTAAAAGTGCGGAAGGGAAACCAATTCTTCAGTAGTACAGGTGGATTTGGTGTTCTTATAGCTTAACTGAAGTACAATTTAATGAATTTATGAAATTCATGTTTTCGAAAGCCAATGGGCCAAGATTAACTTGCCAATGTCCATGAAGCATAATTTCCATACCAAATGGAACACAAATGATTTGAGGAATGTTCACAGGGCCATGTTAGCAATCACAAGACTTAAGCACCGAATATAAAAGACAGATAACACGAGTTTCTGGGAGGAAAAAGTGAAATGTTTCTTTGATTCTGGAAAGTGCCACTTACTTGGCAGTGCACCAACACTTGGAACATCCGTGACACATCAACAATGTCCGTAGCAGTTGTTGCAACTTTCACTATGTCAGCTCCAACTGCTTGTATTCTAGCTACAAGATTTGCAAGCTCCTCGCAGGATGGGGTATTTTCATAATTATGTGAAGAAACAATAAGTTTACATTTCTCTGGCTTACTACCAGAGAGAAAGCTGATAAATTTGTCAGCAACCTGCAGAAAATACAAATAAGTTGGTTATTAGAGAATCCATATGATTATCTAATACAACTGCTATGGAATCGGGAAAAAAATCGGCACGACATTCACAATTGAACTACCTAATGGAGAATGAATGCTTAGGGCATGTTATTCCTAATCTTGAACTTAATTAAATGAGCCACCCACTATGATCTTATTTTCTTATTTTAAAATCCTGATTTCAGGCAAACCTTGTTAAATATACAACAGACACCACAATGGCAACAACTTATCTACAAGAATACCTAGCAAAACCTTGTTGCGGGGAAATTATTCCAGATCTCTGCTACACAATACAACTATTGATAAAGAAAACTACCACTAGCAAAACTCTGGTATCATCATTAGTAGCATAAAAAGTAGAAAACCTTGACTTTCTTTCTGACCAAGATAATCAATATTTGTGGCAGAACCACAATATAGTTGTCAAGTATGGGTGACTCATATCCTAATCAACTAGGAATTGGAGAAGTGGGCTACAGGGATTCCTTTATAAATTCTAATATGATTAGGATTCCTACCTCCTTTTGGAGGAGAACTAGGGGGGCACTACATAAAACCATGAGGGTGGCACTACATAACTCCAAGTTTGAAGCAAATGAGGGGGCTTGCTCATTGGAGGTACCGAAAGATGATTCAAACATACTAGTCCTCAATCAATCAGATACTTCTCATGGATGGATATTATATTCAGGTTGTTGCTTCCATTATGTTCGGCGAGGGAGGTGTTTGACGAAGGATCTCCACGCCCGACAAATGGAATTGTTCACTTAGTGCCTTAGTGGATTACAAGGAATATGCAATTACTAAGGTAGGAACAATTACATTGAAGATGTATAATAGAGCACATCACACATTGACAGCAGTTCGGTATGTTCTCGGCTTAAAGAAGAATCTAATATCTGTGAGGTCGCTTGAACTCGAGAGTTGTGAGGTATCTCTTCGAGGTGAAGTCATACGAGTTACTTGCAAAGGGCAGGTAATCATGAAAAGTATTTGGAGCAATGAAGGATACCAATTAATAGGTAATCATAAGGGAAGAGCAACCAATGAGAGGTCTAATAAAAATCCTGGTCAGGAGAAGCAAACCATGTCGTCAACGGTAGGTACTCAGATCTTATCTGCAGTTATGTGCGGAACTGCAAAGACGGATGCAAAATCTAGCAGGCGCAAATGTAAAGGTGCGAGCTATTGGAAGAAGGAAGACGTGGTGGGACCAACCACATGGTACTAATGAATAGGTGGAGCTCGAATGCGGTACAAACCTATGGCATGAAGGGTCGTAGGAACAGGAGGTGTGGTTAACCAAACTACACAATAACGGAGCTCTCAGGTGGAGTTTCCAGGAGGGCTAGCCCGGATATCGACACCAATACGGTGATGTGCATGAGCCCCTGTGGTAGGGGCACTCCCAAAGGTGGGAGGAAAAAACAAAACAAAAAAGCAAAAAAAGATGGAGCCGACTAGGAGCGAGTTCTTGGAGGAGCACAGTGACTTCAACGGATAAGATTCAAGATGGAGATTGTTAAGTATGGGTGACTAATATCATAATTAACTAGGACTTAGAGAAGTGTGCTACAAGAATTTCTATATGAATCCTAATAGGATTAGGATTTCTACTTTCTTTCAGAGAACTAGGGGGGACTATATAAAACCATGAAGGGTGGTCATAGAAAACACAAGCCGCAAACCAATTCATCCAAAGCAAGAGGTGCACGAGAGGATTAGAGGCTAAGTTATTATTTAGCACTAGCTTCTTCTATGGGACAAGGATCCGAGGGTCCTAAAAGGTTCGAGAGGATTGTGAGAGGGCGACAATCCATTGTACTCTTTTGAGGTTGTGTTTAAGGAATTTGCGGTCGGCTTCGCCAAATCTGTCTCTCGTCGTGGTTATTTCGTTGTTATTTGGTTCTCTCTATAAGATTCATATACTTCGTTCTTGATACCGTGCACGCTAGTGCCGTTTCTCACATCCGATTTGGGGCTGCTGCGCATAAGAAGGGGTTTCAGAGTATAACATAGTTCCCACAAGTCAAGCATATGTGCTAAAGGATTGCTTAGAAAGATGTATTTGAGTATTTGGAAGAAATTTTTACCATGTGGATATTGTCAACACAAATTTCCCTTTTTTCAGTTTTCCAGACCAAACACTTTCTGGACTTCTGGAGTTACCTTCTAATAATCCTTACTGTGACAAAGGCAAAATGGCAACTAGAGTACTAGACACTAAAGCATATTCAAAATGGCTGACAAATGGATTTAAAGTTCATAGCATGGTCCATCTGCTAGTCAATAAGAATAACAAAATTTGAAGACAAAAGCTACCAAAAGAATATCATTCATAGTGTATGGATGAGTGTGGAGCAGCCACTTGTGAAAAGTGAAAACCATAGACGGCACCAAAAAAATCATGGATGGAGTACATGTAATGTTATGCACACATGCATAATTTCAAGTCCAGTTTGTTCTTATTGTGGAGAACCAAAAAAATACAAGCAGTGCATTGAATAGTACACAATGCAGTGCTTGCCTTTTTTGTTACTCTACAGTAGGGACATGTTTAACCATGAAATTTCTTGCGTGCATAACACCACATGTATGATTTATTTATAGAAGTTTTTGGAACAGTGCATCATCCACTTTTCACAAAAGGTGGACACAAGGCAATTTACAATGTATGGATTCCCATATTATAATGGGGACAGCGTAACAGATTTAATATGTTTAAACAAACGAACCTTCAATTCGATATCAACATAGTCTACACCTAGTTCCATTGCAAAACGGAGTGTTTCAAATCTTGCAGCATCATCACCATCATAGTGACCTCCTTCCCAGTTAGGTCTGCAAACAAAAAGAAAAAAGAAAAGATGGGCACATCATTTATGCAAGGCATAATGGTGTATACTGATATACAAAAATTAGATAAATATGACTGACTACTACAAAGAGTAGAAGTGTTGTTGGCCTAAAAAAACACTTGCTTTGGAGTAATTGCACAATATCAAGCAAACAAATTCAACAGATAAATAAGTGAAGAGCAAAGCATACAAGTCAAATAACAATTCTAGTTAAGAAGACTTCTTTACTGATCCAAGGACCGACCAGATTCATTTCCTAAAGTGTAGAAAGTTAATAATAGCCGTAGATCTTCTCATTGACCAAACAGTTTACCCAAAGGCCAATCTCCATAAAAGGTTCATTTGCAGACTAGACTCTTCATTTTGCAGAGAATGGGTTGTACACGAAATGAAGTGCTTTTAGGATGCAGTGGTGGCACCTCTAATGCATGGGCACGGCTAGAAACAGGCGAGTCCGTGTCGGACACGGACACGGCTCCGACATGTATTTGAGGCGTGTCCGAAATTAGGCCCGCGAAAAAAAAATTGAAATTTAGACACGTATTTGCCATTTCGGCCCAGTCCATTTGGCCCAAACTTGGAAGCCCAACCCATTGCGTTGTGTTCACCCTAGCTTTCTAGAGCCAGAGCCGATCCCGTCACACATCCCCACTCGATACCGCCTTCGCCTCATCCTCGCTACACCGCCTTCGCCTACCGCTGCTTCTTCGCTTCCGACGGCAACCGACGGCCGGTGGCGCCCCCTCCTCTGTGCTACCCCGACGCCTTCGCCTTCGCCTTCTTCCCTAACGCCGCCACCGCCCTGCTGCCGCTTCCCGCTCCAGAAGGATCGACGGCCAGCCCCTCCCTCCTGTGCTCTTCCAGACGCCGCCCCTTCGCCTTCCTTCTCCCCGACGCCACCCCCATCTCCTTCTGCTCTTCTTTCACAGCAGCGAACCGGCGACTACCTGCTACAGCGGCGACCGACGAACAACAGCAGCTGACGATGACGACCGGCGGTGAGTGAATCATATCATGCTCCTTCCTCTCCACTCTTCATGCTCCTTCCTAGATCTTCCCTTGTTCTTGTGCTACGAGAAAACTTTGTAGTTTGTAGTTCTTCCTTCCTAGATTTTAGTTTAACAAACATGTAGAAAAATATTAAATAATACAAATGCATATATTATTATTATTATTTATATATATATATATAGGTAGGTACTCCTGTGAGTACTATACCATTTTCATTCATATATATATATATATATATATATATATATATATATATATATATATATATATATATATATATATATATATATATAGCTGTGCCCTGTGTTGCCATT
Organism: Phyllostachys edulis; assembly: GCA_036346405.1. Taxonomy (NCBI): domain Eukaryota; kingdom Viridiplantae; phylum Streptophyta; class Magnoliopsida; order Poales; family Poaceae; genus Phyllostachys; species Phyllostachys edulis. The sequence continues at coordinate 92,115,514 of CM070545.1, forward strand.
TTTAGACATGTCCGTGTCCGTGCATCATAGGATTTCACAACCGGCAAGGCAGCAAGCAGCCAAACAGGGCAAAAATTGCAAATAATAGGCTAACTGGGGTCAGATCAACTAATTGAAAACATCCTAAGGGATGTATTTGCAAATATTAAGTCTCAAGGGACCACAAATATCCAACGGACATTTCTGCCATCTCCATACCTTCCACGGATGTGTGATGTGTCTGTATGTATTCAGACCACCATCCCATTTGATCCAAAGGCCTAACAGCGTCCAACACAAGCTAATCCTAGGGAACAAACGAAATGCTATTGACTAATGACTAATAGATGCCGACCAAAAAATGCAACCCAAAACGACAGAAAGGCGACAACGAAGAAAGCAAAGCAGGAATCATGCCAAGCTGAAAAGCTCCAATCTTGCAAGCACAAGCACACCCAGATGGATCCCGCACAAGCAACTCGGCACGCGTTCCGGATATCCCAAAAGGATGCAGAATCTATCAAAAGAAATAAATTGGAGCTCGGGAAGCAGGGGAAGTGGGCGAGGGGATCGAACCGGTAGGTGACGAGAGCGGGGAGCGGGCAGCCGCGGAGCAGGCGCGGCAGGTGCTCGCGCGGGCGGAACCCCTCGATGAAGTCGAGCCGGATCTCGACGAGATCGCCACCGGCGGCCGCCGCCGCCGCCGCGTCGGCCTCCATCTCCTCCACAGTCCGCCCCACCAGCGGCACGCACAGAAGCGTCATCTCCTCCTCCTCTCTGCTGTCTCGCTCGCGATGCGGATGCGGGCGATCGGCAATGGCCGCGGCGGGGTGCTGGGGTTGGTCTGGTCTGGTCGCGGGCGCAAGTGGGAGGCGGGGTGGGTGGGGTGGAGAGGGGAGGGAGGAGGAGGGTGGCGTGGGTTGGTGACTTGGTGCGGTGGGGTTGGAGGGTTTGGTGGAATACTAGAATGGTCGCTGGAAAAGTTGAACTTTTCCGTTGAGAGGGGGACCTAGCGGGTCATTATCGGTCGAGATTTCTTTTTTTCGAAGAAACGGCAATAGAGCCATTATTGCATTAAAGAAGAAAAAAAAAGTAGTTCAGACATTAAAAAAAACCGGTGAAAAAAAAGAAGAGAAAAAAAGAAGAAGAAGAAAGAAAGAGGAATTTACAAAGACTTTTCCCTCCTAGGTTAGTCCTCTAACATGAGTCTCCTCCCCTCATGCAGATAGGTCTGCAGCTTGAGCATCCTACTATGCGTTCATGCCCAGGTCTCTTCTTTGATGACCGCTATCAGCCCCACTGGCCTGTGTCTGAGGTGTTGAAAAATCCGTCTATTTCTTTCTTTCCAGATTTGCCACAAAGTAAGAATTATCAACGAGCCTTGACCTTTCTTGTAAATGTCATCTGCAGAAAGGAAAGTGTCGGTCCACCAGTCTACCATCTTTAGACGAGATGTCTAGTGGATTGGATTTAGATTAGCTCGTTGCGCCCATGTGGCCACTGAGGTCCAGATTTGCTTGACATAAGAACACTCTACGAATATGTGCATAGCTGTCTCCAGGTTGTTCGTACATAATGGACACCAGTGATCGTTTTGCATATGGCGACGTGCAAGGACGTCCACCGTTGGTAGTCGGTGCTGAATGAGAGTCCATGCGAAGATTTTGCATTTTTGCGGTGCCCAGACGTTCCAAATAAGCTTTTGGAAAGGGGCCTCTACCGCCCCCAAGAATTATGCATAGTATACCGATTTGGCTAAGCAGGTTCCTGAGCCTGTCCATTTCCAAGATATGTCATCATTAGTTTGAGACAACGTGACTTGGCAGACCCTGGTATAGACTTTGACAGACTCATGTATCAAGCGCACAGTATTTTTCCTCTTGAGATCAGCTATCCATTTCCCTTCATGCATTGCATCCTGCCCCATCCGAACCACATCGATCCCACGTAAGCCAACCAAGCACAAAGAACTGGCATCAATAACCCTCAGTATCCATCAGAGAGTATTAACCAAACCCACCATTTTTGCCACATTCATTTTTGTCAATCTGAACCCACAGCATGAACTAAGCAAGATGCACATAATGCGCATACACCAATAGCCCTGAGTTTACATCACGAGCAAGGGGACTATTAATATGAACTAATTATCAATTCAATTTCAAAGATAAGACTATTAACATCATTACATCACGAGCAAGCGGACTATTAATATGAACTAATTATCAATTCAATTTCAACATAAGACTATTAACATCATTGAAGCGGTTCAACAAAGAAGACAAAGAAGACCAATGGTGTCCAAACCCACCACACCAGAGAGTAGCCCTCAAGATCCATCGCAGAGCACTAGCCATTTTCATCACAGAGCAAGGGGTAGAGACAGAGAGGAGTAAGGTATGGTGATACCTCAAGACAAATAAGAACTGACCACGGCGAACCCCACCACCAAAGACAACTCTCATCCATCTCCTTCACCTTGCATAAATCACACAAACATCAGGACACAACTTAAGGCTCAAGCATAAAAATCAAACTCAACAAAAGATATTAAGCTAACAGAGAGGAGAATAGAGGGAGGATGGGGAAAGCAAAACCAGGGGGTCCAAGGCCCGAGCGCAGAGGTCGAAAGCAAAGGTGGGCAGACCGAGAACTAAGCCATGGACGCGGCGAGCAAGAGATGCAGTGGCGGCGTCATCAGAAGTTGTGGCACGACCCTGACACTACATAAGACACTCCTATCGTACGAGTGTCTTGTGCAATGCAGAGTAGTGTCACAACCGGCGGCGATGGGGTCGGGCGATGGCGTCGAGGTAGGGAAGGGAACGGATGAGAGTAAGTGCGCTAGGGAGTGACGAGTTAGGACGGGTGCAAACCCTAGCGGCCGGGCTCCTACTAATAAAGAGACTTATCACAGACGGTTCTATTATGGAACCGTCAGTGATAGTTATCATAGACGGTTCTATAATAGAACCGTCCGTGATATGTCCCATATCACAGACGGTTCTATTATGGAACCGTCCATGATATGGTTTTTCTCAAGTATATTATCATGTATATACACTTACATGACATGAAGAAATTACATGTTTATATGTCAATTTTGTCATTTAAATACTGCTGAAAATTTACTTTAACTATATATATAGGACGCCTGCTTGCATATACGGGACTATGTACTCCCACTTCCAATATACCACTTAAACGCACATATTATACTTCTTTATCATTTTCAGTATACTTAAATACTAATTATAAGATACTCCAATGCGATTTGATTGAAAAAAATTTATTGGAGCCCTTTGTTTTTTGCTATATACCCTTTTTCATATATAAAAGAAGTACATACACAAATTTTGCTATAAAAAGTGGAATTTAATGAAATTTTTCATGGAACTCACTTGGGGTATCTTATAATCATTATTGGAGTATGCACAAATAGATAACGAGGTATCATCATACGATTTAAGTGGTATATGAGAGGTGGGAGTACATACTCCTAGGAGTACCATACCATTTTCCTATATATATATATAGTAATAATTCAACATATAATTAATATAGTAACTTCACCTCCAAACTAGATTTTTTTTTTCATTTTGGAATTTTCATATGGCCAAACAGCGTAGGCAGTCGTTTCTTACAAAGATTTTTTAAAAAAAGTAGAAACCTATAAATAAACAAAGTTTTTCTAGCGGCGGAGGTAGGCTGTTATCTCCGTCTTCAATACTTCGTAGGCGGCGGCAGCAGTGTCAGACGGTCCGTGATCGAACGAAGCTTGAAATGCATTCACCCGCTGACGCGCTCGTTCGAGTGTCTCCCGAAGACCCTTGGACTGTTGAATCAAGAAGAATTGAGCCCATAGGCCACTACTACAGAAAGGCTAATATCGACGCCTCATCACGCACGGTTGACCAAAACCGGTAGATAGATTCAATCACGAGCGGTTTTGGTTTAGAGACCGCTCAGGCATCGGCGCGCTAAAAACCGTCGTGAAGAGGCAATGTCACGAGCGGTTCATTTTGAAACCGTCAGGAGTATCACGAGACGGCTCAACTTCAACCGCTCGTGATGATATCAAGATCGCGCAGCGGTTTTTAAACACAACCGCTCAGGATCACGCGGCGCTCAACAAGAACCGCTCGTGATATTAATTAGTATCACTGAGCGCTTCTTAACAATAACCGCTCGTGATAATATCGCTCTGACTCCACGGCCGCCGCCATCGCCTTCGCCCCGCGCTCTCTTCATCGCCGAGCAAGGCTCGTTTGCCGCCAATCCGCCCGGCTCCTCGATGCGTCTCTTCGCCTCACGCCCGAATTTATTCCTTGTTTGATAAAAAGATCATCCGCCATCCAAGATGATCATCCCCACATACTTATAAAATTAAAAACGTAAATGGTCGCCTCTTTCCTCGTCAGCCGCAAGACCGATGGCCTTCTGGCCTCACTGCACGAGCACCTCTCTCTTGTAGGTTGAACTGTGTTGCGGAAGAACACTGCTTGATCAACAAAGGTCTTCACCTCTGCGGCGGAGAATTTGCCGGAGCAGTGACGCCACCTTCCGCCGCCTTGACATCCTCCTCCGCCGTGTTTTCCGGGTGATCTCCCACTTTCGGTAGCATGGCGTCATCGACGTAGTCCTCCAAAACGACGCGCACGCCTCTGTGAGGCTTGCCGTCACTTGATCTGTGGAAATCGAGGCGAAAGCGATCGATACGACCAGCCGATACCCCTCAAGCAAGGGAAGAGAGCCTATGGGCTCAATTCTTCTTGGTTCAACAACCGAGGGTCTTGGGAGACACTTGAACGAAGCGCCACAATGAGTGGACGATTTCAGCTTCATTCACGATGATCGAGGAACCGCCCAATGCCGACGCCTGCCGCCTATGAAGTATTGAAGACGGAGATAGCAACCTACCTCCGCCACTAGAAAAACTTTGTTTTATTTATAGGTTTTACTTTTTAAATCTTTTTTTAGTTTAACGCCACATACTGCTTGGCCATATATATGAAAATTCCAAAATGAAAAAAAAGTTTGGAGGTGGTTACTATATTTAATTATATGTTGAATTATTGCGCTCTCTCTCTCTCTATATATATATATATCGTAGACGGTTTTGTGGAAAACAAAATCTAGTTTGGAGGTGAAGTTACAATTAATATTAATTATATCGTAACGAAGCGCCAACGGCAAGTGGACGATTTCGAGCTTCGTCACGATCAGAACTGTCCGATGCCGACACCGCCGCCTATGAAGTATTGCGAGATGGAGATAGCAAATTACCTTCGCCACTAGAAAAACCTTGTTTAATTATAGGTTTCGCTTTTTAATATAAACATGTAATTTCTTCACATGTCATGTAAGTGTATATACTTGAGAAAAAATATTTACGGGACGGTTCCATAATGGAACTGCTCAGGATATGGGACATATCACGACGGCTCCATAATGGAACCGTCGTGATATGTCCTATATCACCGACGGTTCCATAATAGAACCGTCTCGATAAGTCTTTATAAGTAGGAGCTAGCATAGCTTGCCGCTAGGGTTTGCGCCTAACTCGCCACTCCTCAGCCGCCTTACTCTCGCCCTGCTCTCTCGTCCATTCGCCGACGCCGCCATTCTTCCTGTTGCCGACGGTTGTAGACACTGGTGACACCGCAAAAGACACTCAGACGATAAGAGTGTCTTTTGCATAACACAATCACAGTTAATAACCACGGTGACGCCTAAACTCACACTCCTCAGCCCCGCCGCTAGGGTTTGCGCCCGCCCTAACTCCGCTCCTCCCCACCTCGACGCCGCCGACCTCGCCGCCGCCGCCTCCCCTTTGCGCCTCGCTAGGTCTCTGGCCGGCTTTGCTTTCCCATCCTCCTCTATTCTCCTCTAGATCTGTTAGCTTAATGTCTTTTGTTGAGTTTGATTTTTATGCATGAGCCTTAAGTTGTGTCCCGATGTTTGTGTGATTTATGCAAGGTAAAGGAAATGGATGAGGGTTGTTTGGTGGTGGGGTCGCCACCGTGGTTGCGCCTGCATTAAGGTCCCTCTCTCGCTCTACCCTCCTTGCTCTGTGATGAAAATGGCTAGCTAGTGCTCTGCGATGGATGCCGAGGGCTACTCTTGGTGTGGTGGGTTTGGACACCCTTGGTCTTGTTCTCTTGCCGATGAACCGCTTCAATGATGTTAATAGTCTTATGTCAAATTGAATTGATAATTAGTTCATATTAATAGTCCCCTTGCTCGTGATGTAATGATGTAAATAGTCCTATGTCAAATTGAATTGATAATTAGTTCATATTAATAGTCCCATTGCTCGTGATGTAATGATGTAAATAGTCCTATGCTGAAATTGAATTGATAATTAGTTCATATTAATAGTCCTCTTCTTGTGTGATGTAATGATGTCAATAGTCTTATGTCAAATTGAATTGATAATTAGTTCATATTAATAGTCCCTTGCTCGTGATGTAATGGTGTCAATAGTCTTATGTGAAATTGAATTGATAATTAGTTCATATTAATAGTCCCCTTGTTCATGCGGTCAAGTTCTCCTACCTCTTGCGTGCACGCCCTACCATTCCATTCATAATCTCTTCTCTATAAAGTCTCCAGCGTTGGTTGCTTGTGCCATTAAACAGCATCATATATATATTATATATATATTATTCGTAGTCCTCACCATGGGTCGTCCACGCAAGATGAGAAGAATGAGACAAGATCCACAGCAATCTCATTGAGCCCTTGCAAGTATAAGAAGTATGGATGCAAAAGCGGTCGAACATCCAATTACTGGATTGACGTCGCTATGTTCAAAAGTGGCGTTGATGCAACTACTCGATTAGGAAGTGGCATCATGTATTAGCAACCAACAATTCTTGAGCATGTAATTGTCTTTAAAGCCAACAAGAACACCAAGCAACAAGTTGAGAATTCTTTTGAAATATGAGAATGGTTGCTTGGTGTTCTTGTTGGGTTTAAAGACGATTACATGCTCAAGAATGGTTAGTTGCTATTATATGATGCCACTTCCCACGGAGTACCAAGATCAACGATACTTTCAACATAGCGACGCCCAATCTGTAATTGGATGTCCGACCGCTTCTTTGCATCCATATTTCTTATATTTGCATGGGCTCAATGAGGTTGCCCGTGGCTACCGCCTCATCCTTCTCATGTCATGTGGACGATCCCCAAAGTGGCCGAGAGATTACGAACAATATATATGTAATATATATATGATGCCGGATTTAATGGTACAAGCGCCAACGCTAGCCTTTATAGAGAAAGTCATCACGACGGTTTCAAACCACAAACCGCTCGTGATATGCACTTATCACAAACGGTTTGTGGCTAAAACCGTCGTGATATGTGATTATCATGCACGGTTTGTGGCTAAAACCGCTCAGTGATATGTGATTATCACGCACGGTTTGTGGTCAAAACCGCTCAGGATATGATTATCACTGAGCATTTGCCAGGATGAAACCGCTCGCGATATATGTTATCGCAGACGGTTTGAACCACAAACCGTGGAAAGTATACATCACAGACGGTTCAAAACCGCTCGTGATGACCTCATGTCATCATCGACCCATAAACTCGCACGGCTCACTTAAACCGCTCGTGATGACGCGGAACCGTCAGGAAAGCCTTTTCGTAGTAGTGGGCTCTTCCCTTCCTTGAGGGGTCTCTACCGTCAACTCGGTTGTCCGCCGCCGACAGGCCCAAGTAATGGCAAGCCTCCTAAAGACGTGCAACGTCATTGTGGAGGACCACGTCGATGACACGGTAAACTCGCCAAAAGTGGGAGATCACTCGGAAGACACGACGAAGGAGGATGTCAAGAAGGCGGAAGGTGGCGCCACCGCTCCCAAGAAATCTCGATAGAGGAGTGAAGACATCATTGAAACAAGTGTTCTTCCAAGAAGACTCCGCCAACGCATACCGGAGAGGTGTCAGACAAGACTGGCCAAGTAGGCCATTAATGTCAGTGACAAGGAAATAGAAGAGGCAGCCATTTCTGTTTTTTTAGAAGTAGTAGAGTTATATGTAGGGATGATCATCTTCAATGGCGAATGATCCTTTTTTATAAAAACAAGGGATAAATTCGAAGCGTGAGACGAAGAGACGCATCAGGGAGCCAAAGCGGCATTGATGCGACGAAGAGACGCATCGGCGACGAATAAACTCATCGGGCTTCAACGGGGAGCTATAGCGATATTATCACAGATGGTTATAATTAAAAACCGTCTGTGAAGTCTGCAATTATCACAGACGGTTATAACAAAAAACCATTTGTGACATGTAGTAATATCACAGATGGTTCTTGTTAAGAAACGTCTGTGAGGTATCACAGACAGTTGTTATTTGAAAACCGTTTGTGATAATCACAGATGGATATTGTTAAGAACCGTCTGCGATACTTCACAGATGGTTTTCATTATAAATCGTCTGTGATATTACCTCTTCACAGACGGTTTTTAGCGCAACCAGTAATACAGACGGTCTCTAAACCAAAACCGTTTATGATTGCATGTAATACAGACGGTTTGGTCAACCGTCTATGATGAGGCATCCAGTATTAGCCTTTTTGTAGTAGTGTTGCATCAGGATCCTAATGCCCTATTACTTGGCAAGTCTAGATTAGTTTCCAACAATCTTTCTCCTAATCAAAACTTGCCTTCTCCTAGTTGATGATTTTAGACTCGACTAACATGCAAAAACAAATACTAATACAATTACCCCTTAATCAAGTTATCTTCACAGCGGTGCCGATTTGTCATCCGCCGCAGCGAAATGCGCCACTTCCTTTGTCGGCTTGTGGCACTCATTGGCAAAATGCCCTCGAATGCCACAATTGTAGCATTTGATGTTCTTCTTGTTGAACCTGCGCTCACTGATGTCAGAGTCTTTGCTGTCCTCCTCGTTGTCATGGCCGCCAGCACGGTCACTAGCTTTGCCGTGGCCACCGCCGCTGTTACGATTCTTCTTTGCGTCACTGTCTGACCTTTCTCCATTCTTCTTTCTTTGGTGAGGGTCTCCCATTGCGTGCGCGTGATCAACAGATTCTCACTTTCCTTAGCTCACTCTCCTTCAGGTCGCCGAAACTAATTCGAACGTGCTCGTCGTAGGCTTTGTATCGCCCGACAAGGTATTTGACTGTGAGGGTCTTCAATTCCACGCACTGCTCGATGGAGGTGACGAGCTGCATGTAGCGCGTCGAGGCCGCATGAAGAAACCTGCGAACAACAGCAATCTCATCTACCGTGTTGCCCAACACACGGATCCTGGTGACGACCGATGTCACCCGACTAGCGAAATCTTCAACGGTCTCCCCTTCCTTCATCTTCAGCCCCTCGAAGTCCTTCTTAAGGGTCTGCAGGTTGGCCTCGCGTACATGCTCGTGCCCCATGTGCGCCGTCTTGATTGCCTCCCATGCCAACTTCGCCGTGTCTTTCTTGGGCAGGGAAGACATGACTTGCTCCGGCATGGACTGGTAGATGGCGTACAATGCCATCCAATCCTTCTGGTACTCCACGGCACCAGGCTCCATTGCTTCCCACACGTTCTGCGCCTAAAGAGCGACACACATCTTCATCGCCCAAATCGTGTAGTTCGTGTGGGTGAGCTGCGGGTACGACATCGTCACCGCGCTCTCCCTCTTCACCACCTGCGAGGCGGACGAATCACCTCACAGCAGGCGTCACTAGCCAAACGGAGACATACTCCTTCCTTCCCTTGGCATCTTCTCCGACACACGGAAATTACCAAAGCTCTGATACCAATTGTTAGCACCAGGCAAACACCACGCGAGAACACTCAACGCCAACACAAAACACACGCACATGCACACGTTGTCACATAGACGAGAACCACATGCACATGTGCTGGAGGCAAGACTAGAAGATGCAATACACGCATACGAACACCTTGGAAGCAATACTCGTGTAGATACTGCAATCACGCTGGGAGAAGCACATGCTTGTGCTAAACTCTAGATTGAATCAACGAACGCACGGGAAGCCGGCAGAGAGATTTTTTTTGTGCTGCATGCACAACGTTTCTATTTTTTCCTTCTCTATTGCTTCAATCAAAATACATATGATCATACGTCCTTTTAAAGACTACAAAACTTACTAACCAAGCCAAAACTAAATATAGAAAGCCTAAATATGAAAAACCTAACAAAGGAAACAAACTAATTTGATTCGATGCTGCTTGCATCAGGATCCTAATGCTCTATTACTTGGCAAATCTAGATTAGTTTCCAACACTCCATTTGTGCACACACTCTTTGAGCACAACAAAGAACTTTAAATACTCACCTAAATAAATGATATCTCCAATGGTCCTCACTTTGCTTTTGTCAATCTGCGCCTTTACTAACTTGAAAATATTAGGTGTGTACAGAATCGCCGACTTTTCGCAACTTGTTCAAAGATCTAATTTAGTGAATGGAACAGATTGTGAAGCCCTCGAATCAAGTTCGCCTCATTCCGTGCGTTTCGCGTGATGCATAATGCTCATAGTGGTCCACCAGGTCATAAAGTGTCATTTTGCGATCTAGGTGCCTATGAAGCCTTGAGTTGAGACTCTCACTTCGCTGATTACTTTTCATGCCCAAATAATATTTTCCTTGCAAATATGCTGCAGCCCACATCTTCCTCAACTTATACATCTTCGAGATCCACTTGTTCTCGTCGGAAATTCCATGCCGTTCCTTAAAAAGAGTCCATTTTTTCTCAAAGTCATCAGCACTCATTGGAGCATACATAAAAGTTCTAAACTCTGAAAGCATGGGTTGACGGAGGTGGCAAATCATTCTTTGCTCGATATGCCAAGTGCATAAACGGTGTTTCGACCGGCGCATCGTTTTATTGCTTGTCCGATTGCGTAATTGCCATCCGTGATCAATGATTGTGGTTATTTCGGTCATAGCTTTCACAAATGTGCGAAGCAACCACTCAGAAGAACCAATTGATTCATCTCAAACAACACCGCACCAAAACAATCGTGTTCGGTGATGATTAACATCAATGAATGGAACAAATGGCAGATCACAGCGATTCGCACGATATGTACTACTCCCTCCGTTCTTTTTTACTTAACTTCTTAGAATTTGTGTGGTCAAACTTTCTAAAGTTTAGCTACCAATATATTTAAAACTATCTAGATTAACTACATAAAAATTATATCATTAGATTTGTCGTTAAAAATACTATCATAATATTATAATTTTATTACTACATCTTAATATAAAGTTATAAAAAGTAATGGTCAAAGTCGCATCTTGAAGACCGCAAAAAGTAAAAAACGTCAAGTAAAAAAGAACAGAGAGAGTATCTGTTAGATGTATATTATTAGCTGTGTATTTTTCCTGTTGGATAAGGAGTTACCTACATATATGCCCACATGTACTTGTATATATATTGGCCCATTGGCCTCATATTGAATATAAGCGCTATTCATAACATGGTATCAAAGCAAACTTAGAGTTTTGTTTTGCCCGTGATCGTTGCCTGGCTTTTTCGTGGTCGCTTTGCTCGTGGCCGCGCCTGGCTCTTCTTCCATCGTGCTTGCTCGTGGCCACCCGTGCCTATCGTCGTCGTCGTCTTCCATCTGGGTCGCCCAGATCCGCCCGGCGTCGGCGCCGCCTGCTTTTGTTGCCTTGCCGCTGCCTCTTCCGCTAGGGCTACTCGGTTGTCGGCGATTGCGCCGACCAGCTGCGCGCCATGGAGGATCACTGCGATGCCAGTTCGCCACACGCCTAACGCCGCCGCTGTTTACGTGGTTGGGTCTCGACGCCGCCACGCCGCGCCACGTCGCCGCCGCTTACCTCGCCATCGCCATCGGGCCGGCCGCCGCCGCCACCGCCTTATCGCGACGGGAAGCCGCCGCCTCATCGTGTCGGGCCGCCGCTGCCGCATAAGGCAACCCTAGCATCGTGCGTGTGCCTCTCGGTTCGTTAGTGGGCCGATCGGCCAATGAAGGCCTTTTTAGCCGCTTTCTACAAAGCGTAAAACAAAGAAAAGAAAAAAAGAAAAACATATATATTAGTATATCGTTTAATCGCCGCCATGTGCCCAAAGACCACCGTTAGATCGTTGTCTTGGTCGCCGCCCGCGGTCATACCGCCTACCAATGGGCATTGTTTAGTTTCTTTGTTGCTCGATGATCTTCGATAGTCTCAATTATCGGGACTGGTTTCAGCATATGCGCCTCCACAAGCGTTGTCAGCGCTTTTGGGAGTTTCTTACTGCGAGTTGACTTGTCCACCTCGCCCTGCTCCGCGTGCTGAGCCTGTACTCCCGAAGGATGCTTCCGAAGACGCTCGTACAAAGGCATCCAAGTCTTTTGAGGATGTCATAGAGACTTTTCAGACTCAGTATGCTGCCTACAAGACATGGATTGATAATGATGCTCGTGCCTCTGCTATTCTGTTTGTTAGTATGGAGGTGCAATTCACTGGGGATGTGGTTGGTTTGGCTTCAGCATAGTTGATGTGGACACATCTGCGCAACCGCTACGAGCCGTCTGGTGATTTGTTGTATCTTCCGGTTGTGCGTCAGGAGCAGTCGTTGCAGCAGGGAGATGCAACTGTGGATGAGTTCTATACCCAATTGTCTGCAGTATGGCATCAGATTGACTCTTTGGGACTGGATATTTGTCACACGTGTCAGTGCTGTCAGCGTCAGTAGTCTCACCTGGAGCTTCGTCATATCTACGACTTCTTGACCCGTCTTCAGGCTGAGTATGAGCAGACTCGTGCTCAGTTTCTGGCACGCCACCCTCGTGTAACCTTGTTGGAGGCCCTTACCGTTGTTCGTGCTGAGAAGATTCGCCTTTGTGTTGTGGGTCTGCTGCCGTCACCGTCGTATCCTTCAATTCGCGGCCTCCAGCTTACACCGCCACGCCTCCGGCTCCTCCTTCATCAAGGAGCCTTCACCAAAGGATAACTGTTGGTAGGGTACACTGCACCTATTGCAACAAGGATGAACATCAGGCACAGTTCTGCTACAAGAAGAAGAAGGATTTACGTCGTGGTGGCCATCCTCCAAAGGGCATTGGTTGTTCCTCTTCTCAGAGGAGCTCGTGCTTCGATTCTCGAAATTTCACACTGCTAAGGCCGCATGGTCGCTTTTGCACCGCCCGGTTCTCATTGGTTACTGCTGCTGCGATCTTCTAGTGAGAGACCACCTTCTATTTCTTCCTCGGGTATATCACCTTGGATTCTTGACTCTAGTGCTTCCTTTCATATGACACCGATTCCACCCGCCTCACTTCCATTCGCCTTTTAGTCGCTCCTATCCTTCGCTCGTGACAAAGATATGGTACCTCTCTTTCACAGGTGACGAGGCACTCTTTCAATTCCTCTTTTCATATTCCTTCGTTTTCATGTTCCCAAACTAACCATGCAAATCACATCTATCGCTTCAAATTTCACCGATCATGGTTGTCGTGTTATTCTCGATTCGATTCTTGTTGTGTTAGGGATCGACGACGGGACTCGATTGGTATTGGCCTCGCCAGAACTCACAAATAGCGTCTCTGAGAGCTTGACTGGCTTCATCTTCCTTAAGCTGCCCCTGCCAGTCTTGTCACCTCCACCGTCGCCGCCGCTTTTGCTGCATCCTCCACTGTGTCTTTTGCTCAATGGCATCATCGTTTGGGATATCTTTATGGGTCGCGTCTATCTTCTTTACTTCGTCGTGGTCTTTTAGGGTCTGTGTCTGATTATGTTTCTCTAAATTGTCAGGGTTGTAAGCTTGGTAAACAACTTCAATTTTCTTATCCTTCCAGTGAGTCAGTGTTACAACGTCCTTTTGATCTTGTTCATTCTGATGTATGGGTTCCGCCTCCTTTCGTTTTGAAAGGTCATTGATATTATATCATTTTTATTGATGATTTTTCTCACCACACATAGATATACTTTATGTCATCTCGTAGTGAGGTTTTATCCATCTACAAGACTTTTGCCACCATGATCCGTACTCAGTTTGATTCTCCTATTCGTGTCTTCCGTGTTGACTCTGCTGGGGAATACTTATTAGGAGTCCTTCGTGGTTTTCTTACTGAGCAGGGTACTCTCTCAGTTTTCTTGTCATGGTGCTCATGCCCAGAATGGTGTGGCTGAACAGAAGCATCGTCATCTTTTTGAGACAGCCCGTGCTCTTATGCTTGCTTCTGTTGTTCCACCACACTTCTGGGCTGAGGCTATTTCTACTGCCACTTTCCTAATTAATATTCAGCCTTCTTCTGCTCTTCAGGGTGGGATCCTAGTTGAGCGTCTCTGTGGCAAGACTCCAGGCTATTCTAGTCTTCGCCTCTTTGGGTGTGTGTGCTATGTTCTTCTTGCCCCTCGTGAACGCATCAAGCTAACCGCTCAGTTCGTGGAGTGCGTTTTTCTGGGCTATAGCGCTGAGCATAAGGGATATCGTTGTTGGGATCCTGTTGGCCGATGGATGCGAGTTTCTCGAGACGTCACTTTTGATGAGTCTCATCCATTCTACCCCCGTCCTTCTCCTTCCACCACTCCAGCATCTCTTATCGAGCCGCTTTCTTTCTTAACTTTTCCTGCCACCCCCATAGTCACCACACCCCCATCACAGCCTTTGGCCTCTTCGGTTCCTCCTTCACCGTCTCCTTTGCCACCGCCACCCTCTCCAGAGGCTCCTCCCGGCCTTCGTTCTTCTTATCCTCTCTACTACACTCGTCGTCCGCAAGTTGAGGATTCTTCTAATGCGTCATTTTCTTCTAATGGTTCATCTTCTTCCGCCTCTCCTCGATATTCTCTTCGTGATCGCCAGTCTATTTGGCCTCCTGCGCGCTTTTGTTTAGCAGCTCTTGCCGAACCGACTTCTTATCGTGATGTTGTTGTTCATCAGGAGTGGTAGCATGCGATGGCAGAGGAGATTGTTGGCCTTGAGCGTACTGTCACATGGGATCTTGTCCCTCTTCCCGTGCGTGTTACTCCTATCACGTGCAAGTGGGTCTACAAGATTAAGACCCACTCTAATGGTTCTTTTGAGCGCTACAAGGCTCGTCTTGTGGCACGTGGTTTTCAGCAGGAGCATGGTCGTGATTATGATGAGACATTTGCTTATGTGGCTCACATGACCACTGTTCACACTCTTCTTGCTGTGGCGTCTGTTCGAGCATGGTCCATCTCTCAACTTGATGTCAAGAATGTCTTTCTCAATGGTGAGTTGTGTGAAAAGGTTTATATGCAGCCACCACCAGGGTATTCTGTTCCTGAGGGTATGGTTTGTCGCCTTCGCCGATCTCTTCACGGCCTTAAGCAAGCTCCTCATGCCTCGTGTCTTTACGGGCGGTCAAATGTCCATCGTGGACTTGGTTCATGAAACAGTACAAGGGGACGCGGGTGTTGACCGCTATGCCACGTAGGCAAAGACTTGGACGCTGATCGGACAAAAAGGCTTACATGACGAGGACATGGCCTAGCCATGTTAGCTCTAGAGTAACGGAGCTACGACGATGACCTCGCCGGTGATAGCGGCTCCGACGAGGGGAGGGAGAGGTACCAAAAGAAAGAGCGCAACGTGCTGAACTTGGTGCTTATTGAAGAAGCTAGCGGCTGTGCGGTTTTGGCCAGCGGCGACGAAGTTTGGCGGTGGCGTGTACTAGTATATCTTCGTGGAATCATCACTTGTCGTCTGTTTTTCCCTTGCTCCACTTTCTTCTGACTCCAGCATATCTCGATGCCACAGGCTAGTGATCACTCTGATCGCCGGTCTCTCTCTGCTTATTGTGTTTTTCTTGGTGGCTCTCTCATTGCTCGGAAGACTAAGAAGCAGACAACAGTTTCTCATTCGAGTGATGAGGCTGAGTTGCGAGATATGGCTTTGTTGACAGCCGAGGTTACTTGGCTACGATGGTTACTTGAGAATTTTGGTGTTTTAGTTTCAGCACCCACTCCTCTTTTGTCTGACAGTACAGAGGCCATTAGCATTGCTATAAATTCGGTGAAGTATGAGCTTACTAAGCATATTGGTGTTGATGCTTCCTACATGCAAACACTGGTACAGGACCAGATTGTTGCTCATCAGTATGTGCCTTCAGAACTTCAGTTGACAAACTTCTTCACAAAGGCATAGACCAGAGCCCAACATAGCTTCTATCTCTCCAAACTTTATGTTGTTGATCCACTATAAGTTTGAGGGAGGGTGTTAGATCACTACTACATAAAAGGCCTTTACAGACGGTTCAAAAACGCCATCACAGACGGTTCCGTGAGCCGTCTGAGTTTATGGGTCAGTAATGCTAATGGTCATCACAGTCGGTTCTCGAACCGTCTGTAATACATGCTATCATGCACGTCTCAGATGCAACGATCAGTGATAGTCGACTACCATGACGGTTTGTAGATAAAACCGCTCGTGATAAGTCGACTACCACGCACGATGCGTAGATAAAACCGTCGTGATATTCGACTACCACGACGGTCCGTAGATAAACCGTGCGTGATGATCGATTACCACGCGACGGTAAAGTAGATAAAACCGTGCAGCGATATTCGACTACCACAGGCGGTCGTAGATAAACCGTGCGTGATGATAGACTACCACGCACGATGCGTATATGAAACCGCTGCGTGATAGTTCACTATCACGAGCGGTTTCATATCGTAAATCGTGGTATGATCTATCACGCACGGTTTCATCTACTGACCGTCAGTGTAATCGACTATCACGCATTTCGTTTCATCTACTGCATCGTCTGCGGGTAGTCTTTTGCATTGCTTAATCTATTTCTGTTTATTGGCTAGCCTTAGGAAATGTTAGCCATGCCCTCTGAAACAAGCACATCCAATTCTCATTCATTTCAGAAGCACATCAAAATTGCATTCATTTCAGAAACAAGCACACATCCAATTCACAAATCAATTAACTAAAATTAACCATTAATGTACATTAATTTACACACATGTACCATTATGTTCAATCTATCTCAATCAAGTTCAATCTGCTACACGTGGAAACTCCCATTTGGATTTATGACCTGTCTGTTCAGGAATGCCGCAAGGTGTGATCGAATTTTTATGAGCTCGCTCTGTTCCAACGCAGTTCCAGCGATGTTTGCAACCTGTCGATATGAAGGTTAAATTCGGGCTTATATAAATTGGTAAGTATATATGAAATAATTGTTGAAAGATTGACAAACCTGAGGATCATTGGTGATCGCGGAACCGACGAGTAGTTGCATGTTGTGGCAAACATAGTATCCACAGACGTTATGCCCGGCGATCGCCGATGGCACTGCAAAAATAGAATTGGTTAGTTCAAGAGGCATTGCTACGAAGTGTTATATAGGATTAATGTGTACTAGCTAGCAAGTACCGGGAATGTTTGATCATGTTGCAGCGTCCTTCCCTTGATATTCCATCCTCTAGCATGTAACACGTCGAACACCCTACGTGACTCCAAGAAGTTAGCCTTAGCCATTGCAAAGGAAGGAAAGACTACAATAGAGTTTATATGGAGGAAATGTGTTTACCTGATGATTAAACTCCGGATAGTTGTGAAGTTGTGTGGCCCTCAGTAGGGAATCTAGGTATATTACGATTTCGTTTTGGTATAATTACAATTAGAATCCAATGGAACCTACACATGTATGTCAAGATGGTCATTAAACCTAAGTTCGTGTTGCTTATAAAGTACAAATCAACATTAAGTATAGCCGAGAGTGCAACACTACTTACTTCGGTTGTAGGGCAAAAGTATGAATTCCTTGTTGCGGTGAGCCATGAAAAAATCTATAACGTAATTCTCGATTTAATGTTGCATTCGGCCGTGATGCTTTGCTCGGAGACAACGTGTGGGTCGAGGAAACCTACGGTGATTTCCTTCTTTGGCTTCACAGATCATGTATCTATTATACAAAAGCTAGGAGTTATATATAACATTTATCGATATTACACTAACATTGACCGTGATTGTACACACTTACAATGTCCAAAGATCGTATGATTGAGACGCCGAGCTCGCCGAGGTTGAAGAGATGTAACAAGTCGTCGAAGGTCACCGTGAAGACAGCGCCTTGATACACGTGGTTAAAATGATGCTCCTTGAACTTGACGGTGACACCCGAGCATCGTTGATCAACCGCTTGTTGGACTGCTCCATGTACCATGCATGCAATTCCGTGCAATCCAAATTCCTAGGGTAGGGTTGTCTAACTTCTCGAGCAACGGCTCGCCTGGCTTGTATTTCCGCCAACGGCAAGAAGGGATATCAGAGAAGACTCGATCGCCTTCGATTTGCCCTTGCCCTTGCCTCGCTTTGTATAGGTCGACTTCACAAGAGTCGATTGAGCACGAGGTGTAGATGCATGTGATGCGGGCCCTTGCCATGTCAAGGCAGAAGCCGGTGCGATCAAGTCCCATGGACTTGATGCCGCTGCAGACATTCCGTGAAGTTGACACCGAGCAGTAGCTCCAGCAGATGTCCTCCTTGGGCCATCGGATGAATGTTCCAACGGCTTGCTCTAGAGTCATGACCTCATCGCTTTGGGGAATTTTCACGGACGGCCTCAAATTGGCACAAACACCGCCCACATTCACTTTTGCGAAACCCGAGCTAGATTTGCAGGTGCACCAAAGCTCCGACATCGATGGATACACCGCCCCAAGCAAAGATCTAGGGCAACAGAGACATATCTCACTTGGAGCTTGCACTTCAGAGCCACCTCCACGCATATAACGGTACAAAATTAGCTACTCCAACAAAGCTTATGAATGGATTGAGCATTCCGGAGATAATAATTATTACCGGATGTCATCGACGGAAAATCTGTCATCACCTATTGTGGTAGGGTTAGGGTTGGACGCACAGACTACTCGGATGTTTGGGGGGCTAGCTAGCGGTATAGTAGGGCAGGGCTTCCAACCGACTTGGCATTTGCAATCCCTAATCCTTTCCTCAAAAGTCTCTTGTTGCTTTTGCTCTAACGCATCTAATCCTTTCCTCAAAGGATTGATGACTTTTCATCGACCTCCGCTCGATTTTTTGGTGAGCTCATCTCTCGAGGGATGCACGAAGATCCTCTCGTAGCTTTGCATCGTGCTCGGCTTTGGCTCTCCTCCTACTCCTAAGACGATCCTCTATCCGCTTGGAACCATTGTTCCCATGTGACAAAAACACCGGCGCCTCTCGTGCGATCAGGATGCTCACTTGCTTCCTAGGGCCGCAGAGAGTATATCTTCTCCCTATCTGCTCGAATGAGCCTTGGGAAGATTATGCACTCAAGTATCTCGCAATATAGCCCGACATGTCATTTCACTTCCTATGAAGTTATGGAGTAATTACAAACTAGGTAGTTCGATATCTTACCAGCGTTGGGACACTTCGGTCTTCGGGTTTGGAAAGTACACTTCAGAGGTAGAATAGCTAACTCGCAAATAACCATCGCTTCGGTAGCGCACATCGCTGATCTCGGGAAATAGCAGGAGAGATTCAAACCGCTATTCATTGTTCCTCGATCCCTCCATATCGGGCTTTACCCGCATACCCAGCGGTGCCGAGTGCGTAGGGGTGCTTGTTTTTGCTCGAGGGCCGTAGCGCCAGCACTTTCACTCTTAAATTCATCTGTCGTCTTCTTCGCCACAAACTCGCCCAGACTCTTCCAATAATAGATACTTGTGGAAGGGCGGCCGGATCCTTCTCCACGTAGTTCTTGACAAGCGTGCTCTTGAAGTTCTTCCACGCTTTGCACGCTTGTAGCAACGCGTGCGGTCGTCAGACGGAGTCTGGGAGTTCTAAGGGATCTCGTGAGACTCGACGCTTATTAGGCTCATAATACTTAGTCATCCAATTGACCCTAGTATTATCAACCAAATAAACCGGTCTCGAGATGTATACTCCCCAGATGCAAGATATACATACCTCACACCAAAAGAATGTATCAATTCCATACAACACATAGAACATAAGCAACAAACCGAAGTTAATATTAATAAGGAAAAGCTATTACAAAAGAGGGCCCTTAGGCCAAATAGCAACAATTCTACAAAGATAACAATGAAGCAAAAGTGCCATAAAGATGGCTATAACACAAAGCCAATCGGTGTGCCTTAACCCCTAGGCATCGTCGGACGACCGCCAAGCTAGTCGTCAAGAAATCGCAACACGTAGCACAAAAGAGAGGCTCTTGGAGCTCTCCTTCTTCCTCTGCAACAAAAGCCACAAAATGCCACAACCACGGGCAGATGAGTACATAAAGTACTCCGCAAGACTTACGTGTGAGATAACAGTAACTATAAATAGCTACATGCAAGCTTTATTTAAGTGGATGAGGCTTTGGACTCATTTTAGCATAAAGCAACATTTATTTGCAATAACATAATAGATTGAAGGCAATTTGGCAAAGCATTTTTAAATGTTGAAGTAACAACGAGATAATAACATAGTAACAACAACAAGATCAACTCGAAGTGACTAACCCAAGTCACCACAACAATAGCATGAACTCCCGCTCATACCAACCATGTCAAGTTTTAATTAAAGGTTGTAGTCTAGTCTTGAACGACCTTACCAAGCATGTCCATAACCTAGGACGAGGCTATTCAATAGTTTTATCCCTGCAGGTGTACCACTGTACTCCACACGCCGGACCGCCTTTCCTTTACGCACACTTCCAGAAGGTGTCTTGTGTGCACCGCTAAGTCCTCACGAGACCTTTCCAAAGGATGAATGCTAATTACGAGGTGCACAACCCACGGGAGAAGGAGACATCACACAACCTTCCCTAAGCTAATGCTCCCTCCCACACTATACATATACATTTGTTTTGAAAACACACCAACCGAGCTCGCTCATAATTAACACCTCCTAGAGTACTTAGTCAAGAGGGTTCCATATGCCCTCGCGTGGTTAGTACGAAATCGCTGGCTTAGTGACCCAAGTACTCGGTCCTTAGGGACCCTGCATACCACCACATCCAAAAACCACGCCATCCATCCAATATGCCCAAGTCTAAATCAATCTTTTATTTTCAGTTTTGATTTTACAATTAATCAAAGCACAAGTGCTTTGGACATATAGGAGTAATAATCAGTTTTGAGTGATCAAGACCATCGACTAAGTCGATGATCGCCCATTCTACCGAAAACTAAGCATGTCTAAGCAATTTAAATCGAAACTACTAAGTGATAGGAGCTCATCCAACGAGCTCCCACCACAGCAAATAACCTAGGCTCATGGTAGTAGAGGATGAACAATTCCTACAGATTATGCAACTATAGGCTTGCTAGCGACATTTAACACAAAGTAGCATGCATACATAGAAGTAAAACGATATATTGCTTTAAAGTAATGGGACATGATGGGAAATGGTCAAACTGCTTGCCTTGTTGCTGGCCAAGTTGTGGCAGAGGGTCACTCTCGGGATCACCACAAATGTCGGCCCTAACGAAAAGCGAGAAAGAACCGATAAGAACGATTTAAACACAACAAAGACAGCACAACAAACGAACTCCAAATTCTCTGAATTTTCTACAGCAGCAAGGGGATGATTTTTAGGAAATTTTGCAACAAGAACCAATTGATTTGGATTCTCAATGCAAAAGTTATGAGCAAAACAATTCTGCTCAGCCCTAAAAATTACCAAACTGCACTATTCACTAATTTAATTGTGAGGCAACATTTTCTAGAAAAGCGGTGAGGCTGAGATTTTTACTGTAAAACCAGCACCTCATGAGATGAATAACACAATTGAGTTCACCTCATTTGGAGCTATATTGCACTTTCTACAAATTTTCAAAAACAAGAACTTGAACAAAATTATAATGCACAAGTCCTCATTTTCCTAGCAGCAACATGCTCAAAACTAATTTTCACAGTGAGTTCATTAAGAGAGGAAACCAACAAAGTTGGTCTCACCCAAAAATAATCTATAGAGCATTAGTTTTGTATTTTACAAGTTAAGCATTAATTTGAGTGTATATTCTAAAGTTGGTTTTAAAATCTTATGGCAAACTGTGCTCTGGAGTTGAACTCAACTTACAATCATTTTTGGATTAAAGTCAAGTCCAAGACAGAGCCAACATACTTTGAATGACCTCATTTGGATTAAAAATGAAAGAGATATGGAATTCTAAAGTTTATACCTTATTTCAGTTTATACTAGAGCTCACTGGAATTTCTAAAACCCATAAGGACATGGGAGGACGTGAGCCACAGATCATAGATCTAACGGCTCAGACCTCCCAGGTGAACAACGCACACGCGCTCAGGAAGTCCAGAGGTTCTGGACCTCCTAGCAACGCACATGCGCGAGGTGTGGAGAGGTCGTGGCCGTAGATGGAAAATCCAACGGACCACAACGATGGGGGAGGTCCGGAACGGACCAGATCAAAAGGGGAGGTTCTCAACGGTTGAGATCTTCCAAAGGAAGGTCCAAACTATCAAGATCTCCCTGAGGAAAATCTACATCGTCGAGGACCTTCACGGGGAGGTCCCGGACGGTCCAGATGTTCCAAGGAGGTCCTTGATGGTCCAGATCGTCCGAGGAGGACCTTGACGGCCAAGATCTACCCGGGAGGTCATGAACTACCGAGATGGCTACGGAGAGGTCCTAAACGGAGGTCCTAACGTCACTGCACCTCCAGGAGGTCAGGACGGCCACGATTTCAAGAAGGAGGTCTTGGACGCCCAGATCTCCTCGGAGGAGGTCTCGACGTCCTGCACCAGCACTTTAACTCGCAAGACGCACTTGGACATGAATAAATGCGCGGGACCATGAGGAGGTCCGCGAGGGAGGTCTTAAATGCACGCATTAAAGGGTGGATTAAAGGCGGTTAAGACATCCAATGATTACAATGATTGGAACACATGATTAGCGCATTAAACATGGAGGATTTGTCCTAAAAATGACAACGAGCCTTTGCCGTTGTGTCCGACAAAACCCGAAAGAAGATGTGGTCATCGCCGGCGATGTAGACCTCGCCGGCGAGATCCACGAGTACCGTTGGTCCGCAATAACCATGCGCACCCAAAGGACCTCCTCTCAACGGCGGCGACGGCCTTGAACGCCGGCGAGCCGGAGAGGACAACGAAGGCAGATACGGCCAAACGACAAAATGCAAAAAGGGAGCTCCGCGCGACATTCAAGCGTGTGCCAAAACTTAAGCTCCGCAACATGCATTCAAGCGGGTGCCAGCAACTAAAGGACTAACAGGAGGTACCTGGAGGTCCTAAGGTGCGCTGGGGAGGTCGTGGAGGTGATGACCGGAGTTGGGGAAGACAATGAAGCTTGACTCACGGCAAGGCTCCAAGCTCAGCTTTGTCCACCTCTGAAAAATGCCCAAACAAAATAAGTTAGGGTTATTCCAGGAGGTTTGGGGAGCACAAAGTGAGCAAGGGTTGAAGAAGGGAGCCACTGGAACCCTTGAGTCACTGAGGAGTTCCAAGGACTTCAACAATGGCAGCCACTAGAGAGGAGGTGAGTGAGTTAGGAGCTCAGCCAAACACTGGTATGACAGGCTCCAAGTGTGCAAAGGAAGCCAACGGGGAGCTCGAGTGGACACTTATAGCCTGAGGTGAAGGTTATGAGCTGGGGCTAAGCTCCATGGTGAGCTTAGCCCACGGGTTGGTCCATGGGGTGGACATGACATAAAGTTGACAAGGCAAGGGGTGTCTTGACTGAAGATGCGGAAAAGTCGACTGCAAGATTAAATGCGGTCAACAAGAGTCAAGAAGGTGCACAGAGGCTGGCGCGATTAACTCCACCGCTTCGAGCACGCATGCGCGCCAGAGGAAGGAGAAGAACAGGAGGTCTTGGTGACCGTTGGATAAGACACGGGAGGTCCTAACCATCGGATCCAATTTTTGAACCGTTATGTTTTAAGTGGTGGGAGGAGGTCCCACCACACGATCAAGGATGGGGAGGTCGTGGCCCTCCGATTTCATTTAATCGCAAAACGCGACGTGAGGAAAAGGGACAGAGGTCCAAAGCGTTGGATCTCCATCCAGCAGTGCGGACCTCGGTGAGGACTTAATCCGCACGCGATCAAAAGACATGAGGGGAGGTCATGGCCTTTGGATTTAAATCCAAGGGCACTTGACACGATGGGGAGGTCTCGATATGATGCGCAACAGACAAGGGAGGTCAGACCGCTAGATTTAGATCTAAGGGTTCCGATCAAAAGAGGTGGAGGTCTGAGCTTGCAACGCACAAGGGAGGTCATGGCCTTTAGATTTAGATCTAAGGGCTACGATCTCACGTCTTGTTGGGAGGAATGCAGTGCGCATGAGACAAAGGAGGAGGTCGTGGCCAGAGATTTTAATCTAACGATTGCACAACAAAAGATGGGGAGGTTGTGAGTGCTTGATATCGCAGGAGGTCGTGAGTCGCTGGATTTGATCCAATGGCTACGACCAGTGGTTAGGTGGGAGGTTTGTTTAGTTTAGGTTGAGAGGAGGAGGTCGGGGCCATGGATCTTGGATCCAAGGGTGTGACCTCACGAGGTGGGAGGACTGACCGAGTATGTTGAGGAGGAGGTCGTGGGTGTTGGATCTCGATCCAACGGCCACGACCTCAACAAATGGGATGACCTCATTGCGATGGTTTAACAACTGAGGAGGTCTTTGAGGTTTAACACACGTGGGAGGTCATGACCATGGATCATCGATCCAACAAAGAATGACCTCATGAGGCGGGGAGGTCCTTGCGGTGTTGACCGCGGAGGAGGTCGTGGTTGTTGGATGTAAATCCAAGCCATGCGACCTTATCAAGGTGGAGATGAGGTCTCACGAGGTGCGGACATGGTTGGGCTGGACCAACTTTGAATATGGCTAGCCCAAGGAACAGTGTAGGCTTTAAAATTTAGTTTTAACAAATTGAAACTTAGCAAAATTATTTGAGATAGCAAATGAACTCCAAATTTAATGAAATTTTAGCTGGAGCTTGTTGATAATGAGATCAACCTTGCATAAAATTTCCAGAGGTTATTATGCAATGCATTTTTCTCAGGAAATTCATGAAGGTTGCTTAAAGGATTGTTTTGCCTCCAAAATTATCAACAAGTGTTATAACTCATGATATTTTTGAGAGGGGTCCCATATCAGTTTTTGGGACCAAGGAAAATATATTCCAAATGTTTGGCACAAGATTTAAGATAATTGGAAAAAGGAATTTGATTTTTGGTCAACAAGAGCTTTGTGTTTTTGGATTACACAACTCTTGGACAAGAATTACATAAGATTTTAGGGTTTTTCAAGATGTGAGAAAAAGTTTTAATTTCTACACATATAATTATACTTGATTAACCCTAATTATACATTTGGGATGTTACAATCTCGAACGATGCAAGAATTTCCACAAGACTGTTAGATTTTCAATGGTCGGGCACCACCTTCCACTTAATCGTAGGTGATCTTGACCCGTTCCGTGCAACTATTCCGACCATTCTCCGGAATCTACATTTGCTCGGCGATGATTGATAGGGGTCCTGCATCGATCGACTCCGTGATGGTAAATCGCCCGTGGGCCTTTTCGATATTCTCTTCTTCTACGCGGTTGGATATTGTTCGAGAGGATGGTGCATCATCGCACATGAGGCGGTAATGACTCGTAATGAGCGGAAGACATCTTCACAAGAAATAGAACATCATGTGAACAAATGAAATCAGCATAAAGCTAAGATTTAACATTTTGATATTGCTATCGATGTAGAGTAAGCATTCCAATTAGAGCTCAAGTACAAACCCGATTATCAAAACAATTTCAAAGACAAGACTATTATCATCACAGAGCATTCATCTCAAGCCCAACACACCACATTGCAATGTATTCGAAGAGCGAGATCAAAACAAATACCATATGAATAATCGACTAGAACAAATACAAATTCCTAAAACAAGTACAATTATCACGAAGGACCATGATGATTATTGATAGAAATAGTTAGGAAAGGGGCATGGGGGTCGATCAGAACTTCGGCATTGGTTACCTTTAGGCGCCATGAGAAGGACAAGCGAGGAGCAAGACGAGCAAAGCAGGCGGCGGCGAAGCGGGAGGGCGCACTGGCCGGGAGGAGGAGGAGGCGGCGGCTCGGCGGGTCAGAGGAGGAGGCTCGGCGGGCTCGGGGAGGCGCTACGGCTGGAGGAGGAGGCGGCCGACGGATCGGGGAGGATGCGCCGGGCTCGAGGAGGCGGCGCCGAGGACGTGGCGACGGGCTGGGAGGAGAGCGCCGGGCTCGAGGAGGCGCGTCGAGGACGGTGGCGACGGGCTCGGGAGGAGGGAGCGAGAGGAGTTGAGAAACTTAATCGCTTGAGAGTGGCGGCGCGGCAAACCCTAGCTAGAGTCCGAATGTAAATAGGGATGGACATCACAGACGGTTCTAAATTAGAACAAATGCTCAGGATACCATTATCACGGCCGGTTCTAACTTAGAACCGCTCGTGATATGTGATGTATCCTGACGGTTTTAATAAACAACCGCTGTGATATGTGATTTATCATGCACGGTAATTAGAACCGCTCGTGATAGTGTGTAATGCATGAGCGGTTCTAAGTTAGAACCGCTCGTGATATATGATGTATCATGAGCGGTGTTAATAAACAACCGCTGCGTGATATATATGTAGCATGCATTTGATTTGATAAACAACCGCCTGTGATACACATATGTGAGACGATTCGTAGTTCAAACCATCGTGATATTATTTTGTATTGGTTAATATCTAGATCGATTCGTTTATTGGCTAGCCTCAGAAATGCTAGCCATGCCCTCTCAAACAAGCGAGTAAAAGACAACAAGTACATGTATATACATCCAATTCACATTCATTTGAGAAACAATCACATCCATTTCACAAGACAAATCTCAATTAATTAACTCAAATGAACTAAAATTAACCATGATCATCGAATGTATATAGTACATATACACACATTGTTCAATTAATCTTTAAAATTAGCCCTTCATGATGATCGACGCGTATGTAGCTAGTTTCGTCATGTTCTTCTTCCTCGACCCTTATGCCGCTTCCGAAAGGAGGCAACTCGTCAAATTGATTGTATTCTTCCTCGCCCATTACATTCTCAACTCCGACAATCCTCCTTTTTCCATGAAGAACTACGTGGCGCTTCTTATTTGCCGGTCGGTAACATAGAAGACTTGAACAACTTGGTTAGCCAAGACGAAGCGGTTCGTCTTTGTATCCGACACGCTCGAGGTCCACAGTAGTGACGCCGCATTTGTCGACCTTCACCGTGGGAGATGGACCCATGGCACCAAATAGGGGATCTTGAAAAGCACGTGAGTCGAGCTCCCATATCTCCTCTATTTGCCCATAGTAGGAGCTCCTCACCCATCGGTCTTGAATGCATCTATGCGGACACCGCTGTTACGTTAGTGCTTTTTATATCCCGAGCTGCGTATAGAATGTGTACCCATTTATGTCAGATCCTCGCCATGTTACAATCAGAATGTTGGCCCTTTTGCCAACCATGTCAAGATATCACTTGACGAGCTCCTAGCAAGTCGCTCCTTCAACCATTGGTTGAACCGCTCATTGTGTTGTCTCGTGATCCAAACATCCGCCGCAGCGGATTACATTGTCAAGCACGCCCCAGCCGGTCGTCGATACTGGGACACTTCACCATGTGTTGCAAGACCGTGAAATGGGCTTGAGCATACGCATCCATATTTGGAGTGATTGCTTTCCTTCCGATGGTCCCGATACCCTCGAGCCTCCCCTCATGGCGAGATCGAGGCACACCTATCGGTTCGACCGAGCCATGTAATCGAGGCGTAACTCAATGACCTCTTGGTTGCATAACCTTCGACGATCTTGCCCTCTCGCCGAGATCGATTTCGTACATATGACTTGAGAATTCCCATGAACCTCTCGAGCGGGTACATGCTACGAGGAACACGGCCCGCACATCTTTATCTCCTCACAATATGAACAATGAGATGGACCATGATATCGAAAAACGACGGAGGGAAATACATCTCAAGATCACATAGTGTCGTCACCACCTCGTCTGCAGAGCATCTAGTCCTTCGAGATCGATGACCTTTCGAGCAATTGTGTTAAAAAATAACCTGACCTCATGATTGTCTCTCGGACCTTGATCGCAAAATACTTCTAATTGCAACAGGAGCATTTGTGTCATCAACACATGACAATCATGAGACTTCATGCCAATTAACTTCAAATCTTTTATCGAAACAAGTTTCTTCATGTTGGCGAGTAACCGGACGGAACTTTCACGCCATGCAAGCACCGCATGCAGATTCGGTTCTCTCGGCCTTGGACAGAGTGTAACAAGTGGGGAAGGTACGTTCGTCCTTTATCGGTCCTTGTTGGTGCTAACTCAGTCCGATGTCCATATCAACCAAGTCAAGCCGTGCGCTGACACCATCTTTTGTTTTGTCACGAATGTTCAAGAAGAGACCAATCAAGTCATCACATACATTCTTTTCTACATGCATGACGTCGATGCAAAGGGCGAACTTCTAGGTGCTCCCAATAAGGTAAGTCCCAAAATATTGATCTCTTCTTCCACATGTTCTTCTTACTTGTCCTCGATTTACATCCCTTTCCAAGCACAACATCTAAATCCTTAACCATATCATAGACCTCTTTTCCGCTTAAATGCCTTGGAGTGAATTGTCCTCTTTCTCTCCGTCGAATTGTTTCTTCATCCTGCGGTATGGGTGAGCCCTCGAAGGAACCTACGATGACGCATGTACACGGTTTTATGCGAGTGATTCACCACACACTCTGGGTATCATCTAAGCGGTGAGTCTGTGCTTTGGCCCCTTTTTGTACTCGGCCCGACAGATTAGCAAGGCGGGATAATCATTTATGGTGCGAACAACAAGGAACGTAAAGTGAAGTTCTCTCGTTTGTACGCATCCCATAATTGCACCCTTCAATCCACAAGATTTTTAGATCTTCCATCAATGGTGCTAGGTACACATCAATATCATTCCCGGTGTTGCTTCGCCCTTGGATAAGTATCGACAACAAAATATACTTTCGCTTCATACACAACCAAGGAGAAAGGTTGTAGATACAGAGCGCCACGGGCCAAGTGCTATGTCGGCTGCTCATATTACGAAAGGATTCATTCCATCTGTACTCAATCCAAACCTTATATTCCTCGGTTGCCCGCACCAAGTCTCGCAAACCTCCTATCGATGTTTTCTCCCGGGCGGAATCGGCAGGTGTCTTAACTTTCCGTCATTCTTACGCTCCTCGAGTGCCAATCTGTAGCTTTTGCATTCTTTGGGTTATAAAAACCGCTTCAAACGGGGAATTACAGAAGATACCACGCCACCTTAGCAGAGGTCCTTTCTTCACCTCGATTCCTCGTCGTCATCGATTGCTTTACGCTTGTATCGGGATCGTTGCACACGGACATACATACATGTTTGTATACTCGTTACGGTAGAGGATCTGATCGTTCGGACATGCATGTATTCTTTCTACTTTCATTCCCAATGGACAAAGAACCTTTTTGGCTTTGTAGGTGGTTTTGGGCAACTCATTTCCCTCCGGAAGCATGTCCGCTAAGAGACCTAATAGCTCCGTGAAACTCTTGTCGGACCAACCGTTGCTTGCCTTCAATTTCAGTAGTTTAAGCACGGATGACAACCTTGTGTATTCCGACTTGCAGCCCGGGAACAAAGGTTTCTCTGAGTCCTCCATCACGCCCCGGAATTGAACATACTCCCTCTCATCACAGTTCCTACTGATCGCGAAGCATCTGATCTAGATTGTCATCGTGCAGCCTATCCGAATCGGAACCACAATCGACATTCGGCGGCATATCGTTGACTTCCTGTATAATATGCATATCGTTGACTTCCTGTATAATATGCTCTTCACCGTGACTGGTCCAACATGTATAACCCTTTTTGAAACCCCTTCGAATCAAGTGTGCTTCGATCTGCGCTCGGTTGTTAAACATCTTCAGATTCTCGCAGTCAATGCATGGACAGTACATATATTCCGCCCCCTTATTCAACATATCCTCCTCGGCAGCTCTTGTAAAAGCAGACACGCCATTAATGTACTCTTCACTCACACGGTTCTCAGTGTACATCCAGCTTCGGTCCATCACACGGTTCGTATTGAAAACCACGAAAATAAATAAAAGGGTGATGACTTTCAAAGCGTATTTTCCGAGGCTTAATTATGATTTTTTATTTTTTCATTTTTTCGTATTTTATTAACTTACATGTGGGCCCTACTTGTCGGTGACTCATTTTTATTTCA
Source organism: Phyllostachys edulis (assembly GCA_036346405.1). Lineage (NCBI taxonomy): Eukaryota > Viridiplantae > Streptophyta > Magnoliopsida > Poales > Poaceae > Phyllostachys > Phyllostachys edulis. The sequence continues at coordinate 92,145,747 of CM070545.1, forward strand.
TGATTTTATTTATAAAATCTATGGCGATCCCACATGTCATAGACTCGTTAGTTTATTAACTAAATGATTAAAAAGCAGTAGGATTAATTAATTTGAAGCTCAAACTGGGCTTAGGGTGACATCGCATTGCTATATAGTCGTGGCTCTCGGCCCTAAGGTCTCGCCGAGGCGAACCGACGACGATGTCCCATGGGGCGCTGAAACTAGCGATTTGGCAGAAGCGCTCAAACTACTCAAATTAAAGGATGCTTATGCTTCAAGATCTCACCTCGATCACGAGGAAGGTGTCAATGAAAGTCGGGAAGGTCCAAGGCGCGGTGGGTCGTCGTCGGTGAGCAGAGGCGGCGGCGGCAAGCTCCTCGGCGACAATATACAACCGAAATGGACCAGCCGGCTCGGTGAGGTGAGGCGATGTACTCAAACCGAGCGCGGAACGGCGATGGACCTATCGTGGCGCCTAGAGATATGGAGATCAAGAAGACTATATCTGTTTTGGCGGGAGGCGAGCTATATATATACGTCTGTGGTGAGTTAATTATCACGGACGGTTTTAACAAAACCGTCGTGATATTGGGCAATATCACGATGGTTCATGTTTGGAACCGCTCGTGAAGTATCACGATGGTTACGAAAACAAACAAATGCGTGATATTGTGTAATATCACAGACGGTTCATGTTTGGGGAACCGCATGAAGTATCACTGACGGTTCCAAACATGAACCGTCGTGATATGACATCTTCCTGAGCGGTTTTAGCGCGGAGAATAACACGAGCGGTGGGTAACAAAACCGCTCGAGATTGTGTTTAATCTGAGCATTTCGATGAACCGCTCGTGATCAAGCGCCCATAGATAGCATTTCGTAGTAGTGGATGTATATTATTAGCTGTGTATTTTCTCCATTGTATAAGGAGTTACCTACATATGTATATCCACATGTACTTGTATATATATTGGCTCATTGACCTCATATTGAATACAAGCGCTATTCATAACACTATCAAAGACAACAACGTCGCCAAAAGCATCATAATCAATGCGTGATTGCGCATCTGACGAGAATAATTTTTGTAAGTGACCCAAATCATCTGTGGTGTATTGAAAAAAGAATTCAGAATCCTTTCCCTGTCGTGCTCTCATATGACTGATCACAGTTTCAGCATCATGCCCTAGAATCGTTCTCTTGTACCTTCCGAAGAAGTTGTATAAATCAGCTGGTACAAACCCAACCTTTTCATACCCACCATGTTGTTTCTCCATTACTTCCATTATTTGATATTTGTGGATGCCACCAACCTGAAATTCAATAGCATCTACTTTCTGTGCATCACTGAGCCCCCCGTGTGATCGTAGAAATGCAACTTCACCAAGCCTAGCTAGTGAGTGCTCGTGTTCATCCTTGAAATTTTTCACAAACCACAGACCAGTTTCCTCATTAAGCTCTATCTCAAACTCTGTTTCACATCCACAACGAGTAAGTGGTCTTGGCTCTTTCATCTATTAGGCAAGTCAAAGTACTTTATTCTTCGATAACCTCTCTAGAGCAAGAATATCGCCACGAGCTATCCTACAAAGTTGTTGGATCACGTTTCACGATATCTTTTACGATGTGAATCCTTTCCCTTCGCCATGTTGTAGAATCTAAAACCTTCTTCCTCGCTTCCAAACTCCTTTAGTACAACATATTGTACTCTTCCAAATCCTCAATGCTGGCCTTGGTGGATTTTTTACCTTCCATAATATAATCCTGGAATGTACACAACTCTAAATTAGGTACAAATGAACTAATCTTAAGAATGAGCAGTTCATTGAACACAACGTTTGCAAGTTTCCAATGATCTGAAACATCCTTTCCAAAATAACAAATGTGATAAGTGGCACTTCATTTAGCAATACAAACAGACCCCCTTGTAAATCTGGACCGTTAAGACCTCCCTCTTAGAGATCTTGACCGTCCAGACCCCCCCTGTAAATCTGGACCATTAAGACCTCCCTCTTGGAGATCTTGACCGTCCAGACCTCCTCCTTGTACATCTGGACGTTGAGACCTCCCCCTTGGAGATCTTAACTGTCCAGACCTCCTCCTTGTACATCTGGCCGTCAAGACCTCCCCCTCTGGGGATCTTGGCCGTCCAGACCTCCCTTTTTTGGTAGATCCGATCGTGAGGATCTCCCCTTGGAAATCCTAACCGTTCAGACCTCCTCTGGATTTGATCCTATGGCTCTAGACCTCCCTTGCGGGTGGAGATCTCCTTTTACCTTTGCAGACCTCCCCGTCTGCAATTGATCTTGACCGTTGGACCTCCCTTCTGGAGATCCAACCATCTAGACCTCCCTTGCGAGTGAGGACCTCCTCCCAGCTCTTGCGGACCTCCTCTGGTGCACTTAATCTTGGCCGTTTGGATCTCCTCTTTGGAGATCCAACCGTCAGGACCTCCCCTGTGGGTGAGGATCTCCCCTTGTTCACTGCAAGACCTCTTCAACGTCCTTGCAGGACCTCCTCTGCGGGTCTTGGCTGTCCCCACTGGGCGGTCACACCCAGTTTTCTTACCTTGGACTGTGTCCTTTGGGCAAGGAAGTCTTCACCGCATTTAATGCATGTTGTATCACATTAAATGCTCTCACCTTTGCAGTACTCTTGTCATACCATTGTCACATTCCTTGCCTACTCTCATTGTCCTCCTTACCAACTCCTGAGGACCCATATTCTGGGTCATGTGCATTGGCTCCAGCTATATATAGTTGGGGTAGTCCTCTTTCTCACTTTCTTCTCCATTTCCCCTCTCTGTCTCAACCGAGCACTCTCTGGACCTCCTCCAACCAGTTCTTGGACATCCTCTCTTGAGTCCCCGGACCTCTCCAGCGAGCTCCTTGGACCTCCTCTTGACCTCTCAATCTCTCTGTTGGTTTTGTATCTAAGTTTATTTGGAGTTCTTTGGATCTTGTTTGAGCTTTATTTGAATATTTGGTTTTCACCGTGTAGATTGCGAAGGCCGTGTGGAACCAGAGTTCTGTGAGGGAGAGGAAGAAGCTCAAGACTTTGAGCAAAGCAAGTTACACTCTTGATCATGTTGCACCCAATACTTCAAATTACTTATGTCGTTTTCAAAGATGTATGCATGCTTAATTCACTAAGATATTTCAATGCCTACCTTTAAATTCATAGTTATGCCTACTGCTTGGTATGACCACTATCCATGTTGAATCAACCCCATTGTCACCCTAGATAACTCTGGTTCTTGCAATAGTGAGGGCCCGAAGCTTTTAAAGAAAATAGAATACTTAGTATTGCTTAGACCCAAAATCTTGATTTGGGAGTTTTGACCAAAAATATCACTTGATCAAATAATTTGAGCCGTGGCATTGGTGTGCCATGGAGATTTCAGCCATGACATTGGTGTGTCATGGAGGTTTTACAAATGGCCATGGCATTGGTGTGCCATGGAGGTTTGAAAAGCAAAGTAAATGAAAAATAGATTTGACTTGGGCGAAGCCGGTTGTTTGGTTGGTGCATGTCTATGCACGGGGTCGTGTGATCCGATGCCCTGTGGTTGAGGTTTGTCGCCCAAGTCGGTTAAGGACCGGTCTTTGAGACACCACTTGCTAAGCCTATAATGGGCTATGCCAAAATTGTGCAACCACATGTCTCCAGTGTGGGGCGTGGGATCTGGCTAATTAATTTACAAAGCTCTATCGTGGTTCATCCTGTTGATGCAGTGGGTTGTCATGTTACAAATGTTGTAGTCCCACCTGGCATAAGAGGGGGCACCCCATTAACCCGGCGGGATTCTATCCAAAGGGGGGATCTACGAAACCTTAATGGGGGTGGACTGCGTTGGAGCAATGCATTGTAAAGACCTTGTCATGTGCTCTAGACCTCTCACCAAAGGAAGTGTGAGGTGGTATCGACGGATGTCAAGCAAACTAGAGAATTCATGTCATGTGGGTAAAGTGTACAACCTCTGCAGAGTGTAAATCTATTCGAATAGCCGTGTCCGCGGTCATGGACGTGCTGGCAATGTCACTCAAAGTTAGCTCTTGGTTTTGGTTTTCAAAAGTCATATGAAATTGGTTTTGGTGGTTTAACCAAATTGGGTTTGGGCGGGAAGCCATGTGCAGGAGGGTATCCTTCACCATCTTGATGATGAATGTTATCCAACTGAAAATGGATTTGCAAAAAATGAATTTTAACTATTGTAACCTGCTTTGAAACTTAATACTTGTATTTGAAATAAAATTGGCTTTATGCAAATCAACCCTAATATGCTTTCCTTGATATATCCCTATGCATGTCATTCTATTAATTGACAGTGTAACTTGCGAAAGCACGGTTGTTGTGCTCACTCTTGCTTGATTCATGAATTGAGTGGTGAAGATTCCTATGATGATGAAGATGACCAACTCAATTAGGCCGCGCCCTCCCAATCACTGTGGTGTCTTGGGTGGACAACTTCTTTTGCTTTTTCATTTGCATTTGTGTGCTCTCGGTTCTTTGGAGCTTGTAAGCAACCCTTGTAATCAAACCTCCTTTTGTGTTAATAAAGTTGTGTGGATGTTTCTTTGTCACTTGCTTCTTTGAGAGGCTGGTCGATGATCCACGGGACCAGTTTGGATCGCAGTGGACTTAAGGCTCGTCCTCAAGCCCCACGACTGCCTCGGGTTGGCTCCTCTCGGACCTCCCTCGAGTTGCGCGTGGTGCTTGAGGAGGTCTGAGGTCCAACGACCTCCTCGGGTCGGGACCCTAGACCTCCGGGTGGTCTATCGGACCTCTCGGTAGGTCTGGAGGTCCTCTCGGGATGTCCTCTCGGGACGTCCTGGAAAGTCCTTTACGGACCTCCCAGGAGGTCCTGAGGGACCTCTCGGGACGTCCTGGGGGTTCCTTTTTGGACCTCCCAGGAGGTCCCGAGGGACCTCTCGGGTGCGCCCTGAGCCGGGTCGTGACATGTCGACATTCAAGATTCCACGCATACGAAGTGGGCCAATAAGATGGTACTGAAGCGAGCATTCTTCGCCTTTAGTCCATGCATCAATGCATTCCGACACTGCCGTCCAATCTTATGCGTGGATGGTATATTCCTGAGTGGAAAGTACAAGGACTAGATACTGACTGCAATAGCGACGGACGGGAACAATCAAGTTCTTCCTCTGGCATTCGCTTTCGTTGAAAGCGAGAACACAGACGGCTGGTTGTGGTCCCTTAGGGGTTTGAGGATTTCTATTGTACAAGGCCGTCTAAACGTATGTGTCATATATGATCGACATGCGGCCCTGTTGAGTGCAATAGCTCAACTTTGAAAGGGGAGAAGAAAAAAAGTCAGAGAAGAGGGGAGATCACACAATCACCAAACACAAGATGTGCAGTCCACAATAAATCAAAAGTCCAATAGAGATGTTGTGTTCTACATGAAAATTGATTGGGTTCTCGTGGTCAACCGGCTTTGCATTTATTGGCTTCTCGAGATTTTGTTATTCTAACACGGGTCTTTGGTTGATGTGGTTGCAAGTGAGTAAAACAGTGGGCAGAGTATCTTATGGAGGAACTAGCGTTGTGGCAAGCTCTTGTTCGCCAGCAACAAGGCCAGGTTATCTTACTCATGTCGTGTATATAACAATCTAAGATCAGTTCCAAAATTTGGTAATACCTGATCATTTCTATACATGTCAAGTGCAAGCAAATGGTTCTATTCATAGTAGTAGAGCATGGCATCAGCTCTATCTAGTATCCACGGTAACAAAATTTTGGTTCGGGTATTGTAATCTGCTAAAGTTAACAAGAAAATTTTACTCGTGTCGTGTATTGTGATTCCAAGCTTTTTACGAGCTTGCTAACTCCAACATTGCTTGAAAGGTATGGGGTATATTTTGAACTTAGTGCCTGGATTTATTCGATTTTCTAACCAAACTAAACACATATATAAGCTTAGTTATGGGTTTTGATTGTATGGCATTGTTGCATGGACAGTGGCAGATTTATACTTGAAATGGTGTGTGTTGAATTACTCATTGCATTATGGAATTCTAAAATGTTTAACTACATTAAAGATTTTTCTTATTTGATCTCTCAACTGCCTCGTTGATTGGACCTCATGAAACATTTATCCAACCCAACATTTGTAGCACATTTTCATCAGCTTTGTAGTGTCTGTGAGTAATACTTCTTCTTTTGCCAAAGTGTTTCTTTTCATAACAATATCACAAATCATGTCGCACTAGTAGGGTATTACCTAACCTAGGCACAAAATGTCTGCCCATATCAGCCGTCAATTGCTAGAGTTTAGGTGCATATATTCTATAATATAATGCAGTCAACACATCTGCAGTTTTGGCAATTTCTAAATATACTATAAAGAATTCAACAGTACTGCTTGCTTTTGTTGTAGATTTATATAATTATATGTAATCTGCTCAAGGTGAACCTCTTTCTTCACTATTTATTTGTTAGGTGCTTGTTAAATATCAGTATGATTATAGGAACCAGGCCTGCCATTTTGTTATATGTCTTAATTAACCAGATCATAGATGGTGTGTGCCACTTGTACCTGTTGGTTAGTGAAATTAACCGATCAAGTGTTGGTTTGCTTTCACAACATTTATTGCAATACTGCTCACTATGTTCTCACATGGAGTTGCGGCCAATTAGAATAAAAAGAAGCATACTAAACTAACACAAAGTGTATCACCAGATGTGCCCAATGCCAACCCTAGGAAAAATACAAATAAAACATATCCTTCATGCAATCTGCAGGCTTAATTTCATTGATGGCATAGCATTCAACTTCTTCTGGTGCAATTTAGTTAAAAAAAACTCATAAGTTGATGCCAGATTTTGAGGTGGAAAACAGCTCAATATGAAGAAAAAAAAGTGTGCCCTTAATCATATCAAACAAAAATACTAACAACGAATGGTTGGTTCTTGGTAGTAATATTGAAGGTCTTTTTTTTTTTGTAAAACATCTGATTTGATGGAGGAATAACTTAGAGGCTTAAGAAGCTAAGTTTTTATCCAATGCTTTACTTGGATGTGAGAAATTCAAAAGTTTATCTGTATCTGAAATAAAAATTACATGTGACAAAATTGGATGAGTTCAACTTGCGTTTTTGCTTATACTTGGGGTCAGAATTGGTATTTTTAAATCACTTGTCTGTAAAGATCTAAACTTTTTAGGAGTTGTATGTGCTTGATATTTGTTGTCGTGGTGACCTGTGTTGCAAACTGATCAGAAGAAGCAAGCTGCTGTAGTTGTTCAGAATAAGCACCTACAGGTGGGGTGGATGATCATTTACCCTTATTGCTCTATAGAGCACTGGATAATTTTTAATTTTTTTTAAGGTATTGACACATTTGGTCCCCCTACTTTCGTCGAAGTTTAATTTTTGTTTGTCTACTAGAAAGTAGCTAAAGTTGTTCCCTTTACTTACAAATATTTGGCTATTTAGGACTTGTTTAACTGGTGTTTGCTGCTGTTTGATGGTTTGGACAGTGACTCAGATTAGGGCCTAGTAGGCTGAGTTAACACAAGTGGAATAGTCAAATTTAGCCCAAGGATTGTGTTGAAAGTGCTACTCCCTAAAAAATTCCGGCACAATCCTCACACTTCCCAACTTCCGTCATCTCACTACCACGCAGCTCCATGTATCAGATTTCAAACATTTGATGTTTCCATTTTTGTGTCCCCCCCCCCAGTTGGTGGGAGGTTAAAAAAAACTTGTTTTGATGCTCTGCTTAACCCCAATCAATTTTGGCGGTAAAGATGCAACTTTTGATAGATAATATATTTTACTATTTTAGGCACAGAAACAACTGCCTTTTCTACCTTTACATAATCATGTTGCAATCCTCATCATCTATTTCGGCATGCTTGTTGTTGCTCAAATTGGGGATGTGTCATCAGCATTTTGATATGCCATGTCAATGCCCTGTCAGCCAGATCCTAAACAGACAATAAACTGCAATATATGGATGGCGTCATCAGTTTTTGACATGCCATGTTAACCAGATCCTAAACAGAAAATAAACTGCACGTAGTGGGACTCGAGCTTCATTGAAAGTAGAGGGACTTAATGTGCAATTTACCCTTTATCTAATATATCCTATTTTAAAGCAACTCTCCATTCCTTCTATTACTGCACCGACAGATGTAAAATATACCATACCAAGGATCATCTCGAGTTATTAATTTGGGAATTGATAACGGGGGAATAAAAATCGGACACGCCAGGGCCCACCTATCCTTTTAACCACTCTCCACTATATGCTTCCCATCTTCCCGAGCAATTTCTAGCTGTCTCCACTCACTACTCACACCACCCCACCTCCCTCCCCTGTGGCTTTGCTCAGAGAAACCCGCACCTTACAGTCTCCACGCACGAGCCTTCTCCAAGGCGCCATGGGATTCCCTGTAAGGTACTCGGAACTGCTCGACGGCGCCCTGACCATCTTCTATGACGGGCGGGTGCTCGTGTTCGAGGACTTCCCGGCCGAGAAGGCCAAGGAGCTAATGCAGCTGGCGGGCTCTGAGTCCTCGCCGACAGAGAAGGTAGCGCCGGCCGTGCCGCAGAGGTCGGCAGCCGCGCATCCTGCGGGGCTTTCCGAAATGCCAATCGCGAGGAAGGTGTGGCTCGACTCGCTCGGCCTTCGGCCCCTCGGGCTCGCCTATAGCTCGGTTACTCTCTCTTCTTTTATTGATTTTCGGATTTTGATAAAATGTTGCATCCGTAGAAAAAAAAATGTTGCATACGGTTCACGACGATGTTGCATTTTTTCCAACACATTTTTTTCCAGATGATTTGTTTTTTATTTGTGATGTTGCAACCATTGTCCGGGGATATTGTAACCGTTGTCCGAGGATGTTGCAACCATTGTCTGGAGATGTTGCAACCGTGTCTGGGGATTTTGCAACCAAGAGTTTTGATTGTTGCATCTGTGTATTTAGAATGTTGCAACAATGTAACTTTTGATTTTCTGAATCATATTTTGTTGTTTTGCAATTTTACACCAGTTTTCAATGATTTTCTGAATCATATTTTGTTGTTTTGCAATTTTACACCAATTTTCAACAAATATAGATTTTATACTGGGTTCGAACCGTATGAGTGGGAGCATCCAACCGTATGTCCGATTCCTAGTCGCTCCCTATTAATTTGCCTTTGAGACCGAAAATAGGCTGTAGTGCATCAGATAAATGCTCTTTATGGGAACACGACAAGCTCCGCTTGGTAGCAGTAGGATGTTCACACAAAACCAATTGTTATAGCCTTGTAGATTGCCGGTGCAAATACTTCTATATATGCAATACCAAAAATGCTTGTAGGTAACAATAAAATGTAACCCAATTAATATTCTGATGAGTTGAAGTTTCAATATATCATTATTAACAGAAGCTTTGGAATTTTGGACCTGATGATTTGCATGTTATCTAGCATTTCAGCCAATTGCATGGTTGTACACGGGTCCTCAAATCACTTAAAAAAGGGTCCTCACGTGAGAAAAGTGTTATCCAAAATTGTGTGCCATAGAAAGCTTCCTCCTGAAAAATGTTAGCAATAGGAGGCCAAAAACTATTGATTTTACTGAAACCAAAAAAGAGAGTCAAATATAAGGTTCTGCAAACCTAGCAACTGTGATTATCAGACTATTAAATTGTTTGCTCATATTTCTCGATTTCTCTTCTATTCTTAAACACATTCAACTTTTCCTTTTTAGTTCTACAACTGAATTTCTTCTTTTGCAGGTGGGTAATTGAGCCACCTTTGGAAGTTGTCGTTCCTGCCAAGCGCACCCCATGGCCTGAAACCACCGCAGAGCTTTCCTCCGAGCTGTTAGACAGCGAGCAAGACCCGGAGGATAGGTGGTTGTCAAGAACCAATAGATCATGTCGGTCCTGAAGCACCACGAAACGGAAGGGTGACCTTCACGATTAAGATAACTGAGGCAGAAATAAACAGAATGTATATCATCATGTTGGTTTGGACCTAATGACTTGCATGCTTATATCAATGTATATCTCTGTTTAATGCATGATATCTACTTTATTAGTTGGTTTGTACTTAATTTACATGATGGTATGTCAGTTATTTATGTGTTGAAGTAAACTATGGGAAAATATTATTTGCTACCGTTTATTTCCATAATTGTTGCACAAAGTTCTTATTATATCGTATTGCACTAATGTAATGCCCGTATGTATCATCATCTTTTAATTGATTTATTCACTACTAGAAAAGGGGGTTTTCCCCACGGTTGAAAACCGTTAGGAAAATAGAAAAAACCGTCAGGTTTTATTTTCTGACAGTTAACCGTCGAGAAAATACCCTCGTGTCCAGGTGGTCGGAAAATTTAATTTGTCGGCGGTTAACCGTCAAGAAAATATTTGCTTTTGACGGTAAAACCGTCAAGAAATATAAACCTAATAGTTTTGCAATAACCGTCAACAAAAATCATTTTAAATCACGGTTTTGGCCCGTCGAGTTAATTTGTTTACATGACGAGGCGGCCGCTTCAAATCAAGTATATAAAACAGCGGTTTTTCTATTAAATCAACAAAAACATTTTCGTGGCGGTTTTGGCCCGTCGAGTTAATTTGCTTACATGACGGGCGGCACTTCTATCATCAAGAAATATAAACTGACGGTTTTGCAATAACGAATCAATAAAAATCATTTTCGTGACGGTTTTGGCCCGTCGAGTTAATTTGTTTACATGACAGGCGATTGATTATCATTAAGAAATATAAACTCGACGGTTTTTCTATTACGAATCAACAAAAAACATTTTCGTGACGGTTTTGGCCCGTCGAGTTAATTTGTTTTCAGCAGTATCAAAACCAACGCCAAAATATTTCAGTTCTGTCAACAAAATTATGATTCGGCGACCCACTAGCAAAAATTGTCAATTCACATATTCATACACATTCACGCATCATATAATTCACAATACACATCCATACATCATATAATTCACAATACACATCCATACATCATATAATTCACAATACACATCCATGCATTACTCCATACACAAATAAGAAGTTCAAACTTATCATTTCAAGCCCAATACCATCCATAAGGTTCACTTGTAGAAAGCAATCCGCACAAAAGACATCTAAAAGTCCAGTACTAGCACAATACACCTAAAGACTAATATCACATACAAGTCACGTAAGTACATCTAAAAGTGCAAAGACAATACCATGTTCAACTATTCAAAAGAGCTAGCAAGACACCATCAAAGTTCATGTAGACAATTAGTTGCATCCATCGCGGTTGATGTTGTTGGTATCATCGTTGTTGCCGCCATTAATGTCGACATTGCGATTATCGCCATCGGTGTTAGCATCGTTGCCATTAGTGGCATTGTCATCGATCTTGAGCCCACATGGGAGGATCCGGTCGATCTGGTCTGGTCCTTCTGTAAGATGAATAGAGTAAGCCAATATTATAAGCCCGCCTTAGCACAATTAAAACCATTAGAAGTGCTAACGTGAAGAGCTAAAACAACTAGAACCATTATAATTGGTAAAAGAAGATTTGGAGCAATCGAAATCTTTGACAAGCTGTTAAAAAAAACAGTTGCACTCATGGACAAAAATTCTAAACAAGCCTAATACCACCTTACCATGAATATATAACTAATTGGGATTGAGGTTAAGCACATGTGATAGAACACTCAACATGAGTCCACTCGCTCCTTCTTTGACCTTGCTTGTTGTCACTCGACAGAACCGAAAAGTATTAGTGTCTAGTCCAAACTAGTCCTCCAAATGATATAGAGATTTTGACAACCTTGTAACTTTCATGAGATATTATTTGTAGTATTGGGAATAATTTTAGTTGCTAAGTATTCTTACATGTGATTGTGCAGATGTTTCACGGCGCAGCATCTCTGGTGGTGGTTCTTCACCCATCTTCTGGAAAAGCATCTACATTTGAAAACTTTACAAGGTTAGGCTCCGAGATTAAGTTTAATCAGTCTAAATTTTGGTTACCCAAACTTTGGCAACCATACATGTGCTTCAAACCTAACACCCGAGGTAATCTCAAATACAAGCCTGAGAAAGATTATGAGGCTGGATTATTGGATCATAACAATGCATTCATTTGATATAGATACACCAAATTTACAGTATTTCACAGACCATGAACATTGTCAAAGATTACACACACCAACACCATACATGAGTAACATGATACACACGCACATAGGCATAAATACAGTTTTTATTCTAACAAGCAGCACTACCTGTTTACTGAGATTAAATGATATGGCCTATAGGACAGCTATGAGTGTCCCAATAGGCCACACCTGCATGATGATGTCATCAAACTTAATCGTAAGAAGCGGCAGATGCACTCCAAGTAGTGCTCAGCATGTCTCGTGAGCGTGAGAAGCGACAAGATTTCGTACAATACTACGAGCAGATAATGACTCCACAATGTCTAGACAGATCATAGAGAGCTAAAAACCATAGAAACACGGAATAAATCCAAACTATACATTGAAACAATATATCCGATCAAAATTATTTTGTTTTGGCGTGATACGGAATGTCACTTTTGTGTTGGAATAATAGCAAACTAACATGCGTCCAAGAGGGTGTAGGTTATTTATTTGCCACCGTACATTCGGGAAAACATTTGCACGTGTGATACTCTCTGGTGTTTTCCTTTTCCCTTCTTTTCATGGCGACTTGAAAAAGAGAGCAAAAAATAAATGTCAAAGCGGTAATGATAGATCAAAATTCACTTTGAGCGGTTGGTGTGCTTGACCCACATCGTTGGGATTGAGCCATGAAGAGTGTCGATAGTGCGTGTGAATTCCACCAAAAGATGTAAGCCTTTTTCAAATGGTAATACTGCTACGTAGTTAAAACAATATACTATGAAACAGCTAGCAATTGCATTTCCTAACATCAACATGATATATACTCAGCAAACAGAATACACAAGAAAAAAAATATAGAAGATGGACAGGACACAGGAATGAGCAAAAGATGTAGGAAATGGTTAAAGAGCAGAAATACAAACCATTAACCCCCACAAAGCCAAAAATCTAAACCCACAAATCAATAAAGATGTTGACACTGGCCAACATGAGTAAGGAGCAGCACCCAAACTAAATGGTGTGAAACCATCTGTTGCTATAGCAAGTCGCACATTTCTAGGATCGCTATGAAGCCAGGAAGTCCTCGTCAAATTGTTGCCAAGCTTCCCCATCACATGGATGCACCATCTTACTGGGATGTGGAGCAACTATGCGATCGCATTAGCTTTGTTGTCTCCTCGTGTGCATACAACCTTTGTAGTCTATTTGTAATGGGGAGATACCGCAATACTTTACGTGGGACTTTATTCTTGCCAACCTCGTGTCGAGAGGTATTACAAAAGTTACACTTGTCTTCATGCTCATTATCTTTCCAATAAAGCATGCAATTATTATAGCATACATCAATTTTCACATATGGCATACCGAGACCCTCTAATAGCTTCTTGAGCGGTAGAAGTCTTTCGCAACTTAGACTCAGGGCAAAAGTTCATGAATTATTTGTAATACATCATCATAATGTGCAATTGACATATTGTCTTGTGACTTCATAGCTAGCAAGCGAGCAGCGGCGGATAGACAAGAATGTGTTGTGTTCTCATGGACTAGTTCATCAAGACTAGCGACCATCCTATAAAAAGCACAGGCGAGAGGCATTTGGCTCCTCATCAATTCTTTGGTGGATGGTCACCGCTAGGTCACCCAACATATTATCCATCGATCGATTCACGAAATTCATCATGCCTAACGACATGGCTCTCACCATGTGTTGTCCATGTTTGATAATTTGCCCTAAACCCATATTTACTCAAGTGCAACTCGACAGTGTACCTGTTGTGCCTAAAGTAGTTCCGACACATTGCACACGGACACTTAATGGTGTCACCTTCGACTAAACTTGGATCAGAGAATGCACGATCCAAGAATTGTGTGGTGTGATCAATCCATTCATTAGAGGAGCTGTACCACTTCGCCACCAATATACATCCATTCATGGTGCGCCATTAAATAGTTACGTGTTTAACAACTTGAACATGTTAATTATAAATATCATATGATGGTATGCCCAAATTAGAGAATCTGCACATAATTATTAATTTAGCAATCAACACATAACGTGGTTTATGATATAACTCCTCGTAAGACAAGAACAAATTTGGTCCAACATAACATTGCATTTGCAACAATAGGACATAATTTTGATTACTTACGATGCAATATTTATTACTTATTATGCATCATTGAACAATAGATTTTAGTAAAAGCATGAAAGGCAACCATAAAAGGACATTCCTAAAAAGACGGTAATGTTGCATATAGTATGTTGTATCTACCTTTAAAATCTGGGCTTCAAACTCAAACACAATTGTGCGTAAATGGTAGATGTCAGTCTGTTCTTTACATATAATGATCCATCGCAATGACAATATGTAGTTACTTCTACCCGATTCTTTGTTGGCGACGCAAAATATGACATATTCCAAAGATTAGTTCTTGCTCAATTATATATATATATATATATATATATATATATATATATATATATATATATATATATATATATATATATATATATATATATATATATATATACAATGAGGTAATTCATTATAACAAGAAGTCGATAGATTAATTAGGAAACCTCTTGGTTGTATATGCTTGTTTTGTTTCATAGTTTTAGGTTAACAAAAGCATTAATTTACCATTCCTTGTAGTCATACTCTCTCGCATGGGCTACAAGCTTGCGAAAAAACTTCATCTACTAATCATTCAACACACCTAACTCATAGCTAGCTAGAAAATACAAATTATTTGATCCGTCTATCCTTATAATTCGTGATTGGTTTAAAGTAGGCGTTAATTAAAGACAGGCCAACCCGAATTATTATACTTCATTGATATATATTAAGCTCACGAAGACGTCTGACCAACCTATACATAACAAATTAATGTGAAGCATAAGGAGACAAGGTACATCACTAATATGATGATGAGCTATATCTAACTCTGCATAACCCTCTCTGTTAGAGCCTCCTACAAATTCTGCAGAGTATCCTTCTAGTTAAGGAGAACATGGAGCCATGTAGGGTGGAGTAGGCCATGGCCCAAACCATGAGGCCTTGACAACAAATTGTACAGCACTACAAAAGTTGTAACAAAGAACCTTGATGACCTATCGGTGCCTAGTCATTTCTTCTAGTCCAATTGCAGAGTTGATGTAAGACATACAATCAATGCCGTGGAAAAAAGATACATATTGAAGCCAATATTTCAAGCATTTGGAAAAATGTAGATTAAAATGACGAGAATGCATTGAAGATTTGGATGAAACAGTTGCACAAAACCTTTCCTATATTAACAAAATTTCATGGGCAATATGAATAAGAGGAAAGGAGATGTGCATATTTAATATTTCTTTAACATGGAGAGGTGATTACGAAGAATGAAGAGTTGAACTACAACCCATTCTTTAGATAATCATACAATATTCTAGAAATAAAATCTGCATCAACGAAGATCAACTTCATACTTCATAAGCTCATATAGCATATTTCGATCCACATATCCATCTTATGAATTCATCCCCATTTTGTTTCGGTGCAAATGGTTTGACTGAGTGGGCAAGGCACCGTGAGCAGCGTGGAGGTGGAGTGGGCGGCGGGTGGGAGGCGGCGGCGCGGAGGCGTGGCGGCGGGCGCGGGCGGGTGGGCGTGCGGCAAGCGTGGAGGCGGCGTATGGCGTGGCAAGGCGTGAGGATGGCGTGGGGGACATGGGCCGAGGGGAGGAGAGAGATAGCTAGGATTTAATTTGGGGAGGAGAGATAGCTAGGATTTCATTTGGGGGCCTTGTGATGATGGAAAATCTAGTAGCGACATTTTTTTGTTTCGCGCCGCAAGCGAAAAAAAGATTTTCTTGACGGTTTATCTAGTGGGGTTAATATATTATGTTGTGATTATACCATAACAGTTAGCAAAATTCCAATTTTCTTTGAGAGGGTACTATTCCGTGACCAAAATAAGAAACCTTGACGGTTCTTTGCGGGCCCGTCAATAAAATTCGGAACCGTCAAGTTTTGTGCGTTTTCTGGTAGTGATTGAAGTGTTAAAGATAAATATTATTTCTGTAAGATTTGGAGTTCCGTTGCAACGCACGAGCGCCTACTAGTATAATAAAATAAGTCAGAGATGTATATAACAGTCACGTGGCATTATCTGTGCTACAAAGAAAGAAAGAAAGAAAGAAAGAAGGGCTTAGATTTGAGCAAATTCACCGGTGGAGTTCATTAGCAACTCTAGGGATCTCCAGCCTTTCCTACGATGCTTCCAACTCCCAACTCAGGCGCACCGACGGGTGGCCCCAACCTGTCAGCTTCCGCAACATGCCCATGTCTCTACTTCCCCTCGCTCTCCCACCCAAAGACCCAAACCACCGTCGCCCCCCACTTCTTCCCCATATCGAAACCGTAGCATCCCCCTCCTCTCCCATTTCGCATCTTCTCCTTAGATCCTACTCCCTTCCATCTCCCCACAAAAGATTGAGGCATCGTGGCATTTGTCAGGCGCCGTCGTCGTAATAGACACCGCTGGGATCCAGAGGAGCCGCCGCCAGCGAGGTCTATCACGCGGATGCAGCCGGGGGTTTGCGATGGCTAGAGGGCAGCAAAGTCGACTCATCCGATTCCCCTCCTCCCTCTTCGAAAAAGTCGCGCCGATACGGGGCCAGCACCAAGCCACGTGATCCTTGTATCTTCCTAATTTCTGTCGAGTCCAACTAAACCAACAAAACAGCTTACAAAAAAACTAGGGCAACAGTTCCCTACACGAAAACCCTTGTTCCGAGCAGATCCTAGCCGCCCCACTAATCCCCCTCCTCACTTCCCTCGCCTCCCACTCCATCCATTGCCCTCCTACACGGCCATCTATAGATGGGGGCGCTCAGCAGTGGTGGCAGAGGTGATGCGGCCGTGGCAGCGACCATGGGTGAAGCGTAAATTTTGTCATAGGGTAAACAACATGAATTAGTTGGATCGTCATAGGTTATGACGATGGTGTCTCGATGTGCTGAGATAATATTTTTTAAAATTCATAGCAACCCATGGATATTAAACTAGTAATCTACTAATACAAAGAGGTAGTCCCTCGTGTGTCTCCCTTCTAAACAAAATCTAGTCACCTTTTGAAAAAAGCAGATTAGTAAAAACCAGGGTGACTCATCTCGTAAAAACCGACTTGCCAACTGCGTCTTCTCGGCAACCGTCTCCCCGTATTTCCCTTGATCGAGCGAACAAACGTCGAGAAAAGCAAAACACGCCTCACCATCCCAGTCGGTTGCTATCTTCTTCAACTCCCCCGTTACCTCACACCCCAATTCCCAGCCTTCCGCGCTCTGATTCCCTGCTTGTACCGCCGCCGGGTCCCCCACCATGGCGGCCGCAAGAGCAGCAGTGAGGCAAAGGTCGACCTGGACAGTGAAGCACAAGCAATCCACACGGAATCCGCCATGATAAGCGGCGGCGGCCAGAAGCCGGCGGGCTCCGGCGACGATGAGGCGGAGGTGGATGCGCTCCTACGGTGGAAACATCTTTCCCTTTAAGTTCTCCATTCTGTCATTCGTTTGTTGGTTGCTTCACATTTTTTACCTGTTTTATGTGCATACAAGTATTTAAAATTAAGCAATACATAGAATACTTGAAAAACAATATAGATATATTTTCGAAATTAATAAGAATTCAACATACATCAAAGGATGAAACTGCTTGTCTTTGCTGGTACCACTCTCGATTACCCTCTGGAGGAACTCACGAATTCGTCGGAAACATCAAACACCTAACGAAAAAACGATATCGCAGTAAATACCAAATAAAGCCGAAAATTCAAAATATTCTAAAATGCATTAAATTTATACAGTGGGTATATTATGATTTTATATGAATTTAGGTGAAAGAATTATTCCATTTGGAGTTTTTATGTGAAAGTTATAGTAGTTTGAAAATCAGCATATTGGAAAATGTTGAAAAATGGAGCTAGGTTACTATTCATCCAAAATTAATTATTTGGTGAAAATTTATAGAATAGTGATGGGAAAAAGTATTACATATATAAATAGAGAATACAAAATATAAGACCAAAATAACTTGTTTCAACTCATTTGGAGTTCATATGAATTTCTTATGAATTTTAGAAGTTGATTCAATTTCTAGTGTAAAAAAAAATTCTTTCCCGAAATGAATTCCAATTCCGATTTTTTTTTGGACACTAACATGTTTCAAACCTATTCCAATTTAAACTAATTTAAGAATGAAAACCAAAAAAAATGGTTTTACTTCATTTGGAGTTGATTTGAAATAGTTACGAGTGTTTGAAGTGTAAACAAATCTTTTTATAAACCAATTCACTGACCTAGTGCCTCTATTGCTATTAACAAATCTATGGCAAAGGGTTACTATCATTTGACAACCATATAACCTAACTCTTATCTTCTAAATAATTTTACTCTTTTAGAACAATCTCTAATGGCTATATAAACTAACACAACTTTTCCATTTACGTGCATTCGAACTGACATGAGCCTACTGACATTACCGGTTTTCATCTTGATATCTTCACTGCTCAACATTGTAATAAAAAGGATTTTGCTATTTTAAGATGGATGTTCAAAGCTAGTTGACTCAATAAAATTTCTAACTACAAGAATTAGCAAAGCCATCAGCCTACTGTCATATCAAGGCATTCATCTTGATACCATCTCTTGTCCATTTAATTCATCAAAATGAGTTTATGGTTAAGTAATTTTTCTCACTCAATTCAATTATCCAATCGCTAACCACATTTAAACTTGCAACAGTATGCTTTTGGTGATAATGCAACATGCATAAATAATTATCAGAACGCGACAACGAAATATGATACTAAAATTTTACCGCCGTGCGCGCTAGGCATGTGACTACCACTGGACGTCTTCTCGGGTCTGCGTTCGCCGTAGTCGCTGAGCTCGTCCGCATCCACTCGGCCTTCTTGCCCACGTCCTGCTCCGCATCGGCGCCACTACGTCATGCGCAACACGCCATGCCACCTCGCCTTGCTCAGGCCACCGCGCCGCTGCATGCATGGACGTCGCAAGCATGCGCCGCGCTGTCAGCCGACTCCTCCACGCCACGCTCTCGGCCACGCCTACGGAGTTGTATCTCACATGCATGCGCCGTCTTTGCCAACGCCGTCGAGGCCGACCGCACACATGCATCCGCCTCGCCACTCGCACGCGCCGCCACTGCCTTCCACGCCATCGTATTCACGCCGCTGCAGCACCTCGCAGAGTCGCCACGTCACCTCGTCGGGCTGCCCTTGTGTCGCTGCTACTGCATGCAGCGCCTCGGCATCGGGCTCCGCCTCGCCATGCTCGTGACACCGCTAGATAGCGCCGAGCCGCTGTCCTTGCGCTACTGCAGCACGCTGCTTCGCCACGCCATCCATGGCGCCTCGATGCCATCCCCTCGGATGCCGTTGTCGCTGCGCGCTGTGCTGCCCGCCGGCACCGGACTCGACGTCATTGTTTCAGCGAGTCAAGCCCCTGCTCACTGGGCCGCCTCTGCCACCCGAGCTGCTAGCGACCACCGCCTCCGGACCACCTCGCCGAGCCATCACGCCACTGGCTGCTTGCTGCTATTCCTGACAGACCAAAACAACCACTACCCTCCTCTCTCTTCTCCAAACACTACTACAAAAAGGCTAATACTGGACGCCTCATCACAGACGGTTTTGGTTTAGAGACCGTCTGTGTTACTGGTTGTGCTAAAAACCGTCTGTGAAGAGGTAATATCACAGACGGTTCATAACTAAAACCGTCTGTGAAGTATCACGGACGGTTATTAACAATAACCTGTGATAATTCTACATATCACAAACGGTCTAAAAACGAACCGTCTGTGCAACCTCACAAACGGTTCTTAACAATAACCATCTGTGATATTGCTACATATCACAGACAGCAGACAGTTTTTGTTATAACCGTTTATGATAATCGCTACAGCTCCCGATGAGTTTCTTCGTCGCCGATGCGTCTCTTTGTCGCATCAATGCCGCCTCGGCTCCCCGATGCGTCTCTTCATCTCACGCTCCGAATTTATTCCATGTTTTATAAAAAGGATCATCCACCCTCGAAGATGATCATCCCCACATATAACTCTACTACTTATAAAAAAACAGAAATGGCTGCCTCTTCTGTTTCCTTGTCGCCGGCATTGATGACCTACAGTGCGTCTTGTACAAGCATCTCTCTCATGTCGTTGGCGGGTCTTCTTGGAAGAACTCTTGTTTCAATAGTGCCTTCACTCCTCTGTCTGAGGATTTGCCGGAGCAGGTGATGGCCACCTTCCGCCGTCTTTACATCCTCCTCCGCCGCGTCTTTCGGGTGATCTCCCACGTTCGGCGAGTTTACCGCGTCATCGACGTGGTCCTCCACAACGACGTTGCACGTCTCTAGGAGGCTTGTTGTCACTTGGACTGCTTAATCGAGGCGGCGAGCGACCGAATCGACCAGGCCGAGACCCCTCAAGTAAGGGAAGAGAGCCTATGGGCTTAATTCTCCTTGGTTCAACAGTCTGAGGGTCTTCGGGAGACACTCGAACGAGCGCATCAGCGGGTGGATGCATTTCAAGCTTTGTTCGATCACGAACCGTCCGACGCCGATGCAGTCGCCTACGAAGTATTAAAGATGGAGATAACAGCCTACCTCCGCCACTAGAAAAACTTTGTTTATTTATAGGTTTCTACTTTTTTTTTTAATCTTTGTAAGAAGCGCGCGCTGTTTGGCCATATGAAAATTCCAAAATGAAAAAAAAAAAATCTAGTTTGGAGGTGAAGTTACTATATTAATTATATGTTGAATTATTACGTATATATATTGGTCAGAGACGGTTTAGTGGAACAAATTAATTAATTATATATATCCGATCGATCTGTGATATTATATATATATATATATATATGTGTGTGTGTGTGTGTGTGCGCGCGCGCGTGTGTGTAGTTAAAGTAGATTTTCAGCAGTATTTAAATGACAAAATTGACATATAAACATGTAATTTCTTCATATCATGTAAGTGTATATACAATATATTATACTTGAGAAAAAAACCATACCACGGACGGTTCTATTATGGAACCGTCTATGATAATTATCACTAACAGTTCCATAATAGAACCGTCCGTGATAAGTCTCTTTATTAGTAGGAGCCTGGCCACTACGGTTTGTGCCCGCCCTAACTCGTCAGTCCCCAGCGCACTTACTCTCGTTCGTTCGCCTACCCACCTCGCCGCCGCCGCCCTTCTTCCCGTCGTCATCGCCGCCCTTCTTCCCATCGCCGCCGGTTGTGATACCACTCTGCACTGCACAAGAGAGAATTTTAAAATTTTCAATTTCTCCATTTCTCTCCAAAAAGCTCCTAACTTCTCCCCTTTACAAAACTTCTACCCCTTATCCAAAAAACTCTTCATTAACATTACATTTTTGCTATATCTTCTCCTCCTTTGACAATGGATTCATCAAGGAATCATGCCTTCCTCTCATCCAGAGATGACAAATGCATAAGAAAGGAAGAAGCATAAGAAAGAGCATGCATGAAATTCAATGGAGTGGCTTCATTTTTTTGATTTTTTGATTTTTAAATAAAAGAAGCTTTGGAGATTACCCAAAACAACAGGCTGGCATTTCTATTATCACTCAAGACATATCAAGCCTGACACAGCTAGCAAGATCATGATAAGACATATATAGCAAAGCTAGGCTAAAGAGCTCAAAATACCACTTGTTGTTGGATTAAATTAAGCAATGCTTCAAAATTAGCAAGTTCAACAACAGGTATCCTAAAGTGATAATGGCCTTGTCAGAATGTCAAAGTGAGATCTAGAAGCTAGCAAAGACCATTTTAGAGACAAAAAGTCCTAAATTGAATCATTTTGCTCAAAATGTCTCAAAAGCCCAATTTTCACAAGAAATTTCAGTTCAAGTTGATAAAAGGTCTATCTTAGTAAAGAAGATCCTGAACTAGGAGCTATCCACAATTTCTTCCTAAGCTTCAACCAATTTTGACAGTTTATTTCCTTATCCATGTGCTAGATCTCAAGCCTTGCCGCGACCATCCCAAGCAACAAAAAGCTTAAAAGAGTGGTTTAGGTCATCCAAAACTCCCCCTGAGTTCATGCCTAGTGCAATGGCAAGCCGTCTCATGAGAAAGAATTGGTGAGATTAGTTTTTCACACAAAAGAGATCATTTTTCATTGTTTAAAAGAGCAATTTTAGATTCTTTAAAGAACAAGAAGCTCTAGAAATGTCCAATTCTAGATTTAAGAGCTAACAAAGCAATTTTGACAGGGCCACTGTTACAAAAGGATCACTAATTATGCAACTAGCTAAAAGATTCACAAATTGCAATTTTCAGTTCAAGTTGTATTAAAGTTCTAGCTCATTTAGCAAAGACATTGCTGCATATGTGAGAGCATAATAATTCTAGCAAGTCAAAGAACTAGACACAGTATTGAGTAAGAATTGAAATACTAAAACTCAAGAGGGTAATAAGCAAAGCTTCATCAAATTTAAAAGACAGAAGCGGTAAAGCTTATATTACAATGCATCTTTTTGGATTTTCATATGAATGTAATATGATACAATGAGATGCACAAAAGACTTAAAAGCCTAAAAAGATCAAAAAGATCAAAAGGATCCGAAAAAGATACTACTTGAAGAAAGTATCAGAAAAGATCCACAAAAACTCAAATGAACAAGGAAAGTTCAGATGAACAAAGAAGGTTCAGAAAAGAACCAACTCCCCCTCAAACCAACCCGTAGGGATAAATTATCCCTACTTGCTTCTCAAGGTGGCAAACCTTGTTGGGTCTAAAGGCTTTGAGGGAAAACCTGCCAAAGGTGCCTTGAACTCCACAAACTAGCACAAAGACTTCCTACTCCACAAGATCTCTAGGGAAAGCTACTCGAAAAGCTAGGGAGCGAAACACCAACACTAAAAAGCTTGCAGGCAGCTCAAAAACCTGCTAAGACTAGTGATTGGGAGACAAGCTCGACCTAAGCTGTGAAAGAAGTGCATCCTAGAAAACCATGAGATAAGAAGAGTGTCTAGAAAGGACACGTGCTATAACAGAGCCTCCTATCTACCCTGAACACAACAAGCCCAACACCTGATACAAACCAGATGCTATGCAAGATAGACTAGAGATACCATACACAAATATAAGGTAGAGAAGCTCGAACCTGAGTCGCACAACTTGGCAGCGAGATGTAGTCATGATGGATGAAGATCTATTCCTTGAAGCTCCAGAAAGTAGTTGCGCTCACCCATCATCCTCATCTCAAAATCCTTCGTCTCCAAGAAGTGATAGCTAGCATTGAATGCACAAATGAAGAAGAACCAACAGCTTGAAGTCATGATCCACATGGTCTTCTTCTCAACTGAAAAGGCTACACCAAAGAGACAGAAGAAGTGTATGCCTTGGTACTGGGTTAGTGAGACATTATCTAGGGAGACAGTACTAAGACACACGACTAGCAAGGATAGCAGCAAATGATCCAAAGCTCATAAAAGCATATAATCAACAATTTAAGACATGAGCATGGAGATAGACAAATCAATTGCAGCATATGCTATCCAAGATATGACAAAGCTCAAACTATCCTTAATCCACAATAAGGCATAGGAGCAAGCAAACAAGCACACTGTATATCACACATCATATATACAGTCAAAGGTAAAGCATGCTAGTGAAAGCTATGGCAAGGCTCATGCATCCACAATTAACAGTAAGACACAATAACCATGTAAGCATAAAGCAAGTTATAGAACAAGTCATGGATAAGGTATACTATCATGAATATCAAGTAAGCATATGGATACATAAGACAAAAATCAACAAGAGCAAGATTATAAATGAATCAAAACAATACAAGCTCTTGATGACAAAACCAAGCTTATATAACCATGGAAGTAAATGAACAACAATATAATACATAGATATATAAGGAAGAATCAACAAGAGCAAGATAATAAGAGTACAAGACAGCACAAGCTCATGATGACAAAACCAAGCTCATACACCCATTGAAATAATGAATAACAATCTAGCCCATGGATACATAAGCAAGGTACTAGCAAAGGCATGATGAAGGATATCATAAAAGTAACACATGCCGATATGATACAAGTGAGCACAAAGATAAGCACAACATGCCAAGATTGAATAATCATGAAGATACATGCATGAAGGTATAAAATTACTCACAAAACAGATGTAGACGCCGATCATGAAAGCACATGCCTCTTGGAGGCCATCATTGAGGTGGAGAACCATCAAGTGTCCCGATCATGTGATGAAGCAAAATACCATGACCGTTTAAGTCCATGTTCTCCAACCCGTGTCCCCGGTACCTACACATGAGAAAAGGCAGATGTCCAAGTCTTGGATCCCGAAGGGTTAGAGAGCAAATACGTGGGAACCCAAACCTTGGACACACCACCACTAGAAGCATTTGAACCATTATGTGAATTAGCATGATGCGAATGATGGTCCATGCAAGAAGATCCAACATCATCCTTGAAGGTATGCTGCGAGTGGACAGCTCGATGAGGAAAACGAGGTCCATCTCTAGAAAAACGGCGATGACCTTGCTTGAAAGAACCAAGATGAGAACCAACAGAAGCATCAAAAGAACTCACACAACCTCACCGTGGGTGTGTACCTCGATGAACAAAACGAGGTCCACCTCTTGGAAAACGGCGAAAATCCTGCCTCGGGGCAGCTCGTGGAACAAAACCAAAACCATGGAAGCCAAGTCTACGATGTTGTCCAACACCACTAGAAAAGGTGTCAAAGAAGCCATCATCAAAGCGAGTCCTCGTGCTAGGCTCTTTAGTGTGCATGTCATGAAAAATACTATGCCCACTAGGAGACTTAGAAGCATGAGCTCGACGCAAATATTTTGCACGTCGAAAGCAGAAATCTACAAGATATCCATTCTTCCCACAAAATGAGCAATGGTGTAAAGGTCTACTAAGAGACACGGTCCGAGAGGACAGAGCACCATTATGGCACAAAGAAGAAGCCCTGGAAGAACTAACATCATGACTCGTCCTCGTATCGACACTAGACTCACAGATGCCATGAGAAGGACTATCTGTGTTCCTAGAGGTACGATGACGCACTCGATGCTCATATTTCAAACGGCGAAAGTAAAACTCAACAATGTGTCCATTCTTCTTACAAAAGGTGCAATGATACTTCTCTTTTGAAGATTTAGTACCATTTGAGGAAGAAGCACCCTTATCTTTAGAAATCCCTTGGACAACACAAGAAGAGTCAGAAAAAATCGCACTTGCCAAAGAAGAGCTATCTAAAGTGATGGCACAAAAACCAGCATCAAATGACTCACGTTTAGCACAAAAAGACTCCAATTCCGAATGCAAAGATACAAGAGAAATCTTAAAAACATCAATCTCGGAGTGAAGGCAAATACAAGAGTCACATGACTTGGCGCTCATATCATCGCGCAAAGACTCAATCTCGCTCTTCAAGGCAATAAAAGATGTGCAAAAAATTAATGATGCTTTCATGTTAAGCATGCAATTCAAAGCATCAATTTTATTTTTTAAACAAGCACAATTCTTGCAAGAGACTAACCTATCCTTAAGCAATTTTTCATATTCTAAGCACATGCTACAAGGCCTAGCTTCAATTTTACTAATTCCAGCCCTAGCATTCTCTAATTGCTCAAGATGCATGTAATTAGTCAATTTAAGCTTCTCAAAATCAGCAAGCATGCCTACACAAGAATCACAATCATTTCTAGCCATAGATCTAAGATTGCCTATTTCTAACTTAGCATTATCAAGCTCATGATGTAAGGCAACACAAGAATCACATGGCATAGAAGCATTTGATTTCAACAATTTATTTTCAGTTTTTAGGCATGCAAAAGAATTATTTAAGTTCTCTATGTCTACAAGCAATGAATCAAAAGCATTCATGGAGGTTTTCAATTCGGAGAGCTCATGAGACAAATCACCATTTTATCTTTCTAGCAATTTCATTTTCTTCCTAAGAGCATGCAATTTATATCCATATGACACCAAGCCATCAATGAGTTTTTCTTTGCTCACCTTGCTTAGCTTGAGTAGGGGATCGTCCTCGGAAGAATCATCACTATCATCCTAAAAAAGCTCTCCATCATGTTCATTCTCAAAAGCTACTGCACATATGTCAATTGGCTCATTCTCCTCGAGCTCCAAGCGTATCTCATCCCTGAAACTAGGACAATCAAAACAAAAGAGATCACCACAAATATCGCAAGAGAATTCCTCCTCAACCACCAATATAAATATCGAGCGTTCCAGCGTCTTATCACGATGGACATCAATGGCAAAAGAACCACCACAAGATGCAAAGAAGCGCTCACACGTCCTCATATCAGTCGCTATGCTCAAAGATCGGTGAAGATCACAAAAGAGCAAACTTGGCTCTGATACCACTTGTAGGACCGAAATAGGTGACTAGGGGGGTGAATAGGAGCTCAAAAACTTTTCGCCTTTGATCGGATTCAAATCGTAAATTACTCCTATAGCCATGAGAGCTATAAAGATCAATGCTTAAGCACAGTGGAAGACTTGCTCTGAATCCAATCAACACCCCCAAGCAAATAGACCAAAAACACAACAACTCAAAATCAAAATGAGTTGGGCGGTCTGACCTCCATATAGTTGGCGGTCTGACCTTTGAAAATCGGTTTGACCTCTCAATACGTGGCAGTCTGACTGGTCCTATGGGCGGTCTGACCTCCAGCTAGAAATCGGTCGGACCTCCAGGCCAATGAACAATGAAATCAGTCCGAAAACCAAAACTCAAATCGATCTAACTTTTGATCCGTAAGGCCAAACCTTACCAAATTTGAGACACACCTTCTCTAAGATATTGGGAACCTATTCCAATCAAAGATTGTAGAGATCCATGCCAAAGTTCCTATATTTTTCAGTTTGAACGAATGGTGCTCCAAAACCGGGTCAAATGCGAAAATGGTGATTGAGAGGATTTCGTTGGAGGAATCAATTCAAGATGGCTAAGGATGGTCTCCCATACATCTTAGCACTCTCAATCACAGGAAGAATCAAGCCAAAATCTCTCAAGAGCAAAACCCCCGAAAATCACCCTTTCTTTCACCAAAACAGGGCAAAATCAAAACTTAGATCCAAAAGCTTGCTTGTGGGTGGATGATGATCAAGATGACCTTAGATGGGTTTCCACATATCCCAGCAAGCAAGATCAGAAGGAAAAACCAAGTAAAAACTCCTGGATCAAGGAAAGCCCCAAAAACATCAAATAGAGAGGATGAACACAAAGAAACTCATCTCAAGAGATTTGGTTGGATTGATTTGAGATGGATGATTGTTGGTTTACAGCCACTCCATCTAAGAGGACAAAGCTCAACACATGAGCACACACTCAATCCAAACCCTAGAACCCTAACTCTCCACCTTTCTCCCCAAAACCCTAAAACACAAAATAGGGCTATCAAAATGAATGGGTTCAAGAGGTGCTGGCCAGCACCCTCCTCTATTTATAGTGGAGGCTAGATTCTAGGGAATATTCCATTAGGGCACCCATTAGACCCAACACACAAATGGGTTAACACACACACGTATCTCAAAGCGTCATCTTCATCTTCGTTTGACCTAAACCGCTTCTCCATGCGCCGACCCGCGCCGCGGTCTAGCCAAAGGTCACCAAGGCGGTATTTGGTGAAATGACCAAAATACCCCTTCTCGATCTTTCTCCAAAAGACCAAGTCCACAGATCGTAAAGCAATCCCATGCTTCGCCACGTGTAGGTTGATCAACGGCTATCATATCGGCAAGTCTCTCCCGTCCGGATCCCACCGGCACCACCAAGGCACTTGCACCGACTCCCGCGCCGCTTGATCCAACCAGTCGCACCGAACCGCCCGTTCGGTCATCCTTGTCCATTCTGCGCCCCACTTGAGTCCTCGACCTCACGGCATCTCGATCATTACGGACCTCACTCTCCAAGCTTAGTCCCGATCCTCCTCGCCGATTGACCGTCATTGACACGCAAGCCACGCACGACAATAAACCAAGAAACCATTTTCGGAACAAGTTCTTCACAACTTGACCCACGTTAGCTAAAACATGCATCATGCAACATCTATGCAATGATAACCATGAACTTGACCTAACAAAACAATCGCCACCGAGTTGGCCGATGAACAAAAAACCAGTCGATCCGCCACCATGGCGATCCGACCATCCTAATCAGTGCGACCCGCCAACCAAAGGCTGGTCTGACCGCCAGTCTATGACTTAGCCAAATTTCCAACATGGAAACACGAACCTTCTCTGGAAATTTAAAATGAATAGAACTTTTCACTAGAAGCTCCAAAAATTATGAGACCAAGTGCAGAAGAACCCTCTCACTTGCCTACACCCTCTATTTCTGGCTCAGCTCCAAAATCCAAAGTTCCTAAGATGGCGGTCGACCGGCTCAGCGATGAGTCGATCGAGCAGCCACACTTTGGCGGTCTCGATCGCCACCTGGCGGTCGACCGCCAAAGACAACCAAACCAGCCCACAAGTCCAAGGCATGGCTAGTCTGACCACCCCCATGGCCGATCAGACCGCCAGAGGCCTAACAGAACCTGAAACTACGCCGAAAACGCGTGTTTCCGCAAACTCTCAACGCCATTGCCAATTGTCTCATCATCCTAAGATCATGAGCATATCTCCATGATATCCACAATCTCCTCCTTGATGAACACATTGGCAATATCTCAGAAAATGTAAGTTTGAGGTTTGAAATTTAAAATACTCGACGTTTTCGCGCAAAGGCACAACTTGGTCCATAAGCAAGAGAAAGCCATGGAAATGACCAAGCTGGCTTCAGAATAGCATGGGCAAGTGAGATCTGACAAAAGAAAGCAAGAAAGCTTCCAATTCGAGAGAAGAGTCAAAATCTCACTAAAGGTCCATATGAAAGAACAATTGTTCTATTTGACCTTTGATCATTGTGAGTCTCCAAGAATTTGCAATTCAGATTCGTAAATGACAAAAGCGTTCAAAAGAATGCAATTTAAATGATCCCCTCACTATGATCATCATTTTTCAAGAGAGAATTTTGAAAATTTTAATTTCTCCATTTCTCTCCAAAAGCTCCTAACCGCCCTTTACAAAACTTCTCCCCTTATCCAAAAAGCTCTTTATTAACATTACATTTTTACTATATCTTCTCCCCTTTGACAATGGATTCATCAAGGAATCATGCCTTCCTCTCATGCGAGAGATGACAAATGCACAAGAAAGGAAGAAGCATAAGAAAGAGCATGCATGAAATTCAATGGAGTGGCTTCATTTTTTTTCAATTTTAGGTAAAAAGCTTTGGAGATTACCCAAAAGAACAGGTTGGCATTTCTATTATCACTCAAGACATATCAAGCGTTGGTACTATGTCTTTAAAAGCAAACTTCATACATACACACACACACACATATATATATATATATATATATATATATATATATATATATATATATATATATATATACATACATACATATATATATGTATGTATATATATGTATGTATATGTATGTATGTATATATATATATGTGTGTGTGTGTATGTATGTATGTATGTATATGTATATGTATTTGTATTTGTATATGTGTGTGTGTGTCTATATATATATATATATATATATATATATATATATATATATATATATATATATATATATATATATATCGTTTATAGTCCCGGCCCTTTAGATTGGGTCGTGAGGAGGATGATGGGCATTTGCCACGGGCAATCTCTCATCGAGCCCTTGCAAATTCAAGTAGAACCATTAAGAGAAGCGTGTGGACATACAATTACCTTGGATGTCGTCGATAGGTAATTGGACTTGACATCAAGAAATGGTTGATTCTTGATACATGAAGCCATTTCAGTCTTGAATTTGATAGGTATCGATGAGAGGTTGCCCGTTACTTGGTTATCCTCCTCACGCACTTCATCTAAAGTGGCCGGAGACTACAAACGATATTATATATATATATATATATATATATATATATATATATATATATATATATATATATATGTGTGTGTGTGAAGTGGTTTTAAAGGCATAAGCAACCATTGCTTGGAGGTTATATATATATATATATTTCTAAACACGAACCGTCTGTGATAGACATTTATCACCGACGGACCGTCATTGACCTGCAAGCCACCTGCACAGCAATAAACCAAGAAACCATTTTCGGGAACAAGTTCTTCACAACTTGACCCACGTTAGCCAAAACATGCATCATGCAACATCTATGCAATGATAACCATGAACTTGACCTAACAAAACAATCATCGCCACCGAGTTGGCCGATGAACAAGCCAAAACCGGTCAGACCGCCACCATGGCCGGTCTGACCGCTCCCTAACTGGTCTGACCGCCAACCAAAGGCTGGTCTGACCGCCAGTCTATGACTTAGCCAAATTTCCAACATGGAAACACGAACCTTCTCTGGAAATTTAAAATGAATAGAACTTTTCACTAGAAGCTCCAAAAATTATGAGACCAAGTGCAGAAGAACCCTCTCACTTGCCTACACCTCTATTTACGCTCGGCTCCAAAATCCAAAGTTCTAAGATGGCGGTCGGCCGCTCGTGAGAGTCGATCGACCGCCACACCTGGCGATCGATCGCCACCTGGCGGTCGAGGACCCGACAACAAACCAGCCCACAAGTCCAAGGCATGGCTAGTCGACCACCCCATGGCGCGTCGATCGCCGAGGCCCTAATGAACACAAACTACGCTGGCTGGCGTGTTTCAAGCAAACTCTCAACGCCATTGCCAATTGTCTCATCATCCTAAGATCATGAGCATATCTCCATGATATCCACAATCTCCTCCTTGATGAACACATTGGCAATATCTCAGAAAATGTAAGTTTGAGGTTTGAAATTTAAAATACTCGACGTTTTCGCGCAAAGGCACAACTTGGTCCATAAGCAAGAGAAAGCCATGGAAATGACCAAGCTGGCTTCAGAATAGCATGGGCAAGTGAGATACAGCAAAAGAAAGCAAGAAAGCTTCCAATTCCAGAGAAGAGTCAAAATCTCACTAAAGGTCCATATGAAAGAACAATTGTTCTATTTGACCTTTGATCATTGTGAGTCTCCAAGAATTTGCAATTCAGATTCAGAAATGACAAAACGTTCAAAAGAATGCAATTTAAATGATCCCCCTCACTATGATCATCATTTTTCAAGAGAGAATTTTGAAAATTTTAATTTCTCCATTTCTCTCCAAAAAGCTCCTAACTTCGCCCCTTTACAAAACTTCTCCCCCTTATCCAAAAAGCTCTTTATTAACATTACATTTTTACTATATCTTCTCCCCCTTTGACAATGGATTCATCAAGGAATCATGCCTTCCTCTCATGCAGAGATGACAAATGCACAAGAAAGGAAGAAGCATAAGAAAGAGCATGCATGAAATTCAATGGAGTGGCTTCATTTTTTTTTTCAATTTTTAGGTAAAAGAAGCTTTGGAGATTACCCAAAAGAACAGGTTGGCATTTCTATTATCACTCAAGACATATCAAGCAGTGGCTGCTTATGTCTTTAAAACCGGCTTCATACATACACACACACACACACAGATATATATATATATGTATATATACATACATACATATATGTATGTATATATATGTATGTATATGTATGTATGTATGTATGTATGTATATATATATATATATATATATATATATATATATATATATATATGTATATGTATGTATGTATGTATATATATATATATATATATATATATATATATATATATATATATATATATATATATATATATATATATATATATATATATATATATATATATATATATATGTATATATATATGTATGTATGTATGTATGTATGTATGTATGTATGTATGTATGTATGTATATGTATATGTATATGTATATGTATATGTATATGTATATGTATATGTATTTGTATTTGTATTTGTATATGTGTGTGTGTGTCTATATATATATATATATATATATATATATATATATATATATATATATATATATAGTTTGTAGTCCCGGCCCTTTCGGTGGGTCGTGAGGAGGATGAGACAGCTGCCACGGGCAATCTCTCATCGAGCCCTTGCAAATTCAAGAAGTAGGGCTGCAAGAGAAAGCGTGTGGACATACAATTACCTTGGATGCCGTCGATAGGTAATTGGACTTGACATCAAGAAATGGTTGATTGCTGATACATGAAGCCACTTGTAAGCCACCTCTATCCGACTGGGAAGTGGTTTTATGTATCAACAACCAACCATTACTTGATGTCAAGTCCAATTACCTATCGGCGACATCTAGGGTAATTGTATGTCCACGCTTTTATCTTGCAAAATTTCACTTGAATTTGGTGGCTCGATGAGAACTGTGTCATCCTCCCTCACGACTTCCTAAAGTGGCCGAGACTACAATATATATATATATATATATATATATATATATATATATATATATATATATATATATATATATATATATATATATATATATGTATATGTGTGTGTGTGTGTGAAAGCTGGTTTTAAAGGCATAAGCAACCATTGCTTGGAGGTTATATATATATATATATTTCTAAACACGAACCGTGTGTGATAGACATTTATCACCGACGGTTCTGCGTTAATAACCGTCTGCGATAGCATGCATCACAGACGGTTCCAAAACCGTCTGTGATGACCTCATGTCATCACTGACCCATAAACTCAGACTGCTCCGGAAACCGTCTATAATGACGTTTTTGAACCGTCTGTGAAGACCTTTTCTGTAGTAGTGAAAAAAAATACTCAAAAGAACTTGCATGCGAACACTAGTCGGCAAAATGGGACGCTTGAGTGATGGGGAACACGATGGTATAACATGCAAGGGCTGATTCACAATCTATGGTTAGGATTTAGAGGAGAGAAGGTGATGAAATGAGTTCATGTTCTTTGGGGAGTCCTGTTGAGGAAGAAGAATGGCGTGGAGAAGAACTACATGTTCTGTAGGAGGAACAAAAGGCAGTAGGGACTTTGATTCTTGGGAGAAAATGAAATGGCATTGGATGGAGATGAGTTCGGCTGGGAGTGAGATCAATTGGGAATGGGTAGTGTGGAGAAGCGCTACTCGGCTGGGGCAAAAGCAAATGGGCAGTGGCATGTGGAAGCTTTGCAGGTTGGATGAATAAACAAATATAAGTGAGGATTGAGTTGGCAGTGGTGTGTTCGATTGGGGAAAAATGGCAGTGTAGACTTGTTGATTCGGTTGAACAAAACAAATAGCAAGGAAAGGGGGAAAGGGCAGTCGGGAGAAGAATTTCGGCTGGGAGTTGGGGGGGGGGGAAGAAATGGGAAAGAGAGTTAAAGAATTTTTGGGCAGAGAAGTTTAACTCCAAAAATCATGAAATTTTTGGGGAGGTTCCTAACATAATGTAGATGCTTAGGTAAAATTTTCAGGAATTTATCCAGAGTGTGATGCCCTCCAAAAATCTTTAAAGTTCATATTTTCTTGGAAGCTGAATAGGAGTACAGTTATTCCTTTTTTTTAACTCGCCCAAACGACCTCGCATGCGCGAACTAGTCACTAAAATGGAACACCCTCGAGACGACGATGGCAATGATATTACATGCGTTGCATGATTTTTGGTTTTTGGGTGTGATTACGAGGAGAGAAGTTAGGGAAAAGAATGGACATGCAGGCGTTTCATCTTCTATTTCTTTTCTCCTTTCGCGAAATCGCGCAAAATGCCATACATGCAAAAGCAAATCGCAGAATTGAGTTGGATGTGCGATGAGGATCGTGGTGGTATGACATGCATGGCTAGTTTTTGAGTTTTCTGATGAGATTTGAAGGAGAAGCAAAAGGAGTTAGTAGGGAAGGAAAAAGGGATGACCGGGAAAGACAGAACACGTAGGCGTCTCGCCTGCAGTCGGTCGAACCAGAAAAGAGTGGTGATACTAGCTAATGCATGCATGATAACATGATTTTTGAAAGGCATGCGGAAACAAGAAATCAAAATAATTAAATTTAAATGCAGTCTTTCAAACCATTCGATTTAATATTGATTATTATTACTTGATGTGAGAAGAATTGCAAAACAGGCTTTGATTAATTTCTTAATTTATACTTAGAATAATTATGCTGAGTTTAGATTTTTAATTATCAATTTTTCTGTTCAATTTGTTTTATTTATCTATTAGGTTTGTGTTTTAAATTCAAATTCAAAATTGAACAAGCAAATTAAATAGGGAACCAAATCACCACCAACAATCCAGAAAAATTCAAACAAGCATATCAGAGATTATAGAATCCAACTAAAATATTATCACACTTGAAACCTTTTTAGTTTTACCCCAAGTTCAATTTGAGCTTTTGAATTGGGGAAGGTGTATTGGAGTGCTAGGTTTTAAATCCTAGTCTTTAAAAATCAAGGATTTTCAACATAAGGTTTACAACAAAAAGTTTTAAAAAATCCAAAATTTCATAAAATGTATATCAGATGCTTAACTAATCTAACTTAGGGATTTTGAGCTGTTACAGTTTGGCCGAAGACCCCGGTACAATACCATGAAAAGTGTATTGTACCGGTCTTACCTTGGTCCTGGGTACTTACATCTCGTCCAAGGTACTCGTAAACAGAATGTTTAATGAGCTACCACCATCAATCAACACTCGATTTACTTGACAGTTATTGATGGTGGGCTCGACCATGATCGGAAAATGACCTGGTCGAGTGGAAGGGATCGGGCAGTCATCCTTCTCGAAGGAGATGGTGACTTTCGACCACTTCGGCAGTTTATTAACAAGAGGAGGGTCAATGGAGTTTACCTTGCGTTAGACTGCCTTAAGCTGTCGTTTTGACTTGTATGCCGATGATCCCCCATAGATATGCTCGATGATGTGCTCGGGATCTTGGAATGGCATATCCTCATTGTCATCTAACTGCGTACGACCACTGGCTTGCCCTACCTCTTCGCGGGTAGGAAGTGGTCCTTTGCCGTTGTAGTAGTCCTCAAGTTTTCGTTGAAAAACTCAGCAGTTGCAAATTTCATGGCCTTCCTTTTTATGGAAAGGACACCACCTAAGCTTATCATTCTTCCGTTCGGGGCGCTTACCTTTGCCTCGATCAGAGTATGGCTTGGAGCCTTGATGATTTTTATCGCTCACGGCCAAGACCTCCCTGGAACTGTTGGCTTGAAGCTTTTGGCTCGTTGCCTTGTTCTTAGATTTCTTGGCCTTCTTATTCTTCTTCTTACCACTTTCGCCCACCTCTTGAGGAACTTTATATTCTCGATCAATAGTGTTGTTCCACTCGACCGCTTCAGCAGCGGTAGCATATCGATTGGCTATCTCAAAGAGTTCAGCGACAGTGGCGGGAGGATTTAAGGTGATATCCTACGTGATCCTTCTACTACGGACTCCCTGCTTGAAAGCTCTGATGACAGAAGAATCATAAACCTCAGGAATGGAATTTTGAACCTGACTGAAGCGTCGAATGAACTGGCACAGAGTCTCGTGGTCATTCTATCTCATCCTGTCCAGGTCGTCCTCCTTCCTAGGGCGATGGTAGGTGCCTTGGAAATTCACCAGTAGGAGGACGCAAAGGTGCTGCCATGAATAAATCGACTCGACTAGCTAATTTAACAACCACGATCGAGCAGATCCCTCGAGCACAGTAGGAAGGTAATTTGCCATTACATGCTCTCTTCCTGTTGCTGCTCGGACAGCAGTTGTGTAGATCTGGAGAAATTCAATGGAGTTTTGAGATCCATCAAACTTCTCCATGTTCACCAGTCGAAACCGAGGCGGCCAGTGAACTGCTCGGAGGTCGGGTGAGAAAGCCCAACATCCGGTAATGACTTCTTGATGCCTTCTTTGCAGAAAAGAAGGATTGATATCACCAGATGATCGTACACGACGATACCCAGTCATAGGTGGACCCGACCTGTGGTGGGTCTCAACCCTACGAGGGAAATACTCCTCATATTCTATCTGTTGTCGCAGATTTCTGGGTTGGAGTAGTGGAACGATCACCTCTCCTGGGAACTTGCTGGTCATCAGGCATTCGAGGAACTCTCCTTCGGTTGGGGCGAAGATCAGGAGAGCGTCGTGATCGGTCGTCATGGCGATCTCTATGCGGTGAGTTTTTTGAACGACTGGAAGCAGATGAGGTCGTACCGCCATGACTTCTAGGTTGATGTCGACGAAGGTGCTCAAGCTTGGCCACCGTGCTTCGAAGTCTTTGCGCGATCTCTTCAGCAAAGAGGTCGTAGCCAGGTGTTCGAGTAAGTTCTCGAGATGGGTTCTCGAGAAGGTCATCGATGCGCTGGAGTTCTTGAGTTTCCTCCAACTGATAGTGAACGTGCCCAGATGGATTTTTCTGAGCTGCGATTCTTCTTTATCGGGTTGCCTCAGGAACATCCATACCTGAGCCTCGAGCTTGCCTTAGTGGAGTACGAGTATTTCAAGAATCTCCTTCACAGTCATCAGAGTGTTTACTTTGTTCATCGCCGGAGGTGTCCTCGTCATTGCCATGAGGGGTCGCAGCGTGTGATTGTTGGGTTGCATCCTCAGTGTTGTCTCTAGGAGAGCGATCGTCACCTGAAGGAAGGACGAAGACTTCCCGTTGATGATCTCCACCTGCGCTTGAGGCCTCCTCGCTTGAGCAGTCAAGAGACACCGTCTGGCGACTTGGAGCAAACCCCTCTAGGAAGGGGAATTCCAGGTTATAACTATCTCCGTTCGTAGGTGAGCCCTGTGGGATGGTCGAACTCGCAAGAAAAGCATGTTCGACCCCATCCTTTGCGGGGCTAACCTAAGAGAGACGACCACCAGGTGCTGATGAAGCTCTGGAATGATTGCCTCCAGGACTTGTCGTGCCAGGTTAGACTGTCTCAGACACACTTGAACACTTGGAGGGGGAACCCTCGCCATGCTCTGAGTCTGTCTTGGTGCAGTCCTGATTGTGGTTGGATTGACCCTTGCCCTATGAGGAAGCTGGTTCCTCATCCGAACATAATGTTGCAGGGGATAAGGATCCCTCCTCAACTCTGTCGGTGGTATGGTCTCCTGGAGAATGATCTCCGGAGGCGACATCATCATCGGATGATGCAATACACGGCTCGTAGTCGAAACCGGCATCCATGTTGATATCTGCGTAATCGGCCAAGTCGAACCAGTTCTCCTCGTTCCACTCTCCTGCCATGAGAGCATTAGAGTTGGAAAAGAGCGAAGGAAAGCTGGTGACTCGAAGATCCCTACGGTCGGTGCCAACTGTCGGTGTTTTAGAACCGAACTTACATAAAGATTGTTTGATTCGGAGGGTCTCCAAGATTCAAATCACACAGAGAGAGGTGACACGGGGATTTTTATACAGGTTCGGGCCTTCTCCCAGGGAGAATAACAACTCTACTCTTGTGTGTATGTATTGAGTATGCTGGATTACAAGATCAAGAGCAAGACTCAAAAGAGGCGTCTTGTGCTCCTGATTCCTCTCTTCTCTCCTTCTGATGATTCTGCCTTTTATATAGTACTCGGAGCATGCTACTGTTCGTCCAGTCCAAAGGGCGCCTTAATTTTTCAGATAATGGAGCCGTTACTGGAGATTATTATGGGAGTGTAACGTTCCCACGTCGCGAGGCAGTTATCACCATGTCAGGGAGTTAAATCATGCCATTATTCCAGAGAATAACAGCGTAGTTTGCTGTCCAGATCTTTAAATATGGTGTGGAAGATTCCCTGGTCGACTAGACCCACATGTCTGTAAGCCCCATCGACTAGGGACTGGTCGTAGAAGAGCTTACGACCAGGTGGTGGTCGTAGAAGAGCTTATGACCACAGACTGATCGTAAGAGAGCTTATGATTAGGGCATAGTCGTAGAAAGGCTTACGACTATGGGGTAGTCGTAGAAAGACTTACGACTATGGGGTGGTCGTAGAAAAACTTACGACCTCCAACTTCTCCCTTATGAATATTAAGGGGTATACTCAAGAACCATATGACGTCATTATTATCCATAACATTAATTACAGATAAATAACTAAATGAGGATTATTATATCGTTGTCAAGCACGATAATCAATACATATTCTCATGCTTCCATCCTTCTTCTTGACAAACAACACTGTTGCTCCCCATAGCGACGAACTAGGTCTCACAAAACCTTTCTCAAGAAGTTCTTCGATTTGCTTCTTCATTTCTACTAACTCGTCGGCTGGCATCCGATAGGGTCTCTTAGAGATTAATGCTATTCCTAGCACTATATCGATGACAAACTCAATGTCACGGTCCGGCAGCATTCCTGGCAATTCCTCTGGAAACACGTCTGGATACTCTCTAACAATGGGTACATCTTCCAAAGCAATGGTCTTCAGGCTGTTGATTAATAGACGTCTGACATGCACTGAGGTGGTTAGAAACTCCACCTTCTTTCCATTGGTATCCTCGATTGTTACGGCTCTTCGGCTACAATCTAGCACAACTTTGTGCTTTGATAGCCAATCCATAGCAAGAATGACATCTAAGGTTTGAGTGTCTAAGACTATAAGTTTAGCTAGAAACTCAACTCCAGCTATGAGTAACTTATCTCCTAAATACCCAACTTTAGAACTTAACTCTGCTCTAGCTGACTGGACTAACAGAGTATGCTTAAGATTCATAACTTCCAAATTATTCTTGGTTACAAAAACAATAGAAACAATCGAATGCGAAGCTCCAGAATCAAACAAAATTGATGTAGGTACTGAGTTAACCAGAATCTTACCCAGTACGACATCGGGTGCTTCTTAGGCTCCTTCCAGAGTGACGTGGTAGACACGGCCTCTAACCACTGACTGCGGCGCTCCTTCGGATGGACCGACAGCTTGAGAATCTCCTTGGTTAATGCTTGGTACGGGTGTCTTGGCTGGTGTAGCACCAAGATTGAAGCGTACTGGAGTCACTGTTCCCTTCTGAGGACAATGGCTGGTGAAGTGTCCTGGCTAGAGGCAGGTATAACAAACTCTTGGTCCATCTGCTAATTGATTCCTAGGTTGGGGTTGATTGTCGCAGGGTTGCCGAAGTTTTGAGCAGCTGGACGAGGTGTTGTGGCAGGTGCAGGTGTCCTGAAAGAGTTCTGTGATGGAAAACGAGTGAACTGTTGAGGAATTGTTCTCGCTTTCTGCTGAGCTTGATGATTCCCTTGTTGAGCCATTCTACGCTTACGGTTGTCCACCAACTCTTTGCACTTATCCTTAAGGATCAAAGCTTTATTGACTAGCTCCTGGAAATCTGAAAAGGTATGGGCAATCAGGCTGACTTGTAATCCAATGTTTAATCCCTTCAGAAAATGACTCTGGCGAGCCTTATCAGTTGCGACATCTTCTGTGGCATAGCGGGCAAGCTGAGAGAATTTGTTGAGATAGCTGGTCACTAACATGCCTCCTCGCTTGAGGGCATGAAATTCATCCTTCTTCAGATCAATAATTCCTTCTAGCACATAATGCTGGTGAAAAGCTGTTGAAAACTCTTCCGATGTAATGTTTTGTGGCGTCTCATGCGCGGCACAGAAGTTTTCCCACCATTTGGTAGCGATGCCTTCCATCTGGTGAGTGGCATAGAGAATCTTCTTATGATCACTGCATTGGGTGATCAGCAGCTTTTATTCCATGACACGAAGCCAATCATCGGCTTCAACTGGAGAGACGTTCCCAGAAAAGGTGGGTGGGTGAGTTCTCATGAACTCTACAAGCTTGGGTGGTCTATGATGACTATGGTTGACTGGTGTCGTGTTGTTGTTGTTGTTTTTATGATTATTGTTCATATTCTAAATCTGGTTCAACATTTGTGCCTGAGCGGCCATAAACGCTCTAAAATTCTGCAAGTCAATTGGAGGTGCTTGCGACGGGACTGCTCCTACTGGTGTCTGCTCATTCTCTTCCGACCCAAGGGTTCCTGATCCACTAGCAGCAGCATGACGAGTCTGAACCATCTGGCGAATGCTCCATAGGTTAGATAAGGTAGCAAGCACAAGATAAGTTAAGAACTAATCGGGGGGTGCAGATTAAACCCAACAAACACAACTTCAAGAAACCAATTGAAATACTTATATTAATAGAGTCTCAGCATAGCTGCAACAAATGCCTAAGGGCTTTGCAGCTCATACTCGCACACAAGAAAAACCAACGATCCTAACATAAAAACTACCGCCTAAAGGGCGACACTTCTAATCTTAAAATGAAGTAGGGCGACACTTCTAATCTTAAAATGACGCAGCTCAAACACACTGAGCCTCAACTGACTTAACCTAAACTTAAATCAACTACTCGATGAGAAAACCTCCACAGCCATGACGGTGCTCCCACCTATCGTAGACCTGGAACTACACGGGCATCCTTATGAACTGGTCATGGTGCCCCAGAATTGGTGCAGCGGGAACAAGCGTTCCTGGTACAGGCACAACTAGCTCCTCCGGTGCTTCGGGCTCTGCTGGCTCCTCAGCCTCCTCCGGGTATTCCTCCAGATCTTTTTCTTTGGGGTCTTCCTCTTCAAGGTCTTCCTCATGCTCGTGCTGACCATAGAGAGCTTCTTCCAATGTGGAGATCCTTTCTTCTGACATCCACAGAGTCTCGTAGACTCACTCCATCCTCGTGGCGGCCAACTCCAGGGATTCCTCCTGAGCAACTGCAAACTGGGCAAGATGCACCACAGTGGCGTTGCTCTCTCCATCTGCGGACAGGTAACATGCAGGAAAGTCCACTGCGAAGGAACGGGGATGGTAGCGAAAGACCGTGTCTTGAAGCTCGCGTGCGTAGATGTTGCAGATCCTCAAGATAGCAAGGTGCGAGGACT
The DNA here is from genome assembly GCA_036346405.1 of Phyllostachys edulis. Classification (NCBI taxonomy): domain Eukaryota; kingdom Viridiplantae; phylum Streptophyta; class Magnoliopsida; order Poales; family Poaceae; genus Phyllostachys; species Phyllostachys edulis. The sequence goes on from CM070545.1 coordinate 92,186,748, forward strand.
CTTGGACACCTTCTGAAAAGACCATCCTCCGAACAGAGATATTCAGAGGACGGCTCACTTCAGTGTCCTTCCAAGCGTAGATAGTTAAACGACAAAGCACTCCACGGCTTTGGCTGTTCACCACCCAGTCCCTTGTACATCGGTTGGTCGAATCCTCTAAGCACTTGCAACAGCTTCCATAGTTCTACAGCAAGTTCTCCCTTGCGCTCACCATAGTTCTGAAAATTAGGCATCTGTCAAGATAGACAAAAGGGTAGAACCAAATTAAAACAACGGGGAGAAGAAAAACTTCATCAATAGTTGAGTCAAAAGCGACATAAGAGAAGTTAAGCAGTTCAATTCATCTTGTAAGTTAATTTTGCTTTAGTTGAAGATTTGATTTTGTCGGGTAAAGCTTCAACCCTAGCCATGGCAGATCTGAGCTTTGGCGCGAGGAGGATGAAGCTGGAGCTTGACGATGGTGATGTGGCACTGCGGGGACCACCGGTCAGCAGCGAGTGCGACACACGCGCGGGGGAGCTAGACTGCGGAGAAGGAATAGGCCGAGGAAAATGAGAAATGGGCTTGGCTTTGGTAGGAGTTGGGCCGAAGGAGTTGGGTTTCGGCCCAAAGGGTTTTACTGAGATTTAAATGCATTTTCTATTTTAGAAATACCAGTAAATCAAATTGGCAAATAGAAAATAGCAAATAAACTCGACAAAATTCTAGAAAAATCTAGAAAATATATCCAAGCTCATAGAATCCAAATAAAATAGTTTTGGCAATATTTGATGTTGACATTATTCATATTAAATTGTTTTGATACTAAAAGTCCAAGTTAAGCTTTTAGTTAAATTCAAATAAAATCACCAGGCTAACTATTCCCAAGGATTTTTAAAGCTTAGAAAATTGGGATGTTACACCACATGTCAGCGACGGCGGCTAGGCGAGACGTGCATCGCACATGGGTGCGACCGACGCAGTGATGGGCTAGCTAGGTTACCTAGGGAGCGAGGATTGGGTCGTGGGCTATGAATTTGGGCAAGAGAGAGAGTCTGGGCCGTGGGAAAGGAAGTGGCCCACGAAGACTTTCATATTTTTAATTTTTTTCTAATTTAGAAAATACCAGAAAAAGCAAAAGGGAAATTAAAAATAGCAAATGAATTTGGAAAATTCCCGGAAAAATTTGGAAAATACTACCAACACCTCTCTTTTGGCATGATACTTGGAATAATCACTTGATGTCTCAAATGTTCCCAAGGCTCTATTCTTTTGCCAAGGACAAGGATATTCCAGTCAGAAGTTACATTCTTATCAATGATATCTCGGAGCATTACAGAACCCCATTGACAGTGTAGACATACCAGGAATATACTCAGCTCCATCATCTCCTGAATTCAGTTACTCTTTCCTCGGAGGGGCAAGATGTTTGGTGTTACACTTGGGGGCACGGTGCTTACTCCTCTCAGAAATATTACAAGTAGTATTTTCATCATCTTCAAGTTCCTGGTGATTTGGAAGAGCAAATGCACCATGAAACTCAAAGTTTTTGCTTGGTTGTTACTCTCAAACCGTCTCAATACGAAAAACATGTTACAGAGAAGACACTACACAATTCAAGAGAATCACAATTGTGTCCTCTGTTCGGATCAGGTTGAGGAAACCATATTTCACTTATTCTTTGATTGTTCTTTCAATAGGCGGTGCTGGAACTACCTCAATTTTGTTTGGTCCAATTTGTCATAGCTTCATCACAGATTACGGGATGCGTGTTTGTCTTTCCACCATTCTTTCTTCATGGACATCTTCATTATTGCATCCTAGCATATTTGGAAACAACACAATGGAAAGATCTTTGAGAATGTTGCCCCCTCTTATACCAACTAGAAAGATTAGTTCAAGAAAGAAGTCAATCTTAATTTGTTTAGAGTGAAAGAACCCTACAAATCAAACTTTATTAGTTGGCCAGATTCTCTAAGTTATTTTAGTCCCAGGTTGGGTTGTATTTCCATCCGGTTTGTACATATTCCATTCTTTTTTTAATATATTATTTCCTGTGAGGGCCTCCGCTACAGTTCATTTCAAAAATAATAATAGTTGTGACCTTACGGTCCAGTTTACAATTATTAAGCCATGTAGGGCTAAACACTAAATAAAGTAGCAGCAATGGAACAAAAGCAACTCCAGTGGGAACCCATCAGCTTGCCACAAGCAACCGACTGGGAACAAGGCCTAACGATCAACCTCCTCGTAGAACTCCTCAAAAGCAGATGATGACTCCTCTTCAACTGAATGATGATGTTAGACCCGGGAGTAACACCCCCAAATCCTCTGTGTATTATACAATCTACACTAGTCCCAAGAACAGTAGCTAGTCTACACTGTAAACAAATATGGTAACATCCATAATTCACACAACTTTATTAATAAATATCAGAGTTTATTACAAGAAAGGCTTACGAGCCAACAATAAAGAACACAACGGAAGATGAAGAAGTAGTAGAGCCAAACTAATCTGTCAAAGGCAATCGACTAGGGTAGCGACCTAGTCGTCGAGATCCTCAGCAGTTGTGAAGTCCTTCTCCTCTAAATAATATTTTATTAAGCAAGAGTGAGTGCAAAAATGTACTCCACAAGTTACACCCATAACAGAGTTAATGCATGCATCGATATTGTCAAAGGATGGCTTATAGGGTTATTTGTGCAAAAGCAATATTTGGTATTTTAAATACATTTACTAAGTTCCAAAGCAATTATAAAATATCTAAAATTCTTTGATTTTAAACTATCAAGTTAGTGCAAGATGCACTTCTGGTGAAGGACTAACCCCCTTACACCAAGGCTTTTTGCCCAATTTCCCACATGGAATAACATCCATCAAATCATTTTTAAAACAAAATCATAGTCTAATCCACAGAAGGCTTTGCTCAGCATGTCCATGACCGTGGACACGGCTATTCAAATAATTTTACACTCTACAGAGGTTGTACTACTTTACCCACAAGAGATAATCGACTTATAATGTCCGCTTCACACACTTCCATTGGTGTACGACTAAGTGATTATCATAAGGCCTTTACAGTACGCCATCCCAAAGTGAATGAATATCTTCACAAGTTCAATCAACCGGCACGCTATGCACCAGAAGATGGTGCAAAAGATGAAGCCAAGTAGGAGAGATTCCTTGAAGGCCTTAGTGATGACCTGTCCATACAGATGATCTCCCAGGACTACACTGATTTTCAGCAGCTAGTCAACAAGGCGATTCGTCAAGAAGGCAAGCACCAGGAGATGGAAGACCGCAAGAGAAGAATGGCTGCACAAAAGTTCAACCCTGGAAGTTTTCCTAGAGCTAGAGAAACTTCATCGTATCAAGGCAAATTCCAGCCAGCAACTTCAACCTAAACGCCAACAATGACCAGTCCAGTCAACCTTGGGTCCCCCAACACATCTATGGGTAATCAGTCCGAGAAGGATCACCCTTTGTTGCAGGAATCACATGCTTCAACAATGGCTTAACAATCCGCAGCTTGCAGACCGATCCTTAATTAACTGGACGGCTTACAAAACAATCCATGTGCCTCAACCATCCACCGAATTGAGCCCATGCATAAACCTGCACCCACCAACTATCCATTTCGTCTAAGTCCAAACCAATTTTTTTTCAAAGTCATTTATAAAATTCCATGGCACACCAATGTTATGGATATAATTTAAACCACATTTGATTTTAGGCTTTAAATTCACAAATCAAATATTTCAGATCTAAGAATGGCTGAGCTTAATTTTTCCCAAAATGTTCTAGTTCATACTATTGCATCAACTAGATTTTATCTAAGGTGTCAAGGTATGTTTGATTCAATGTCAAAATTGGCTATACAATGGAATTGGTAATAAGTAAGGTGTCAAAATTATCTGAGGGGTCAAAATAGGAATTTAAATTATATTGAATAGAAATAAGAATGCAATAATAATTCAAAATAGAATTTAAATAATTTAAAAGATTGGGATCAAAAAGGTTAAAGATGTAACTTGCCTTACTCAATTAATTGTTGTTCTGAAATAGCGTCAAAATCTGCTCTCAAAGTAAATTAAAATCTATCTGTGAAAATAAGACAATTCAAACAAAATAAAAATAAAGTACAAATTAAATAATTTTAGTATTTTTAGCTAGATTAGGAATTTAGATTAATTTAGAAATTTGAATAACTGGAATTGGAGCTCGAACGAAGGAGAACGGGCTCTCGAAAGTTTGCAATTCACATGACATAAATGGAATTTGTGGAATTATTTTTCTAAAGGAAAAACAATTTATTGTATCATGATGATGTCAACAAGTGAATTTGATTTTTCTGGCTGAATTTTTTTTGTTAAGGAAAAAAAACCAGTCACTAACATGTGGGGTCCCTATCTATGGAGTGGGTCCACAGATTTGGTTTTGGTCAATGGTGGACTGCCTCACGGCATAGTGGCTAGCCACGCAAGCTGTCATGCGTGCAATGATGGGGTAGCCACGTAAGCAATGGTGGTGAGCTGGCGCACGTGTGGCGGCCATGGCGGTCGGCAGTGAGGGTACCAATGGATAGAGGGAGATACGTGGGGCATGACGCTCACCTTCACGACGTCTAGGTGCACATGGACAACCGACGGTGAGGACGGAGGCAGTAGCACGATGCGGGCTCACGGCGGCGAGGTTGCTCTAGTGGTGCTCCGGCGAAGTACAGGCGTGCACCGGCTAGAATGTGGCGTGGTGAAGCCAAGGGTGAAGATGATGGTGGTAGAGACCCATGGATGGCGACACAATCGGCGGTGGAAGGGTGTTCGGCTGGTGGCGAAGAAATGGCTATTGCGGCGAGGAGGGAGGGAGAGAGGGCATGAGACTTTGGGGGTGAGATGAGGAAGAGAAGGGGCTTCAGGGGCTCTCATTTATAGGGGCGGAGGGGCACTGGAGGAGTGGATCGGGCGCACGGGGTTTGCGGCGGCGGTTGTGCATTTTGGCGCAACCGTGCGCGATTGGAGGGGATAGCGACAAAATGGGTATGGTGGTGAGCGAGGAAGAAAATGCGCACTTGCGCATGAAAGGAGGGGGAGGAAAATGGTGGCGATAAGAAGCTCTGTGAGGCAACAATGGCGATCAGGAGGAGGAAGAAAAGGGAAAGATGGAGGAAGAAGTGGAAGGTGAGGCTGGCGGGTGGGGTCCAGGCGGTAGAGAGTGAGAAGGAAGGAGCTGACGTGTGGGCCCGCGCTGTAAGTGGAAGAGAGAGAGAGAGAGGGAGGTAGGGTGGGTTGGGTCAGGCATGGGTGGGCTGCGGTAGAGAGGGAAACAGGCCGAAAAAGAGAATTTCGACCCAAGAGGAGTTTGTGAATTTTAATTCATTTTCAAATTTCAGAAAATGCAACAAAACAAATAGGCTTTTAGAAAATAGCAAAGAGAGTTCAAGAATTCTAGAAGAATTCACAGAAATTCCTAGAATTATTTTTAACTTAATAAAATTATTTCCAACCTAAAAGTGGCTATTATTTTTGCACATATATTATTTTTAATTTCTAGAAAATAGGAAAAACATTTTTAAAATTCGAGAAATTTCGGAAATTCATTAAATTTTCTTTTTTAACTCTAAAATCCAAGAAAACCCTAGAAAACTCAGTAAATTTTCTTTTTACTAGAAAAACCAAGAAATTAAATATTTAATTTAATTTTTTAAACCAAGAAAACTCTTTTAAATTTCAAAAAATCCAATAAAATAATAACTTTATTAATTTTATTTTTGGTAATAGAACTTTGAGATGTTACAAACTACCACACTTAAAAGAAATCTCGTCCCTGAGATTCGAAGATCCTAGAAAGAAAGTTGGGAATACTCGGTCTTCAACTAGAATTGTCGTTGTACGTACCCTGCTACACATTTGACGGGCCTGAGCTATGACGTTGTACAGATGGCCTTTTCCAGAGTTCTGCAGCATCTTTTTTGCTTGCATGGTATTGACTATCGGAACTTCGGAGCTACTCATGACGGCTAGATCAGTTGTCTGCTGCTTCTTTGGACATTTACTGGCAAAATGCCCAACCTCATGGAAGTTGAAGCATGTGCTTCCTGGAAAATAGGATGAGTCCTTCTGGGACTAGTCATCCTCAGATGTATTGGAGGACCCAAGGTTGACTGGATTGTTCATTGCTGGCGTTTTGGTTGAAGTTGCTGGTTGGAATCTGACTTGATGCGATGAAGTTCCTCTAGCTCTAGGAAAACTTCCGGGGTTGAACTTTTGTGCACCATTCTTCTCTTGCAGTTCTTGATACGAGGTGGCCCGATCTTCTCGAGTAGAACCGTGGATAAATAGTGCTTGACAACAAACGACGCTCAGTTGTACACTGCGCGTTAGTGCACGGACTTGCAGCTCTATGGATATTCACCAACACGCATCAAGATGATCGCCACTAGACCACGAGTGGAGATCGCCAAGCCCTCAATTCCCAGCAGAAAAAGAAACTTGACCTTGTGTCGCAGAACAAACAACAGATCACCTAATTCTCTCTCAGAAATCCTTGGATGAAATTTTGGTATGAAAGAACAAGCAATAACTTGTATTCAATTCTTTTACAAAAAGTGGTCTGTTTACAAAATACGTTTTGCTAGCTAATTAAAGGATCACGATCCTTGGCTAATTAATACCAAAAAAAACCTTGGCTAATTAATACCAAAAACAATTCCTGCCTAACTTGGACAACCGACCATGTTTGATGCGGCTAATCCAAAAACCGAATCATCATTGATTGCATTTCTTTCATGTGCATGCAGCAGCTTATATTTGTGCATGCAAACTTCTCCTTCTATCGTTGAATCTTCAAGCCTGAGCACAATCAAAACACTATTTTTAGGTAGTATAAAATTCTCGTTAAAATTAACGACACGTTCATTAAGAAGTAAGTTCACCTGATCTTATAGTTTCTTGGCATGTGCTCTTGTAATTGGTCCAGTCGGCAACTCGATGTGTATATCTTGGGCATTAGGTAGAGGAGAAGAAGGTGTCATAGGGATGCCCTCATCATCCTTCCCCTCTTGAAAAGGCGTCGTCCTTGACGCTAGAATATCTGCACTGAAGAACGGCGATAAATCAGCAACGTTGAATGTCAAGCTCACGCCATAGTCATCTCCTGGAATCAAATAATTTGATGCTCTCTCCCACGGATTGGTCGCAAACCAGCGGATACTTCCTCTGGAAAGACGTCGCTAAATTCCTGGAAAACATGAGAGACACCACTAGGAAGAGACGTCAAGTCGTTAGGAGAAAGCAATACATGCTTGTACAGAAGTACAAAGTGCACTAAATTGGGATTCTCACAAAAAGCTCTCATATCTGATTTGGTGGCTAACATTACTAGACCTTTCTTTCCCTCACTTTTCTTTTTACCGCTCAATTTTGGCTTGTGGCTCTCACTCACCGAAGGTGGAATCACTCTATTTGGTGTACTCACAATTTTCACCTCAACTTTTTTCTTATCAGCATTAACTATCTATGTCGGTGTAAGTGGATACAATATCACATCTATGCCGCTCCACTTAAACTTGTAGCAGTTTGTATGCCCATCATGATAAACATGACGATCAAATTGCCATGGGTGCCCCAACAGCAAGTGACAAACTGACATGGGCACCACATCGCAAACAATGGTATCCTCCTACTTACCAATCTTGAAGTGCACCTTCACCATATGACTGACTTTTACCTCGCCCACATCGCTCAACCACTACACATGATAAGGATGAGGATGAGGTAAATATTTTAAGCCTAATTTTGTGCACATCTCCTTGATGGCCAGATTATGATAACTTCCTCCATCAATTATTACTTTGCACACTTTACCGCCAACTGTCACTCATGAATGAAACAAATTACACCGTTGTGCGGTAGACTGACTCTGTGACACGCTAAGTACACGAGGTGTGCACACTAGCATATGCTCTCCATCTGGTGACCCCGGTCTACAGTCCAATCTCTCATCCTCTGTGGGATCCTCTACAAAATCAGCAAACGGAGTAGTATTGTCCTCATCACTAGCTGAAATATGCCCACCATTAATAAGTATCATAACTTTATTATTTGGGCAATCTTTCTGAAAATGACCAACTCCCTTGCACTTGTAGCATGTAATATCACGTGAACGTCCTGTAGAGCCCATCGAGGATGTCGCGCTAGTAGCAGGCGTCGGAGGTTGGCGCGCCGGTGGCGGCGTACTATCTGTCTTCCTTTGTGCTGAACTATGCATTGCTGAATTGCCCCCGGATGTAGCGGGCTTGCCTAGCTGTCCCGTGTTGTACGATGGTGCTGTGCTCACTTAATAATATTGTCGTGCAGCATACTTAGCATCTTCAATTACCTGTTTTTTAGCCTCACGTGCCTGATACATCAACTCGACCATGTTGTTATATTGATGATGATTAATGATCCGCCGAATAGCATAATTCATCCTAGCAATAAAACGTGCCATCGATTGTTTCTCATTCTCACACACATTTGCATGTATGATAATGTGCTCCATCTCTTTATAATACTCATCAACTGATTTCAAATCCTGCTACAACCCAATCAGCTTCTCATACAGCGAGCGCTTGTAATGTGTAGGTACAAAGCGCGCGCGCATTTGTCGCTTTAGCTCATCCCATGTAACAACATGTGGCTCGTGTCGCTCCATACGCTATTGCACACAGCGCTCCCACCATGTAGCAGCATAAACATCCAAAGCAGCAACGGTAAGATCCAACTTGTGCTGATCAGAATAGCGGTTCATGCGGAATAGCTTATCAACTTTCAACTCCCATGCAAGATAAACCTCCACCTCTGTAGTACCATTAAAGGACAGCATTGTGAACTTGGGCTTTGCAACCAGATCATCGGTGTCCTCATCGTGCCAACGATTGCGTGCATACTGATTATGTTGACGGCACGACAAGTAGTCGGCGAACATGGACTCGTCGCCGTCGCTATCATCATGGCAATTTCCATGGCCTCCTCCATGGGCACCATAGTAGGCACCCCCATAGGCACCGTCGTGCGCGCCTCCATAGGCACCATCGTTGGTGCCCAGGTGGGCGCTGCCTCCTCCAGTGCCGTTGCCACGGCCGCGCCCTTATGCAGGGGGACGCGCCGTGACCTCGACAACAACATGGCGATGTTGCACCACCTCACGTACATGTGCATGTTCATCGAGTTGTCGTTGACGTGGTTCATCCTCGCGCAGTCGTCTAGTGGCAGCCTTCGCATCCATCTCATCGCACAGCTCGTACGGGAGGTGTACACTCCCCACATCGCCGCGTGTACTCAGCTGCACCGAAGTGGTGAGCTTGGCAATGGCGTCCGGCAGCACCTTGTGGTTGTCGTCGACGGTCACGGACAGCTTCTGGAAATCTGTCCCCAGGCCGTCCAAGTTATTTTGGAGACGCCCAAGGTCGCCGCGCACCTGGTCGACCTCAGCCTGGAACTTGTCCTAGAGCGTGGCATGAACTGTAAGGTAGTGTATCTTGGTGACTGGATCAGTAAGGTTGCCATCAAGATCCTTGTCCAACTCGCTTCCTGACATGGTTACAGTAGCAAAAATACCAAGTAAAAATATATGTGGAAGAAAAAAAGGAAAATCTCTCAACTACTGTTCTGAAACAAAGCAAGTTGTACCGTTCTGAAGTAAATTAAGAGTGACAGAAAATTACGCTCGTAGCAACGAACGATCAACCAAGATTGTGCGAGCGAATATCAAGAACGACAGTCAATACATGACACGGATGTTTTTGGTGGAGCTAGGTGAGGAAAACAACCTAATAAATTCATAATTTAAAGATTGTCGAACTAGGTCGCAATCCAAACGAGACTCGCAATGCCTAATTACTGATCGATAAATATAAGTGAGAAGTAGACAGCAACACACGCACAACGATAATGAGACTATTGCAAACAAAGGAATGAGCGATAAAAAGAACAATTTTGTATGGATGCGAATACTCATATTGCAACAGTTCAAGGAGAGACGCTAGCTAGTGCTCAAAAGTTGTATATGAGGGCATAAGATTGCTCAAAATTATGGTACGCGAACACTAGCGGATAGAAATATAGAAAAATGCGTCAACAAAAGAATTTAACTCTATGGCCGAAACTTTTGCCGTCGTTCTCTCTCTCTCTCTCTCTCTCTCTCTCTCTCTCTCTCTCTTTTGTTCTCTGTTTTTTCCTCTATTTTTCTTTCTCACGACCAAGTAATACAAATCAGCTTCGCTAATTTTGTCTTTGTGCACTCACGGCCAAGCACATGCCACCGAACGTGAACAGTGCTCAGATGTGAACAGTGCTAGACATGAACAGTACCAAATGCGAATAACTTGGCGTCTCAAAAAATCCTAGGAGTAGTCCCTCGAGCACAACAACAAGCTAGTCTCAATAGGTACGAAAGGTTCGCAAATGGATCGATGGGTTCACGAAAAACAAAACGTGCAATCCACTGGATATAAGTCATGTTTAGTTGCACAAAATCAGGAACTAGCTATTTGGATTTGGATTTTCTAGTTTTTTTTAACACAACACTAGTTGGGCAAACGTGAATTGGATGGGGAAAACAAAAAGTGATGCAAACGGAAAACGATCAGCAATTAAACACAATGAATGAGTGGATTAAGACCTAACAAAACACACTAAAAATACTAAATTAAACTACAACGAAGATGATTTTTTGTGGCTTTTTCAGTGTATAGGATAGAAAAATAATCTACTAAACTATGGGTAAAAAGATATTCTACCAAGTGGCTTGGAATCTGATACCACGATGATACGGGGTGGCCCGATCTTCTCGAGTAGAACTGTGGATAAATAGTGCTTGACGACGAACAACGCTCAGCTGTACACCACGTGCCAGTACACGGACTTGCAGCTCTATGGATATTTGCCAACACGTACCAGGATGATCGCCGCTAGACCACGAGTGGCGATCGCCAAGCCCTCAATTCCCAGCGGAAAAGCAAACTTGACCTTGTGTCATAGAACGAACAACGAATTGCCTAATTCTCTATCAGAAATCCTTGCATGAAATTCTGGTATGAAAGATCAAGCAATAACTTGTGTTCAATTCTTTTACAAAAAGTGGTCTATTTACAAACTACGTTTTGCTAGCTAATTAAAGGATCACGGTCCTATGCTAGGAGTTGCTTGGTAGTCCCCCTATGGTTTCCAAAACCTTGGCTAATTAATACCAAAATAAAATTCCTGCCTAACTTGGACAACCGACCATGTTTGTTGCGGCTAATCAAGGCAAGCATGGTGCGGCTAATTAAGGCATGCATGGTGGTGCGGCTAATAAGGCACACAGGCCCCTTTCCTATTTTTGGTTCCTCTCGGATGGCATGTATCTCCATGTGATTGTCTTTGTGTTTTACCAAAAACCGAATCCTCATTGATTGCATTTCTTTCACGTGCGTGCGACAGTTGGTTCCTTTCAGATGACATGTATCTCCACGTGATTGTCTTTGTGTTTGACCAAAAACCGAATCCTCATTGATTGCATTTCTTTCACGTGCATGTAGCAGCTTATCTTTGTGCATGCAAACTTCTCCTTCTATCATTGAATCTTCAAACCTGAGCACAATCAAAACACTATTTTTATGTAGTATAAAATTCTCGTTAAAATTAATGACATGTTCATTAAGAAGTAAGTTCACCTGATCTTGTAGTTTCTTGGCACGTGCTCTTGTAATTGGTCCAGAAGGCAACTCGATGTGTATATCTTGAGCATTAGGTGGAGGAGAAGAAGGTGTTGTAGGGATGCCCTCATTAGTTCTCCATCTCTTGGTGCTTGGCTTCTTGACGAATCACCTTGTTGACTAGCTGCTGAAAATCAGTGTAGTCCTGGGAGATCATCTGTACAGGCAGGTTACCATTGAGCCCTTCAAGGAATCTCTCCTGCTTGGCTTCATCTTTTGCAACATCTTCCGGTGCATAGTGTGCTAGTTGATTGAACTTGTGAAGATATTTATTCACTTTGGGATGACGTATTATAAAGGCCTTGTGATAATCACTTAGTCGCACAGCAATGAAAGTGTGTGAAGCAGACATTATAAGTCGATTATCTCTTGTGGGTAAAGTTGTACAACATCTATAGAGGGTAAAGCTATTCAAATAGCCATGTCCACTGTTATGGACATGCTGAGCAAAGCATTTCGCGGATTAGACTATGGTTTTGTTTTATAAATTATTTGATAAAAATGATTTGATCAATGTTTATTCCATGTGGGAAATTAGGCAGAAAGCCTTGGTGTAAGGGAGTTAGTCTTTCACTAGAAGTGCATCTTGCACTAACTTGATAGTTTAAAATCGAAGAATTTTACATATATTATAGTTGCTTTGGAACTTAGTAAATGTATTTAAAATGCCAAATATTGCTTTTGCACAAATAACCCTATAAGCCTTCGTTTGATAATATCGATGCATGCATTAACTCTGTTATAGGTGTAACTTGTGGAGTATATTTTTGTACTCACTCTTGCTTAATAAAATGTTGTTCAGAGAAGAAGGACTTCGCAACTGCTGAGGATCTTGACGACTAGGTCGCTACCCCAGTCGATTGCATGTGGAAGATTAGTTGGGCTCTACTTCTTCTTCTTCGTCTTCCGCTGTGTTTTTTATTGTTGGCTCTTAAGCCTTTCTTGTAATAAACTCTGATATTTATTAATAAAGTTGTGCGAATTATGGATGTTACCATATTTGTTTATTGTGTAGACTAGCTACTATTTCAGAGACTAGTGTAGAATACCTAGAGGATTTGAGGGTGTTACTCCTGGGTCTTACAGATGATTATAGTAAGAATGAGCACATGCAGTACTTAGTAAGTTGTACCACCGAATGCAATTATAGATGATAACTTATTCCAAAGGATATGGCTTCTATGGTTATTTTGCAAAAGCAATATTTGCAATTGAATATGAATAATAGATTGAAAGCGTTATTTAAAATAAATAACAATAATAAGTTAACAAGTATTTTCACAATGCTGACTTAGTATAATCAATTCTTTCACATGGCCATCCTCCCAATTTGTTTTATGAAAGTCTACCCCTTGTATGAAATCCCCGAGCATGTCCATGGCCGCGGACGCAGCTATTCGAACAGATTGTTAACACTCTGCCGAGGTTGTATACTTTACCCACACAATATAACCAGTGTAGCTAGAACTAATAATAACAAAGCCTTTTAGAAACTTCGTCTCAACAATCGACCCTCCCGACGAGCTTTAATCCAGTAACCTAGTGTCACACAGACGTTGACCCGAAGCGCATCGTTGGATATGTAAACGATGAACCGTCCATAAATGTGGCTCAACTAATGACTCCACATCTCCGCCCATTCACTGAGCTAACCTACTGCCTAAGGCAGCCAATGTTGAGACTCATAACTTAATGAGCTAGGCATGTCCCATTCCAGGAATGTGGTCATACTGCATAGCTCAGTTCAGTGGCGCACAAAGCTAAGTCCTTACTTCGATCAGGGTGAGACTACCAATTTACTAACCTATTCACAAAGATTCCAACCACAAAGCCACCCATTCACTTAGTACTTCCACTCGCCACAATCTAAACATTTTCCCACCCAGCTGTTTAAAGTGCAACACATGCTTCCACAAAGTGACAACACATGTCATACCGATTATCACAAAGATATTACATAATCACATAGTCATGTATAAATTTGCCACTAAAATGATATCAATAACCTGTTGCATGGTTAAGCATACTAATTGTGTCTAAACCAACCCACGTTGGTGCTATGATAATACCAACTAGTAATTAACCAAGCTAGGGTGACAAATGATCATGACAATACAATTATCAAGGTGGGCATAATTGTCGGACCCGGGAGTAACACCCCAAATTCTCTATGCATTTCTGAACTAGTTCCATGATCAGTAGCTAGTTCACACAGTAAACAGATATGGTAACATCCATAAATTGCACAATTTTATTAATAATCAACAGAGTTTATTACAAGAAAGGCTTACAAGTCAACAATAAACAAACACAGTGGAAGACGAAGAAGTAGTGGAGTCCAACTGATCTGCCACAGGCAATTGACTGTGGTAGCGGCTTAGTCGTCGAGATCCACATCGGTAGCAAAGTCCTTCTCCTCTGAAATTTATTTGCATAAAGTAAGGATGAGCACAACTTCCGTGCTCACAAGTTATACCCAATAATAGAGTTAATGCATGCATGGATATATCAAAGGAAGGCTTATAGGGTTAATTGTGCAAAAGCAATATTTGACAATTTAAATACAATACTAAGTTCAAAAGCAGTTACACTATATCTAAAATCAAATTTAATTTTTATTCATTATTTCTCAAGTGTAGGATAAATCTCCATACACAAGTGGTGAAGGACTACCCCCCTTATACCAGGCTTTATTCCCAAATTTCCCATATTTGTCAAACCATTTTTAAAACAAAATCATAGTCTAATCCGCAAAAGGTTTTGCTCAGCATGTCCATGACTGTGGACATGGCTATTCAAATAATTTTAGTTTAGTTAGCTAGATCTTGAATTTATATGAATTTAGAAATTTGAATCGACGAAATCGGAGCTCGTATGAAGGAGAACGAACCTTGGGAAGTTTTGAAATCACATGAAATGATGAATAATAGGATTTTTTAGAATTTTGGAATTATTTTTGTGAAGGAAAATCGGATTAATGCGTCGTGCTGACGTCATCGGCCAATTTTTCTTTTCGGTTAAAGCATGTGCCACGTCAGCGACACGTAGGCGCTGACTGGGCGTTTAGGGCTTAGGTGGCGATGACGTGGCTCCGAGGTGGCAGCCACATGGTGGTGCCACGTAAGCACGGGACCGGCAGTGGCTCGTCGGCGAGCTTGCCGACGATAGAGGCTCTGGCGAGGGGTGTGAGTGGTACCAAATGAGAGAGGAGGCAACGGGGAGTTCGGTGCTTACCGCGGTGGCGCAAGGGTGCGAAGGACTCCCCGGCGGCGAGGAGATATATGGCGGCGGTGTGGGGCTCGCAGTGGCGGGATGGTTCGGGTGGCGCTCCGGCAAGGGCAACGCGCGCACGGGGTAGAGTGCAGCACGACAATGCTGATGGTGCAGACGGCGATGGTGGGTGCGGCGGTGTCCTCGCCGGAATTGGTGAAGAAAGGGTGCTCGGCCGGAAATCTTCAAATGCAAAATCCGGCAAAAATAAAAGGGGAGGGGAGGAGGGATTGAGGGGGAAATCGTGTGTGGAGCATTGCGCACCCGGAGCACCCTTTTATAGGGGCCGGGGAGGTTGAGGGGAGGAGATCGAGCCCGCGAGGTCAGCGGCGGTGATGGCGCGATCCGGCGATCCCGCGCACGATAATTGGGGAGATGACCGGAATTGGATGCGACAGCGCATGAGGATTTGAATGCGCTTGAATACGCGAGATCAGGGGGAGAAAATCACGGGATTTGCTCGAGCTTTTCACGGCGTCCATGGCGGCAGCATGCAGGCTTGCGCGAGGAAGAAGAAAACAGGGAGAAGAAGGAGATGGCGGGCCCACATGGTAGTGACGGGTGAGAGAGGGAGGGAACGGGACCGTTGGATTTAGATCCAACGGTCGGAAATGGGCGCGTGGATCAGGCCGTGCGGGTGTACCGTGAAAGGAAAAATGGGCCGAATTAGGGTTTCGGCCCAAACACTGTTGAGAGATTTCTTTTAATTTTCCAATTAGAATAATTTGATTAATTCATTTTGGCTCTCAAAAATAGCAAATAAAATCCAAAAATTCTAGAAAAATTCACAGAAATTCCTAGAGTTATTTTGGAGTTAAATAAAATAATTCCAACTTATAATTGGTAATAATTTTTGCACATAATTTATTTTGGCTTTAAAATAACTAGGTAAGCGCTTTTAAAATTCGAGAAAATTTCAGAATTAATTAAATTTTTATTTTTCAATTCAAATCAAATAAAACTTCATAAACTTTAATAAATTTTATTTTTGACTTTTAAAACTTTAGCAATTCAAATAAAGCAATAAAACTCTTTCAAATTTGAAATCCAAAATAATAACTTTATTTATTTTTAATTTAGTATGAGAACTTTGGGATCTACAATAATCAATATGTTGCATAGCTAATCCCAAAGTATTAAAGCAAATAATATTTGAATTAGCATGCAATAATTTGAATCAAAGTAATTTTCTAAAATTGGGTGCAGTATGATCCAAGCACAACTTACCATGAAACATGTCTTGGTACTGATCTTGGTCTTTAGCTTGCTCTACTCCTTCATAAGCCTCCGAAGTATTAATGTCTACTCGCAAAGAGAGAGAGAGAGAAGATGATGAGGATTGCCCCAGCTTAATGACATATATACCAACAGATCAAGATTCAAAACACGATAACGTGATATATATAATGGTGCTTTCTAGGAGTGCATAAGAGATTAGAATGAGAAGTTGGCTACATTGATTATATTTGTTTTGTATATAACTTGTTGGGTGGGATGGTCTATTGAGCATGAGTTACTATTCTAGTGAATGGAGCACAATAAACTATTGGCGGAATGAGACTTTGTGTTCCAGTTTAATTTGTAAAATGGAACATTCCAAACGTTGCAGATTGAATCAAATATAATTGATAAGTATGATTAAATAAGGTTAATTGATAGAGAACTTTATCAATAACTTTTGAGGGATAAGATCCAAAAGAGGTGGGATTGCAATGAGCTAATGACTAATTTTACACAAGAATAAGGGTTTTTTTTCAAAACACAAGAACAAAATAGGATTGCACATACCCTTTTGTGGTGGGCAAATGGGTCATTTCACACTCTCTAAGCACTCAAACCCTAGATCAATGGCACTTATGCAATTAGTCTTTGTAACAAGGGCAATCTCAGTGGCAATCCCTGTAAATAGAGCAAACTCCAGTGGCAAACGTTATGGCAAAGTTGAAAATTTCAAATCTTCGGGTGGCAAATTTTGCCGCGAGCTCACCCTAAAAACCGAAATCCACTCCACCCGCCTCCCTTACTTGTGGGGTCCCCACACTTCCTTGCCTCCGCCACCGAATGCTCCGTCGCCGCTGCAGCTAGGGCACGGGCTCCCCGGGGGATCCGGGATCCCACGCCGCCGTGGCGCTTCCTCCGGTGTGCCATTCCCACGCGGCATCGTCGTTAGCCGGTTTCTTCTGCCCAGTTATTCGCACGCCTCTGCTTCAATAGTAGCCGCCGCTGACTCTTGCCTCAGCCGCCGTCGCCGCATCCACTGCCTTGCTGGTACGTCTCGTCTCTTCCCTGCCCTGCCCTCCCCCTTCCCTTCCCCATCCGCCGCTGCTATTTCCCTCAGCCACCGAGCCCGCTCAAGCCACTCGGCGCCCGCCCAACACCGCCGCGCCTAGCGCCGCCGGCGGGTGGCCGGCGCCTAGTGCCTAGGCGCTGCTTAATGCCGAGATGTTTCCTAGAGAGACTTTTTGTTGAGGTTTCCGTGTAAACCAATTGACCACGGTTTTCCTCGCAAACACCACATTTTTTGTTTGTCTATTTTGCAATTTCGGTTAGCATTGCGCTCAAGTATTATATCAGTTAGTGAATACTTTTTCTATGGTTTAATTCGATTGCAGTTTGACACTAGTTTTAGTCGGTCATATGTCAGCCATGGTCATCCTTCATTTCTGGCTCCACCAGTTTTTTTTTCTTTTTGGTGGAAGTAAATTATGCAGGCTGTTTATATATTGTTGGATTGCAATATGTCCAATTTCTCCCACTGTCCCCTAATTGTCTTGTCACTCAGATTGCTTCGTCCAGAAGAATTGCTGCATCCAAAGGTCTGCACCCAGGCACGTGATCTACTTTGCTTCTGTGAGTGATTTTCGCACTAGCATTGAACACCTTTTTTTCGATGTTATTCGTGTTCCCTATTGTAGTCACGGTTATGCATGTTTCCTATTATCTTGCGATCCTGATTTCTAACAGTACCTTTTTGGTGGGCATTTTTGTCGAGTGCATTTGGTTTTTGTAAAACTATGCAGCAAACAGCATGTCATTACAACTATGTACAGGTCTCATGTAGTTAGTCCTTGTGTAATGTAAGAATCTGGTTAACTCTGTTTCCTGCCAAGTTCTGCATGGTTGGCAGTTGGCACAATCAGATGAATTCAACTTGTAAACCTCATGTTGATATGGCAAGGGAGTTTCTAGCTAAATATGTGAAAATAGAATCATTGTGCTGATCATGCTGCCATTATGTTGGATAGTCGTGTAGGATATTTTCGAGTAAATGGGTCTGATCGAGATTCTTCAAAGTGGGATATGCCTGCATTTTGAATCTGTTCGAAGCTATTATTTGAGTGCTCAAAATAGAGATATACTTGCATTTCGAGCATGTAGTCATTAGTTCTTTTTTGTGTGACGTAATGTATTTCTTCACATTAAAGTGCCAAATTCTAGGTCTTGTGAAGTTCCAATATTTGCATAGAGTGCACATATTTGTGTGCATTGAGATTTGATTCTCTCTTCGCGATAAAATGCCTATCCCTTTGTTGGAAATGGTAGTCTTATAATAACATGGTAGAAGTTTTTGGGTTTGTTTGGTTGCCAAAAACAACTCATCATACATTGGTGGATGCTTGTTGAACTAGCTCATTCTGAACATATTCATATATGTCGAGTTTTGGTTGGTTTTATGAGTATGTGTGCATGGCAGGGATGGATGCGACATGGGTCTGTGCCTCCATGGTCCCCCTTGGCTGCTTAGTGGTAAATTGTTCATATGGCTGTGAGCAGTTTGGTCGTGTAGAAGGCTTTGACTGTACACATTGCATTGGGCCTCACATGGCTATTTGGCCTGTTAGTGTCCCAAACTCCAAATAAAACTTTCTTCCTCACTCACACCTATGGAAACAGTGAAATAGTATAACTATACCCAATTGGCAACCCAACCCTAGTCATAGGTGAGTGCAATCGAAGGCGTAAAAGGTGTGCGTCTAGTTACTTGGGCGAGGCAAGGCACAGCAAACGCCTCAAGCTACTCCGGGTGGAGCGCCTTTGCTGAGGCGCATGCTTTGCTGTCCAAGGTGCAAGGAGCCAAGGTATGCACCTGGCTCATTGTGTGTTAATGAGAGGAAAATAGGGGAAAGAAGCAAAAAGCAAAAGGTTTAGGGGTCAAGCTATAGCCAATAACCAAGTGGATTAGCCTTAACTCTCAGGAACTAGTTTTCCTTTAACTTGTCAGCCACACAAAGATGAAGAAAGGGCAAAACGTGAATAGAGGTCACCTTCAAGAACTCATCCTCGTGTAGATTTTTGAGGTGTGGGCACCATGCTCCTCTTGGGCATCCCTCCACTGTTTGCAGCAGTTCACTGTCTTCTCTTGGCAGCCTCTCTTACGGAGATTACAATGGGAGTGAGATCGGGGGAGCTGTCATGCAGTAGGATGAAAATATTGATTTTTGAACCGAATTACTTTCTGATAGCTTTATGAAGTAGAGTTTGTGATCTTCTATGGCTATAACAATGTATAATAGTTGATGTGACATGTATGAAGTATAGATACTGCATATTGTGGTATAAAATGACCTAGTGTGTCAAGTCGTTATCTATATAATAGGGAAATATTTTTGCTTGAGTAAATTGCACTGTAGGTCCTAAACTTGCACGGTTGGTTCAAGTAGGTCCATGAACTGGAGGGATGAATATCTATGCCCCTAAACATGTTAAGTGGTTCATCCTATCCAAATCAGCACAGGGTGGCATTATGAGCTGATGTGGCCACTTGACCCTTGTCAACATGGTTTGTTGACTATGTCATGATGCCATGTAACGTTGCTAAAATGGACCAGCCCTTGTCTGAGAGCAAAAGAAGCCAAGCGCCACAGCAAAGAAGGGCAAATCCTCTCTCAATCTAGGATGTGAGGGCCATATTGCTTCAATAGATGCTGTTCTTGCTGTTGTTATTGTTCTATCCAATGCACGAGCTAAGCAAGTGGAGCTAACTGAGACTCCATCTGGAAGAAGTTCACTGTGACAGATGCCTGGTGAGTGAATCGATTGCTACTGCGCTACGAGCTAGATGATGGGCCATGGAAAAAACTGAACTATATAGATACAACCAACAGAGCATCTTCCACCACTAATTTGTTGAAGGAGTGCAGCAGGTTGTGTGGTGCAAAGCAGTGGTAGCGGCGGTCATCACCAGATCTCCAACGCTGCCGACGCAGCAGTGCATGCCCCTCTACCCCGAGCACCACACACAGTCAAGCACTCCCTTCGCATCTACCAGAGCATCTCGTCCATTTCAATGTTGTGGCAGCGTGTGCTCCAGCTTGGCTCCTACCACCCACAGCTGCCCTGTTGCAGCACACTCCATGGCGGCCACTACTGTGTCGCCAATCTGTGCAGGACGTTCCCGGATCCCAATCCTCATCACCGCTAGCACGCACCTGCTTTGCACGCGCCCACCATTGCCACAATCTGGGGATGTAGGCAGACTAATTAGATGGTTGGGTGAAGTGTTGGCGCATGAGGGGTGGCGTACGGTGTAACAGCCCAAAAATCCATAAAGGCAAAAATATGGGATTTTTAAAACTTTTTATGTAAGAACTACTCTTGCACGTCTTCCTTGCCATTTCAAGTCTTCGTTGGACTGCATCCTATTTTCTTTTGAGGACTGCATCATACTTTCTTATTTGAAATGACATTCGACATTTATTGCCCGTCACTCAAAACCGTCACAACCTCCACACCGTGTTGCCCATATCGTCAATAGCACCAACCACTCCGACCACTCCTCCTGGATAGGCTGTGCGCCTATATATAGTTGCTCCAAGTCCTTGTTGCCTTTCTTTGCCATTCTAGTACTAGCCTCACTTTCTTCCTTCCCCAAGTGATCTTGAGCTCTAGTCAAGCCCAAGCGCTCGCTTCGGCCGAGCGCCGTCGCATCACCCCCTTCGCTGTCGACGCCATCGGGTCGCCGTTGGTCTCGTGCTTCCTCCCCTCCGACTAGAAGACTTCAAGACGTCTCTTCAGGACCACCTATCCGCTTTCATGGAGCAGCCCGAAAGATTGAAGACCACTCTCCTTCCCCAAGCCACTATCGTAGCGTGGAGCTCCTCTCACTGTCACGGTCTACCGTCGTCAGCCCAGCTTCGGCTAGCTCACTTCCCCAGCTCAGTATCGGTATGTTCCTAGTGGCTTAGATGCTCCTCCTTGTTGAACTACCCTGTTCTCTCTCCAATGCTTCTCTGGTTCTTTCTCTGACTCTTTTTCATTGGTTCGTTCGATTGCGTCAAAGCAGTTGAATCTTTGCTCCTTTTCAACTACTGTTGTGTAGTCGAGGACCCCTCTCATTCGACTACGCATGATTAAAAGAACTCTCACGACCTCCCACAGGTCATAACCTTTCTGCGACCTTCCTAGGTCATAACCCTTCCACGACCTCCCTTTGGTCGTACACTTCCGCGACCTCCCTCTGGTCGTACACTTCCGCGACCTCCCACAGGTTATAACCTTTCCAAGACCTCCCACTGGTCGCAACACTCTCACAACCTCCCACTGGTCTTAACACTTCCGCGACCTCCGGGTGGTCCTGGTCTTTTTGCAAAGACCACCCTCCTGGTCTTTTTGCGAAGACCACCAGTCCTGATACCTCGCGACCTCACTGATCCACAGTAACTCCGCGACCTCACAGTCACATAACTCCATGACCTCACTGGTCCACAGTCACTCCGCGACCTCCCCTGGTCACAGTACCTCCGCGTCCTTCTCCTGGTCACAATACCTCCGCGACCTTCCCTGGTCACAGTACCTCCGCGACCTCCCCTGGTCGCAGTACCTCTCTGACCTCCCCTGGTCATAGCATTTCCACACCGCTCAACCCCTGTGTTTTGACCATGCTCGCCTATACCTTCGGCCAACCTAGTCTAAGACCCTTGGTCAGATGACTCACCAAATTGTTGTCCGATATGGGTGTTCCTTTTCAAAGTGTTTCTTTTAATAGTGTTTCCGTTCTTTGAACGTATTTGGATTTATTTGAGTTCATTTGACTGTTGACTTCAAATTGAGTTTCTCGGAGTTTGTTTGACTTCTGGTTATTCTTGCGTATATAGAAGTTAACAAACTATGTTGGCCTAGCTCATAGTTAATGCCTTAACAATAATTGTGTATAAACATCCTATCCTTGAATTTGAACATTATCCTTTGTCACCCTAGACTTAATGGATTACATACTAGCTGATAAGTCTGTATCTAAGTATCATGCTTAGCCTTGCTTAGATACAATGTCATGCAGGCATTAAATTGCCCAACCACAATCATTAAAAATGTTATGAAAGTGATTTGGGGTAGTTGAGGCTGGGAGCCTGGCTGGTATGTTAGACTAAAGAATATTTTCAAAACAAAGCAAAACCTGAAAACTGTTTTCGACTCGGGTGTTTGGAAAGAGTGGCTGGTGCTGAGGGCACGAGAGAATGTTGGTATGTGGATGTACCACCCGAGTCAATTAAGGACCGAATCTTGGAATAACCTCTCATGCAAAAATAGTGCAACCACAAGTCCATAATGGGTACGACCTAGCTAACTAATTTGTTCACCTTGGCGTGCCTTCTCCACTGGTGGGTGTGTGGTGTGGGTAAGGGTAAGGGAACCACAAGAAAACCACATGGCGTAAGAGGGGGCCTCCTGGGAGTGTGGCTCCGGGCGGTGAAACCTTAGCGGGTAGAGTTGCATCGAGGTTGAGCATTGTAAAGACCTTGTGGTAATCTCCCCTTGATTCACACGTCTAAGGAAACGTGTGTATATATCAGTATGATTACCTCTGGTGGGTAAAGTGTGCGAACTCTGCAGAGTAAGAAAACTATTATGATAACCGTGCTCACGGTTAAGAGAGGTGCTGAGAATTTGCTTGATATAGTTTTCATTTTTACAAAAACATTTGTGATGAAAAGGGAAGGCTGGGGTGAGACTCTAGGGAGTTAAGAAAGGCACAGTGGGGACGATGGAAAAATGCAGTCGGGGACCGATGGTAAATCTGGGATAGCTTAGAACATTGTGTGGATGGAGCCACTCAATGGTATAGGAGGTGGGACCTCCACCAGTACTTTACAAAATGAAAACTTATTTGTGAAAATAGATTTGTTAAAATGCTAAGTCTCAGGATTCTCTACTACTTGCCTATTTCAAACTTAGCTTTGTGCAAATAAAAGAACTCTACGACCTCCTTTGACTAGCCATGCATCTATATGATTTGCATTGTGTGTTAGCTCGCGAGTACGGTTGTGTACTCAGGCTCGTCTATTATAATCTTTAAGACCCCAGCGACCAAGATCCCTACGACTACTACTACTCGGGGGTTGCACAAGAAGATGATGAAGCTTAGGCTGGGACCCTCAGTCGCTTGCCTGTGGGTAGAGTGAATGGATTCACTGCGACTGATTTTGCTTCCGCACTTATCTTTTGTTCTGTACTTAACTCTTGTAAGATTTCTCTTTTCATGGCTCTTTTGTAAAACAATTGGCCGCACGGCCTATTATGTATAAATATATATGTGTTATGTTTTGGGCTTGCACTGTTCAATTGTTGATACAAGCTTTGTCCCTGCGAGCACTATTTATACCAAACCTGAACCGCACTGAGTGTAGTCATACCACCTACGACCGGATGTGATATTAGGACCTCCTCAGGACCTCCCCGGGACATCCTATACCCTTTTGTCGTATCCTTAGGACCTCTTGTATCCTTTTTGGTCGTATGCCCAGGACCTCCTCAGGATCACCTTCTTAGGACCTCCTGTACCTTTTTTTTTTGTCGTATCCTCAAGACCTCCTCAGGATCTCTCCAGGATCTCTCTACAGTTCTTCCCAGGACATCCTGTACCCGTTTTGTCGCATTTCCAGGACCTCCTATACCCGTTTGTCGTATCCTCAGGACCTACTCCTTAGGACCTCCTCGGAACCTCCTGTACCTCTTTTGTCGTATCCTCAAGACCTCTCCAGGACCTCCCCAGGATGTCGCTACAGTACTCCTCAGGACCTCCCCAGGATGTCTCTACAGTGTTCCTCAAGACCTCCTCAGGATGTCTATACAGTTCTCCCCAAGACATCCTGTACCCTTTTTGTTGTATTCCTAGGACCTCCTCAGTACCTCCTATACCCGTTTGTCGTATCCTCCGGACCTTCTCCTTCGGACCTCATCAGGACCTCCTGTACCTCTTTTGCCATATCCTCAAGACCTCCTCAGGATGTCGCTACAGTACTCCTCAGGACCTCCCCAGGACGTCTCTACAGTGTTCCTCAGGACCTCCCCAAAGACCGCTACAGGACCTCCTCAGGACCTCTTCAAGACCTCCTCAGAATCCCTTGTTCGACCAAGTTTGGGCGCAAATATGGACCTGATTGTAGGATTGCTTTAGTTTATTTGGTTGTCGGAATGGTCCAAGAATGTATCTGTGTGTGCTAATATTGGACCGAAAAGGCGACTAGAGGGGGGGGGTGAATAGGAGCACGCTCACTTTTTCACAAAAGATAGATTCAACACAAATTTCACTCCAATAGCTATGGAAGCTATGAAGATTAATATACCAAGTCTGTTGGAAGACTAGTATTGAATCCAATCCAAACCCCAAAGCAAAACACCCAAAAATAACCAAAAACTCAAATCTCAAAGTGTTGGGCGGTCGACCTCTCCACAGGCGGTCGGCCGGTTTACTGATCTCTGGAATGGGCGGTCGGACCGCTCTGACGATGAGCAGAAAATCAACAAAATCAGCGACAATCCAAAGCAACGACCTAACTTTTGATCCGTAAGGCCAAACTTCACGAAATTTGAACCACGCCTTCCTAAAGATATTAGGAACCTATTCCAATCAAAGATTTGAGAGATCCATGCCAAAGTTCCTATCTTTTTCAGTTTGAGCGAAGGAGGTTCAAAACCGAGCCAAATGCAAAATATGATCTAGAGACTTGCTCGTGGGTGATTGATGATCAAGATGATCCTAGATGGGTTCCCATGTCGCGACAAGTTAGATCACGGCAAGAAACCAACCAAAAACTTCGCGGATCAAAGAAAGACTCAAAATCATCAAATAGAGAAAGAAAGCAAAGCGAACTCATCTTTGAGAGAACTTTCTTTGGATTGATTTGATATGGTATTGGTTTCTGACCACTCCATCAATGGAGGACAAAGACTCAATACATGAGCACGAAATCAAATCCAACTCTCTAGAACCCTAACCTCCACTAATCCTCTCCCTAAGCACAAAAGCAAAACTAGGGTTTACAATGCAATGAAAGGGTTGAAGGGGTGCGACCACCTCCTCCTCTATTTATAGTGGAGACTTAGACCTTCTAGAAGAGTAACCCTAATGGGCTCGTTAAGGTCCAAAACAAGCGGGACACATCATACGCCGCGTTTTAAAGCGCCGTCTTCATCTCTTGACCTAATCCGCTTCACCTTGCACCATCTTTGCGCCGTGAGTTGGCAAAAAGGTCACCAAAGCGGTATTTGGTAAAATTACCAAAATACCCTTCTCGATCTTTTACAAAATCGAGTCCCATCTTCGTGAAGCACCTCCCATGCCGCCGCATGTAGGTTGATCGGTGGCTCTCATCATGTCGGCAAGTCTCTCCCATCCGGCCCCATAAAACCACCATGGCACTTGCAAACCCGCGCCGCTTGATCAAACCGGTCGCCGCGAGCGCCCGTTCGGTTACCCTTGTCCATTCACGCACCACAGGTTCATTGACCTCACCCTGAGATCGTCGATCGTTACGGACCTCGACTCTCTAAGCCTAGTCCGATCATCCTCGCCGTTGACCGTCGTTGACCACCAAGCAACTTTGCCACGACAATAGACAAGCAAAGCGAATCCGGAACAAGTTCTTCACAACTTGACCCACGTTAGTCAAAACATGCATCATGCAACACATATGCCATGAAACCCATGAACTTGACCTAACAAGCAAACATCGCCGCCACGAAGACGACGAACAGATCCTGGCCGGTCGGACCGCCACCTTGGCGGTCGGCCGCTTCGCCGGCCGGTCGGCCTTGACCAAAAGGCGGTCGACCGCCGATCCATGACTTAACCAAAAATTCAACACGAAACCCGAACCTTCCTCGAAATTTCAATCAAATAGAACTTTTGCTCGAAGCTCCAAAATTATGAGACCAATCTGAAGCACCTTCTCACTTGCCTACACCTTCTATTTTTGGCCCGGCTCCAAAATCCACGATTCATAAAGTGGTCGGTCTAACTGCTCGAGCAAAGCGGTCGAGGCCAGCTCCATGGCGATCGACCCTTTGCTGGCGGTCGACCGCCTTGGCACCATTCGAAAACCAAGCAGGTATGGCGGTCTGACCGTCAAAATGGCTGGTCAGACCGCCAAAGGCCTGACAGACTTGGAACTTTTCCGAAAACACGTGATTCGACAAACCGTCAACGACATTACCAATTGTAACATCATCCTAAGATCTCAGGCATATCCCCATGATATCCACAGCTAACTACTGATCCAGGGATTAGCACAGTTTGACATAGAGGATTCCCAATTCTAAATTTTGGGGTCCGACATACGGTGTTGCCGCTGCTGAGTTTTGCCATTGGGGCAGCCGGATTGGGGTGGCGACGGGTGGTGGGAGAGCAGAGCAGAGAGTAGAAAGAGAAAAAAAACATGAGGAAAGAGGGAGGAAGAGGGAAAAGGGAGAGTTGCCAATTCAGCTGGAAAACACCACATTGGTGCAATGTCATTGTCCAGTGCCAGCATGGGCTTCTTTGGACACTTATACAAGTTTAGGGGTATAACTATGCATCCCTCCAGTTCATGGGCCTACTTAAACCACCCGTGCAAGTTTAGGGATAATTTCTCTCTCTCTCTCTCTCTCTCTCTCTCTCTCTCTTACTTCTGCGCCTAATGTAAGCGGTTTGACAATTTAAAAACATTGATATGTAATATATTATCAAAGAAAAGCACACAACTCAACAATTGAGTTCCAAATGTATCATACGTTGCTTTCATATAAATGTCGAAGAAAGGCACACTACTAAAAAATGTAAATATTTATTCATGAGCTGCATATGTGTTTCTGAACCGTTTGGTTTTGTTCATGACAGTTCAAGTCCAGCTTAACTACTATATCGACCTGCTTAACCACCAAATCCAATTGCTATGCATATAGCATTGCAGCACACCTGCCTTTACCACATATACAGCCTCTATATAGAACAGTGGCTGTTACTGCTCCTATGAAACAATATTTTGATCAGGATGGGAAATATGATTCTATATATGTACTCCATTACAGAAACAATAGATGACCTTGGATTGCTGATCATAATTTATCATTCCACTATTTAGAACGGTGGCTGTTACTGCTCCTATGAAACAAATAGTTTGATCAGGATGGGAAATACAATTCTATAAAGTATCAGTGGCACTTAGTTGCAAAGAAACAATAGATGGTCTTGGATTGCTGACCTTATTTTATCATTCAATTGGTTGTGCCTTGCTAGTTATATGAGAAATGGAATAAAACTGAAACATAATAAATCAGCAATACACTCAAGTGATTGCTGTCGAGAAAAGGTATTTCTTGCATAGCTTTGTTCGTCTGATCAGCATGGTCTGTTATTACTTCAGCATGGAGTCCATGAGTGTATATTTTGTTTTATATATATTCTTTCACAATTTTGCAGGACCTGGCATACCAGAGGCTCTGTTTGCATCTGAGAGAACTGAGCCATGGCGTTCATATACTTTTGAGATTGTTTGGAAAAGGGCCTGAAAGAAAAATTAGGTTACATATTGCTTTCTTCAGTTTGTAGCATTTTATTTGAAGGCTTGCTTTTTGGAACCAATTTGGTAAGCTGTTTGATGGAGTGCAACAGAGAAGAGGCCTTCAAGGCCAGGGAGGTTGCTTTAAAGAAGTTGGAAAACAAAGACTTTGATGGTGCCAAAAGGATTGCGCTTAAAGCTCAAAGGATTTTTCCAGAGCTTGAGAACATATCCCAGCTGTTAACTGTCTGCGAAGTACACTGTGCAGCAGAAGCAACGATAAATGGATTGTTGGACTTTTACAGGATTCTCCAAGTGGAGGTAACGGTGGATGAGACAACCATAAAAAAGCAATACCGCAAGCTTGCCTTTTCACTTCACCCTGATAAAAACAGTTTTGCTGGTGCAGAAGCTGCTTTTAAATTAGTTGCAGAAGCTAACTCAACATTGTCTGATCGAACAAAACGATGTGCATATGACGTCAAATGGAGGGTCGCTTCTAGAATTGCACCAAAACAAGCTACACAACCTAAGCAGGGTTCACAACCAATGCAGGCTACAGTACCAAAGAGGGCTACAGAACCAAAACAGGCTACAAAATCAATGAAGAAAACTGATGCAAATAGAAGTAGTGTGGCAGGATGTGGACCATCAGTTCCACCGCCCACTGCTGGACAGGCATTCTGGACCATATGCTTGAACTGTAAAACAAAATATCAGTACTACTGTAACATACTATATCGTCGCGTCCGCTGTCAAAACTGCAGTAAAGAGTTTGTTGCATATAAGCTAAATGAACAGGGTGTGCCTCCTGTATTCTCATCAAATGCAGCCAATGGTGCTGGAGAACGGAGTGGTGTTCCCAGTCAACAAGACTGTTCTATGAAGTTCTCTTCTTCTGGGGGGAACAGAGATGCGAAGCCCTGGGTGAATGGAGCACAA
Organism: Phyllostachys edulis; assembly: GCA_036346405.1. Classification (NCBI taxonomy): domain Eukaryota; kingdom Viridiplantae; phylum Streptophyta; class Magnoliopsida; order Poales; family Poaceae; genus Phyllostachys; species Phyllostachys edulis. Next base: position 92,215,429 of record CM070545.1, read on the forward strand.
CATGATGAACAAATGAAGAGGAGTGCCAGTGCGGGCGGTGAGGGTACGGCTAACCACGCAGAGACAGGTGGAAAAGGGGGAGTTGACTTTTCAACAGGGAATCTGTCTAAATCTTCTACACCAAATACAGATGATAAGGCAGGTGGAAGGATGACATCTGACCCTGCGGATCCAGATGTTACTGATAGGAGAAACCCAGGTAGCAGGGTAGATACATCTGCAGAGCCAGTTGCCACAGGGATCCCTAGTCCACGGAGATCAGCTAGGAGAAAGGCAAATGCTGATGCTAGCAATATTGTGAAATCCCCTACGAAAAAGAGGCGAACAATAAAAGATTGGCTGTCAAATGCTGACTTGAGTCGTAAGCAAATATTTGATGATAATGTTGCTCGTGCTGACAGACAAAGTGGTGAACCTCATGTCTCTAGCAAATCACACAACCAAGAGAAAGGAAGTGCTACGAACGGAGGCCATCAGGAAAACAGCAAGAAAGAAGTTACTCATGATACAGCTGCTGGGAAAAAGGCTTGCAATTCTGGTGAACCTCATGTCTCTAGCAAATCACACAACCAAGAGAAAGGAAGTGCTACCAACGGAGGCAATCAGGAAAACAACAAGAAAAAAGTTACTCGTGATACAGCTGCTGAGAAAAAGGCTTGCAATTCTGGGAACTTTTCCTACCCTGACCCAGAATTTTTTGACTTTGGTAGGTGCAGGGATGTCAGTCTGTTTGCAGTTGATCAGATCTGGGCACTTTATGATGACCGCGATGGCATGCCACGATATTATGCTCGAATAAGACGTTTTGATGCTACCAACTTCAGAGTTCAGTTCACTTGGCTGGAGCATGATGCAATGAATGAGGAAGAGGACAAATGGACCGATGAAGAACTGCCTGTGGCTTGTGGGAATTTTTCCTTAGGAAAAACAGAGGTGTCACAAGATGCTCTCATGTTCTCTCACATTGTTTCATGGGTGAAAGGCAGAAAAAGGGGCTCATATGAAATATATCCCAGAAAGGGTGAGGTATGGGCTCTTTATAAGGATTGGAGTATGCAATGGAGCTCAGATGCAGATAACCATAGAACCTACGAGTATGCAGTTGTGGAAGTCCTGTCAGATTTCACAATGGAAGCCGGTATTGCTGTTGCTCCCTTGGTCAAGATTAAAGTATTTGTGAGTCTGTTTGCAAAAGCAAAGGACAAATCATCATTTGTTATACCATTGAGTGAACTACTTAGATTCTCACACAGTATCCCTTTTTTTAGAACAGAGGGAAATGAGAAGGTTCCAGGTGGATTTCTTGAACTGGATACCGCATCACTTCCTAGTGACCTGGACTTAGCATTTCCATCAGTTACTCTTGATTCTTACATGCCTGTCGACAAGACAATGAACAGTGGTTTCGTTAATGTTAATGGTATTAGTACATCGGGTCCTGGAGGAAAACAGAAAGATCATTCCCTTGAACGGACCCCAAGTCAGCAACAGAGTGCGCGGAGCGAATCTGGTTATTCCTCTCAGCAATTTTGCCCCTCCCCCGGTACTTTTACATATCCAGACTCAGAATTTTTTAACTTTGAAGAAAGCCGATCATATAATAAGTTCGAGCGTGGCCAGATATGGGCTCTTTACAGTGATCTTGATAAATTCCCCAAGTACTATGGTTGGGTGACCAAAGTTGATGTGGAACCGTTCAGAGTGCATTTGACTTGGCTTGAAGTTTGCCCTCTACTGGAGCAGGAGAAGATGTGGTTAGAGCAGGATGTACCTGTGAGCTGTGGGACATTTAAAATCCGTAACTGGAGGATCAAGTATGACACTAATGATGCATTCTCTCATTTAGTAGAAACTTGCCAGGTTGGTTGGAAACGAACCTTTGAAATTCACCCGCGAGTAGGGGAAATTTGGGCCATCTACAACAACTGGGCACCTAGCTGGGTTCCTTCCAGCAAGGATGCTTGTGAATATGCCATTGGTGAGATTACTGACCGCACTGAAGCTAGCACGAAAGTCTTACTTCTGACTCAAGTAGATGGTTACAGAGTTGTGTTCAGGCCTGACGATGGAAAGGGCATTCTGGAGATACCTGCAAAATTGAATTTAATGTTTTCTCACAAGATACCTTCTTTCCGTCTGACAAAAGAAAAAGGTGGCAAACTTTGTGGCTTTTATGAGCTGGATCCAGCTTCTGTTCCTGATTCTTTCCTGTTCCGGGGCATCCACTGACTCGCAGACATCGAAGTTGACTGTGTGCTCATGCATTTGGTAGATAATGTTTTGCATGGATACTTCTGGTTTCTGTTTAGGTTTCCTGCACTGCCAAGCTGTATGTGTTTGAACTTTGCAGACGCTTTTATGTGGTCTTCTGGTTCCTGGATTATACAGAATTAAAGTTTCTTCATGTGATGGTCGGAGGTTTTATTAGTCCCTACACCAGTTTTCGTATGAAGTTTCTATGAAGGTTGTTTAGGGATTTTCGAGGATATGCCACTCCTTAAGTTGGTTTTTCAGGACCACGAGTACTTGCATGTTGGTGTTGGCTAGATAGATGATGTATGCTTGCTTTTGTTTCCTTTCTGAATGAAAGATGGGGAATTGCAGATTGTTAGAGGTTGCCATTGGACTTCAGATATTACGAGACTAAGTATTTTGAGACATTGATTGAAAAGATGCTGCCCATGGAGGCAGCTGATTGGATGTAGGTTAGTATCGGTGGTGTTGTGTGCGCAATCATGGTAAAATAGTTCCTTGCGTTTGTCTTCTGCTGCAGCGCTATTGGTTTAGTTTCCTAGTTTTACATTTGTCGTGTTATGCTGCATCGGAAATATTCATACGATATATAGTTGCTTCTTGCAAGGGTGATGATCAGTAAAGTTGGTATGTGCTCTCTGGTTTGCATTTATCTTAATCAACTCAAGCAAAATGGTTAACCCATGGTATGTTAGTCAATTCTGGCTATGCTAAGCAACTACATGCACACCATACGGACTTGTTTGGCAAGTTGGGGAACTAATTCATATGGAAGACAATCCAAGAGGGGATTAGGTTAATCCCCTCCCACCACCCAATCCAAAGCCAATCCTTTTCCACCTATCTAAGAGGGGATTAGAGTAAAGATTGATTGTTTGGATCATGGTTGGATTGGAGGGGATAACACCTATTTAATTTTTGAATTTAAAAGTGGTTAGAAAATTTGAAATAAAATCAATATAAATGAATTTAAAAAAGCCATAAAATTCGAAAACATCACAAAATATTCTGAAAATTTGAAATAAAATCAATAAATTGTGAAAAATAATATAGAAAAATTCAAAAACTAGTCTAGAAAATTCTAATATAAATTTCCGAAAACAATCCAAAAATGGAAAAAATAAATAAAAATAAATCATAAAGTCTCTACCGATGCTTAGACATCTAAATCCATAGATTGCATAGCATTATAAATGAAGTACTACTACTTAGACGTATAAATCCATAGATTATATAGCATGTACCATTCCAAGGGTCATCCATCATCCTGGAACATGAATAAACTGCAGTACGACAATGGCATCTGGAACATGATATATCATGAACTTAGATGCTCTCAAAAGTTAGCAAAATGAATTACTACCACTTAGACACGTCATGAACTTAGATGCTCTCAAAAGTTAGCAAAATGAAGTACTACTACTTAGACGTAGACGTCTTGCAGACTGGAGCACTAGCTAGACATAACAGAAGCCCTTCTCAACATGTTCAAACCAAGTAAGTTTTCACTCATCTCTATGATGTCACTCTTCATTATAAACTTGTCACACAAAAGGAGTAATGGTTAAATGCAGATGATACTATCAGTCGAAGGAAAAATGTTCTAGTTACATACAGATAACTTAAATGCTAGCTTCAGTGTACATTATTTTCAGCATTTGATAGTACTGTGTTGTCGCTTCAGTGCACCAGACCAAGGTTGGTTCTTGCAGCAAAATTCATGATAATTTTTAAGGTATATTGAACACATATACAAGATATTGAAAATGACTACAATCAAGGCATCGAGCAGACAACTTGATAGCACAATCTCAAGCCATCACAGCGCAGCATAAGATACATATACCATGAAACGGAAATAAGGGAGCTCATACGAAAAGCAGTCATGAACACTAATTGATCATAGATTCAAATGGGACATACTGATTGAAATTGCTATGATTCGCCAATCCACAATGTTTCTTGGCGATTAAAGTTTGTTTGTTGAGGCCTTGAGGGCACTAACGACATGATATCCTTTGATCACGGTACCATACATGATATCCGGATAATCTAAGCGTATACAAGCCACTATACATGATAAAATGGTATCGAAACTATTTTATACGATTTCAAAGGAAAAGAAAGTAAGAAACCGTCTATCTGAAGCCATGCACATACAACAAATAATCGATAGTGAAGAACAAAAGCAAACAAGATAACAAGTAGGGAACAATAATACGGTTTTACACCATGTTAAGGACTCGGCAAAATTAGAAAATTATTCGCATATGTGCTCCCTAGTCGCTATGCGATTGTGATTTCATCATAGCACGAGAAGAAATGATCTATCGACATAATCGGTATAATCAAATCATGTCAAGCAATTTTCATGAAATCATGTCATCAAATCTATGCCTTGAGCTTACACCTTCCAAATGCATGCAACGAGTTATCGAATACTTCTTCATGGTTCTATCAATATACGCCATAGTAACCATTCCAAAGTTACTCTGTCCTCGTCGTGGCTAACTTTCTTGACACATGAGGCTCCAATATGCCAAAGACTCTTCCAATCGGAAGAAAAGTTGTAAGTGTTATTTATATGATAATAAAGGATAGGGCATTAATATTATCATGTACAACCATGAATCATGAGCGGTTCATTCCATGCAATCAAATACTTGAGAACCAATGGATGCCTACAAAATGATATCTCTATTTTGTAAACATCAATAGTTAGTTGATAGCCGACAGCGGTTATATGATACTAACTAATTAAACATCACAAGAGTACATCCGAACTTGTAAATGGGAGAAATGGTGGGCCGAGTGAAAGATCTCACTAAGTTACGTATAGTCTTTGTACAAAATAATATCTCAAACATAAGATTCATAGCACAAATGTACTAGCAACTAGCGACTACGAAGATAAAACATAAAAATCTACATGAGTATAGTCTCATTAATCGCCTCTCCAACGAAGAAGCATCGACACATGGCATGTAGTGCAAAATCAACGAACTATGTTTAAATAAAGATACAAATAAACTTGTATATCGGTGGAGATATGGGGAAAAAAAGTGCAATTATGCATATCATTGGCGATTGCCCGATTGATGCCAACCACACAACATAGCCAAACATTCCAGCCCACCCTATATGATACAATAGCATGCCACAAAATTTAGGAGTAGCAACTAGCAGTATTCGAAGAAATCCCAACATAAAAACTTTCCACCAGTGTAGTCTCGTATATCTTTTCTCCAGCAGAAAATGCATCTACTTATGGCGTGTCAGCTTGGTTTGCTCTTTGAATCTTCTGTTTCATGTAATAGACTATACATAAGTAGCTTGTTGCATGGTCGGTTGGAGCTTGGGTTATCTGTTTTCACTGGAAAACAGAGCCTAGAGATGTAAATGGTTCTCTCTTTTATCTAAAAAAAAATCTACTCATGGCGTTTATTACAAAGTAATTCTACACCACAAAACTATTTACGAACTACGAGTTTTCTCTTACTAAATTAGGCGCCTTTGTACACAAAAGAGTTAGATTTTTTCTATTCGATTTGGGATGCAACTACATGTGGCGCCCCGTGTTATTATCCTGGAAGGTAATCACACTTAGGCATACGGATTACTATTCGTTTGCCTAGTAGGACACCGTTATGACGAATAGTAAACATTACCAAAGTCTACACAGCAAAACAATAAGATAGAAACTGCACTTTATTACACAGCTAGCCACGCAAGGCTATGATCTTTAATACAATTATTTAATTACAATAGGAAACGGATTTCCCCTCGCTTGCCTGCCTTGATCCTCCTGTCGTCTACTCGTCCCGGTCGTCGAATAAGGTGTCCATTTCGTCCTAGTCCTCATAGTCAGCTCCCTCGTCTCCTACGGCCTCATCGGTACCTGCGTGTCCTTTATCCCACTCGGGATAGTTCCCGGCTGGATTAGGATCTAACAAAGGAGAATAATATCAATTTTGAGTACTAGTGTACTCAGCAAGCATTAATAGCAAAAGATGCACTGGATGACTCATCTCTGTTGGTTAATACATTTTCTAGCTCATCTCTTTTCTGGAAAATAGTTTAACAAGACTTGGGTGGCCAATTTTAATACTGAAAAGACTACTTGTCACTCAAAAAGAGGATATAGTACCCCCTAGTGGTTCCCTTAGACTCCAATCCAGGAGACAAACATGACTTCATGATTTTTTATAGCACTGCACAGGCTTTGTACCACTTTACCCATAGCTACTCTGAGCTTTCTCTGAGCTAAGGCTTCCACGTTTCCTTTGATGCGGTTTCGGTGTTAAGAGTGCAGAATGTTTTTCAAGTTATGTGATTAAGTCTTCATCCATTACTTTCCATCGGTGTTGACCTTATCACGATGCTAACCTAGTCATCCACCGAGTTCTAGAAATGTTGGTTGGGCCGGACTCCCCGCCACCCAACACTCCACCTAACGCTATAGCGCCCCCCACTCCTGGGTTCCTCCATCACACTCACACATATTACTTATCCAATGTGGAGAGTATAGTTACATAACAATGTAGCATTTTATGCCCGTTGAAACGGGGAAATGGTTGGCATTGAATTTATGGCCTCTTATCCGAGTGAGAGTTTTGTTGATCCTTATATATTAACCATATGTAAAAAGGTCCCACCTCTCCCCTTATCTCTATCTTGCCACGGGCCCCTTTTACCATCCTAATAACTCTCTTTCCTCATCTCATTCTTATTTCTTACCTTATTCTCATTTTCATCTTACTCCGATTTGATTTTGAGACATAGTTTTGATGCATGTACACATATGATACAACAAAATATAGTTTACATTTAATATAACTATATTTATGTTCAAGAGATAAGCATGCCTTCGGAATTATAGAAAAGATCGTCGTCGACAGATATGGAATCAGATACACCTGCCTGCGTTGGTTCGTCTGCTACACTTATATGACAGCACGAATAATAAATAAATACATAGTCGTTTTGGGGTGCTATTATGCATACATTAGTTAGATGATTTTATTTTTAGCATTAGTTAGATGATTTTCTTTTTAGCATATTTTGATTTTAATAACATTTTTAGGATTTTTCGTTAAGTTAGCACTCCCCAACTGTGGTTATTCTACAGTCTACAAGCTCTGGGATTGAGGTTGCCGAGACTCACGTTTTATCGAGCAAGAATAAAAACTACGTGTACTCGCATGCGGCGAAGTCTATTTAATTTTTACGCATGCAAATAAATGTCTAATCTGTTTTACGTAGGTGTTTAATTTAATTAATCTATCTCGAGTTAATTATTTCTAATGCCTCAGATAATTAGTCTAATCTAGTGATTTTTTTTATCGGTGGTTAATTTCGATAAGTATTTTCATATTAAGTTTACGTATTTTTCCATTTTTATTTTCTACCAGACAGTCTACTGTTATTTATCTACATAGGGTTTATTAATCCATTTTCTGGCGATTTGCCTAAAACCCGCAGGTAACGCGTCAAATTATTTATCTAACGTAGTGACGATTTTATTATATTTATTTCACCCCTTTTTCTCCGCTTTTATTTTTTTATCGATCGATCTACTGTTAAATAATCTAACGTGGTTTTAAAAATCCATACTTTTGGCGATTTGTCCAAAAATCGTAGGTATGCTACGTACATGTTCTCTCTTTTTATTATATTTTTATAACATTTTTATTTTTATTTCCTTTTCTACCCGAGTCTGGCAAATGTTCTTTATCTGTACGCGATTTAAATATGTGTTTGATTTAGTACTGATACAGTGCCAACACGAATTAATACGGGCGTTTAATTCTACTTCTACTGCTAATTTATTACTACTAATCCCCTTAAATTTACCTTGCTACTAATTCTCCCCTTATTTTCTTAATCTCTAACCTCTCATTACCACCAAATCTCCATTTCTAACCTAATTACTCTCTCACGTGGCCATTTATCTGGCTGAAAGCAACGCTGGCCACTTCTTTCTTTTTCTTTTTTTACTCACCTCTACTTCTCTCTCCTCTCTATTCTTTTCGTCGCCGAGAGAAGCCTCTGGTTCATTTCATCATCTTCACTTCTTTGTTCCATGTTCTCTCTCTTCCTTGTCTTCTCCAGCCAAAAGCAACAATGGAGCTTCTTCATTTCACCTCCATCCCCATTTTATTTCTTCTCTCCCCTGGTGGTTTTTGCCTCTGCCGAAGCTCCCCTGGCCGCATCTCCCTCGCTCCATGCCCGGCCCGCCCGCGGTCTTGCGCCGCCTCCGGCCCGGCGTCGCCTCCCCCCCTATGGGCTCCGGCGCGGCCTGGCGGCCAGCGCCGCCGCTCGGTGCTTGGGCCGCATCCGCGCCTGTCGCTGCTCAGCCCGCCGTCGCGCCTGGCTGCCGTGCACCGGTCGCAGCCTGTGCGCGCCCCCGTCCCCTGCTCGCCTATGCCCCCGGTTTTTGGGCTCGGTCCGCCTGGCTCCGTGCCTCCCCTCCCTCTAATGTCCCTTTTATGTGATTTCAGTTTTTTATGTTCTGAACTTGATTTATTTTACTAATGGTGGTTGATTCATTTGACCGATACCAGCCCACCACCCACCAGAGTTTCTTCTCAGCCCAGCCCATTACCACGCCCATCCATCGACTAAAACCCCAACTCCTCCCCTTGCTGCCGCACACATACCCTCCCAACCCCCATCCCCTCACGGCTCTCTCCACCCTCCCCAGCAGCGGCGGCGGCGAGAAGCGTGAGAAGAAGAGGAGAGCGGCGGCTGCCAAGATGGTGAAGAAGAGCAAGAAAAGCAAGAGCAAGCGCATCTCGCTGCGGCAGAAGCACAAGGTGCTGCGCAAGGTGAAGGAGCACCACCGCAAGAAGCGCAAGGAGGCCAAGAAGGAGGGCAGGAACCACAAGAAGAAGGTCGAGAAGGACCCGGGGATCCCCAACGAGTGGCCCTTCAAGGAGCAGGAGCTCAAGGCGCTCGAGACGCGCCGCGCGCAGGCCCTCCAGGAGCTCGAGCTCAAGAAGGAGGCGCGCAAGGAGAGGGTAAGCGCCTGCTCCTCTCTGATTTGTATTATCGTTTACATGCTCACGACTCGTATTCCTGTTCAATGATCATATTCCTTAGGAGATTCAGAGGAACCCTTACCTTAGGAGATTCGAAAGGAACCCTTGCATCAATGATCATATTCCTGTTCTCATAACATTATTGTAATTAGGATAGTATTGCTTTCGCAATTGCTGTGCTGGTATGCAAATATAGTTACTATGTCTGATGTAGTTTTGATGTTCTGTTCTGATGTAGTTCTGATGTTCAGTTCTAGTCACTATGTCTTTGTGCTCATTCCTCGGCTACCTGAAATGTTGTCATAACTCAGAAGCCTCTGGTTTGTACTGTCATTAGAATTCTTCTACCTCGTAGAATGGTTGTTCTAGTCTTCTAGAGTACTTGGAAAGTTGGAGCTCAGTCTTTGTCTTGAGAATGTAATTTAAATTGGATAGTCTTCTGGTGCCTGATGCTTTGCTGGTATGCGCAGGTCCCAGAAATCCTTTTCACACCGATCTGTCCGCATTCCTTGTCATTCAGGCCTTTGATACCGCCTGAATATGTAACTCTGCGCGTGCAAGTGCCGTTCAATAGCAGGGGCCAAGCATGGGCATCTTTCGATGGCAAAGATCGAAAGTAGTTGGCCCCCGGTGATGCTCTCATCTGCAGTATTTCTCCTTGGTCTGTGCCTACAGTATTGCTGGTGTGTTTTGGGTTGAAACGGTTTGGGGAAATGGGTTGAAACCATATTAGATAAATGGTTTGGGTTGAAATATCACATGGGTTGGTTTGGGTTGAAATATCATATGGGTTGGTTTGGGTTGGATCCTAGGAGATGTAAAGTCGGCTGGTTTGGTTTAGGGAAATGGAGTTTGTTGTTGTGGGTTGAATTGAAAATGGGTTGGATTGTCAACCATTACCAGGCCTACTCACGAGGCTCCTTATTATTCTTTTTTGAGGTAGAGCGAAGCACCCTGCCACTGCTATGTGCAGATCTCAAAGGATACTTTTCACTCTGTAATACTTGGGAGCCTTTTCTTCCCCTTTTGACTGGTCTTTTGTAGCTATTTCTGGCCCCTCCGGTCTTCCCCTTGCCATTGCCCAGAACAAGACCAGAAGTAATTGTTTTCTCCATACAAATGATAATCGCAGATGGACCTCCTCTGTAGGAACTGCTAGGCCAGTCTTGGAAAGCTCCGGAAAGCCTTCGATAACTGCTTTCTGGAGGGCGGTGATAACCAAGTAAGCTTTTCCCAGTCAAGATAAATGTGCCGGGGAAGCCTCACCGCGAGTGCGCAAAATTGCAAGCGATAACTCTTAGGCTAAGATTCTTAGGTAATTATTAGATGCTTGCCTAGATTGATTGTTTACGTGATGAAACTCGATTCCTTTTATTGAGTTTCGACGAGGTCATCCATTGCCTATTTGTAGATAGCCTATTATTGGCAAAGTTTTGTTGTGAGATTTTTGAGGCGTTGTTTGAGATGTGTGCTGAAGGCTGAACTGGAAATAGGGGTCCATATGGTAGATAACCCGTCGTTGGCTTTGTCGTCGGTCCATAATTTTTGTTTCTGCTGTAGCAAAATGCATGTGAAGACCAAGATTGCTCTGTGTTGATACTTTTTTGTTGTGAAATTTTGGGGCATCAAGAGAGAAGTGAGCTGAATGCACGTCTGGTATTAGGGTCCATGCGGCAGTGGGCATTGTTTGTAATGATACACATTCACTCCATTAGGAACATGGACTTTCTTGGTACCAGGAATGGGCGATGATTAAATGTTTCTGCCCTTTATTTAGTTTCATCTATGTAATGATGTTCCTTGTTTAGTTTCATAGATATATGTAATTTCTTTTTTCCTTGTGTTGTTTAACCAATGATCGAATATTGTGGCCTCTTTTCAGGCTAGGAAGAGAAAGCTTGGATTGCTTGAGGACGAGGACATTGCTAATTTGTCCTCTGCAGCTTCTGCACAGGGCAGTAAGTTTGCAGAGAAGGATGCTGCAAAGGAGAGCGCTTCTTTAGGAGTGGCTAAGAGCACTGGTGAATTTCTTTTTCCCCACTGCTGATTTCTTTATTGCTTTCTTGCAGTTACATTATTTACTAAAGTTGCTGAATGTGTTTCCAGATCATTCAGAGAGGGCCTTCTACAAGGAGCTGGTTAAAGTTATCGAAGCTTCCGACGTGATTCTCGAGGTTCTTGATGCAAGGGACCCACTGGGCACTCGTTGCATTGACATGGAAAAGATGGTTAGGAAGGCTGATCCAAGTAAAAGGATTGTGCTACTTCTCAACAAGATAGGTATAATGCAACTTTTTATCGAGTTTTGACCTTTGAGTTTACTCATGTGATGTTTACTGTCTTTCTACATTTTAATTCTAAATTGTGGATTCTAGATCTTGTTCCCAAGGAGTCGGTGGAGAAGTGGCTTACCTATCTAAGGGAGGAAATGCCAACTGTTGCATTCAAGTGCAATACCCAAGAGCAGAGGACCAAGCTGGGATGGAAATCATCAAAGCTTGATAAAACAAGCAATATACCACAAATCAGTGATTGTCTTGGTGCTGAGAATCTGATCAAATTACTCAAGAATTATTCCAGGAGTCACGAGGTAACTGATCCTGATGTTTTTTTTAGATAGTTCTGTCAGTAGTCTGTCTTACTGCTTGATTGTTGTTGTGACTTCTAATTTTCTTGTTTACATAAGCTATACTCATTGAAAATTGCATCCTTCAACAGCATCTTTTATTCTTCACCTGTCTTCATGCTATTGGATATCCGTTTCTTCTCTTGCTTTTGTGTCCTGCTTCATGCAAAAGATATTAACATTGATGGAAACAGTTATTACTAGTGTCATGCCCAGGCCTTGCTGCGGGCCTTTTTGGATGGTGTTTATAAAATTTATTAGAAAATTTAGAAAGAAGTTGAGCTCTTTGGTAAACTCAATATAATCATTGGTCTTGTTATTCCAAAGATACACATGAGTGGTACAAATGCGTTCTTATTGCCTTGTTGAGGTGTATGTGGAGGATTATGTAATCCAAGTATCCAACAGCAGTAACCGTGCTTTGCTGCCGGTCCTGACTGATCTCTTTTATGGAGGGTAGCATGAGTTTTGCGCTTACATATATTTAACTTAGAAAATTTCAACTTTAGTTTATCAGCTCAAAATTTTAAGCTCATTATGAGAATGATTTTTTAGGTAAAATAAGTTTTGAAGTATTGAACATTCTACGTGAAGTGGCATGCATGTGTGACTTGCAAATATAATAAGGGAAAAGAATTAAGTGATGAAGTTATTTTGTAGATTAGATTTATGCTGTGTATAAGTTGGTTCATGAAAGAAAGTGTTATATGTTTGTGCAATTACTTTATTAATAAGTTGTCATTCACATAACTGACTCTCCTTAGCCACATCAAAAATTTGCGCAAAGCAAGCTATAAAATGCACAGAAAAGTTCTCTAATTTTGTATAAGTACATAGTGGATGCCTTTTTTGGTTAAGAACTAGCCGATTTTGTACTTAAAATTTCCCAATGACTTTTTCCCTAATTTAAATCATCGTAAGATGCTTTTGCCCAAACATAAAAACATTTGTTTATTTATCCAGTGAGGATGCATGTGAAATCAAATCAGCTACACGGGGATACAGGATTGCACAATTATTGATCATCAATTTATGGTTGCAACATGAGTGATGACACCTAAACATTAAGACCTACAGGATAATCTCGTACAAATAACTAACCCAATCAATCAAGGTTGTTAGGATCGAGATCTTGAATCGAATCGGAGATGCTCTGGTAGGATCGCATTTTAGGATCGAATTGTAGAATCTAAGATCCCACTTGATTCTACCAAATATACGTTTCTTCAAATATACCATCTATTCTAATGGTGATATCATTTTGGGCTTCTACTTTAGAAAACTTTATTTAATAAAAAATGTAGTATAACTTACAGATACATTGTATTTTGAGCCAATGATAGTATCTATGAATGGATCGAAGGTGAAATTTTACAATTGGAAGGACATATGCAAGTAATTATTTGTAACTAATTACTAGGATCGGTAGAATGGGGTAAGATCGCATGTAAATTGTTACCATGATCCTACAATTTTTTTTTGTAGAATCTTAATAGTATTAAGATTCTATCAAATTAAGATCCTACCTAGGATCAAATTTGTCCGCTAAATCTAGGATCGTAAAATCTTGAGATTCTAAGACTCAAATCAAGATTCTAACAACCTTGCAATCAATGATCAATTAAGTATGGATATATCCTTGGCGTGCCCTTGAACCATCTAAAATCATGTTTCTGGAATCTGGATAGCTTTTGTGACTAACTATTGGTCTATTTAGATGAATTGGACAAAAAAAGTCATCTTGCACACTGGTACTAACCAATTCAAATATAATTATAATGGGCTGGGCAGAGAATGAGGCTATTAGTATTTATTTACCTTGAGAAGTCGTGCATCTGGACTGTGTGCTTGCATGAGGGTATGCCTCAGCTGCATTGAACTGGCCGGCTGGTTGCCCGCCAGCCTCTTAATGTCAATATGCTGCATAGCAATGCCAGGCATCACGGTCAGTAATGCTTTGTATGTTAACCTGTATGAATTGTTATGCATCATGCATGCGTGTGCATGTTCGTAGGCCTCGTAGAGGTCAGTGTCATAGAGAATGATGCGCGCACAATACTGGTACGGAAGGAGGCAGCCGGAGATGGATTTCAAGGGTAGGAGAAAGGATGTGGGAATGCATGGCGTTGTGCTGATGAAATTGTTGGAATAGAAGTGGCAACCATTGAGATATGCTGATCAGGGCAAGTTCTATTTATTTAGTAGACATGGGGGAAGAAAACTGACAGAGAAGGTTGGGTGGTTAAAAAATTTAATGGACGTGTCCCTTTACCGGACAATTACAACTGTACGTACATGACTTGTTTTTCTTCACGTGGAGAATTACTAAGGGTTTATATTCTAACTGGCTTTAATCCGGAGGCTATAGTTTTAAGGGTGATGTGGCACAATTAGGATAGTGATTTCATAGTCAACTTTAGATGTAAGGACGATTATTTTCTCTTTTCAAGAACAAGCTAACTAAATTTGATATCTGGACTTAGTCGAATTTGCCAGTTTCAAGTTGATCTCCTTTTATCTTACCGTGACAATTTGATAGCTACTTGTGTCTGCTACTACTTTTTGGCTTTATTTCCTACTTCTAGCTTCTTATGCTTTTATATTCCCAATTTTGCTATGCTATTGTAACTACTATTCATATATACATGAAGAGTCGTCTTTTCTTTTCTGCTTTGTTTTGGCCTTTTAAAATAATTATTGGTATTGGTGTGTTTGCAGCTCAAACTGGCAATTACTGTGGGTATTGTTGGGCTTCCTAATGTTGGCAAGAGCAGTCTGATCAACAGCTTGAAGAGGTCCCGTGTGGTTAATGTCGGTTCCACTCCAGGGGTTACTAGATCAATGCAAGAAGTTCAGTTAGACAAGAAGGTGAAGCTGTTGGATTGTCCTGGTGTTGTGATGCTCAAATCTTCCAACAGTGGTGTGTCTGTAGCCCTTCGCAACTGCAAGAGAGTTGAGAAGATGGATGATCCAGTCAGTCCTGGTAAGCGCTGTCATTCAATATATTTCTGCTGAAATTTTCATTTATTCTAGCTATGGTTATTTTCTTCTTGGTTTATTGTGTGGATACTATTTCATCCAACAAGAACTTGTATATAATAATGTGGCCGGAAGTGCATCGTTGGATAACTTTATTTAATGCTTTCAGTAAAGGAAATCCTCAATCTTTGCCCGCATGAGACATTGCTGTCTCTGTACAAGGTGCCAAGCTTTACTTCAGTTGATGATTTCCTTCAGAAAGTTGCTACTCTCCGGGGGAAATTGAAAAAGGGTGGTATAGTGGATGTTGAAGCTGCTGCAAGAATTGTGCTTCATGACTGGAATGAGGGTACAATATAATTTCCCCCGTATCAACTTTGTTAATTCTTTATTTTGTTTCCGAGTCACCTGATCCTCCAGTTGTTTTAGGTAAAATACCCTATTATACACTGCCACCTAAAAGGGATGCTGTGGAGGATGCAGATGCTGTAATTATTTCAGAAGCTGGGAAAGAATTTAATATTGATGAAATTTACAAAGCTGAGTCTTCATATATTAGTGATCTAAAATCCATGGAGAATTTCCGTCATATTGAGATTCCATCTAATGCCCCACCGGAGATCGATGAAGAGATGCTAGAGGTATTTTTTTTACAACTAGTGGTTTTCCTTGAATTCAGCTGCTAGTTTAAATATGGTAATGTAATTGATGTATATTTTTGTAGTCATCTTACTATTTCCTGTTTTTAGTTCTACGCTTTAGTTCCCAATATCTTCTTAGCGGGCCATGTTCTTTTTAGTGATTGTGATGATCAGATGCATCCTTAATTTTTCTTGTGTGTTTGTGTGATTGCTAGGGTGGTTTCAGCTCTATATGCTTATGTTAGGTTGGTGGTTACAGTCATTCTATTTGGTCAATTGATCTGCACATCTTTTAAGACTTCAGTCCTTGTTTTACACATCTTTTTCCGAGGAAAGGAAACACATTTCATACAGCAGAAAAGAAACGCTCTTGGGAATTCTCCAGAGCATTTGTTCTGCCTAGTGATTCTTATTGAATTGGTTCTTGTTCTTGGCAATACGTGCTTGTGTTTTAGGAATCATAAATTGACTTGCATTAGGAACATCATAATTGTCATTCATGATACATGATATTGTACAGTTTGATAATTCTTGTCTTGCACTAAGCAGGATGGCAGGAAGCAGAGTGAACCTGTCCAGGAAAACCGTGACGAATCAATGTCTGATGTAAATGAACGTGAAGGAAGTAAGGCGATAAGTGCCAGCACACAACATGATAAGTTGTACACTGCCGAGGGTATACTTGATCCTCGCAAGAGAAAAGCAGAGAAGAAACTGCGGAAGGGAAACAAGTTCAGCGTGCTGAATGACATGGATGCAGATTATGATTTCAAGGTGGATTATCAAATGAAGGATGCACTGGCGAATGATGAAGATGACAGCAACGGTGGAGATGAACCCAAGGATAGTGACCCTATGACCGGTGTCAGTGACGCATGAAATAACTTGGTTGGTTGAGAATGCGAAGTAGATCACATTACTATGATACTAGGGCAATTGCAAAAATTATCACAAGTTTTGTACTCTGTTGAATGAAAACGACAATGAATGCTGCTTGTTTCTCTGTTTCTCCCCTCCTTTTCTTCGTAGTTACACATTTACGCTGTTTAAGTGGTTAGTTTCCTCACAATTCATTAAAAATTAACTTAAAACTCTTAACAGACTCACTTCAATTGTTTGATGGCAGGAAAATGCAGGAGCATGTTATGTTGACAGATTTTCACTTACCAAATATTGCCAGATTTCAGGTTTTCTGTCGCGACCGCATGAATTCATGTGTTCATAGATTAAGGTGGCCTAAACATGTCAAACTGTCACGACCATGCTAGTTCTTAATGCAGACTTTACTGGACGAAGATTGAAAACTCAAAAAGGTTGTTGCTAGATGTGCTTGATCTACAAATCCTGATAATCTAAGCCATCTTAAGTAGCACCAAACGATCATTTGTAGGCTGGCATGTATTACTAGTTTAGCCCTTTCACAAGGATTTCAGTGGGAAGAAAGAATCCACATCACAGAGCAGCTACTGTAAGATAAGGACGCAACTAAGTCGCGATCAGTTTCTCTTCTTTCCTTTTCTGTGCACACACGGCTACTTCCCCCGACCTCTTTCCTTTTTCGATTCAACACGCGCTTCACAACGATGCCACATACCGCACAGCCTTTTCCAGTGTGACCAAGCAAAACATATAGGGTGTGTTTGGTTCGCTGTTCCTAGTTGGCATGCACCAGCTGATGCAGTCCCGACGCGTTTGGTTAGTTGCACCGGCGCGCCAGCCAGGCCTAGCTCATGCAAAAGGCCACCCAGAGCCAGGCCACGCGCAAACGCGGGTTCTGACCTTCCCTCGCGAGCCAGGCCGAGCGCGTGCAACGAGTTCCCCTACTTTTCCCCTCCGCGACTCATCCGCTGCAGCCGCGCGTGCATCCAACGCCTCGCTAGGGTTACCTCCAGCGCCTCGCCGCCTCCGCCTCCACCTCCGGTTGCTCGCATCGGACTCCGCAGTTGCCTCCCCTCTCCCCTCCAGCGGCGGGTACCCGGGCTCCTCCTCGCTGCTCTCCTCCTCTAGGCGCAAGGCTGCACTCCTCCTCGCTACTCTCACCGATATCGCCGGTGGAGGTAAGCCTGGCGGGCGGTGCTCCAGCGGGGTACCCGCCGCTACCCGGCCCTGGTGCCCCCTCTCCTCCTATCCCCCCCTCTCCCATGTTGTGTCTAGATCTACTTGTTGCATGCTTGATCTATACCCCTGTTAGTTCTTGATACTTGATCTGTACCCCTGTTAGTTCTTGATACTTGATCTCACTCACACATAAATGCACAAAGATGTGCAGAGATTCGATGCTTTCAACCGCAAGGTAAGAACGGTTTGCTATTGATCTGTTGATGATGCGACCGAGTCCATCTTTTAATTTGTGTGCTTTCAACCGAGGTAAGATCATTGATGATGCAGCCTGGGACTCCTCTACAGATGCTGATTCTCGACCAGTTCGAGTTTGTGACAAATGCATGGTAATGTGCTTTCATTCTTTCTATTGCATTTGTAATCCTAGTTATGATTTATGTTATGCAGACCTTTTTGGTGTTTTACTTGTTAGAGATATATGTATAGTGTGTTATTCCCCATTGTTATGAGGGGTTATTTGCATATTCACCACCTGTACTTTGTGTATATATATTGGCCCATTGGCCTCATATTGAATACAAGCGCATTCATAACATGGTATCAGAGCGTACCTAGGGTTTCCCGTCACTTCGCTTGTCGCGCCGCCGCCGCCTCTTGGATCCGATCTGGAGGTCGCCGCTCGTCGTCATCTTTGACGTCTCCCTTGGCTTGAGTCGGCTGCCGCTTGTGCCGCCGTCTCCGCCCGGCTTCGAGGTCTCGAGGCTACTTACCACTGCCGCCGCCGCCTCGGCGGCTCCATCCGCCGCCGTCGCTCGGCGGCTCCACTCGCCGCCTCAACGCTCGAGCTCCTCACCCGCCGTCGTCGTTGCTGCCGGAGGCCGCCGCTTCCCGAAGCCGTCGCAGCTCTCCGCTGCGTCGCCGCCGGAGGCCGCCGCTTCTCCGCGCGTCGCCGCTCGAAGCCGCCGCCGCCGCCGCCACTCGGAGGCAGCCGCTCTCCCGCGCCGTTCTGCGGCCGCCGAGGCCGCCGCCGCCGCCGCCGCTTCTCCGTGTGGGAACCCTAAGTTCCGTCGCGGGACGGCAGTCTGGTCATCTTGAGTTGTTTGGGTTAGGCGGCCCATTAGAAGCCTAGCCGGATTAAAAAAAGAAGAAGAAGAAGAAACGTTGCTCTAACCGCCGCGCCGTCCAGCGCCGCCTGTTAGACTTCGTTGCCTTGGTCGCCGCGCCGTCCAGCGCCGCCTACCAATGGGTACTATTTCTCTCCCTCGCTACCCGGTGATCTTCGATGGTGTTAATTACACCGACTTCGTGTCTCACATGCGCATCCACATGAGTGGTCTTCGTCTCTGGGGCGTCCTCTCTGGCTATGTCGTCTGCCCGCCTTGCCCTACTCCTCCGACGGAGTTTACGCTGTCGCTGCCGCTCGACAAATGACAAAATTCTTCGAGGTCGTTCGCCTTTGCGATGATGAGGTCGCCTCGCCTACCAAGAGGCTCGATTCCTACAAGGATCGATCGACCGCCTACACTCGCTGGTACGACGACGACGCTTCGGTGCTGCTTTGTCTTCATCGCCAGATATCGACCTCGGTTTTCCTCTGAGGTTGTGGGACTCTCTTCGGCTTTCCATATGTGGACTCACCTTCGTCAGCGTTACGAACCCTCTGGTGATGCCCTGCACTGTCCGTGGTTCGCCAGAGCACTCTCTTCAGCAGGTGATGCTCTGTTGACGTTTTTACGCCGAGCTCTGCTGTCGGCGTCACCGACTCTCGCGACCTTCTGGCCGCCGCTCCTATCCGTGTTGCTCTGGTCAGACGTCTTGACACCGAGTTTCAGCCGGTCACGAGTTCCTTACTCGCTTCGCCCCGAAGTTCGGCGAGGCGTGCCCAGCTCCTTGCACGCCACCTCGTGTCACTCTCCGGAGGCTCTTCCCGAGATACGCTGAGGAGACTCGCCGAGTGGTCTTTGATCGATGCCACTCCCCTCAGTGCTTTCGCCGCTCGTTCACTGCTACATCGCCTCCTCCGGCCGGCCCGCCACAGTGGTGGTGGCCGCCTCCATCTGGAGGTGGCCGTCCTCATCGCTTCCCATCGCGACAAGGCGGCCACATTGAGTCAGTGCTATAAGAAGAAACGGCATCTTTCACGCCGTTCTTCTAATGGCACTGGTGCTTCTGATCGACGTCTGCATCGACTCCTTCAGCAGTTTCTCTCACCGAGCAGGAGATAGCCAGACTTCGACGCCTGCTTGCCGCTTCAGGTTCTCCTTCGACGAGTTCTGCGAGTTACGCTCATCGACTCTTGGTCGAGAAACCACCATCTACACAGTCAGGTACCTCTCCGTGGATTCTTGATTCTGAAGCATCTTTTCACATGACTTCTGATGCTTCCACTCTGTCCTTCATTACACCTCTTGATTCTCCTGTTAGTGTTTTTACTGCTGATGGTACCTCTCTTTCTGTCTTTGGTTGAGGACCTCTTAGCAACTCATCTTTTCATGTTCCTTCTGTTGCTCATGTTCCTCGCCTTACCATGCAGCTTCTTTACATTAGGCGACATCGATCTTGGTTGTCGGGTCATTCTCGACTCTGACTCTTGTTGTGTTCAGGACCGCCACACGGGAGCTCTGGTTGGTTCTGGCCCTCGGCGCCTTGACTCACAGCGTCTCTGGGAGCTTGACTGGCTTCACCTTCCTTCCGCTGCCACCGTCGCCGCCAGTCTCTCCGCTTCTGCCACTCCGTCTACCGGCTCTTTCCAGCAGTGGCATCACCGTCTTGGCCATCTGTGTGGATCTCGTCTGTCGTCTTTAGTTCGTCGTGGTCTTCTGGGGTCTGTCTCAGGAGACGTGTCTTTAGATTGTCAGGGCTGTAAGTTAGGCAAACAGATTCAGCTTCCTTATCCTCATAGTGAGTCAGTATCTCAGCGTCCTTTTGATCTTGTTCATTCAGATGTTTGGGGTCCGGCTCCCTTCGTTTCGAAAGGGGGTCATCGATATTATATCATATTTATAGATGATTTCTCTCGCCACACTTGGATATATTTCATGTCTTCTCGTAGTGAGGCCTTGTCTATCTATAAACAATTTGCCACTATGGTTCGCACACAGTTCTCCACTCCTATTCGTGTCTTTTGTGCTGACTCTGCTGGCGAGTACCTCTCTCATTACTCGCGCGCAGCCTTCCTTGTCGAAAGGTGGCACTCTCGCTCAATTCTCTTGTCCTGGTGCTCATGCTCAGAATGGTGTTGCTGAGCGCAAGCATCGTCACCTCCTTGAGTCGGCTCGTGCACTGATGATTGCCGCCTCTATTCCACCTCACTTTTGGGCCGAGGTTGTTTCCACTGCCACCTATCTCGTCAACATCCAGCCTTCCTCTGCTCTTCAGGGCGTAATCCCTTTTGAGCGTCTCTGTGGTCTCCTTCCTGACTACTTTGCCCTTCGTCTGTTTGGCTACGTTTGCTACGTTCTCCTTGCCCCTCGAGAACGCACCAAACTGACCGCTCAGTCTGTTGAGTGTTTTTTCGGGATCTGAAGGTCGAGCACAAGGGCTATTTGTCTTTGGGATCTGTTGGTCGACGGATGCGGATTTCTCAGGATGTGACTTTCGACGAGTCTCGTCCCTTCTACCCACGTCCTGTCTCTCCTTCGGCTTCCTCTGTAGAGTCTCTGTCTTTTTTGACCTTTCCAGATACACCTATATCTGTCTTGCCCTCGTCCACCCGTCCCACTGAGTCTCCACATATTCCTTCTGTGGCCTCTCCGCCGTTGTCGCCGCCTGCTTCGTCTCCCGCGGCTCCTCCGGCTCCTCCTACAGTGCCTTTTCCCCCTCTCGTCGACCTCGTATTGAGGATCTTCCAGATGAGCCATCTTCTCCTGATGTTCCATCTTCTCCTGATGCTCCATCTTCCCCTGATGGGTCATCTTCTCCTCGCTACGCTCTCCGCGATCGCCAGTCGATTCGCCCCCGCCTGCTTTTGCCTTTTGTTGGCGCAGACTACTGTGAGCCTATCTCCTACCGGGATGCTGTTACTCACCCTAAGTAGCAGCATGCCATGGCCGAGGAGATTGCTGCCCTCGAGCGTACTGGTACTTCGGATCTTGTTCCTTTTCCATCTCACTCTCGTCCCATCACGTGTAAGTGGGTCTATAAGATTAAGACTCGCTCTGATGGCTCTCTTGAGCGCTATAAGGCGCGTCTTGTTGCTCGTGGCTTCCAGCAAGAGCATGGTCGTGACTACGACGAGACTTTTGCTCCTGTGGCCCACATGACCACTGTTCGCACTCTTCTTTCGGTGGCGTCTGTTCGCCACTGGTCTGTTTCTCAGCTTGATGTCAAGAATGCCTTTCTTAATGGCGAGTTGCGTGAGGAGGTCTACATGCATCCGCCACCGGGTATTCTTCTCGAGGGCATGGTCGCCGCCTTCGCCGCTCTCTCTATGGCCTTAAGCAAGCCCTCGTGCTTGGTTTGAGCGCTTCTCCTCTGTGGTCACCGCTGCGCGGCTTTTCAAATGAGTGATCATGATCCCACGCTCTTTGTCCACACTTCGCCTCGTGGTCGGACTCTTCTTCTTTCAGATGTTGATGATATGATCATTACCGGATATGATTCTGAGTACATTGCCTTTGTCAAGGCTCATCTTAGTGAGCAGTTCCTTATGTCGGATCTTGGTCCTCTTCGTTACTTCCTTGGGATTGAGGTTACTTCCACTCCAGATGGTTTCTTTATGTCCCAAGAGAAGTATATTCAGGATCTTTTTGATCGCGCCTCTCTCACAGATCAGCGTACTGTTGAGACTCCCATGGAGCTCAATGTTCACCTCCGACCCTCGATGGCGAGCCTCTTTACGATCCGACTCGCTATCGCCATCTTGTTGGGAGTCTTGTCTACCCTTGTTACTCGTCCGGATATCACTTATCCAGTTCACATTCTGAGTCAGTTCGTTTCTGCTCCTACTCAGGTCCACTACAGCCACCTTCTTCGAGTTCTGCGATACCTTCATGGGACTATCTCTCGCCGTCTCTTCTTTCCGCGCTCCAGCTCGTTACAGCTTCAGGCTTATTCGGATGCTACTTGGGCGATGATCCCTCCGATCGCGGTCTATCTCTGCATCGTGTTTTTCTTGGTGGTTCGCTCATTGCCCGGAAGACGAAGAAACAGATGCAGTGTCCTGCTTCAGTCAGAGGGTGAGTTGCGAGCTATGGCTCTCTTGACAAAGAAAGATTACTTGGCTACGGTGGTTACTTGAGGATTTTGGTGTTTACATTACTACCGACTCCTCTCTTGTCGACAAAGACAGTACAGGTGCTATCAGTATTGCCCATGACCCTGTGAAGCATGAGCTCACCAAGCATATTGGTGTTGATGTTTCCTTCATGAGGTCTTGTGTGCATGATCAGGTGATTGCTCTTCAGTATGTGCCTTCAGAGCTTCAAATAGCGGATTTCTTCACGAAGGCCCAGACTCGAGCACAGCACGGCTTCTACCTTTTTAAACTCAGTGTTGTTGCTCCACCATGAGTTTGAGGGGGGTGTTAGAGATATATGTATAGTGTGTTATTCCCCATTGTTATGAGGGGTTATTTGCATATTCACCGCCTGTACTTTGTGTATATATATTGGCCCATTGGCCTCATATTGAATACAAGCGCTATTCATAACATTACTGTGCTTAGAGGACATGTACATTGAAAAATGAAAAATAAAACTTGTCACTTGTGTGATATAATATATACTGCATAAAAGTTGTGAGGTTGAGACACTAATAGCTACTAGCAGTTTGACTTGAGACTTCATTGCTCATTTGAAGCACTGAGGTTAGGCTTGGAAAATGTCAGACTTATGGGAGTATCACCTTTAAGGACAAAATCAGCTGTGAGCTTTTAACATGAATAGTGGTATATGGTGTTCAATGTTGAGACTGGTAGTCTCATTTTCTCTCTGCGCAGTGGCCTATCTGATGTTGTTGTCATGTTTCTTAACATCTTTTACTGTCATTACCATTTGGGGTGGTTAGGCACTTCTCGCATCACTACTGTTGTTCCTGGAACTGATGAATCTATTGCCAAGCTAGTACACCAACTGTACAAGCTCATCGATGTTTATGAGGTCAACCTATTCATGTTGTGGTTTGCATGATTGCTGTTGCAGATGTAAGACTAGCTCAAATTCGTTTTGATTTCTCAGGTCCAGGATCTTACTCATTTACCATTTGCTGCTAGAGAGTTAATGATCATAAAGGTCGCTATAAACACCACAGATCGCGGGGCTATCCTAGATATTGCTGATATTTTCCGGGCCAAACCAGTTGATGTATCAGACCACACAGTAACTCTTCAGGTAATAGTTATTCTACCGTTTTTACATGCACCAACCTCATTTAGGAATTTTAGATGCTTGTGGAAGTATGATAATTCAATCAGATTGATATAAGAATGTTGATGTAGACAATAGAAACATCCACCAAAAACATACTTTATTTGGAGTATTATCCGTGGAACAAGAACTAGTCGATGGTAATTTCATTTCAAGATGAGATAAATAGAAATGATGCTATTATGAAATGAGGTAATTTATTCATGTTGACTTAAGATACTAGAAATTTGCAGCAATTGTTCAAGTTTGAGACTGATTTGGATGTTATGGATTTTAGGCTAAACCGATGAACCATATATACCTGATTACTATAGCATCATTTTTTTATGAATATTGTTCAAGAACTAGTTTTAAGGACCATGTATTCATACTGGCACCAATTGTGATTTTATCAAATAATTTACTTTCTAAGCAACAACCTTTTTGAACTGTAAAAATTGGTACCATACTATCTTTAACTAGAGATTACTTCTTTCTTTACAGGTTCATAGTAGCTAGACACTGAAATATGAATTGGGGAAATGCAGAAAAGGGTACTAAAATTGAGAGCAGAGCCTTTGAGAATGGTACATCTGGAGGCTTTGGTTTTAGTTTCTTTCTTACTTTCTGAGTTATTTGAACTGTAAAAATTGGTACCATACTATCTTTAACTAGAGATTACTTCTTTCTTTACAGGTTCCTTTTTCTAACTAAAGTTAAGTCCTTTTTTACATGTTCCCATATCTTTTTTTGTATTTTTTTTAAAACAAGATTTCAGGTTTCTTTGTCAGAAGGGGAATATAAGTGCTAGTTTCCTTGTCCTGTTTTGCTCTTGAGAAACAGAAAATTGTCCTGTTTTGGTCAAAGCCCTTTTCTGTTTTTTTTCTCCCCAAGTTTGCTGGTCCAACAAATCAAACTGCCCTTCTGAGTCTTGACTGCTGGGATTTGTACGCTCCATACTGTAATGGCTTGCAGGTGTTGTTGAGGTCAGGCAGTTTTGATTGTCGCCCAGGCCCAGGCGTAGGCGTGCCCGGAACCGGAAGACATGCATATTTGCAGTACTACCTGAAGGCACAGTTTGGTTATAGCAAAGACGAGTTTGCTAATCTACTGCTAATTGCTGGCGCTGCAGGAATGTTATCACAGGTACCAATACCATTGTAACATAAGAACTGTTGTGTGGTTGCAGGCTTGCAGCCTTGAATTTTAGTCATGTCATGGATACAGCGCTGAATTTTGGTCATTTCAAGGCTGCAATAGTATTTATTCATTGTTTAGATACATTTTACTTTTTCTGAATTATAATAACATCTTTGCAGATAACTGTAATGCCTATCCTGGCTCCAATTGTGGGTGAGGAGATACTACTTATTGTCGGGCTGTTAGGAGGATGCACTCATGTAACATCTTTTTACTTAGGAAGAAGTCCATTCTACCCCCTCAAGTATCGACGTGCGGACACCTAACCCTCTGAAAAAAAAAGTCGGTCTTTTGACACCTCGAAGTTGCAAAACCGGATAACTTACCCCCTCCGGCTGTTTCGTCTGGTGGTTTTGCCTACGTGGCGTCCAATCAGAGTGGTTTCGCCAGATCTGCTATATGAGCTGGCTTCTTTGGCACTTGGGCCCACCTGTAAGTGAGCCTACATCTTTACCTCATCTTCTTCTCCCCCAATCCACTTCTTACTTCACTTCACCTCATCTCTCTCTCCCTCCACTCTTGGCGTCGCCGCCCCAGTTTGGTCCCCTAGTGCCGTCGGCCCGCCGCCGCCTACGCGTGATCCCCTCCGGCGGCCCGCCGCTTAGCGCTGTCGCCAGACGTGTCTCCTCCTGCGCCGCGACTCCTCCTTTGGTTGGCTCGCGACCGACCTCCGGCTCCTAGCGCCCGGCCTTTCCTTAGCTCCCTTTCAGAAGTGCCTCCTCGCTCCTCCTTATCGCGCCCGATCGCCATCGGTGCCGCCCGGTGGTGCTCGTGCCACGACGATTATTGGACACGCCGAATGACAGGCGCGGCGGCGCGGGAGGAAGGGGACGGCGCAGCGACCTTGGCGGCGTCCCGAATAGCTCGAGATGGCGGCGCACGGCCGGGCGGGCGCGATGCGTGGTGGCCCGAGGAGGCAAGCGGCGGTGGCGGCGCTGAGCGAGGCGAGTGAGGGAGACGCGTTGAGTACGCCAAGGGTCTTGACGGCGCGGTTGAGGAGGTCGGCGGCAAGCGGCGGTCGGCCGGCGTCTGAGCAAGAATGGGGCGACGAAGCGATGGCGAGGACGTCGCGGAAGGCGGCGGCGGAGGAGAGGACGGCGCCGAGGAGCTTGGAGAGGAAGGCGATGGAGAGGAGGGACTGCGGCTGCGGGTGGGTGTAGGAGGAGAGGCGGCGAGGTGGTTGGCGACGTGGGCCTGGAGGGCATCGAGGACGAGGAGCTCGTCGTCTGCTGCGGGTCGAAGGAGGCGGCGGTGGCGCCATGGAAGCCGAAAGTGGCAAGAAGCTGAGTGGAGGCGGAGGGAGAAGAGTGGAGGAGGGGTGGAGGCGGAGGGAGAAGAACAAATAAAAAAGAAGGATAATGTATACACGGCTGAGTCATCGCCACATCGCAGCCTGAAGAAGGCCCACTGGCGAAACCGGCCTCCGGATGCCACCTCAAAGCAAAACCACCGCATTTAAACAAATGAGGAGGGTAGGTTATCCGGTTTTGCAACTTCGGGGTGTCAAAGGGCCGACTTTTTTTTTCAGGGGGTTAGGTGTCCGCACGTCGATACTTGAGGGGGTAGAATGGACTTCTTCCTTTTACTTATATCTTTTCTGATGCTTATGAATTTTGAGCACCTGCGATTTTGACCATATAAGATTTATTTGTGTGCTTGTTCAGTAGTGCAATACAGTATTTCCAGTGATCATGTGAATATTAAAGTCATCTTTTGACCATATGATCTCATATCTCTCCCCTAACTGTCTTAATCATCTGACAGGTACCCTACTTTGCTGCAGTGTTTGTAATTTTGAGTGCCTTTGTTCACCCATCTGTAAGCCATCTTCTGCTCATCTTTTTTTTCTTCTTCTGAGTGATTCAGAACAAGCTTGATGATCTTTTCAACTTTTATAGATAAGGACCAATGTATCAAAAAGTGTTGGATCAAATGAACAGGTAATTTCATGTTTGATTGCAGCTAATTCTGATGTTTGCTTTCTGGACATTGCTAAGTTTTGCTTATTGTTGCCTTCTAGGGAATTGCTCAAGGGTGTATATCTGGCATTAGTTCTTTTGCCAGCATATTAGCTCCGCTCATCTTTACTCCCTTAACAGGTTGGCTGTTTTTTTATATAAAACACTGAGATGGCCTGGCTTGCAAGGACTCTGATCCGTTTTTAAGCTTGGCTGAATGAGACTCTTCGACTTGACCATGTTGATGCAGATGCTGCCCCCACAGGCCTAACCATCATCAAGTTTGTTCTGTTATTTTGTGTGTTGTCGACAACCCAGCGAAAGGCATGCCTGGCTCTTCATGTGCTCTAGTAGCACACTTTCATGTTGATGTTCAGAGATAAGAGTGCCCTGTATTATTTTTTCTCCAGAAAGTATCTATTAATGCTATGTAGTATTGTGTGACTACTCAAACAGTTAAAATATGCCCGTGGTTTTGAAAGAGATGGTAAGTTCGATTCACAATGATCAGGTTCAGGTATCGTGATATTCTGGAGAGATCGTGTTGCTCAAAATGCATATTTAATTCAAGTCTACAAAATTTTGATTTTATTAAGCACAGAAATTTTGGCCCAACAGAGACAGCTAACCAAACAACATCTCAGCACAGCCTGGTCCAACAGAAACAACCAATCAAACACCCTATCTTGTATCCACTTAGCCTGGTTGATTTCAGTCTGTATGATCCGTACGAGACAGATTAGCCCTATGCAGGAACCAAACGCACCCATAGTCTTCTGGTTGGTAACTTGTCCATCGTTTTTTCTGAGCGATGATAACTATTAAACCGAGTTGTACTTCGTCTGAACCATTGTGATCTATATGACGAGTTTGACATAATAAGATCCATATTAAATATATTTTGAGACATATTGATAAATGTATTTCTCAGCTAGCAACTCCGTGTCCGCGACAAGCAACTCTAGATGCTAGCGGCTCGTAATTCTCTGCTGATAATAATTATAGGTTTCACTGCATAGGTGGTGAAAATTAGCAACTCTAGGGTGTGGGCAACAAACACATATCCGCTACTAGTAACTATAGGTTTCACTAGTTGGTGCTGGCAACTAGCAGCTCTAGGTGCTAGCATCTAGCTACTATAATATGCTAGCAGTTTTACATGTTATCTACTACATTAATTGCTAGCATCTAGCAACTATAGTTGCTGGCTACTAGCGACTATAATCTACTAGTAGTTTTACATGTTACTACGTGTTGACTACTAGCAAAATCTAATCTGCTAGTAATTATAATTGACAGTATCTAGGTGCCGACAACTAGCAACTTTAGTTTATGACAATTAGCAAACTCTAGACGGTGATAACCACGCATTTGAAAATTTTACTTATGATTATGCCACCGAAACATATGCAGTATGATCTTATTTGTTCAGTTCGTTGTACCGAACACAATGATTGAAACGGAACGCAAAATAAGAAGTATGAAGATTAAACAATGAGCAAGTACAAAACTCTATGCGTCCGTTCGCTCGACCCATCCTGTAACGTGTGAAACTAATGAGCGCGCATGACTCTACACCTTAGTTAAATCGCATCTCCCTCCTCTCCGCATCCTACGGCGCGCGCTAGCATTGTCCATAAGATAATACAGCGCATGCTCGAATAGATTGTGGCCAGTGTACACAACACTTCAAAGTGAGTAACCAAATTAAAACAAAAACCTTTGTTCTACCAAACTTTGCAAAAGGCTTGTACCACACAATATAGATCAACTGCTTTCAGGTAAAAATATTAAATCCCAGGTAGTACATCTCCAACGAAATATGACAAGCAGGTTTCTCTCTCAGTTCTAAAACACAAGAACTTGATATATACAGGTAATTTGCTAGCGATTAAACGGATTTCCTTGAGGCGCTGTTAACTACTGAGCTCCTTGATGAAGGATGGGTTTGCTATCAACCTCGATCTCGAGAAGGCGCTCAACAGGTCGCCTGCATATTGGGCATTTGTTGGTCTGGGATCTTAAAAGTTGAGCACACTCCCTGCACAGGCACTGCAAAAGAGCACAAGACGTTATTTTAGAGTGTTGCACATGCATTTGTTGTGTTTTGACAAATTGAAATGTTATGATTGTCAAAATTGAAGAATGCTGCATCATCAACTGCCTCAACAGTTAGGCTTGCTTCACATTTGGTCCCCTCACTTATAACGGTTGCACTATAGAACCGAATGTGGGTCGCTCTGTTTGCACTGCAGCCTTCATTTTTTTCTTCTTGATGCCACGTGAAGTGCAAATTGAATTATTCTGGGCAACATCCTATATGAAACAATACTCTACTATTTGTAGCTGGATATAATGAGGAAGAGGTAAGAACATATTTTACAATAACTAGCTCAATGGCAACATCGAGAGAACTTCAATGAAAAGAAAAGAAGAGAGTTACTCCAATGCTTACAAAGCAGATTCCTTAATGCATTGGACAATAACTGTAGTTATTTTTTTATGGTTAAATTGGGATTGGTGAATGCACGTGTGGCCCACTAATCATGAATCCCCTACTCCTCCCTTTCTCCCAATTGTTCTGTTCTTCTTCCCGTCCTACAATGATACGACGACCAATCCATAGCGGTAGGAACCATACACACCTTTCCCTGCTCTCTTAACATCTGATCCAGTTTCTCTGATAAGCACCCAGAACTCTACAAGAAAATGATACGACTGTTCTTGCCAAGCCTATTTCCATCGTAATTTATGTTTAAGCAGACACAGAGTTGTCATTTTTTTTTTCAATTAAAACCAGTTTCAATAACCATAAGTCTTATGGCCAGATCATGATTCATCTAAAGAATAATCAGTAGTAAAGGATAACTTACCATATGCCTGCACGGAAGAACAGTTGTATCTCTTGGTTCTGAAAGGCAAATCACACATTCTTTCCCAGAATCATCTTCATGATAATTCCTATCAGCAGTGTTCCCAATACCATATATCTCCTGCAAGACATATCTAGTTCCATTTACCCAAAGGATCTGCTGCACAACATGAACCCCATATTCAGCATTGTCTTTCTTCACAAATACAGCAAATTTAACCAGAGATTTTGATTCTTCAGCCTCATGTGCCCCCTCTAATTCTTGGTTGCTTGGCACATCCACTTCCACTTTGAATGCAACAGGGAATACACCACCTTCTCCAACCTTAGTTAGCTCAGATTCATCAAACAGTGAGACATCAATTCCTGTTCCACTTGGTTGCTTGAACTCCTGACCTTGACCTTCCTTGAAAGTTACTGTCACAGGTTGGAGCAAATTTTCCTTTGTAGCCTTCAAGACAAACTCATCATCTTCTTGTGCAAAGAAGTAAACAGTTATGCTGTTCACAGGATCAAAAGTTTAGAATCAGCCTTTTAGTTAAAGATGGCATGCCAGTATTACCAAAATTTTTAAAAATATACTATGCCTACGAGTTATAAGTTATAACTTGGCACATGAGACAGGTACCAAGGATAAGATACTACTAAACACTACGGAACAAATTAAGGACATAGAATACGATAGCCTAACATCAACAAAGGACATAATCAGACAGGAATTTGGAGAATCTCACTAGTATGATTTGGAGATGGTAACAATACAAAAAGAATGTACACGTCCAAAAACCATTGAGATTTTTCAAGCTTTACTGATCCCAGAGTATTGTGCATTCCACCTCGCCACTATAATTTTTCACACTAAACACCAAGCTGTGCACCCAATATATGGTAAAATAACATATTCAAGAAAGATGTCCATCCTTCAGACAGATTTGGGGTGCACAAGTGCACCCCAAATCTGTTGCAATAGGTGTCTGGTCCTACGGTTACTTGAAGCTTCAGGACAATTGATCACATCCTTTGCCCAATACAAAATGGCCCCAATTTTGTTCAAATGGACACAGAAGCACATAATCAAACGCGTCACGGTTCCAACAATATTTGTCCGTGATGAGCTCTCCGGCAGAAATTCGACAATAATAGTATACTAATCTCACGATCTGAAGAGCCCAACGCACGGCTATCACAATGACATTTCATACCTGCATCTAATCAAGAAACCAAGATTCCAAGGACTAGGAGAGAGCGAGGCATGGGGAGAGGGGAAAGAAGTAGCAGGACCTTCCGGGGGCGTCGGCGTCGAAGGTGAAAGCGAGGAGTAGGCGGCGGCCATCGTCGTCGGTCTCCAGCCGCAGGGTCTCCCCCTTGACGTTGACGCCGGCGTGCACCTCCACGGCCCTGTGTCGCTCCACGTGCACAGGCACCGCCACCGGCGGCGGTGCCGCGGCACCCGGGGCCCAAGGGGTGTACCGGTGGTAGTACAGAGGCTGCGGCACCCCATGTCCATGGCTGTCAAGAGGCGGCGGAGGAGGACCACGGTTAGCGCCGCCGCTGCTTCCGATGTTGCCCATTAGTGCGTTGTCTTTCGTGCTGCGGTTGTTAGGCTTCCTCTGGAAGTCGCCAAGAAGGCCGAAGGAAGTTTGGAATGGAGTATTTCCAAAGGAATTTCAAAGGATTCCCGTTCCTTTGTTTTGCTACCTTTTTGAGCCGTTTGGATTGGGCAAATTTTGATATATGTCACTAAGAAACGTCGTGTTTCGAGATATGCTAGTCAGAATTTTGAATTTAGATATATGACACTCTAAATCTTGTTGGCTTCGATATATACCACTCTAGGACACTTTTGCCCCTAGCTTTCTTCTTCCTCCCCTTTTCTTCTCTCCCGAAATACCTCCGAGCAGAGCGCGCGGCGACCATCACGACGTGCAGCGGGACACGTGCGGCGGCGACGCCCTAGCCTAGAGCCCAGAGCCTCGTCTGCCGCCGCCACCACGCACCTCCTGCTTGTTGGCGATCCTCGACGCCAAGACGCTTTCTCCCACCTCGTGTTGGTAACATGCTCCCGTGCTCCATACCTGCGGACAAGCCCATCTGCCTCCTGCTGAAGTCACCGGTGGCCTCGCTGCCGTGGTCGTGTCCTTCCCCATTCAACCACTCCCTCCCCGAAACCCCAAATTGCTCATCCTTTTGTCCCATGAACACACACACAGAGAGAGAGAGAGAGAGATAGCAGATGAAGGCTACAGAGAAGTGATGAATTTGTGGATTTTTAAGCACCCCTCTGTAGTGACAGAAGGGAGATGGAGATGGGATGGAGCTTCACGTTAACACGAAGAGCAAGGAAGAAACAAGCTAGGGGCAAAAATGCCCTAGAGTGGTATATATCAAAGCTAACAAGAATTAGAGTGTCATATATCTAAATTCAAGATTCTGAGTGGCATATTTCAAAACGCCGTGTTTTTTAGTGGCATATATCAAATTTTGCCTTTGGAATGGAGGAAATACTACCCGAGATTCCAAAGGAAAGTTTGGATTCCCTATACTTTTGCAGGAAAGGAAACAAGAACGCCTAAGCAACGGAAGTTTTTGGGAAAATTGATCATTTGCTCTACCTTATATGTGTCTTTGCTTATTTGGAACTAGGTACAAGGGAATATCTCAAATGACACACCTTTCACGACCAAGTTGGTCGTTTGTTATTTTGGACAATTTTGCCTCTGTCTTATTCTTCATATTCTTCCTTGCTCCAACCATGGCTGACCTGGCGCTCCGACTACCGCCATTGTACCTTTGTCAACTCCTCGTGGCTCTCCTCTCCACACACTCTTCTCCCCCTTCCTTCTCCTCCACCACCATGATCGCCTCCCCATTGCCGCTTACTACAAAGAAGAATAAGAAATTGCCGCCACAACGTGGCCATTTGTAGGATGACGTTGGCGAGTGTGGTCGGATCCGGCGAGGAGGCCGCTACCGCTTGAGCTCCTTCAAGTCCGCATCCGTATTTGGCCGGATCCAGTGAGGAAGCAGTTGTATCTAGCCGCGCGAGCTTTGGTTTCACAGGATCGGCTAGTAGGTTGCCGTCACTGTGAGCGTGAGGCCGCCTCTTCTCTAGCGACTACAAGCCGCCAACACGATCGGATCTGGGAGGCGGCCGGGGTGGGGAGCGACAGGATGAGGTGCACCTCGGGGGATGACAACATTGACGGCGGGCCGGCGGTTGCCGCCACCGCAAGTGGGGAGAGGAAGGAGGGCACCGGTGTAATATCCCGAAATGCATTGGAGAAGGAATTAAAATACTTAGTGTGGTTTTCGCAAAAAGGAGAAAATATGGGCCATGGGCTTCTGGCTCATAGCACCGTGGGCCAAGGTGGGTTGATGCCATAAAAGAGCCAAGGGGGCAGCCAAGCCCTAGCCGCTCCTCCCATGCGCGCCTCCTTCCCGCGCCGCCTAGGCGTTGCCTCCCCTTGCCGTGCCTCCTCACTGGCCACCTCCACCACTATCGCGCCTCACCGCCTTGTTGCCAAGGGGAAGAGGAAGGTCAGCAAGGAGGCAAGTAGCAAGGAGGAGGAGGGAAAGAAGGAGAAGAAGAAGAAAAGGAAGGAAAAGAGGAGGATTTTCGTGGATTCTCGTGATCCGTCGTGTTCGTCAAGGGAAAACCTGGTTAATCCTTAGATTTTACCTTAGTTTAGTTTTTGTATGTTTCATAGATCATTTTCCCTAGGGAAGGTTAGGTTTTAGCATGCCCTAGCTCGCCGAGGTTCAACACAGAACCTTACGGGGACAATTCAAGTTGTTTAGGCTTGGATTCAGGGTTTTGTTCAATTAGAAAAGTTGTAGATATTTTAGTTAGCTTTTCAGTAACGTCTAGATCACTAGATTCGTATTAGTGAGCTAGAAGTTACGGTGTCAGGAAGGTCGATGTCCAGATTTCGGGCATCATTGGCAGAGATCGTGTTGTCGGACTGTTTTCACTTAGTAAATGAAAGAATTAGAAATTTGTGATAACTTTAATAAGCTAGGAAATTTTGAGTATTTTTCAGAACTGGTATCATTCATATATTTTCAAGTTTTAGAATTAAAGATATAAAATTGGGAAGCGGACTGTCCTGACAAATTCTAGGGCAGTCTTCGGGGAAGGGAACGGGGGAAGAGAACGATAGAATCAGAAGTTCCTCGTAACTAGGAAGGTGTAGGTTCTTTCATGAGGATTCTAGAAAGTATTGGATGTCAAGATTTGGAGTTAAGATGAATAAGTTAGAGCCGTTTTACTACTGGGACAACGGGTAGTGCATCTGGTTGTTTTGAGTTAATTGGGTCAGTTTGATATGTGTTTTGAATTGTTTTTTTAGGGAGTGTGGCCTCTAGTTCCCTATCTCCGCCTGACTATCCAGCTCCAAGGGGATAAAGAGGCAAGTGCATGGTAGATAGTGCTCCATGGTTGATCGATGTATTCTTTATCACTCATTACCATTATATTGCTTATGTTTTTATCTTATTTAATTGCAAACAATGTGAATGATCACGATATTAATCGTATTGATGAATTCAAGAATGTTGGATGATGGTATTATTGATGAACTTATGTTAAACTGTGCATTCATAAACATCATTGCATAAAGAAAAGGTGATCATAGTGATCACGCATCTACCTTGTTGGTAGAGACTCTACGGGAGTGGAGGAGGTCCCCGATCCGTTGACGAAGGGCTTGATGAAGGGGTGAACATTATCGCGAGTGTTCACATATGCTATACCAGTATATGTGAAGAAAAGTGAAAGTGGACATGTAGTGTAGAGACACCTTGCATTTAATGAAAAAAGAAATTGAGACTTGAGTATGAGAAGAAAGATGAGTAAATAATGATGATGATGATATTGTGTAGGGTTGAATTGAACATTGTTCATTGTTCATTATTGTATTTGTTGAGTCGTGGACTCACTCTTGCTCTTTTGTTGTTTTTAGGTGATCGTTGACAATGTTTCACTTGGGAGAGCTAGCACACTTGGAACCACAACCTACACTCGGTTATTTGATTCATTGGACATGAGAACTCATTTTATAGCTGGATGATTCATAATAAGGACATGATAGTATTGCTTAGCCATAGATGATAGGTTGGAGTTGATTATTCATTTAATAGACGTTATTCGATTGGTTTGTGTAAATCTTGGTTTATTATCTTGCTATGCTTTCTAGAAAATATATGTCTATGATTGTCATATCGTTATATTTGTGTTATTGTGACCAGTGGATGCCTTTTTATTGTTAAGATGCTTGCTGTAATTTCCCGTTATTTGATGTTAAAATAGATGGGTAGTGTAGTTTAGTGGCATTCCAGGTTCTGTGTTGGGCCGGGGTGTTACACCTGGTCTGCCATCCATTTAATGAGGAAGGTGGTCCTCCCTTCGGGAAAGATGGTCCGCCGTTAAATAAGACTCACTACTGCAAAATAGGCTATACTGGACGCCTCATCACAGACGGCTCCCAGAAACCGTCTGTGATAAAATTATCACAGACGGTTTTACAAGCGTGACCGTCTATGTTACTAGTGATGGCAAGAACCGTCTGTGATACATACTTATCACAGACGGTTTTTGTTAATAACCGTCAGGAATCTCTGCACGGTTTTAAATACAAACGATGCAGTGATATTCGAGATATCACGACGGTTTTTCATAAGAACCGCTCAGGATAATTCACGCATCGTTTAACAAGAACCACCTGTGATAATTCTGTATCACAGACGGTTTGTGGTTGGAAGTGTCTGTGATATGTATATCTTAAACGCTTATTGCCGCTTCGGCTCCCCGATGCGTCTCTTCGTCTCGTCCCCGATGCGTCGTCTTTTCGTCTCATGCGCTGAATTTATTCCTTCTTTTATAAAAATGATCATCTGCCATGAAGATAAATCCCCACATTGCTCTACTCTCATGCACAAACGAATAGAAATTACAAAATGGCTCCCCACTCTTCTCCCCTAACGCCAGCGTTGATGGCCTACTTAGCCATTTTGTACGAGCACCTCGCCGGCCGTACACTGACGGATGTTGAGGAAAGACACTGTGCGAACAGTGTCCTCCCTCCTCTAGCAGAGGTTATGTTGGAGCATGTGATGGTCACCTTCCACCGTCTTGACATCCTCTTCTGCCACGTCTTCCGGGTGGTCTCCCTCTTCCAGTGAGCTAACCTCGCCATCAACGTAGTCCTCAAGAAAGATGTTGCACGTCTCTAGGGCGATTATTGTCGCTTAGAATGCGACATCGAGACGGTGGCCGATCGGGTGTACCATGCCGAGACACCTCGAGTGAGGAAAGAGAGCCTCTGGGCATATTTCGACTTGGTCCTTGAGTCGGAGCGTCTTTGGGCTACTCTCCAACGAGCGTGTCAATGGGTGGACGTGTTTCGGGGAACCTACGCTGACCCCTATCCCTCTGATGCCGACGACGTCATCTACAAAGAATTGAAGACGGAGATAGCAGTCTACCTAGGCCGCTAGAAATAAGTTGATATTTTTTATTTCTACTTTTTTAAGAAAATCTTTTGTAAGAAGCGACTAGCCGCACTATTTGGTCATATGTAAATACAAAAAATGATTAAAAAATCCAGTTTGGAGTTGAAGTTACTTTATATGTTGAACATGTTTACCGAACATTTTTTAGATATAGATGGAACTATCACATGCGGTTTAGTGAAACAAACCATCTGTGATATGGTCGCATATCATAAACTTTTTTTTTTAATAAGAACCGTCTGTGATAATGCACAGACTGTTCTAGAATAGAACCATCTATGATAATCAGAGAATCAGAGACGTTTGTATTTAAAACCGTCTATGATAATGCACAAACTATTCTAAAAATAGAACCGTCTGCGAGGTCTCCGAATATCACAGACGGTTTTTATTTAAAACCGTCTGTGATATGCGCCATTAAATATCTGGTCGTCTCGACAGATCTGTCTGTAGTGAGGTCTGTCTCTGATATGCGGCTGCTTTGAAGGAGGCGGGTGTTTTGAAGGAGGCAACCGACTTTGGGGTGTTTGGTGAAAGAAATACCGCAGATTTGCATGTGTACTTATATATCTATTTGTTTTTGGTGATTTAAGATTATTATTCCTTTTTATTTCTCATCAAACTAATGGCACCTTGTTATGGAAATCCTAGCTATTCTTAGCATCATATTGGGGAATCTCCTTGCTATTACTCAAACAAGCATGAAACGTATGCTTGCATATTCGTCCATAGGGCAAATCAGATATGTAATTATTGGAATAATTGTTGGAGACTCAAATGATTGATATGCAAGCATGATAACTTATATGTTGTTCTATATCTCCATGAATATATGAACTTTAAGAATGGGTCTTGGAGCAACCTTTCACTGAACAGGAAATTAAGTCGGTCATTGATGAGCTCTCAGTGGACAAAGCTCCAGGGCCTGATGGATTCACTGGCGGTTTTTTCAAAGAAAGTTGGGAAATAATTAAAGAGTCTATCTTACCAGTCTTCCACAAGATCTATGCTTTAAACAACCTGCACTTCCATAAAATTAATACAGCAAACATAATACTCCTGCCAAAAAAAGATCAGGCATCCCAAATCTCAGAATTCGACCAATCGCTTTGATTCATAGCGCTGCCAAGATCCTATCCAAACTACTCTCCTTAGGCTTTCAAAGTATTTGGATGCTTTGATTTTGAAAGCAGAGCGTTTATCAAAAGCTTAACTATACATGACAACTTCTCAGATGTACAAAACATCGCCACAAGTTACCACCGATCTAAGGTCCCTACGCTATCGCTGGCTAGATATCGCGAAGGCTTTTGACTCCATCGCCTGGCCATATATTTTAGACATGCTGCATCACAAGGGGTTTGGAGGCCGGTGGCGAGCTTGGGTTGCTATGCTGCTTAGTACGTCATCTTCTCGGATCATTCTGAATGGCGTGCAGGGACCACACATAAGGCATCAATGTGGGGTTCGGCAAGGAGACTGCCTTTCACCTTTCCTTTTCATCCTGGCAATTGATGCATTGCATTGCATCCTTGACCTGGCAGACCAACAGGGGTGGCTAACGCCTCTAAGTGGAAGATTCATGAAGGCAAGATTGTCTGTCTATGCGGACGACGCAATGATTTTCTTATCACCTAATAAGGACGACGTTGATAATCTGAAGGAGATTCTGCGGATCTTCGGTGAGGTAACAGGGCTTGTCATAAACATTTCAAAAAGTGCTGTCATTCCTATCCAATGTCAATCCTTACAACTGGACGTAATTCTTCAAAACTTTCCGGCTACACGTCTGCACCTGCCTTGTACCTATCTTGGGCTACCACTCACCTACCGAAAGGCAGGAAAGGTGTTGTTTCAACCTCTTTTGGATAAAATACACGCCAGATGAGCGGTATAAGAGAAACATGCTATCTCGGCAGAAGGTTGGTGGTGCTAAATGCACTATCACACGGCTATACCAACATACCATCTTACGACCACCGAGATACCCGTGCTCGATAATTAAACAAATTGATAAAAGACGACGAGCTTGGTTTCGAGCGGCGATTTACATCTCGTGACCGTGGAAAATCTTTGGGTGAATTGGCGACAAGATGTCGCCCAAAAAGTTTGGTGGTCTTGGGGTGTTGTGCCTTGAGCGGTTTAGTCGT
Source organism: Phyllostachys edulis (assembly GCA_036346405.1). Classification (NCBI taxonomy): domain Eukaryota; kingdom Viridiplantae; phylum Streptophyta; class Magnoliopsida; order Poales; family Poaceae; genus Phyllostachys; species Phyllostachys edulis. Next base: position 92,254,063 of record CM070545.1, read on the forward strand.
GCTCTTCGTCTTCGATGGCTATGGCACCAATGGAAAACACCGGATAAGCAATGGAATGGGATGCCGCTTCCGTTAACTATGAAAGACCATCATTTTTTCCGTGCATCAACAAAGATAAACATTGGAAAAGGTGATAAGGCAATTTTTTGGAAGGATAAGTGGCTTGGGTCCAAGTCTTTACAAGAGTTAACGCCGGAGCTCTATCATATTGCAGCACATAAAAATCGCACGGTACAGGACGCAACCCGCGATGGAAAATGGATTCTGGATCTGAGAAAAAAATTAAACATTTTCCTAATTCCAGATTTCGTTAAAGTCTATACCATGATTCATCAAGTCTCACTAAATCACGATACCCCGGACGACATATCATGGAAGTGGACAGCATCTGGAATTTATTCAACCAAATCCGCATACGAGATGCAATTCATCAGAGCAATGGAGGCCCCTTTTCAAAAACTTTTTTGGTCTATCTGCACCGCAGAAATGTAAAATCTTTGCTTGATTCTCGCCAACATCGCCTTCCAAACGGTGATGTCCTAACAAATCGACATATACAAAATAACCATTGGTGCCCTCGTGCACAAATAACCCGAGACAAACTATGCATCTTTTTGTAGAATGTCTGTATGCCAAACAAGTCTGGACATTAATTGCTACCTGGGTCGGGCGGCAAAATCTTTCACCATTGCATTGGGCAACGAGGCTTCGGATGGTGGATTGGTGGATGGACATCTTCCACTCAGGGATAGGTACTTGCGTAAAAGGCCGTGGCTCCTTAATTTCGCTCACTCGGGCATATTTGGAAAGAGAGAAATAGACGAATTTTTCAGCATCACAGAGAGGAACCAATCGGTTTGCTGGCCATCATCAAGGAGGAAGCATGGACATGGGTGGTTAGCGGGGCGACCAAGTTTCAAGCCCAAATTACGTGCGCAGCGTAGATGGACCGAAGCTTGATGTACGTTGAGAACCGTGTGAGTGAAGAGTACATTGATGGCGTGTCTGCTTTTAGAAGAGCTGCCGAGCAGGATGTGTTGAAGGAGATAAAATTTATGTACCATTCATGCATTGATTTTGATAATCTGAAGATGTTTACCAACCTAGGGCGGATAGAAACACACTTGATTCGAAGGGGTTTCAAAGAGGAGTATACGTGTTGGACCAGTCATGGTGAAGAGTAGATTATACCGGAAGGTAGTAACATCGTCGAGGGAGACAACGATATGCCGGATGTGGACTGTGCTTTCGATGAGGGTAGGTCACACGATGACAATCTGGATTAGATGCTATGCGATGCAGAAGGGAACTATAGTGAGAGAGAGTTTGGTAATTTCGAGGGCTTAATGGAGGACTCGGAGAAACCTTTGTTCCCGGGCTGCAAGCTGGAACTTGAACTGCTGAAATTGAAGGTAAGCAATGATTGGTCCGACAAGAGTTTCATGGCATTGTTAGGTCTCCTAGCGGACATCCTTCCGGAGGGAAATGTGTTGCCCAGAACCACCTACCAAGCCAAGAAGGTTTTTTGTCCATTGGGAATGGAAGTAGAAAGAATACATGCATATCCGAATGACTGTATCTTCTACTGTAAAGAGTATGCAGACATACATGTATGTCCGGTGTACAAATTATCTCGATACAAGCGTAAGAATCACTCCCATGACGGTGAGGACATCGAGGTTAAGCAAGGACCTCCTGCTAAGGTGTTGTGGTATCTGCCTGTAATCCCCCTTTTGAAGCGTTTATTTGTGAACTGAAAGGAGGCAAGATTGCTACGTTGGCACTCGGAGGAGCGTAAGAAAGATGAAAAACTAAGACATCTTGCTGATTCTGCCCTGTGGAGAAACTTCGATAGGAGCTTCAAAGACTTCCATGTAGAACCGAGGAATATAAGGTTTGGGTTGAGTACAGATAGAATGAATCCTTTCGGTAACATGAGCAGCCGATATAGCACCTGGCCTGTGAATCTATGTATGTACAACCTTCCTCCTTGGCTGTGTATGAAGCGGAGTTATATTTTCATATCACTACCTATCCAAGGGCCAAAGCAACCTGAGAACGATATTGATGTGTACCTAGCACCATTGCTGGAAGGTCTTGTGACACTGTGGAACTAAGGGGGTATAGGTATGGGATACGTACAAACAAGAGAACTTCACTTTACGCACCATGTTGTTCTACATCATCAATGATTTTTCTGCCCTTGGTAACCTGTCGGGGTTTAGTATAAAAGGAGCCAAAGTCTGTCTGCACTGCTTACATAATACCAAGAGTGTGTGGCTGAACAACTCGCGCAAAACTGTGTACATGTGTCACCATAGGTACCCAGTGAGGGAGGAAGAGTACAATCAATTTGACGAGTCAGACTTGAGGAAGAACCCAGTGAGGAAGCTAGCTATATGCGCGTCGATCATCGTGAAGGGCTATTTTTTAAAAGAAAATTATTCCATTGTAATTAAGAAACTCGGCTTGTAATTAAGAAATTATTCCATTGTAATTGATTCAGTAATTAAGAAATTATTCTATTTGTGATTGTATCTGCTTTCTTGTTTCAGAGGGCATGGCTAGCATTTCCTAAGGCTAGCCGAAAAACAGAATATTTTTTATCTATAGAATGAAATATCACAGGTGGTTTAGTGGAACAAACCGTCTGTGATATGTATCATAGACGGTTCTAAAATACAACCGTCTGTGATATGGTATGGTCGCATATCACAGACGGTTATATTATGGAACCGTCTGTGACACATATCACAGACAATTATCTAATAGAACTGTCTGTGATATTCCTTTATAAGTAGGGCCCCGCTAGGGTTTGCGCCCTTACTCCTCACTCACCCGTCTCTTCCCCTTCTCTTCGTCGCCGCACCTTCTCCTTGACGCCGACGCCGCCCTTCTTCCTGTCGCCGCCGGTCCCTGCTACCCCCCGACGCCGTCGGTCCCTGCTGCTCCTCGACACCGCTCGTCCCTACTACTCACGCTCTTCACAGCCGAGATCTTCTATGTCTTCCTCGCTGCGCCCCACCACGAGTTCGCCCAGTTCCTCCGCCTCCCACGCAGCCTCGCCGATGTCCGCCTCCTCAAGTAAGCCTCCCTGTGTTCTGAATCGTTTTGATTGCTTGCCGCTTTAATGAAGGTAGTAGTTAGTTGGTTCATACATGTAGACAAGCTAATGCTACCTAGAGGTTTTGCTCCTTAACACAATGGTCTAGCAGTGGGCTAGGAAGAATAAAATCTTGCAGTCATTTAACTTCAACACTAGACACAATTGAAGTCAGTGGGAAAACAGAAGTAATATGTTCACTTAGCAAGTAATGTCAGTGGGCTCGGTTTAATTGCTTAATGAGGATAATTATCGTATACTAAAATTGAATTGATTAGCAAATTCATATTTGAGCTCGATATATGTTGCTTGCTGTTGCCATTTTATCTCTAGTTTTATGGCTATATTATCTTTAGAAGGCTTGGTTACATTGTGTTTACTAAACTGAGTTGATTCTCTATGCTGTGACCATTTTGGTTCACTGTCAGTTGGCAGGCTTTCATGTTCAGTTTGTGATTTTTCAGCACTGTTGGTTGTTTACTTATCTATTGGCCGAATTGCTAAAGTCCTGTTTTTTGCACTGTTAATCAGAATAATCTCTCTTGTAGCTGAATGATATATTGCTGTTTGTGAGATCTTAATTTGACATCACAATAAAGCGTTGTTAAGAGCTCAAAAATCTGAATTTTTTGTGATCATATTCAATTAATGAAGAGCATAAACAATCATGGCGAGGGGGCCAAGATTCATCTTGAGCAGCCCGACATCTGAGAGCAATAATTAAACTATTAAATCTGAGCATTATGCTGATTTCTATTGTTGTCATATTCTATGGTTTGAGTATATTGTCTAGTTTAAATGACTTGGAGGATTTACATGTATTTATGTTAATTTTTTCATTTAAATGCGGCTAGAATTATGCTTTAATTATTGTTAATTATGCTAGAATTAATTTTGAAAGTTTGCTAAAACTGCCAATTTTACAACAATTCAGAAAACCTATTGCCTCGCTGTGTTAATTATGTAATTGTGTGGGCTTGGGGCCAAGGTCTTGTGTTAATTAATTAAACTCACCAAATCAAGACTACCAAATGTTCATCTCTCCTCATTCATGTTTCTCTCCTCCATTCATCTTTTCTTGAAAAGTTTCTATATATAGCAAGTAAGCGAGATGGTGTCCGCACAGTCTTCGCCTCCATCATTGACATCGCCTAATGTGTCTGGCGCTCCAAAGAAAGGGGCACCTAAGCGAGATGGAAGAGGAATATCAAAAAGGCCTGAGGGCCAAATAACCATTGTGGAGGTCAGTCCCGTTGGGGTCCCTCTGCATCCCAAGAAAGAAGCAGCAACCTTCCGGACCACCTGCGAGATAGTTGGAAGGGAACGGGTCCCCATCACCACACTAAGCTGGAGGTCTTTGAAGAAAGAAAAGAAAGAGCAGCTGTGGTCTAAAATTTCTAGTTCATTCGAGATCCCAGCAGAAGCCCAGGGACACGTGCGACAGTAGACGCTCCTCGCGATAGGAAAGGTGTGGAAGACTTTCAAGAGCACGGTTGTCACAAAGTACGTGAACAAGGATCAGACTCCCTTCACAAAGTATCATTTCGTGTCGTTGGATACATGGGACGCCTTTGTGCGGATGAAGACGACGACCGAATTTCAGCAGCAAAGTGCGGCGCACAAGGCTCTCCAGAGACAAAACACTCACCTCCACAGACTCGGCACCATTGTATATGTGGGTAAAATCCCGCAATGGACGAGGGAGGATAAGGACGCAATCCGGTGGGAGGCCTCCCCGCCATTTGTCGGGATTATAGACGAGCGCGCTTGAAACTGGTTAAGAGTGAGGTCATCAACCACGTCTTTGGGCGCCATCTCCTTCACAAACTCGGCAGATGAGGGAGTGTCCCAACGTCTAGTAAGATATGTCGAACAACCTAGTTGTTAATAAGTCCATAACTTCATAGTTGATAAGTCTAAAATAATATGATGGCCTCTTGCGGCAAATATTGAGTATCGAATCTTCCCAAGGCTCCTTCAAAGCAATCAAGGAGAAGGATATGCTATCCACGACTCTAGGAAATAAGGATCACCTGGGTCGCACGCGAGGTCTTGGGGTTTACGTACCTTGGAGGCAGGGATTCCCACACGACTCCGATGCGTATAGGAGTAGGGAGAGATCCAAGGCCGAGCGCGATGAACAGTTGAAAGAGGAGATTCGTGCAGAATTTCAAGTACAGATAACATCATTGCGGGAACAAATGAATCAATTCCTCAACCAGTCGCAAGCCGCCCCCATTATTTTGGGAGCTAGTCCCCCTCAACGTCGGAGTAGCTACGCATCCACGCCACTTTCTAAACATAACGACATCCAATTACCTATCGACGACATCCAGATAATGTACATCTCTGGAATGCTGCATAGATAGATATGTTTCATGTCTTAGCTAATCGCGTATCGTTATGTAGAAGCCCACGCCGTGCAACCTCATTGTCAGGCTTGTTGGCTTCATTCCCCTTGAGGCTGGGCGGGAGATGACGTATCCATGCCCGCTAGGGACACTAGTGCACAGTGCCCAGCTAGGGTCTGGTTTCGTGAAGGTCTAGGTGGACATGGTACATGATGGTTTTAGGGCCGTCCCACTGGAGAAGGCCCCAAATGACGAGATCATGACACTAGGGGATGACGTCCACACATTCGTCCAGTGGCCCAAGAGGGACATCGTCCTGGACCCTTCCGTGTCGGCAACTACCCAGCATGAACAACTGGCCTCTCCACATGACCATCTACAGCCTGCAGCCTCTCCGACCCTCCCTTCGATGTCCCCGTGTGCACCTAATCCACACGACCATCTACAGCCTAAGGCCTCTTCGACCCTCCCTTCGATGTCCCCACGTGCACCTGATCCACATGACCATCTATAGCCTAAGGCCTCTCCGACCCTCCCTTCGATGTCCCCACGTGCACCTGATCCACACGACCATCTACAACCTAAGGCCTCTCTAACCCTCCTTCGATGTCCCCAGGTGCACCTGATCCTCGTCGGTAGGCCACCATATTGTCTCCCATGAAGAACACACCGAGCATACACGAAGAGTGTGCCCATTCGTCTCCCGTGAAGAACACATACACACGTGTTAGCAAGACCAAATTGAAGAAAAGAAAGGCGCGTCAAAAGTACAGGACATACGAGCAAGGAAAGCCGTTGGTCTCGGATACGCTCTTAGCCAACATTGGAACGAGTGCCATGTCTTTGCATGCGTGGTACATGGAACAGACCAACGCGATGAGGACAAAACGCCATTTGGCTTTCACCATCAAGTACACAGTGGAGCATTTTCGCCACTTGCCCATCTTGTTCGTGGTGGGCTTCGACGACTTGTTCGATCTCTACAACCTCGACACCATCGACGTCCTCGACGCCTCACTTTTGAGATGCTGGACACTATAAGTGTGTACAATTACAGTCTACATTCATGTAATACCGATAAATGCCATAACTCTTTGCTTACGTATAGACACATGTTCCAAGAAGCCAAACGAAGAAAAGAACTGGTCAGTTTTCTCGACCCACACTTGGTCTCTGAGCAATGCATCAACGACGATGCATCCTACGTAGATGATTATGTAACAATGGGACTGCATGCTCATAGTGACAAGGACTACATACTTCTACCATAAAACCAGGTGTAAGTGCTTCACTCATTGCTATACTCATTTATTTGTACTTCATATGCAACACGAGCTTAGTTTTAAGGACTATGACAGCATACATGTGTAGGTGGCACTGGATTCTAATTGTCATTGTATCAAAGTGGAACAAGGTAATATACCTTGATTCCCTAAACAAGAGCAAGCACGACTTCACACTTGTGCAACAATTAATCGATAGGTAAATTCATTTCATCCATAAATAACTCTATGTACCCTTCATGGGCAATGGCTGAGGCTAACTTTTTCGAATCACGTAGGTCATTCGCCGCGTACATTGCCAAAGGAGGGAGACACGTGGAAGGGAACACCACACTAAAACATGTGACGCAATTTTCGGTACCCGTTATTACACAATAATCCTATATCACACTTCGTAATGATGCCTCTCAAGCTGAAAAAGCCTATGTATGTAATTTTGTTTTTGCAGTGTCACCAGCAGCTACAGGGTAATGTATGTGGATTCTATGTTTGCCGCCATATGCAAGAAATCATGGGTGGTAGCTACATGACAACCAAGGATCCAGAGGTTTGTAAATCTTAGTAATTATTTCCTACTTATCAATTAAAATATATAAGTGCTTACGATTTTACTCTTCCTAGCGACAGGGCATCAACATCGGTTCAAGTACAGTCAAAATGAATGAACTCTCCGAAATTCGAGGACGGCTCGCCACCTTCTTAATGTTGAAGGTCATTCACACAAAAGGAGAGTTTCAAGCGGATTGAATAAATTTTTAGTGGCAAACAATGTTTTCTTACGGTATCTGTAAACATATTGAAAAACATTATGACAATTCATATATATATATATATATATATATGTGTGTGTGTGTGTGTGTGTGTGTGTGTGTGTATCTGTGATCGATATATGTTTATATGTGTATTTGCTTGTATCTGTGTACTGTTTTCAGAGGGCATGGCTAGCATTTCTTGAGGTTAACCGAAAAACAAAAAAATTCTATATACAGAGGGAACTATCATAGACGGTTTTGTGGTATAAACCGTCTGTAAAGGCATACTATCACAGACGGCTACCACAACCAACCGTCTGTAATATGTCGGCTATCACAGACAGTTCTTTTTACTAGCTGTCTGTGATATGTCTCCAATCACAGACGGTTGGTACATATAACCGTCTGTGATATCCGACGTATCACAGACAGTTGTTGGTGGTAGCTGTTGGTGATAGTAGGCCTTCACAAACGGCTTCCACCAAAAACCGTCTGTGTTGTGACTTATCACAGACGGCTTACAAACCGTCTGTGATAACCACCTGTTATCACAGACAAATAAATTCAGACGGTTCAGAAACCGTCTGTGATGACGGTTTAGAACCGTCTATGATGACCCTTTGTGTAGTAGTGACTGCGGCAGGTCAGCCATGCTCGGAGCAAGGAAGAAGAATGAGAAGAAGACATGGGAAGAAGACAAAGGCAAAATTAACATTTTTTTGCAATCCATAGCCTTCCATGCATCGATGTTCTAAGTGTCGTTGTCTAGGTAAAGTGCAGTAACGCTCCTGTGGTAGTGTAGTAATACTATATCTTGCATGTAGTAACACTCCGACGGCGGTGTAGTGAGATGTTTTGAATTTTTTCCGTATATTTTAAGCTCCCCAACGACTATAAAAGGCTAGAAAATTCAAAAATTCCTTCGTAACCGTACCTACCGTGCCTAATGAGCCTAAATTGGGCCTAACGGCTCATGTCATGCCATGCCTAACAGCTTGACCGTTGCCTAACTGTGCCTAACGGGCCTAAATGGATCATGCCATGCTAAGACCGATATTATTCGTGACGGGCCAGGCCGGCCTAAAATCATCAGGTGCACGTATCGCATCATCACCACCTAGGAGTTAGATTCAAAACAGACTATTACACCCAACTTCCACTGCCAAATTAGGCTTCATAATGGGTTTAAACCCACGCTGGACCCAACCCAACCCATACAAGAATGAGCTAGCTTCCAACGCAACCCAACCCACAAATCAAGCTCTAGAACCCAAACCGACCCAACCTTCATGCACTTTCCACCGAACACAACTCACCCCATGTCACATGTATGGGTTCAATCCACTTCCAACCCATTTTAGGCCAACCCATGTAGGGCTGTAAAAAAGCTCGAGGCTCACGAGCTCGGTTCGATCTAGGCTCGATTTGAGCTCATCTTGAGCCTGATCTCAAGCTCATGAACCTTAACGAGTCGAGCTTGAATAGCTCGATTGGGCTCGTTATTTTTACAGCATGTCTGCAAGTTGTCGACTGTTACTGAATTAGACCGCCTATCTTGTTAAAAATTGTTGCATGTTAACTATTATTGAAATTTCCTCGAGCTCGAGCTCGAGCTCGAGCCTACTCGAACTTTTCTAATTGTTGAAAATTGATGCATGTTGTTTAGTGTTACCAAACTTACTCGAGTCGAGCTCGAACATACTCGAGCATGGGCCGAGTTGAGCTCGAGCCCAGATCCAAACTCAGATCCCAACCCAAGCTTGCTCAAGCAATATAAATAATAATAAAATCACCAAAATCTGAAAAAAACACGAAAATATTATAAATTTTTTGTGTGAGATTTTTGTAGAGCAACTAGTAATTTTTGTGAGATTTTTAGAAGAGGATTACTAATCATGAGATATCCACAGTACATGCTTGCTTCATCACGATGTTTGACCCCTCCCCCTTTTACCCGACACCAGCGTTAGTGTCTTTGTCGCCTCGTCACGCTTAGGCTCCAAGGTTCCTACCCTAGTTGATCCTCTCTTAAGTATCTATTATTCCATCCGTTCAGAAATGTATGATGTTTTAGAAAGCGTACATTCAAACTTCTCTAACTTTGACTAATAATATATGAAACACTATTTAGATTGGTAATAAGAGAATAATATCATTATATTTGTCATGATAAATATTTTCATAATATAATAATTTTATCAACTTTTACTAACATAATTATATAAAAAGTAATGATCAAAGTTAGATATTGAAGACCGTGCTCATATCTAAAATGTCATATATTTTTGGACAGAGGAGTAACAATTAACAACATGAAGCGTTGTCTTATGTATCCAAGACACTTGGCTGTAGGGTTTTGTAGCTTTCATGTGTTATTGTTCTTCCGTGTAGGCATTTTAGAACGGAATTGCACATTAATACTGGAGTAGTGGGTGGTTTGCAAACTAAACCCTTGACTTGTTTTAAAATAGGGGCCGACTAAGCTACAGTTGTCTAAAATTTTCTTAAAACTCAGTCACTTTATTCAGTACGTTGGATCACCATCCAATGTTTTTTTTTATGTTGAAAAATTCTAAACTAGACAAAAGTAAATCTAGGTGAACCCGACAAATACAAAAACAAAAACAAAACAATTTTTTTTCTAAACTAGACAAAAGTAAATCTAGGTGAACCCTACAAATACAAAAATAAAAAAAAATAAATCTAAAGTAGACAAAAGTAAAATTAATGGAGTAGTGGGTGGTTTGCAAACTAAACCCTTGACTTGTTTTAAAATAGGGGCCGATTAAGCTACAGTTGCCTGGAATTTTCTTAAAACCCAGTCACTTTCTTCGGTACGTTGGATTACCATCCAATGGTTTCTGTTTTTTTTTATGTTGAAAAATTCTAAACTGGACAAAAGTAAATCTAAGTGAACCCGACAAATACACAAAACAAAAAAAAAATTCTAAACTAGATAAAAGTAAATCTAGGTGAACCCTACAAATAAAAAAAAACAAAAAAAATTCTAAACTAGACAAAAGAAAATCTAGGTGAACCCTACAAATACAAAAACAAATAGAACTAAAAGTTACAGTAAAGCTGTGCTAAAATTGCACATCACTTAGTAATGCAATTTTAGATACTGTTCAATTGTAGGTGACTGGGTTTTAAGAAAATTTCAGACGACTGTGAGCTAGCAAAAACGTTTAAAATATGTGCACTTCACTTATAGGGAGAGCACTGCTGTGTTCGGCGGTAGTATATCCAGAAATTTATATGTAGGGGTGCACATATATGGTGTATCTTCGTTAGGATGAAAAACATATACGAATTATCCATATTATTCGACTGCCGTATTCGATAATATAGATTTTTTCCATCCGACTAACAATTTCTCTCCTATTCGTATTCGCATAAAAAATATTGATACGAATATGGTATGGAATTTTCCCATGCGAATTGTTATTTTATCCGAACTATTCGTATTCATATTCGAATTCGATGAAGCAATATAAGTATTTTATTGCAGTATGCCTAATTAGTTGGATGTTTTTTTTCTAATTTAATGTGAATTCATGTTCCTTTAGGTGAAATAAATAGATAAGAATGATTAAGTGCAAGGATAAAGCGTCACTAATATCTTCACATTACATAAGTTATGAGGATATCCGGATCCGACCGAATTGAGTAGAAAATCGATTCGCATTTGTATCCATTCCAACATTCGATTCATATTCGTATTCAAGTATATTCGAATTCGTATTATTATTCGTTTTTTTAAAAATAAGAATACGACTATTGTCTCACCACTGTTCGGTTAGTACGTTTTCACCCCTAATCTTCATTGTGTCGATTGAAATTATATGTATTTACACATACAATAGTGGTCGAAGTTGAAGCTTGAAGGTAATAAAAAATACCCATAAGTTACGATGTTTACTTTATGAATATTGAATACAACATCGATTAAAAGTTTTTGTGATTTTACTCAAAATTCTAATTCTTGGATATGCTCGAAGGCTTGTGCGGTTGTGCCCTCAGGGGCCTCCTCCCCTCCAGTGAGAACTGGCTCGGGCTCATCGCCGCTCTCCGCTGTATACTTTATGAGTTGTCTTCTATGCTAGATACGACGGCGATGGCACAAGGGAAAACTAGGTGGAGGAGCAGAAGAGGACGTGGTGTGCCTTCGAAGAAACTGGGTCGGGCTCATCGCCGCTCTCCGCTGTATACTTTATGAGTTGTCTTCTATGCTAGATACGACGGCGATGCCACAAGGGAAAACTAGGTGGAGGAGCAGAAGAGGACGTGGTGTGCCTTCGAAGAAACTGGCTCGGGCTCATCGCCGCTCTCCGCTGTGTACTTTATGAGTTGTCTTCTATGCTAGATACGACGGCGATGGCACAAGGGAAAACTAGGTGGAGGAGCAGAAGAGGACGTGGTGCGCCGCGATGGCACCTGTAAGGCAGCAGTTCGGGGAGGGGTGATGGTCTCAAGTGTGTTCAGTTTGCGATTTAGGGAGATGATTCACTTTATTTGGTAAGTTATGATTTCCTTCGATCAAAAATATTTTGTAAAGATGCTGTAGCATAAATCTTTTTGTATTTTTCATAGCAAAAGAAATTCCAAAGGAATAAATCCATTTTACCTTTGAACTATTACAAAAGTCTGGATTTCAACCCCAAAGTACACAATCAGGTAACTTACCCCTTCAACTGATAAAACCAGGTAACTTACCTCTGAAGACATTCCACTCCGGTTTTAATCTGACATGGCACTGACGTGGTGGAGCCCAAATCAACCAATAAAATTTAAAATTAGCAGGGCCCGCATGTCACTCTAAGGCCCCTTCTTCTTTGTCTCGCTCCCTCCCTCCTCCGTTCACCCACCCATCGGAACCGCCATCGGCATTGGGCCTTGCCGCCAGCGACTGCCGCTGTATGCCAGTGGCGGAGCCACGTGAGAGCATGGGAGTGCAATTGCACCCCTAAAATTTTTGTATTGCACTTCTAAAATTTTTGCATGTAGACTTTTTATACAGTATGTATACCTAGTATAATACACAGACTATACAATGAATTACATTAAGTTATTCTCAACAATCAATAATTAGTAGTCCACCAACACAAACAATATTTTGTGATGTCGGTTGTACTAGAAACATGTAATTTGTTCCATTTGAACTTTTACTATGTCATTTAAGTTCGCACCTTTATGCATACACGAGTGCACTTTCAGTAGATATTTTGTAAAATCGCGGATTTATTCCCGTCCTCCGTCTTTCTAACATGTGATATGAGACACACTCATGCGTGTGTGCGGTGGAGTGTGTGCATATATGTCTTCCTTGTAATCGCAAAAAAAGTTTGCACCCCTATAAATAAAATCCTGGCTCCGCCACTGCTGTATGCCATCGCCGATCCCTTCCTTCACACCTCATATTGCTGGCATTAAAACTCCAGATCTGGAGCGATTCTGAGGGTTGGGCCGTTCGCCGTCTAGATGACGGCGGTGTACAAGGGCAACCCGAAGCTAATTAAATACGAGTAGATAGACAACTCAAGTCATGGACTTCTTTTTTATTTTATCAATTTATCTGGTGCTATTCCCATGCCCTACAATCGTTCAAGCAATTCCCTCGCCATGACGCCCATGACCGCTTCCACCCGGATCTGTGGATGATGATTAGATTGTTGCCTCTGTTGCATCAGCTTGCGGTTGCCAGGTTGGTGGTGCGACGAGGGTGGCTACGAGATGCACTCTGACACCGAAGCGTAGGCGTGGCAGTAGGAGAGCACCGCCAGCAGCTCTCAGAGGCGACGTCACAAGGGCGCGGCGAGCCTGAAGAGGAGGTCACCGTCGAGCACAAGCTCCATGACAAGGTAGATCCTGGCGCGTGTGGGAGCATCTAGTGGAAGGCAGAGCACGTGCGGTGAGGAGGAGGATGAGTGGGTGGAGGCGCCATGGGGATGAGGATTATGAGGTTGATCTGGAGAGAGAGGGAGGAGGAGAAGTTAGGGACCGACGAGTAGGTCCTACCATATTTTTTTAATTTATTTACATATTACACTGATTGGAGTGCTCGTTGTCAAAACCCTTAACCCTAAAACAACTTGTCAAAACATCTGGCACATTAGCACCAACTTGGACCAAAACTGGCTTGAATCAGCTGGGGTGGGGTGGTAAAATAAACGGGATTGATAGTTGAGGGAGGTCAAACACTAGTTGTAAAATAAACGGGTTATGTAGTTGTAGGTTCAAATCAGACTTTCGCAATAGTTTGAGTGGTCAAATGGACTTATTCCAATTTCAAATAACCATGGAAAAATATTTCAGTTGAACTACTACAACGTTCAGTTGAACCGTTGCAATAATCCAACATTTAGAAAAACGCATTCACCGGTTCCTGTTTTTAGCATCTCTGAATATTTTTCATAGACTTTGGGTAAAAATACTACAACGTGATAAATAAAAAACGATCAGCCACTGATGCGTTGCCGCCACCAGCATGGCCCTCCTCCTCGCGGCAGATGTCCCACACACACGCAATTCATCGAGCACCTCCGCTGCGCCGCCCGCCCCCGCGACGGCGAGGCCCTCCACGCCTGGGTGCTCAAGTCCGACGCCACCTCCCACGCCGCGATGGTGAAGCTTGGGTTTGAGGTGCAGGTGTATGCGAAGAGCGCACTGGTGGACATGTATGCCAAGTGTGGTTGTATTGGTGATGCAAAGGAAGGGTTTGATCAGTTGTACGAGGTTGACATTGTCCTTTGGACAGCGATGGTTGCCGGGCATGTGCAAAATGGGGAGCATGAGGAAGCCCTGATGTATGCCAGGATGGACAAGGAGGGCATCATGATGGACAAGGAGGGCATCATACCAAGTAACTTGACTACAGCTAGCATTCTTAGAGCATGTGCTGGCCTTGCAGCATTGGAGCCAGGGAAGCAATTGCACACGCAAATCTTGAAGTATGGGTTTGGTTTGGGGGCTCCTGTTGGAAGTGCCTTGTCTACAATGTATTCAAAGTGTGGGAACCTTGAAGATGGCATAGTTGTCTTCAGAAGGATGCCTGATAGGGATGCTATTGCATGGAACTCGATCATTTCTGTTTTTTTCCCTCACAAAATGGGCATGGCAACAGTGCACTGAACCTGTTTGAGGAGATGAAGCTAGAGGGCACTGCACCTGATCATATAACATTCATTAAGGTATTGTGTGCTTGTAGTCACATGGGCCTAGTTGACAGAGGATGGATTTATTTTAGGTCAATGATCAAAGACTATGGTTTAGATCACTATACTTGCATGATTGATATTCTTAGCCGAGCAGGGATGCTGAAGGAACCAAAAAACTTCATAGAGTCAATTACTATTGACCATGGAACATGCTTGTGGCGTATAGTACTAGGAGCATGTCGCAGTTTACGGGATTTTGATGTTGGAGCATATGCAGGTGAACGGCTGATGGAATTAGGTACGGGGGACTCCTCAGCATATACATTGTTGTCAAACATCTATGCTTCCCAGAGAAAATGGAATGATGTTGACCGGGTGAGTCATTTGATGAGACTCCGAGGAGTTGGCAAAGATCCAGGATGCAGCTGGGTTGAGCTTAACAGCCGCGTTCATGTGTTTGGTTTTGGGGAACAGCATCCTGAAGCGGGAAATATAAATGCAGAGTTGAGAAGGCTTGCTAAACAAATGAAGGATGAATGATAGCATCCAGCATCTAAATTCTCATTCGATGAAGAATTGGATGTATTGGGAGAATCTGACGAAGAAAATCAATTGGAATCGATATCAGCAGCTTATAGCTGACTTCCAAAAAACAATGAAAGTAAGTACTTTGATTGTTTCTACTAGAAATCGGAATAAAAACAAAACAAAACTTAAATAGTAAAATATTTGTGGGAGTATTTATGTTTGGATATATTTTTTGCAAGACAAAATTCACTGTTTTACTATTTGGACTCGTACCCAACAGCTACCACAACATTTAGTATCAGAACCACTCACCATGACTTCTGCTGCCGAGTTACCCTTGGTTTCTGTGGCCGAGTCACCATGTGACAAAGCCATTGCTATCTGCTAGGAGATCCGACACATATTGTAGGAGATAATAGTGGCAAGGGACAAGGCAAAGGAGGCAAGTTGTGTCGCAGCACAGTCGCCACCGCTGTCTCTACCCTCACTATCGACGACTTCTCTTCAGGTTTCGCTGCCTTTGGCTGTAACATTGGTGCCTTTGCTGAGGAAGAAAGTTACCGTAGTCCAGCGGCGGTCCTCACCACGCGGCCGGCCGAGGCCATGCCTTCAAAGGCGCGGTGTGCAACGGCTATTGTGTGGGGGTCAGCGACATCATCGCCTCTTTACAACAACTGTTGCATCTCGGGGCAAGAAGGATGCTGTGCTGCCCCGCGTCGGTTGCCTTTGCCGCCGGCGACTCCTACGATGTCAACCGACGCTGGAGGGTCGTTGTCCTCGATGTTGTTCATTGAGGCTTCATTGATCCTTTTCTACGCGACACGATATTGTCATCGTACCCTCTCATCAACATGGGGCAACCAAAGACTTCAACCGTTGCCACCACCGCAGCTCGAGAACGAGCTGCCTCGCCGCAAGGGGTGTAATGTTATGGACCAAGATTCCAGCCAGGATCTTTGCAAATTGTGTAGACACAGCGTCGCCGTTGCCCGCCATGTTAGGGAGGACAATGCCTGAATTTGATACCAAGTTGTCGCATGCTTCGGGAATAGATTGAATAGGATATGAGTGGGAGATGGGAGGCTTCGGCCTGGGCTTATGCCCAGGAGCCGTGGTGAAGAGGAGGGAGTGCACACGGCAGGGAGGAGGGCCAGTGTGCGCATGGCGGGGGAGGCGGCGAGGGTGAAGAGAGATTAGATAAACTAATCTTACTTGCTTTATTCTTTTCTCTCCCTCCCTTTAAATAAACTCTCCCTCCTTTTAAATAAAGAGATCGTAATGATCTCAATATAATCTTTAAAGAGATTGTAAGGATCTTAATCTAATCTTTAAAGAGATTGGAAGGATCTCAATCAAATCTTTCTAAACAAATCTGATCTTAAGGATCATAATAGAATTACTCTAACTTGCAAGCAAGGAAAAAGGTCGATTAGACCGGGCCAATGCGGCGCCTAGGGTACCACCGGTTGGACCGGGCCCTTATGGCGCCGACAGTTAACCTGGCCCCACATGACATCTACGCTAGGATCTCCGCAAATTGTGCGGACACAGCGTCGCCATCGCCTGCCATGTTGGGGAGGACAGCGCCTGGCTCTAATACCAAGTTGTCGCGTGCTTCGGTAATAGATCGAATTTGATATGAGTGGGAGGTGGGAGGCTTCGGCCCAGGAGCTGTGGTGAAGAGGAGGGAGTGCACACGGCAGGGAGGAGGTGAGGGTGAAGAGAGATTAGATAAACTAATCTTGCTTGCTTTATTCTTTTCTCTCCCTCTCTTTAAATAGAGAGATTACAAATAAAGAGATCGTAAAGATTTCAATCTAATCTTTAAAGAGATCGGAAGGATCTCAATCTAATCTTTCTAAACAAATCTGATCTTAAGGATCGTAATCGAATTACCCTAACTTGCAAGCAAGGAAAGAAGCCGGTTAGACCGGGCGCATGCCGCGCCTAAGGTACCGCTGGTTGGGCCGCTGGTTGGACCGGGCCCTTGTGGCGCCAGCGGTAAACCTGCCCCACATGACATTTCCATTGTTTTGTCAACTACTTAACGTGGCTATTGTTCTAGTCTTGTTTTTTTTTTATCACCATGCACTTATAAAGTCATGTATTCATATGCAGGCGTAAAATCAGCAAAATTTATGAACAAAGCTTAGCGCTGCAGCCATACCTACATGCTTGACGAGATTGTGACATGTGCCCAATGTAAGAGCTATCAGAGCATAACGAAGGATTCAATTGGTGGATTGCTCGTTTCCCATACTTTAGAGTGCTAATCACAATTTTCTGCTTTTCTCAGATGACACATCTTCTTGACGTCTTAATACATTTACAAATGTATCATTTCAAGTGCATGAGGTTTGGTGCGTAGTCCATGACTGAAAATGATGGTGATCGTTTGATGAGGTATAACAGGAAAGGCTCAGAATATATCGTGTTTCTCCCAAGAACATAATCGAAGACTTGAGCACAACTTGCGGAGTGTAGGACACTGACTAGTTTTTGAGAGTGATTAGATGTGCCACGGTGCTCAAAGTGAGATGACATCTGCATGATTATTTCCTATGGCCACATGCTGCAGAGTTGCATCACAACAATGTGGCGACACATTACGTGGTGATTTCCTAATATCCACATGCCGCATAACTACATCTCTAAAGCGTGAAACATTACTGCAGGTCATGATGCTATTTACATGGGAATTCAAATTGCCCCTTCTGAAAACAGTTGGCTTTCGGGACTGTATTGGCGAGGAAGGACAATTGTATGCCCTCATGCTACAGATTAAACATGTGGGAAAAATAATGGAAATAGCAATACAACGAGAGAGTATACTCTGAAACCTGAGAGTGGCAAACTGACTTGGTCAAACAGATATATGTTGCACCAGACGCCGAGGAATTAGGTAATAATCGATACTAGGTACCTGGGCGCGCATTTGCGTGCTCGTTGTATATAGGAGCGAATAAAAATCGAGTTGAAGAATGGATTTAGGATATGACGGAAGAGCGAAGTCAGGATACTAACAGAGGAGCTAAAAACGTTAAGATATGGAAGAGAAATATAGATTTAGTTTAGTTTGGATAGGGTGGTGTAGTATAATCAGGAGGAAATATGTCACTATACTGTAAGCAAGAACATAAAAAGGCAAAATTCGGTAGCTCCAGAGAAATATATTCTAAATTAAAGGACTTCTAAACTTACAGAAGAAATATTTAGTTGAGCAAAATAGATTTACATTATAATTTGACATAGACACCTTTTTCTTTAACCAAGAGCAAATAATGTTCGTCATACAGTAAAAATTCTGGTGTGATCCAAGAAAAAGAGAACATAATGAGCACATATACTTCAGTAGAACAATATTGGGAAGTAAGGAGGAGTTTGGAAAAAAATGGCTAACGATTATTATGGAATAATTACTATGTGAGTGTAAGAAAGAAAAGGGAAAAACAACTAAAAACTATATCGCATTGCTTGCTCCGGAGTTATGAATAAGCACTGGATTAAAGAAGCTATATTAAAAGGAAAATACATGTGCATATTGGCACAAATCAATGACAATACCCTTAGAATAACATTCCACATTTGTAACAGTATATCAAGAGCATCTGAGCATCAGGTTTCCTATTCATTCTGGTTATCCAGAACGGAGCTGACGCAGCTCATCTTACTTTCTTCTTGTAGAGCATTTCCCCTTGATTATCATTGATTATTAATACAGATCCAATCATCCAATATGTGAAATGCGGTTAAAGATGGCTACAGAATCAAATATGCACCCGAGTTGAGGTTCGAACCAGTGGCATAGTGGGACTTTGGTGGCCACGGGATCCATAATCCAACCTCTTTTGCACCGCCATATCCTAATCTAAATTAAAAGAACGGCTTTCACTGATAACTAAGGAATAGAAATACCACATCAATCATTTTTATCTGCACCAAACTAACTCGAATTTAGTGAACAATCACCCATTATTGATTGCACAAAAAAAATTGGACCACTCTATCACAACCAGGATAAAGACTTAATTCTCTAGGACGTAAACGGGAAAGAGGGCATTTTTAGTTCAATTCTAGCAAAACAACAACATTTTATAAGATGGTTTGTATCTATTGAAATTATACATATGTAATATAGCAGAGCAACCTGAGGCCGGATTGTTCGATGCGGTAGAACCTGCCATAGCAAGAAATAGGATATTTAAAGAAGAGGGAGATCACCTACAAGGAGCATCTGAAATGGGTCACCTAGATTGAGCACCTACGCATGAATCTTTTTCATCGGACTCTGCGAACAAATTCCGGACAAGAAATACAAAGTTCAGTCAGTGTAAGAATGAAAAGGAAAAGAGAAAGAGAAAAATCAGAATCGCATTCGAAAATTCGGTGGTCAAGGCAAAGTAAAAAATGCACGTGAATCAATAAGGCAAGTCTGCATATTCAGAGTAGATAATATATGAATCATAGTAAGACAATTCTCAATCAAGGAACCAAAATCCGAACAACATCACCTGTACTATTACTAATACTGATAAGTTAGTTTTGAATGTGTACAGTACAAAATTGATTGTGACTGGAAGCATTGCTCAAGTAAGCATCCACCATAAATCTCAAGGAAAACGGCATACATACGTAAGGAAGCTCTTGTGGCAGCACAAATCTGAAGTCCAAAACTTACAGGAAAAGCTCTCATCTAACCAGGCCTAATTCTCAATAAATGCAAAAAACGATTATACAACCAACCATAGGAAAAGGACAAATCTTCCAGTTTTTTGTGAATTTGAAGTGAACACCGAAGCTCTAAAATAGTTTGGTGCAATGAAAAGGATAGAAGATGATAGCTATCCAACTGAAAGAATCATGCCGTTGTCTGATCTAACTGTTCTTGCGATAAGCTTAGAGCAACATGGAACAACATTACTGTGAGAAATGCTGCGCTAGAAAAGTAGAGGCGAACATAAAAAAGGGTGTTCCTGACAATTCATAAATTGCGATTTCATCAAGATAACGACTCAAATGTGCAGAATTATCAATGCCATGATTCCATGTCAGAATTGTCAAGCAACTGGAATCTATAACCAACCATGACAGTACAAAATGCATAACTAACAGGTATTAGTAGCACTAGTATATATAGCTGAGAGAAGATGAGCAGCTCGAGCTGCCATGTAACACCGCGAACACATCGGAGTAAAACTTTATGAGGTACGAAAACTCTGGTATTAGTGGCAATGCAGGCACACACTCCCCTTTCCTCAGCAGGACCTCCAGGTTGAGCCTTTGCAGGGTGAGCACGGCCATGTTGTCTCTCCAAACAAAGGCGAGAGCCGGCCATCCTGGAGGACAAATGCTGAGGTTCTGGTAAAATCTAGTGATCGAATAGTTATTGACCGCTCATCTAAAATGAAGAGATCGTGTAAGGGAACATGAAGTTGTTGTCAGAATGGTGCGGTGATATATGATTATATGTTATATAAAAGGAAGAATTATGCAACAATATATTTACCCTAAGTATATTACAATGACCACTCAAACAGTGGTGGAGGCACCGTCTGGGCAGCACGGGCGCCTGGGTTTGCCGGCAAACCACCATTGGTATGTCTCGTCGCTGACGGAGGTGAAGAACAGGGCATTCCAGGGCCATAGTTAGGCTTGCTCAGGCTCTGTATTTTTCCTGACTGTGCACTGCACTAAAACAAACTCGCATGCCTAAAGAGAATGCGTATCTCTACATAAGTTCAAAACACCAAGCCTTCTTACTACGAGAAGTATACTCCATGATAAGAAAACGATACAGATCTAAATTAAAAATTATCAAAATTCATGTTTTAGAAAACAAATAACAACCAATCAACAAAAAGAAAGTAAATGTTCACAGCTTTTGGCTAATTTAAGTTCCTCAACAAATATCTTGCATGCATGGTTTGTGTGAACTCAAGAGCCTGTTCTCTAGCCATGAATGAATGAGCAACACATGTTCCCTCTGAAAACTGAGAAGCACATGTGGACTACTAAAATTCAGAACAGAACAACCATTTTTATATTGTATTTCTTTCCAAAAATTAAAAACAAGTACTACTACTAAAAACTACAAAGCCATAGTACCCTAACCACCTCCCTAACCCCCAATTACGAGCCATAAATGAACAAAAACATCCTAGTCTGCAAAACACCATGTTTTACTCCCACTACTCAACCTCTTGCAACAGGCTCAATCACTGACTAATACTAAAACCCCCAAATATCATCAGCTCCTTAGCTGTCTTTTGGAAGTAAACAAACACAAACAAATCAAGACAGTAATAAGATGGACACATGGAAATCTGTGCATGATTTGGTATGCAGCTTAATTCGTGCAGCAGCATGTGTGTATGTGCATTTGTTTTAATTGCTCGATAAGTAGCTTCTTGTGTGGGTACCTGATCCAAGAGCTCACGCAAATCTTTTCTATCCAAATCAGAGTTTGCATGAGCTGTAAGCAAACAAATTATGTATTATCTTCCATGTACTACTGATGCATACACCACTAATGCATGCACCAAAGATGAAATTGTGCTCCTGCCAAATACTCTAAAAATTGATCATTTCTATATGTCAGATTCAGCAAGATAGTTTGTCATGTGCGGCAGTTTAGGAATCCTCAAATTAGGAAGTTGCAATTAGGCAAGTTTACTATAGGAAAGTCTCATTAGGGAAGTTTGCATTAGGAAGGATAATACCTTCCAAGTCAGTCATTATTGCATTAGGAAAGATAATACTTTCCAAGTCAGTTTGTGTCCCTTTAAATTAGGAAAGATATCCTTTAGGAAAGAGTCCTAGTTAAAGAAGAATAAGAGTCCTATTTGCAATCAGATTGTACTCCTATATATAGGAGATAAGAGGTTAATAGAAAATCAGCAAAGGATTGGGTTATTCCCCAATCTCCCTTGCGCCAAAACCCTGCCCGTGCTACTGTTCATCGCGCGCTACTGTTCACCGCGCGGTACTGTTCACCGCGCGCACTGTTTATCCGCGCCGCTGCCACGACGTCTCGACGCAATCCTCATCCCCCGGAGTTGATTCTCCCCGTCCGCCTCCGCTCCCAGCGCTCATCTCCTGACATAGTTCTTCAGATATACAGAGTGAGGTACCTGAACCCGTACCCGGTGGCAACGAACCCGGCCATCGCAGAGAGGTTCCTCCGTAGCCGCATCCTCTCGCCGGCGGTGTCGCCCGTGGGCGGAGGCATCTTCTTGGCCCCAAGCAGCAGCGTCTCTACCTCTGGCCTACGCACCATGCCACCGCCCGCCTCACTGTGCAGCTGCAGCATCGACTCCCGCCGCGCGGCGAGCACCAGGTGGTCCTTCTCGGAGCGCACAAAGAGTGGGGCAGCCGCGAGCTCCGGCGGGAGCGTGACAAGGCCGCAGCAACGAGGGTGTCAAGTAGCCGGTGGCGGTCGCCGAACGCGAGGCGGGAGAAGTGGGAAGAGGAAGGGATGGGAGCCTGGGGGGTGTGGGCCTCAAGAAGGTGGGTGGGTCGTCGGCGAGGAGCTCGAAGACGTGGGCCCAGAAGAGGTGCGGGGAGAGCTCCTGGGGGATGGAGCAGACGACGACGAGGGAGAGGAAGCCCGGGTGCGCGGCGACGAGGTTCGTGGGCGGAGGGAAGAGAGGAGGCTGGGGAAGAGGGAGTCGGGGTGGTTGCCGTGGAGGAAGAGCAGGATGGGGCGGCCGCGGTCGTCGGCGAGGATGAGGTTGCCGAGATTGGGGTTCTGGTGCGCCCAGAGGCCGAGAAGCGGGGAGGCGGAGTGGAGGAAGCAGCAGACGGGCAGGGAGGAGTCGCCTACGGCGGCGCGCCAGGCGAGGAGGTGGGAGGGGGAGTGGAGGAGGTGGCGGCATTGGGCAAGGCACGACTCATCGAACGACATGAACGACAAGGAGCAAAGCCTGGACGGACGAGACGAGGTGACGAGAACGCAGGCAAGAAAAACGCGAGGTAAATCAGACGGATGCAAAGGAAGGAAGCGCGGGATCCGGCGGACAAGAAGAATCGGGGAGACATGGCCGCCTGTGCTGGCCCAAAAAATGCGTCCATTTATACCGGAGGACTAGGAAGTAACCATCCGGTGTTGGGGTTTTGGTGCACAGTGTAAATCTAACGTCGGGATTTGTAAAAGTGAATGTGGACGGTGTTTGTGCCAATTTCGGGGCCGTCCCGCTGCATATTTCCTCAAACGACGAGGTCATGACTCTAGAGCAAGCCGTTGGAACATTCATCCAGTGGCCCAAGGGGGACATCTGCCTGGAGCTACCTGCTCCGGTGTCAACTTCACGGGAATGTCCTGCAACGGTATCAAGTCCACGGGAGCTGACTGCACCGACGCGGCAAGGGCCCGGTGCATCAGATGCATCTACACCTCTTGCTCAGTCGACTCTTGTGAAGTCGACCTATACAAAGCGAGGTAGCAAGGGCAAATCAAAGACGGTCGACTCTTGTTCTGATATCCCCTTCTTGCCGTTGGCCCGGAAATTCGTGCTAGGCGAGCCGTTGGTCGAGAGGTTAGACAGTCCTACCCTAGGTCCTACTTGCACGACATTGCATACATGGTACATGGAACAGGCCAACAAGACGGCTGAACAACGACGCTCGGGTGTCACCGTCAAGTTCAAGGAGGATCATTTTAACCACGAGCTTCAAGACTGTGTCTTCACGGTGACCTTCGAGGACTTGTTTTGTCTCTTCAACCTCGACGAGCTCGCTCATACGATGCTGGACACTGTAAGTGTGTACAATCACGGTCAATGTTCGTGTAATACCGATAAATGTTATATATAACTTCTTGCTTTTGTATATAGATACATGATGTCTGAAGCCGAAAGAAGGAATTCACCGGTAGGTTTCCCCGACCCACACGTGGTCTCCGAGCAAACCATCAAGGCGAATGCAATATTCATTGAGGATTACGTTATAGAGTTTTTCCTGGTTCGCCGCAACAAGGAATACATACTTTTGCCCTACAACCAGGAGTAAGTGTTGCACTACTGGCTATACTTGTTGATTTGTACTTTATAAGCAACACGAACTTAGGTTTAATGACCATGCTGACATACCTGTGTAGCTTCCACTGGATTCTGATTGTAATTATACCAAAACGGAAATGGGTAATATACCTAGATTCTCTAAAGAGGACCACTCACAACTTCACAGTTATCCGGAATTTAATCAACAGGTAAATACATTTCCTCCATAGAAACTCTATTGTAGTCTTTCCTTCCTTTGCAATGGCTAAGGCTAACTTCTTGGAGTCACGTAGGGCATTCGACATGCTATATGCTAGAGGAGGGAAATGCAGGGGAAGGTAGCTGCAACACGATCTAACTTTCCTGGTACTCGCTAGCTAGTACACATTAATCCTATATAACACTTTGTAGTAAGGCCTCTCGAACAAACCAATTCTATTTTTGTAGTTCCATCAGCAGCCGTCGGGCCGCAACGTCTGTGGATAATATGTTTGCCACAACATGGAACTACTCATCGGTTCCGCGATCAACAATAAACCTCAAGTTTGTCAATCTTGCAACAATTATTTCATATATACTTACCAATTTATATAAGCATGAATTTAATCTTCATATCGACAGGTTGCGACTATCGCCGAAACTACGTTGGAACAGAGTGAGCTCATAGAAGTTCGATCACACCTTGCGTCATTCCTGAATAGTCAGGTCATAAATCCAGATGGGAGTTTCTACAATGTAGATTGAACTTGATTGGGATAGATTGAACTTAATGTTACATGTGTGTAAATGTACATTAATGGTTAATTTTATTTAATTGATTTGTGAATTGGATGTGCTTGTTTCTGAAATGAATGCAAATTTGATGTGCTTCTGAAATGAATGCGAATTGGATGCGCTTGTTTTAGAGGGCATGGCTAGCATTTCCTGAGGCTAGCTAATTAACAGAAATAGATTTAGCGATGCAAAAGAATATCACAGACGGTTTGTAGGTGAAACCGTCTGTGATAGTCGAAAATCACAGACGGTTTGTAGGTGAAATCGTCTGTGATAGTCAAAAATCACAGACGGTTTATAGCTGAAACCGTCTGTGATAGTCGAAAATCATAGACGGTTTCAGCTACAAACCGCTCAGGATTTTGACTATCCTGCACGGTTTTGAGTTAATAATCATGCGTGATATATATATTGCGAGCGGTTCAAAAACCGTCTGTGATGACCTCATGTCATTACTGACCCATAAACTCAGATGGCTCACGAAACCGTCTGTGATGACATTTTTGAACCGTCTGTGAAAGCCTTTTCTATAGTAGTGAATATAAGTAAACATGTTTCATTAAACATTTAAAACATTATTCTCATTCTTATTCTCCTCATTCTCAAATATAATCAATATCTTTCTCATGAATGCAAATACCATGATGCACCACCTTCAGCTGATATTGGTATAGCGAAGTGTTCACCCATCGGTGACATATTTTTCTCCCCCACCTTTGTGAGGGTGGGGTACCTACCTTTGTAGGATTTTAACATGGAGCACGACGGAATAGCTATAAACATGACAATGACTCACCGCCATGGCTCTTATGCAAGTGAATGACGCAGTTATTCAATAATCAATATTAACTTTACCATGTCATCCCATGGTAATCACATCATTAACACAATCTCGTTCAATTCATCAATATTACCATGGAAAGTAAATGACTTAACAAAAGCATAATTAAATCACATGGTAATAAATCAACAAGACAACGACAACCACTCGTTGTTCACTGTTCTTCCATGCACTTGCCTTTTTAACTTCTAGGAACCGGGTGATGTAATGGCAGCACGGTGCTTGAGGCAACACTCCCTGGACAAGCAATTAAAATATACTAAAAATATACCATCACAGTACCAAAACATCAAACTAATCACCATCAAAGCTATACACAAAATCGACGCCTTTAACTTAACTTTACCAGGCTCACTACTCACTGTTCCAGTAGTAAAGCAACCCCAACTCCTTTCTTTGAACTCCAATCATAGCAAAATATATATTTTTTGGAAACCCTACAAACTTATCTACAACATTCTAGTTATGCAAAACATCAGAATTCACCGTTTAGTTTTTTGTTTACAACCTCGAAAATTAAACCAAAATCTGTGAGAACATTCTACTTCACATTTTCATATCTATTTCTGTAACTTAAAAAGTAGTAAACAATGGATGTTCTAGAATCTTCTAAGAAATATCTAGCTTATTCAAGTTATGGAAATAATTAAACTATTCCATCTACGTGACAGCGGCCATTGACGACTGATTTCTAGACAGCGACCTTCCCGAGGCCATAACCTTTTGCTCACAACTTCAAACTTAGTGATCTAGACCTTCCTGAAAATTTATTGAAATTACCCACAACTTTTCTAACTAGACGAAACCATGGATCGCAACATAACTACCCTTAATTACCCTCGCAAGCTGCTGAAGCGCAGTTCGACAAACTAGGGTTTCCCAAAACGTAAACATACAATGATCAAAATGATCTACAACCTGAACAAATGCTATTCTAGGATCAACTAAAGAGTACCAGATCGTTACCTCTGACAAAAACGACGACGATCAAGAATCCGAGCAATTCTCTTCTCTTCTCCCTTTGCTCTTGCTGGCCCCCTTCTTCTTTATTCCTTCCTATGGCCGGCCTCCTCTGGACCCTCTCCTCTCGTCCTCTAGCCGGCAGCAAGAGCAACCACCAAGGCGAGGCGGCAGGACACGGCCAAGGCAAGGAGGAGCGCCGGCAGCAAGGGGAAGCGCACTAGGGGTGGCAGTAGGGAGGGAGGTGGCACACAGGGTCTAGGTGTGGCACACAGGCACTGGGGCAAGGGGTGGGGCACCTAGGGTTTGCTATCGCCCTCCTGACTCCCTTTTTAGGACGCCCCCCATGGGCTGAGGGGCTATGGGCCTTCGGCCCAAGTTCTATTCCTCCCCCCAAATTCTGAAATTACAATACTAATTCTAAATTCCAATTTCGTTTCATTATTTCCCTTAGTTGCTCAATTTAAATAAACAGGATATTACAAAAAATATGGCATGCAAATATATATAAATCCATGTTAAAATAATATAAGTATATTTGGAATTTTATTTTATTTTTTAAAGAAAATACATAGTTAAAAATCCAAATATAGAAAAATTCAGATCAAGAATCGCAAAAGTTTTTTTTTCTATCTAAATATATATAATTCATGAAGGATTTAAAAAACGTGTTATTCAAATATGAATACATTCACATTTTAAACTAAAAAAATAATTATGAATTTTCAAACTACAAAACTAAATTAGCAAAGTAGCATGTCTTTGTGATGCAAAACATGTTGTTGTGCGATGTACGAGTTGATGACTAGTGTTAATAAAAGCTTAAATACATTCACATTTTAAACTAAGAAAATAATTATGAATTTTCAAACTACAGAACTAAATTAGAAAAGTAGCATGTGTTTGTGATGCAAAACATGTTGCTGTGCGACGCGCGGGTTGCTGACTAGTGTTAATAAAAGCTTAAAATTATAATACTATAAAATTACATTTCAATGCAAATCCATTACCGGTGAAAATTACATTTTCACGTGCCTAAATTATATACTTTCGTATATATTACACTCGTGCCTATATATTTCTTATGTCTTTTTGTTGCCCTGTCATCTTGATCTGTGCTAAATTGATTGCAAGCCGTTGAATACTATACGTGGTGATGAGTTGAATGTTCGGTCATATTATACGTAGCTACGTCAACTCTCTTGCATCTTTGTTGGATCGGAGTTGTGAGGTAGCATTTGCTTGCCATGTGTTTATGAACAGCATCAATAGAATATACATCTATTATATTCGATCTGAGGTACTGCCAAGGGGTGTTGGTTTAACCATAATGTTATAAACGTTACTATTAGAATATAGAGTATGATTCTAAAGTCATGTGTATACCCACGTACAAGTACATCCGTTAAATCGATGGTATCCAATCTTGAAGAAGAATTTCTTAAAAGATCTGCAAGACCAACTTTACTTAAAGAAGTTCCAACAACTGAGGATTTGTGTCTGCAGCATTCATATTTTAAAAGAAACTCCTTGACTTTTTCTGGTAAAACATCCAAACCAGGAACTAGTGCTTTATATTGACAATCAGGAATCTTCTGGTTGAACCATGCTGATTTATTATCCATAATTTTGATTAGGTGCTTAGCCGATTTAAGGTTAAACAAAAGTTTATAAATAAACATAAGGTTACTTATCTTAAACATAGGGTTACTTGTCTCCAAGCAGAAACAGGGGCTGAAAAATTGCATGAACAAACATAACCTCTCCAAGGGCATATTTGCAATTTTACACATGTGCAGACATGTCACCATTTTCCTAAGGTCTTGTTTGGCTAGTGGGAAAATTTATCCATGGGAAAAATAATCCAAGTGGGGATTGGGTTGATCCCCTTCCCTCCACCCAATCCCCTCCCACCTTGAATCTAATCCCCTCCCACCTTGGATCTAATCCCTTAATTTGTTTGGGCAAATGGTTGGATCAGTAGGGATTGCATATATTAAAAAAATCTGAAAGCAAAAAAAGAATATAGAAAATTTCAAAAATAACATTAAAAAATTGGAACAATTCAGGAAAATTTCCAAAACCAAACCAGAAAATTCGAAAAATATTAGAAATTTTCACAAACAGTCCAGAAAATTCGAAAAAAAATAAAAAGTGCAGAAAATTTGAAAAAAAATCATAAAAATTCAAAACAAAAGGTCTAGAAATTTCAAAATTAAAAAACACAGATTATAAATTTTGAATACAACCTCTAGAAAATTGGATAACAAATGATGCTATTACAACCATAACAAGTAACAACCATAATACTAACAGCCATAACAAGTAACAGGAGTTAGCATGCAATTGCAACCAAGACCAATCCCGTATCGTCACAAGATCAAAGTTTAGCCGATATCATCACAAGATCAAAGTATTTCATATTGCAAATTCTCTTGTACAAAAAAAAGGTAGAAGTCTCATCACTCCTTCCTAGCCCACAAGCTTATCTCCCCAACTCCGATCATGGTGATGACAAATGTAGCACCGACTCAACACATTTACGCAAACACAAGCAACCATTAGACATATGACACTAGCAACTTGCTAATATGGAAATCTAAAGGCGCTAAATGACAAATCACCATGTTTCGACCATGTTGCTAAGCCAAACGACGATAAATGAACTTAAACCATCTCTTACCAAGAGTCCATGCAACTATTAAGTCTTAGACAAGCTTGATATAACTAACACCCAAGCAAGCAGGCATGCATGACAAATCACAATGTTTCTGACCACTAGAGTTCATATGCTGACAAATAATAAGATGTCATGGGTTCGAGTAGGACTATGCATTGATCCAACCAAAGAGGTAATCATGTGAGCTATCTGATTTGTTCACAGTAAACAGCAACGAGACAAGTCATTATTTGTTCACAGACTGATACATGGTGAAGCTGGTGCGCAATAAGAGGTTAATGGTGGACAGCACCCACAAGAACAACATGAGCATGATATTTAAGGAGTCAATAGTTTTGTTACTTACCAATGAAAACATAGCACAAGGCACAAGCTCTGTTGCTCAACAAATCTATAGATCCTGGCAATGGATAAAAAATGACAATAAGCACTAGTAATCTATAGATCCTGGCAACAATAAAAAATGACAACTTGACTCCGCTCCAACATGTAGGCAGCAGAAGGTGCAAGATTACAGCAATCAAGTTTGCCAAAGGCTGAACACAACATGTTGATGGAAGTTCTTTCCAGTGAGAGGATCACTGCAACTATGCTACTCCACACACAAAAAAAAGATATGCTAATATGTTTGGCTGAGTATTATAATGCATATAATGCTAGAAACAAAACTTACCATCACACTTACCAGCTAATAGATGAAAATTAGATCAAAGTAATAAGAAAGTAGGCTCAATTATAAGCATAATTGCATAAACTATAAAGTAATACCTTCTAGTGTTGTTCCCTTTGGTGATGCTTTCTTCTGTGCATTTCTAGCTTGCAACAAATTGAATTTTGGAGATCCTCTTGCAAACATCATGACTGTAAAGTAATAAAAGATCTTTCTAAGAATTAGGCAATAAATAGAATTCATAATTCCCTGTGCCACATCATGCCCATACCTCGCAGCGATATTCACGACGGCTAACATATTGATGAGATAGATTGATGCAATAAGAAAGAGCTCCATGAAGATTATCGCACTGAGAGATTGCTTCCTCCAGCTTATCACATTTAGCTCACCCAAGTAGTAAAACACCTATAAATATACAAAGCACATTGAAATTAAAATTTATACTCAACCTCCCAGGAAGCATACAAAACTATGGCTTTCCCATGCTGTTATGTGATGTTGTACCTTAGAAACAACTAATGCAGCGAGCTGCCTCTGGTCAAACTCCTCATCTTCATACAAACTCTCACTACAAGAAACAACAATATGAAATAAGTTATCAAAAACAAAAAAGGTCAAAACAACATTCATGCAACAATCATGCATATACTGACTGTTCAAGATTTTTATAACCAATCACCAAGATTAAACGGAAAACATTTAGGATCTTACACCATGCACATCAATCACACCAGACAACTAAGCTCCCTCAAGTTTGATAGTTCTATCTATTCTTCTACCATGAATATAATTTCCAGAAACTAAATCCAACTGGTAAAACATTTACATGGAAGTCCCTTCGTCACCAATAGTAATTAGATAGCTTCCATTGAATTTATCTTACAACAGTTTAGAACTCTTAAAGCACAAATTACCACATTTACCAACACCAAGAGTAGCAATTTTACTTGGGCCATGCTCAGAGATCAAACGAATTAAGTCCCACACCGGACATTAATCACGAAATTTCGGACTTCGAAAATTTGGGATTTGTTGACTTTCCCCAAACGCAACCCCTACAGATCAAAAGAATCTAAATCGTAGCACACACACAAGCCACAAGCTAGAATGCTAGATTAAATCCTTCTTAACAATGAAAAACTACTTTCAATAGCTTTCCCTCAACCAAAACCTTTCAGTAAATCCTAGCACTAATGTAAACTAATTCGAAAGTTGACATTTTGTTTACCACATTAACCACCAATTCGAGCACATGAATCACAACAACTAAAAATGTTTGAAATTTGCGATCTAATTCTAGGTTTCCTGCTACCAATGACACAAACCGCACACTAAGCCCTCCCAAAATCTCCAACCTAACAGATCAAACCTAGGGTTTCATTCAACAAGCGCCAGATCGAACCGAACCAAGCCAAATCAAACAGACCGGATGAACCACACAACACCGCCGCCGCCGCCGCCGCTGCCCTGGCCCCGGCCGAACCTCTTCTCCAATACCCAAAGTAGCCCAAACCAAACCCACACTTCACGAAATGAATCGAGACGCCACAATGACCATCAATGCACGGCAATGGCGTCTGCAACTAGAGTTAGAAGGGGGGGGGGGCGAGAAGAAGAGCGCTGGGGTGGGGAGAGAGGGACTCACATGGCGGGGACGCTGGTGGAGATCTCGGGCCAGAAGACGTGGACGAGGGAGTTGAGGAAGATGAGGAGACTAAGTGGAGGAGGAGGAGGAAGAGGCGGCGACGGCGGCGGGCTCCGCGTCACCGAGTCAAGGGGGAGGCGGCGCCGTCCGAGGAGCTGCGAGCCTGCGACTCACGTCTCATGAGTCGCGAACGCATGACGGGAAGAAACTTCATGCAGGCGTGGAAGGATTACCCTGTGGAACGGATTGGAACGGGCGGGGAATTCCCGATCCCGGGACTCGGCCAAGCATGGAAAAGGAGCCGCCCGGGAAAACTTTCCCCGCCGGGATGATCCAAGTGGATGGATCCCCGATCCCGGCCGATCCCGGCCTTTCCAAACAAAGCCTAAAGGAGTTGTTCCTAGTTGTACAGAAACAAGAGTTCACTTACCTCTTGATGGTTCCTTACATCACTAGTAATAATTCTTGTCAAGAACCATTCGATGATTTGTCAAACACCGGCCAAACTCAGGCACCAATAGGTCAAATTCAATCAATTTCAGCCACAAGTAGCTGAGATAGTTTCTCTAAGCAGTTCGACTGTTGCCAGTAATTTTGCGTTAAAAGCACATGAGCTAATTAGCCTAAAATTGCTGTGAATCGCCTAGCTGGTGATTTGGACTTGGACAAGCTTCCTGCATGGAAAAGCTGAGGTTCACTCCACATTGGACCAGCTGCCTGCATCTCACGAATTGCGCACGAGGTCTTTTGATCAACCAATCAAATAATCAATTGCTCTGAAGGTGTCAACGTGATTCCTACAAATTAGAAAAAATCGCAAACCCGTGCAGCTGCACGGGTACGTGTTTCCAATAATGTTTTTGAGAGACCATGTGGAGGTCGTCCCGTGTGTGTGATGAGTAATTGACATAGGTTTAGGAAGTCGAGTTTGGTTTGTGTGGTCGGACCATGTCGTTTGCGCGGTGCATTCGATTCGAATGGTTTGGGCTCAATATTTTGTCGATGCTATTGTATGGTTACAATATGTCGGCGGTGCTATTTGATGTGTTTCTTGTCGTGTGACCGCAGGACATCGGGTGGAGTCGTGGCGAGACACGGTGGACCGGACTGGGTGCAGTGGCACCGAGGTCGAACGGTCGGGATGTGTTGAAGGCGGCGTGGACTCGAGGTGGTTGCGAGGCGTCGAGACGAGGAGCGCGAAGCTTCCTGTAAGGTGCGGAGAGGCTAAACGGAAATTCGCAAGGTCGCACAAGCGGAGCGGGCTCCGTTGGTTTTAGCGGGCGAACGGGTGGAGACCCGTTAGCCATGGGCTATAAAAGGATGGAGGGCTGCTGCCCAAACTGAACACTTCAAGGGATTTTAGGGTTTCCTTTAGTCAAAATAGGCTTTAGAGAGTTTGTTTTGCTTTAGGCTTTAGTTGTTGAGGGTTGTTCTGCTTGTCCCTTGCTTTTCCACAAGATGGTGAATGTTCTTGAGGTTTGAGAGTGGGAAAGGATGAGATGAAAGCTTGTAATCATTCCTCTTGTATCAATCATGTATCTCTCTTCCTTTAGATCAATATGAGATGGTGTTTGTTTATTTTGGATCTGCTTTCTTGCTGTCTTTGCTCTCGTGTTGCGTTGAGTTCTGAGTTCATATCGTGACTTGTCTATGCATTGAGTTTGGATCTCGCTTTCTTGCCTTGATTGCTCCGTTGTTGTGTGTGTGCGTGTGGTGAAGATCCTTGTGCTTGCATGGTCATGCGTGTCAAGATCGACCGATTTGATTTAGTTTTTGTGCCTCGGCGTGGCTCGGTTTTGGAGTTCGAAGTTGTGCGAGACCGAGATTTAGGCGCCTGTGCTAGCAAGCATGTCCTCTAAATGAAATAGATCATTTTGTTTCTGCCGTCTGCTCTTTGATCGTCTTGTTCTTGATTTTTCCTGTTGCAAGTTTTTTTTATTTGGCTCCTGTTTCTCCATGCATGGTGGTCGGATTCTGTTGGTCGGCTTGGCACTGTGTGCATGTCCTTTGGTTTGTAGATCACATAACTTTTGCATTAAGTGTTGATTTGTGTATTGCCTTGGGCTATCATCAATTGATGCATCTGGCGGCTTGTGCATCTGCAAAATTCGAGAGCTCGGCGGCTTAAATTAGGTGTCGCTCGTGAGAAAAGCCGTGAGTGGCGGCGCTTGTAATCCTGGCGAATCGATGTTGCGTGGAGTTTAATCCTACCTTGATTCCTTTTTGTTGTGAGCGTTTCCTTTGTCTTGCGGCGGCTTGTAGGTGCATTAAATTTACCTTGAGCCGATCTGGGCCGTTTGATTTGATCTCCTTTTTTTGACCGCTTGGGCGCTACTTTCTTGATTGCTTCTTTGACCGATCTTTCTCCGTGAAAATAGGAGCCGCAGCGATTTGAAGTTCTTTATTGTTTGACCGCTGTGAGAGACTTTGTTCTTGTTGATTTGATGTATTCAATGGTGTGCGTGTAAGGCTTTACTGCAATATCCAGAGCTTGTATGCATACTGTAGAGTCATTGAGAATTAGGAGCCGTGCCACCACAATGTGTTGGTCCAGTTCTACAATGAATAAATTTTTGTTTATTGCCTCGGTGGCCGGTTTTGATGCTCTGAATTTTCGGGCTGCATTCTGATGTATTTTTCTTTTTGCTGATTTTCAACTATTTTGCATGCAGATTAAACAAGCGGTATTTTCAGTTGAATTTTTCTTGGTCGGGTCTCGATTTATGCTGAATTTTTCAAGATCACATGCGTTCGAGTTTGAGCAGAATTAACTCTCTGTGAATTACTTTGTTTTGCTTCTTCTTAAAAAAAACAAAAAATTAGTGTATGTTTTCTGGGCGATTTTAAAGAGAGCGACATTCACCCCCTCTGTCGCCATTTCGGTCCTACAATTGGTATCGAGCGGTTAGCTCTTTTCAATAGATCTTAACCGGTCTCAAGAGCCATGGCGACGGACAAGTACTCGATCAAGTCGCTTTGTCTTCGATGGCATCGATTACCTTCTGGAAGAGCGAATGGAGACATACATCGTGCCTGTGGGTATGCCATCTGGCGGAAGGTCAAGGTACGATTCATTGTTCTGCCGATGAGAACATCAATGCGGGAACATGGGCGATGTTGAGGCGAATGCAAAGGCAAAGAACATCATCATCCGGGGTTTGAGTCGTAGTGAGTTTGACCGCATATCTCACGTCGTCCGTCCGCCACGATATCTGGGTGACCCTCGGCGCATACCATGAGGGCACCACCCAGATCAAGGCGGTTCGGCAGACCGGTTCAAACGAGAATACAACAAATTCGAGATGCGTCTTTGGTGAGTCCCTAGATGAGTGCTTCAGACGTTTTCACAAGATCTTGAGCAACCTCCGGCGGTCGGTCTCACATACCCGACTCGGACAACGCTCGTCCGATACTTACGGCACTTTCGATCTGCAAGGCGTGTGGGAGATGAAAGTGACCACCATCAAAGACACGACAGACCTCTCGACCTTGACTCTTGATGCGGCAGTACTCACGCCTCAAGACTCACGAGATTGACGCGTTGTCTCGAGGTCGAAGTCACGATCGATGGCCTTGGTCACCGATCGATTAAACCGGTCTCTCTTCCGAGTCCTCTTGCAATTTCTCCTTGTTGCTCTCTGTGACATAAGCGATGATCGGTTAGAGCGACTTATGGATGAGCAACTTGCCCTCCTTGCTCGTAGATTCTCCCATGCTTACAAAGGAGGAGGGACGAAAGAGAGGAGGACCCGTGATTTGCTTCGAGTGTGGTGGCCCCAACCACATCCGAACAAACCGCCCTAATTTGGAGAAGGGCAAGAACGACTACGGCGGTTCGGGCAAAACGACTACACCGACAAGAACGCAACAAGAAGCCTCCGGCTCGGGCGCCCAAACAAGAAGAAGTTCCGCAACTTTGGCAAAGCCAAGAAGCTCTTCCACCGTGTCCTCACGCTTTCGGCGACCTCGACCTCGGCGAGGTGGAAGGATGGAGCGGCGATGACGGGGACGGGTGACCAAGAGCCCAAGGATGGCGGCGGCGACTTCTCCCGGCATGTGCTTCATGGCCCTCGAGGGCGAACTTCGTGACAATGAAACAGACTCCGACTTCGGACGAGGTAGATCCCACCTCTGAACAGCTCAATCATGCTTTTCTTAAGCTAGGTGGTTTTCATGCTAAAGCTAAGGCTAGGTGTCTTTGAGTTAGAGAATGAAATAGATAGATGTCACTAGAGATTATTGCTCTTACATCCGCCCTTCTAGTGATGATTGTGATACATGCTCGCTTTCTTTGGTTGATATGGAGAAGTTAAGGACCTCACATGATAGTGTGTCCTCCAAACTTGATAGTGTTAAGGTGGAGAATGTTAGTCTGCTTGTCGAGTTAGAGTTGAGTAGGATGGTCATTACCCTACTTATTCTTGATGAGACTACTTCTCCCACCTCATGTGAGGGTAAGGACATTCTTTGCTAGAGGATCTTATGCCATGCTTCTTGATCTGCCCGAGTCTTGTGAAAATTGCAATAACTTGAAGATGAACTTAAAGCAGGCAGGATCATAAAATTCTTTGAACTACAAGCTTCTTTACTTGAGCCGATTGTTTCATGCTTGAACTGTCCTAAGTTAACTGCTGAACTTGAGGCTGTCTCTAAACAGTTTCAAGATATGATTGATCATGAAAGGAAGATGGCTCAGTTTGCTTCTAAGGACCCTGTTAGCTCACCATGCATTAAGTGTAACAAACTAAAATCTGACTTGATTGCTTTGGATGAGAAATGTGTGAAGCTAACTAAGGACCTTCTAGAGAAGTCACATTGTGCTTGCAATATGATTGTGGAGAAGGGGGAGAAGCCCTGTGGTAAGGTTGAGGCAGCTTAGCGGCGTGAACCAACCCAGCTATGATGGGATCTGTCCCTTCAGAGTCTTGTGCATGCACAAGCCATTCTTCCCTCTCTTCTTTGGTTCTTCTTTTGCTCCTTACCTTCTGCTGTCTCTTCTTCCCCTGCTCTTCTTGCACCTCTCTCTTTCGGAGTGTCAAGACCTTATGAACACTCTCGAGAGATTTGTAGGAGGCAAGAAGAAGCTCAATCTTATTCTAGACCAATCTAAGATCTGCAGATTTAATCGGGGTCTAGGATATGACTTCTCTGAGGACATGAGGAAGCATCCACCGCCGTGCTCGGACCCATAGCACCGTGTGTGATCGAGATCGAGCCCGTGACCGAGAAAGTCCATTTCAAGTCAGCGGGCTATGTCGTGGGATTTCGACAAGAAGGTAATTTCACATCTTGCTTCTACCTCTCGGAAGGTGAAGTATCACCGCACCTTCATCCGAAGGATGGACACACGGTCGATCGATGCTTGGTAGCGCCAAGATCGTGCGTAGAGACCATGTTGAGTCTCTTAGGCGCATTCGTGGTCGACCCCGGACCTTGAGTGCACCTAAGACCAACACGAGGTCTAGGCTTGTTTCATCGATGGGTTTGTGCGACATCGAGGACTTGGTTTTCGAGTTTTCGGTTTTCGTCCTCATCTTGCTTTCGATCGTGACTTCCGCCGTCCGAGGGTAGATCTCGTTTTCCTATCGAGATAGCTACCGCGGCATGTTCAACATGTTGCGTGTGCTCGACTCGCTCCTTCCGAGCGATCGGACCCAAAGAATGACCGGTCTACTCTTAGACCTTCGCTTTGAGTTCTGAGAGCGAGGGTAGATAGAGGTCGATCGTG